>CM065391.1:12772500-13397500 GCA_033060915.1 Euryodendron excelsum
AGGACATTTGACATGTAATTAGTTATTGGTCCTTGTTTTTCATGATATTCTAGATAATCTAAGCAGGATATTGATTTTCATGGATATGAGAGGGACACTACCTTGGAGTATCTTAGTGGGTCAAATATACTTGATGTACACTGAAATTGTTCCATATGTCATTCTATAGTTGGGTGTCCAATTTTTGTTTATTAATTCTGACAGTAATGAGATCCCCTCCTTGAAAAATCTATTTTTCTAATAATTTGGATGGTTTATTATTCAGGTGTCATGCTGATTTCTTCCTAATATAATTATACATTATCTTTTAAGTCACTAAGATGGCTCCAATTTCAGACAAATTGTTTCCTTTTGACCAAGTTATCAGTGGTGATTTGATGATTTTTCATTTCAGATAAACAGATTTACAAGAGTTAATTATCCAATAGATTTACAAGAGTTAAATTATCCAAAAATTACAAGAGCCCTAGGCAAACACCATATCCAAAAGTTAAATTATTAGACATGCTACAAACACCATATTAGATAATGCAACAACGCGAGAAGGCAATTCGTACTTACCTTTTGGATTTCTTTCAAATAAGCCCAAACAAAGCCCTAGACTCCAATGCGCTTCTTCAAAGCAGAGTGAGCAATGGCGAGAAAGCGGTAGACCTTCAGCAAGATGGCAGCACGGAGCAGGCGACACTTCTGGCGAATGAGACCACGAGAGGTAGATAGAGGGAGAGTGAGAGCACGAGATCGCGAGACGAGATGAATCAAAATCTTTGTTATAGAATTTTGCATTTTTTGTGAAGATTGCCGGTTTTAAAAAAGTTCTCGAGATAAAACGCTTTTTGAATTAGCGTTTTATGTTTTTTAGCCTTACAGCGTATAAATACGAATAAAACGCTTTTTCTAATAGCATTTTCACTAAAAACGCTTTTTTAAAAAACTCTGAACTTGAATTGCTGAATTAACTTCAAATAACACTCAAATTGAAAATAAAGATAAAAAATTGGCCTTATTGGG
Organism: Euryodendron excelsum; assembly: GCA_033060915.1. Lineage (NCBI taxonomy): Eukaryota > Viridiplantae > Streptophyta > Magnoliopsida > Ericales > Pentaphylacaceae > Euryodendron > Euryodendron excelsum. Next base: position 12,773,512 of record CM065391.1, read on the forward strand.
GAAATTAGCTTGTTTCTACCACTACCTAGTTTGCTTCTTCAGATTTCATTTTTCCGAGTGTTTGATAATAAAAGGTTATTGGATGTATCATATATATCTCTAAATCTTCACTTTAAGTAATCTTTTAAAAATATATTCTAATATATCAATGAAATACCAACAAAGCAGTGCAAGTGGCACAAATAATTGTAAATGAAAATTATTTTTAAAAAAATATTAGATAAAAAATTATTTTCACAGTTATTTTGGCAGAAAACTCGTTTCGTACAGATATTCATTTGATAAAAGAAATTTCAGTAAATTTTGCTAATTTCCCGAGAAAGTGCTAGAAAACTCGACACAACAAAGGACGACAATTCTGGGGGGAATTCCACTGTACAGAGAAGCAAAAGCGAAACCCTAGCTGAGACGAAACCGATGGAGAAACCATCCCCGAGCTCCAGTGGCTCCCGAGAGCTTCAGTGCGTCGGACGATTAGAAATCGCCAAACCCAAACCCGTTGGTTTCCTCTGCGGATCAATCCCTGTCCCCACTGACAAAGCTTTCCACGTCTTCAATTCGGCTCTCGTCCCCTCAACCCAGACGTAATCCCTCTCTCTCTCTCTCTCTCTCTCTCTCTCTCTCTCTCTCTCTCTCTCTTATATATACACTAGGGGTCGGGGCACACGCAATGCGTGTGCAACATAATTTATACAATTGTATACAAATTTTGAAGTAATATAAGGTACTGCATACACACATGAAGAGGAGATTGAGCACAAAATTTAGTATAGAAAATTGAATAACGGAGTTATGCATGTCAAGAAACAATTCCCAGCGGGGTATGATCAAAATTGAGATATGTTTGGATGAAACTTAAAGGTAACCCATTAAAGATCAAATTACAGATAAATATAAAAATTGAGAAGCCACTAACCTGGAATCTCAAAGACGGGAAGTATATAAAAGGTTATTGTTTCTACAAAAAGTCCAAAAATAAAGAGAAGAGAATTCTGAGATTGAAGATGATGGTCTGATCGAATGGAATTTTACAGGTAGTTTCTCATAGAACTGTAGAGTCCTAAATTGTTATCAGTTATCGGAATGTGAGGATGTAGTGCTTGAGTGAGTGTAGGAGAGTAGATTTTCCTATTTACCCTTTCGGTTAACATAGACAAAGGTTATTGATATTGTAAGAAACTACGTTGTGGATGACAGATTTGGAACATAAAATGTTAACACAACATTAAATTTGAAAGACACCAAGTCGGTGCTCTCCCTTTATATATTAGAATAAATGTGTATTATGCATCTATTTGTAAATTTATATGTATATATTATGTAGGTGTATATATTTGTCTAAGTTGCTTATTATGTGTTTTGGGTTTTCAGAGTGAGAGCTCCAAGGTATCGGGTGCTGCCAAATGAGACTGATCTCAACACACCTCCTCTACTTTCTAGCATCCCGGAAAAGGTTCTTCCGATCGCAGCTACACAGTCTCGGACCAGTGGAAGTAGAGGTGTATACTTTCAATCATTTTAGTGCCTCCTATCTATTCATGTGTTTGTTTGAATGATGTCTGCTGTAGTTTGATGAATCACACAACACTTCAGCTTAAGCTTGAGCTTAATTGTGAATTTTTTTTATAGAACTTGTGATGAAGACGAACGTAATGGACTGCGATGTTTAATTTTAAATGGATGGAGTGTATTCATTTTCTGAAAACATCAATTTGGAGCGACGGTTTTGTGTTGCTGTTTAGATGCAGAAACTCATTGAAAAAAGTACTGTAATTCCATAAGGTCTTACTAGTTGAGCCACATTCGTTGTGACAACACCTTTTGCTTGTAACTTTGAGTAAGTTCGCAAGCTGGTCTTAGGAAGGGCAACTTTGATTCTCATTTTTAACTAGAAGGGAGGGTGCTCAGGGTGGTAAGTGGTGAGAGTTTCTTAGTAAGCGTAATCAGTGCACCCACTATTGTAATTCCAGATTGTTAAGATTTCTTTCAGTGTGATAATTGTGACGCGGAGTTTCTTTTGGGACTAGTAAAGGTAATGGTGCTGAACTTTCGGACCTTTTTGGACCACGTAGAGAATCCATAGGAATAATCCAAAAGTGTGAAAATCAAGAGCAGCTCCGTACTATGGCTTCCAGAGTTAATTGTGATGCTTCAAGGTTTTTTGATGATATTGAGGGGTAGAGTTTTTATAGATCAGTTGTCTTTGAAAGAAGATAGCTTCCAAAGATGCTTCATGAAGGCCCTTGCAGGACTTGGTTATATATAGGAAAGTTAACTTCAATGTAAAATTTATCGTAAGATCATTTGGTCAAGCCAACCATAGGATTACATTGTCCACCCAACACAAGGTGGATTTGAGCTTTGAGAATAGCAACCTTGTACGCCAGTTCTATGTGATCCGGACTACATTAAGAATTAATGAAATATGCATTTAAAGTTATTAAAGGACGCTAATCTGCTTGGTTTAAGGTTGGTTGGTCTTGAGGCCTACCTCAAATTTAAATTTTGTGTTCAAATTTGTTAAGGTTGGTTTGTATAGAGGTTTACCTCATATTATCTCGTGTGATCAAATTGGATTTAAGTAAAGGGGAATTTGTTATCTTTTGACAAGACTTCTAACATAAATTCATTTAGTTCAGCAAGGCTGGCCGTGGCAAACATGTTGGATTCCCCGCCCGCCCCCCTCTCTTTTTCGGCTAAAAAAATATAAAAATGAAAACTTTACTTGCACTAAATGCACTTGTGGCCTTGACCCTTCTCCCTTATTTTGAAATATAATCTTGTCTGCTTCTCAGACATAGCTGTAGTTCTCCTTTCGCTGATGATAGCAAAACTAGCAAGACAGTTAACATCTTGTTTGGCAGCCACTAGATAAAACTGATTTCAGAGGTTGCCACCCATAGAAAAGGATTGTCACTCTATCTAGATGCCGGTAGTCATACCACCTCTACTGCCCAGACGTTGTTGCCAAATGCCTGTATTACCTTGTCATGTTAGATGAATTTGAAATAGTTAATAAATCATAAATGTGACAGACCCCAAGTAGTTTGGAACTTGGGATTAAATCTAATGCACATAGTTGATCCTAGAAATTGGGTAATTGGAATCACGGCAATGTTCATTGAGTACTTATTGATCTTTAATAATGTATAATGTTTATCAAGGTAGTGTTCAGTTGTGCCAAATGGTCCTCAAAGATTTTAATCTTTGTTAGCATTGTCCTGCTGATTCAAATTTATAAAGTTATCCTGTGGGTTTAGTTTCATGAAATTGGGATTAAGGATGTGCTTGCTGAGTAATTAAAGGTTCTAAAGAATGTAGTAACTTCTGACTAAGGCTATTTCAGCTGCGTACCAACTGATGCTAGAAGATTGTAATGATTATTAGCATTATCCTGTCAGGTTTGGTTGGATGAAACAAATAAGGAAGGGTGCACTGGAATCTGGAATCGCTTTCGAGTCTGGCACCATGTGCCCTCATTAGAAAAGTTGATAGGCTATCCTAGTGGCATCCAGGAAAATAAGTAGTCAACTGTGTAAATTTTTTCTTATGGCCTGTGATTGCATGAGTTTTCACCAAAGGCGCCTGTGCTGTTTGACATTTCAATAAGTTAGCTATTTAACTTTCTGATGCTCTAACTCTATCTTGCTTGTTTAAATAGTTCCTATATACCACCATTTTCTGCAGACATTTGAAAGCAAAAGTTTTGTGCTGATAATTGGCAGATTTGCCTTGGGAAAGTGGTACTATTACATCAAATCTTACTAGGAAAGGTGAATCCCTCGCTGTATCCGGTTTTGTGGAGTATGGAGATGAGATAGATATCATTGCTCCTACTGACATTCTGAAACAAATCTTCAAGATACCATATTCCAAGGCTCGACTGTCAATTGCAGTTCATCGTATTGGACAGACTCTTGTTCTGAATACTGGGTATGTTTTTTTGTATTTGCTCGTTTTTCTGTCACTAAATTTCTTATGATTTTTAACAATTTCATGAAGCACAGGCCTGACGTTGAAGATGGAGAAAAAATGATTAGAAGACATAACAACCAATCAAAATGTGCAGATCAATCTTTATTTTTGAATTTTGCTATGCATTCAGTGAGAATGGAGGCTTGTGATTGTCCACCTGCTCATGATGGTCCCTCAGAAGAGCAATCCAAGTCGTCTGTTCTTCCTGGGCAATATGATTCTATGGATGGATCATTTGAATCTGCTGAACATCCGGCGCAAGTTCGTGCATCCCAGTTTTTTGGACGGAGTAATGACATTGCTCAAGAGGAAGGATTTAGTCCAGAGTACCAGCAGGTCAAACAGGATAATTTCTTTTGGGGGAGGAAGAGTAATAAGAAAAACAAAGGTCATCATGCTGCCAAAAAAGCTTCACAAGTTAAAGAAAAGTCCAGATGCTCAATGCAAGAGCCTGAAAAATACAGACGAGTTGGTAATGATGGGTTCTTAAGGGTTTTGTTTTGGCAATTTCACAACTTCCGTATGCTCCTGGGCAGTGACTTGCTTCTATTCATTAATGAGAAATATGTTTCTGTGAGCTTGCATTTATGGGATGTTTCACGGAAGGTGGGTAGTGAATGACCTGATTACTTTTCTCAGCCACAAGTTATATGCTCTTCATTTTTTTTCCTTCCCATTTTTCCAGGTTACTCCATTGACTTGGCTTGAGGCCTGGCTCGACAATGTCATGGCTAGTGTGCCAGAATTAGCCATCTGTTATCATCAAGATGGTGTTGTTCAGGGTTATGAGCTTCTAAAGACAGATGATATATTTCTTGTAAAAGGTGTATCTGAGGATGGCACAGCTGCTTTTCATCCTCACGTTGTCCAACAAAATGGCCTTTCTGTTTTGAGGTTTCTTCAGGAAAACTGCAAGCAAGATCCCGGTGCTTATTGGGTACTTTGTGATAATTTTTATGTGAATTACCCTTTTTCTATTGTCTTTTTAATTGGGTACTAATAATAAATCTTTCTGACTTCCCAATTGACAGTTGTACAAAAGTGCTGGAGAAGATGTCATTCAACTTTTTGATCTTTCTGTTATTCCAAGGAGCCATTCTTCCAGTGATTGTGATGATAACTCAACCTCCCTGCCATCTCTGATTCATAGAGGGAGAAGTGATTCCTTACTTTCACTGGGAACTCTCTTGTACCGTATTGCTCACAGGCTTTCACTTTCAATGGTGTGGAATGATTATCATCTTTGTTACATTCAGTGTATCCTGTTCTTATCTCTTACTGACGCAGATGGTTTTGCTGCAGTCTCCTAATAATAGGGCCAGGTGTGCAAGGTTCTTCAAAAAATGTCTCAATTTCCTGGATGAACCAGATCATCTGGTACCAGTGTTTTCTTTATTTTTTTTTAATAAGAGCACTTTCATCTTTCTATAATACATCTTTGTAAGTAGTATAGGTATAAAATTGAACTTACTACTACATTTGATGCTGAATAGGTTGTTCGTGCATTTGCTCATGAACAATTTGCAAGGCTTCTTCTAAATTATAATGAAGAGCTGGATTTGACATCTGAAGCACTTCCTGTAGAGTCTGAAGTTACAGTTGCTGATGCCGAAGAAGAATCGTTTGACTTTTTTTGTACTACTTCCGAATCAATTGTCCGTGACATGGTCTACTCTCCAATTGCAGAGGATGAACCCAGTAAAGAGACAGAAATTTCTCAAGATTCAGGATCAGAAGCTTCTTTGAAGATGACTTTGGAGGCAAATTTATCCACTTCCAAAACATTGATTGCACCAGGTGAGACAGAATTGAGACATCTGCCAGCTGAACCAAGTTCTGAAGATGAAAACTTGGCAGTTTATGAAATGTCTGAAGCTTCAGCTCACATGGTTCAAACTGTTGCTGATCCAATCTCCTCAAAGTTAGCCGCAGTACATCATGTTTCTCAAGCTATTAAGGCACTAAGATGGAAACGCCAACTACAAAACAGTGAATCAGAGCTGGACCATGGTAGCCGAACTCAGGATAAGCTGCCTTCATCCATGGATTTCTCTGTTTGTGCATGTGGTGATGCTGACTGTATTGAAGTCTGTGACATTCGGGAGTGGCTTCCAACATCAAAACTGGATGATAAATTATGGAAACTTGTTCTTTTGCTTGGAGAATCATATTTGGCCCTTGGACAAGCTTATAAAGACAATGGCCAGTTACATCAAGCATTGAAGACTGTAGAATTAGCATCTTTGGTTTATGGTTCAATGCCACAACATCTTGAGGACACAAGGTTTATTTCATCAATGGCTTTTTGCTTGCCACCTCAGATGGAAATCAGTGATAGAATAGATAAGACTATATCCTTCATAGATGATGCAACAAAAGTGAACTCTAATTCAAGTGATGATTGTCTTACCTCTGAGCAGTTCTCTTCCACTTACCTCTTTTGGGCTAATGCATGGACACTGGTTGGGGACGTGTATGTTGAGTTCCACATGATAAAGGGTCAAGAGATCACTTTAGAAGCAGAGAGAAAACCTACTACCCAAGAGTTGAGAATGTCATCTGAAGTTTTAAAGGAGGTCAAAAGGCTAAAGAAAAAGTTGGGACTGTTCAACCAGAACTGCAGTTCATGTCACTTGGTTAACTGTAGCTGCCAGAGTGACAGGGCCAGCAGTGGCAGCAGTGCAAGTAGTAGTGCAGGTGGTACACGCCCATTAGGCTATGGCCGAAAGCAGAGTAAACGGTCATATGTTAAGAACAGCGCCTACTCACATTCAGGGAACCCTGAACCTGAAGATGGTCGTCTTTGTAAAGTGGAAAGTAGAAAGAGTTCAGAAAGTGGATTCCTGAAGCGCAGCATAAGTGGTGATACTGTAAAAGAAGCTTCTAGTACAATGGGAGATGTGCAAGGGGAGAAGACCTTGGAAGGTACTGACTCTTTTCTTGAGGGTACCAGGGAAATACATAATATAGGGTCAGTGGCTGCTCAATCTGAAACTGCTTTGAGAGAAACAAACAAGGGAAAAAATGGTGGCATATTCAAATACCTAGGGGGTCCTGCAAATGGAGAAGCAGTTTACAATCTTTCAGCTGCCCTAAGCTGTTATGAAGAAGCTAGAAAAGCATTGGGTGGACATCCTCATGGTTCAGCAGAAGTACAGTCTCTGGTAAAAAAGAAAGGATGGGTTTGCAATGAACTGGGTCGAAAGAGGCTTGAAAGAAAAGAATTGGACAAAGCTGAACTTGCATTTGCAGATGCTATTAGTTCATTCAAAGAAGTTTCTGACCATACTAACATCATATTAATTTACTGTAATTTGGGCCATGGTAGACGAGCATTGGCTGAAGAGATGTTATCAAAGATAGAAACTCTCAGAAAACACGCAATCTTCCATAATGCATATAATCAAGCACTTGAGACTGCAAAACTGAAATACAGTGAATCACTCGGGTACTATGGAGCAGCGAAGATGGAACTAAATTTTATTGCAGAAGCAGCAGATTCTGCATCAAGCAGCTTGAGGAATGAAGTATATACACAGTTTGCTCATACATATCTGAGGCTTGGCATGCTTTTGGCAAGAGAAGATACAATTGCAGACGTCTATGAAAATGGAGCCTTGGAAAATTTTATGAGTCCCAGTGTCAGAAGAGCTAAGAAAGAACTTGGAAAGCATGAGGTTTCTGCTAATGATGCGATAAGGGAGGCTATATCTGTTTATGAGTCACTAGGTGAGTTACGGAAGCAGGAGGCAGCATATGCATATTTTCAGCTTGCTTGCTATCAAAGGGATTGCTGTTTGAAGTTTTTGGAATCAGACCAGCCGAAAAGCAATCTTTCTAAAGGTGAAAACAGCATTCTCCAAAGGGTCAAACAGTATGCTTCCTTGGCTGAGAGGAACTGGCAGAAGTCCATAGACTTCTATGGGCCGGAGACACATCCTATGATGTACCTGGCAATATTAGTAGAGAGATCTGATCTTTCCTTTAGCCTCTCAGGTTCTTTTCACTCAAATGTGGTATGATTTGAGACCTTTTTATTCTTACAATTGCTGCTTACGATTATATTCTTTCCCCTTTCGATTTGATGCTCGGAAAAGTATATTTTTTTTTTTTTGTAACTGATAGTATTTCTGATTGGACATTATCTAAACTTCATCTACTTATTATTTTTGTGAAATATGTGATTTATTTTCTTCATTATTTTTATGATTCTATGGTTTTGGCCAGTCAAGAATGTTATAAGGCACTCCAACGTTATTGTCCTTTAGAAACCAACGTAATAAGCCAATGGCATTAGTGCCTTTACTATTTATGGAATGAAGTGTCATAAACGATACGGAAAATGAAAAAAAAAAAAATTGTATCTGAGATGAGCTGTTTCTGGTAAAAGATAATATGTTTTCAGGTTTTGGAATATGTGTTTGATAATACATAAGTAATTGTAATGCATGGATAATGATAGATACATCAAGCATTATTTCTTTAAAACTTAGGACATGGAAGTGACACGATACATTGCATGCTTCTAGGCTGTACATGCACATGTACAAATATAATTTTGTATCTTACATAAATCATCAATATGATAAATAATTTTGTAAATCACATCTTGATCCTCACTTTCATATTTAAGACTTCTCTCCTATGTTGAAAGAAAGCTACATTCCGATAACTATGGTTTGCAATCACTTGGGGGAGGGGTGTGTCCAAGATCAAAAAATGTTAGCCTATTTGGAGATATATGTGCTTCTTAGGAAATAAGTGTTGGTAATCATTTGAACTGATGCTTCAAAACTCCACAGGTATAAAATGAAAAAAGTATTAATGATATGGTTCTTTTTAAATAAATGAAACCATATTTAAAGCTGGTTCCATCAATTAGAATTCTTTTTGAGTTGGCACAAGAAGTAAGTTTCAGAATATCTTCCATTTGCATGGGGAACATAAGTGCAGCCTACAGGTCATAGTGTTTGACTTGACTCGTCAATGCACCTGTTATTTTAAGGGTTCAGGTTGAGGAGTTCGACACATTTCCAAATAGGCCAGGTTTGAATTAGCCTCCTCTGACCTGTTTATTAATAATTGTTCAAGTTGACCTGGCTGGACCTAGTGAGTCATTATACTATGTCTTGTATAAAAAAAGAGTTAATAAAATTTAGAACCTTCATTAATAATTGGGTTTGTCAATATGTTATTTTAGTGCATTTTTATATATAATTAATAATATTATTGTTTATATGGCAATTTTTTGATAAATATTATTTTTTATAAGAATCTCAAGAATGAGCACGATGATGTATTTAGCTTAAATTTTCAATGAAAAATGACAAAAATGGAATAAATATGTAAGATGGGTCGAGTTCATGTATATCTTTATTTAATCTCTTCTCTCCCTCCCATCTCTTTTATCTCCTCCCCCCCTCTTTTTTCTCTTTCTCAGTTCTTCTCTCCTCTTAGATCCTCCTCTCTTATCTTTTCTCTTTTTGCTCTCATAGTTCTTCTATCTCCTTCTCCTCTCTCTTTCTTCTCTTTCTGTCTCTATTTCAACATATATGGGAAAAGGAAATCCTGAATATATGTTAACCCACCATTTGTTGGACAAAGTTCTCAGGATGTCCAATTTATTAGTTGGCTATATCAGGTTATGACAAAATTTATTTCTGAAACTTGTTTAGTTATGTTGTCAAACTTCTATTTCAAAATATGTCTAAGAAACTATGCATTTTGTTGGTTTCATTATTTAAATGTGTTATCATTTTTGCTTTAGTTATTGCGTGACATCCTATATTTTAGGAAAATTACAAGTTGCAATGTCATTTGAATGTGCTTGATTTAAAGTGTGTTGCTTTTTAGATTTGAATTATCGATTGCTGACCTAATTATTCCACCTTTACCCAAATGCTTCAATACTCTACAAAAAAATGCGAAGATTGGTTTGAAACTAGCATTTCATATAATAGATTTTCCAAGTTGCTAATGTTCTAATGCTGATTGGTCTCAATGAAAATTTTTTCAAGCAGGTGATGGCCAAAATATACAAATTTGTCTCATGAAATAGGGATAGGAGAGATGAAAGAAAGCGAACAAAGAACATAGGAGAAGAAAGAGAATGTAGAGCGAATATATAAAGAGAGAGAAAATTGAGAGAGAAAAAAGACACGGAGGATGTAAGAATAAGGGATGAGAGAATAGATATTAGGGAAGAGAAAGAGAAAAGGAGTAAAGAAGAAGAGAAGGAAGAGAGAGAAAGACATGCACATCTCTTCCAAATATCTATTCAACTGTTTTTATCATCTTCTAAAACTAATTTTGTTTTACATCAATGAGGCCCATAATTTTTTTTTTTTTGAATAGAACCTTAAAAACGTATATATCCTCTAGAACTAAGCCTACCTAACATAGTAACCTAACCCCACTAAAATTTTGTCACTTAAGCCTCTAAAATTCATAATAAAATAGAAGTACAACAAGATTATGCAAAAGACTCCTAGCAATACTTAACAACTTAAAATATCAATTAACATTATCTTTTTGCAAGTGCCATGTCAACTAGGTTGCATCAGTCCTCTCTTATTGGAGAAAACTCAACCTGAGTTCTGTGGATTGTAAACACCTAGAAGATTTTTGCTTCAACTTGATCAACGGATATTTTTCTCTGATACCAAATTGATGTAGCTTGGCCTTCATGAGTACTGCTCCAAACACGTGATGGGCAAAATATATACTTTTTTTTTCATGAGATAAGAATAGAAAAGGTGAAAGAGAACAAAGAACATTGGAGGAGAAAGAGAACACAAAAATTAAAAAAGGGAGATAAAAAAGAGTGATAGAAACCAAGAGAGAAAGAAAGACAAAGGATAAAAGAATTAGAGATGTGGTGAAAATAGACATTAGAGAAGAAAGAGAAAGGGCGCGGAGAGAGAGAGAGAGAGAGAGAGAGAGAGAGAGAGAGAGAGAGAGAGAGAGAGAGAGAGAGAGAGAGAGAGAGAGAGGGAGAGAGGGCCACAACTCGTACAATATTTATTCGTCTTTTATTCATTTTCTGCAGCTAATTTCGTTTCACATCAATTAGGCCTACATATCAATTTCATAAGATCCTAAAAACACATAGATGTCCTCTAAGACTAAGCCTACCTAACATAATATCCTAATATCACTAAAATTCTATCATTTCAGCCTCTAAAAATCCTAATAAAATAAAAATACAATAAGATTATGTAGTCTTCTTACAAGTAAAACTTAAATATATCAATTTTTTCTTTCAAGTCTCACGTCAACTTGGCTGCATCATGTTCAGTTGCCAATATTTGGTGGAGAAAAATGGCGAGGGCTTAATAGGTGATAGGGTGTGTGGGCTAAGATCAAGGCTAGAGTGGCTTTTCAAAGTGCAGGATCAAGAATAGATGAGAAAGTAGAAAATAGACACGTGAACATCTGCAAGTGCACGCGCACGTGCGCACACACACACATGCACAGATGACAATGATGATGATGGTAATGATGAGTGGCAAGTTGCAAGTAGAAGCAATGGAGATGGTGATTGATGGTGGCGATAGTAGTTCTAAGTGGTCCTATGGTGAAGTTAACAATTGTTGTGGTTGATTGTCATGATTTGTGAGGTTGATGGGAGTGGCGCCTTCTTGTTTAGTGTGGTTGGTGGTGGTGGGTCTAGATGCTGTTGTTGGGGTTGATTGTCATGGGTTGTGAGGTTGATGGAGGTGGCGTTCTCTTGTTTAATGTGGTAGGTGGTGATGGGGGGTAGATGGATGCAACTAGTAACTAAATCCCCATTGATGATGACAATAGTGACTAGGGAGGATGATGACAAACAGGTGACAGAAGAATAAAAATCAGCCACATAATTCCTCTCTTCATCATGTCTGAAACTGTACGAGTTAGCTGCAGATGTTCTAAGTGCTCTTTCCAGGGAGCATCAGTGATAACTTTCTCAAGGTTTTTGCTACAATACATTTGCATCCTAACGAAATTGTCTCTTATGGACAAAACTTGACTCTGGATTGGTAACTTTTAACTCCTGCTCCACCTCTAGAAGCTGTTAAAGATGCATCTTTATTTATGCTTGATATGCAGATTATATTAGGTTGAATGAATACATAATAATTAAGCGGATAAATATTTGATCTGGGGAGTTTAAAGGTTCAAGTCCTATATCACTTGAAGTCTAGGAATAAGCATCCTCTATATATAGGTCACTCATCAATGTTTGTTCTTGAAACATGGGTACTTGGGGTTAGTAGTTTTTTTTTTTAATTATTATTTTTTTTTTTTGGAGGAGGAGGGGGAATGTGTACTGACTTAACCTAAGGCTTTAATCTAATAAAGAGCTCACTGAAACCCAGATTTGTTATCTCTGGTCTTCTTCCTATGCCTCATGTACCAAGGCTTTGCTTAGAAATGATGCCTCACTTAATTTTTGCTTTGAAATGATTACTTGATAATTAATACCAAAATCTTTTAGTTATTCCTTGCGATGATAATTTTATTTTTCATGTTGCATAAGTTCACGTGCACCCAAATATAGGACATTGTAAAGGATTGTTCCATTGGCTGGACTGCTGTCTGCTATTAGTAACATGCCTGATACAAAGATTGTCTCACACTCATCGGAGCCCTTGAGGCTCTATATTTAAGTGGCTGTTGTTACTAGGACTTTTTTCTTTTTTTTTTGGTTAAGCTTATACACAAAAACACCCAATAAAATGGGAAGGTTGGGGAAGATTTATATTGAAATTCTTTTTGTATTTTTACCCTTTCTAGGATTCCCAGTTCTTTCAAGTCATCTGTTGTTGTTTGAGTTTGCTCCAATAAGTCGCACACTAATTATTCTCGAGCGTGTTTCTTGAGCTTGCTCCAGCATGAAACTTTTCGGTTTGCGTTGACGCTATGAAAAGTAATTGTTGCTTGATTATTCTAATGGTCCGTCAAGACATACATATAACGAAGCAAATTCAACTCAAGGACTTTCTTGAACTCAATAAAAAACTGGACTAATGGAAGAGGAGAACAACTTCTTAAAAGCTTCTAATCATAACCTTGGACATGAAACTTTTATAATTCACTAAGTACCCCTTCTATACATTGCTTTTTTTTTAATAGAAAAAATAGATTGATATTGAGAACTTTAATTTCTTAAATATCTTTTTGAGGTCGAAGAAGAACCTATATTACATGGACTATTCTAAAATGTATGAAGTAACCGTGTCGGACACGTGACACATAGACTCTGACACTTGGATAAGGGTATTTGTGTGAATATGTGTCTGCCATGTATTGTTGAACATTCGCTTAAAAAAAAATGTTTAGTAATTCGGCTTTATCATATAAATATGCATAAAACTTCCAATTATGCAGCAAATGCTTTGTGGCACTTGCAAACACTATTTTATTCTAGAAACTTAAAGAAGTGTATTAAGACATGAATGTTTGCCGTGTCCCATGTCCCTTGTCCTTTGACTTGTGATTAACAAATCCGACGCTTAGACACATACCAGCATCAACATCAACACCAACACCCATACTCGACACCTGTACCCGAGTCTATGTAACATAGAGAAGAACAATAACATTAAACTAAGAAAATTACACAAGGGCTTGGTGCACATTTCTTCGTTGTAGCATTGCTAGAGAGGTGTATCTTAGCCTGTGGGCATTTGAGGGCATCTGATATATCAGTTCCACAAACCTCAATAACAGTACAGTAAACAAGTTGGACCATTGAACTTCTAATATCCAAAATTAGTGTAGCAATATCTAAATCTGGTTCCATTAGGCCCTAAGGATGATACCAATTGATATCCTTCATACTTAGCCCAGCATACTTAGCCCAGCATAATGCCAACCAGGGCACCTTCACTGCAGCTTGCAAGGTAGGCATTGCAAGCAATTCTTCTACCTTGTACAATCAGATAGCCTTCTCCATTGAAAGCCACCTGTCCTGCACCCACGGATTTTTTTGAGGTGAGAGGCTGTTCTACTGCTGCCTTTCTAGAAATGGGTTGCAATTTTTGACAATCTTCCTTCTATGAGGTTTCCTGCTCAACATAATCCAGCCAAAGTTATAGGTAGCTAAATGCAAAGTATCGGTGGGTATATGATCTGGTTTGTTATGACTACACGTGCGGATATGGGTCTAAGTGTTGGGTTCATCCAATTCGCATGTGCAAGGACACAACTAGATTTCATGTTTCTTAAGTACTTCTTTCATCTTTTTGGATAAAATTGTGTTGACAATATAACATAGAGCATTTTATGTGTAAGAAATATTATGCATAGTTATATAGTAAACTTGGCTACTTAGGCATATTGCATGCTAGACACATATTTCATACCTTTACTCTTGTGTCGGGTAGGACCCTGGTACTTCACAAATTTAGATGATCTGATTTTCCATAGCTGCCTTGTGTCTAGCATTCCATATAGGCCACAGAATGGCAACTGATAGTAAAATGCATTCCTCATCTTGGGCTTCAACAATCTATCTAGTGGACCACTCATGGCAGGGTGGTCCTCTGTTGCCTTACCTGTATTTTCCATGCAGAGGCCTTTTTTTCATTTCTTTAAATTTTTCCTTTTGTCTAACATTCCATATAGACCACAGAATGGCAACTGATAGTACAATGCATTCCTCATCTGGGCTTCAATGATCCATGTAGTGGACTCCTCATGGCAAGGTGGTCCTCTGTCGCCTTACCTCTATTTTCCTTGCAGAGGCCTTTTCTTCATTTCTTTAAATTTTTCCTTATCAAAAGGAATAAGAATTACGCAGGCTGGCAATCAAGTGTTCCTCAGCTTGGATGAGGTTAGATTAATGCGTAAGAGAAGGAAGAGATTTGAAATCGAATCCTAAATAAAGAGAAGGAAGAGAGAAAAGAAAAAAAAGCTACAGATATCATCTAAAGTAAAACAAAAGTAGTAAGTAAGGTGTTACCTCGTGATTAAAGTCATTTTGCTAATTATGCAGGTTATATATATTAATATTTCTAGTAAAGTGCAACGGAGCATGCTGTTTATTACTCCAGTTGTTGACTTCTTGTTGCTGCTGGCATTAGTCATCGCAAAAATAAGTTTTGCATTGCCATTTATTATATGATTATTGGTATGAAAATTGTTTTTGCCTTTTTTCCTTTGGTTGTTTCTAAAAACTGAAAATCCCTAATAAGTTTGCTTTTGTTCCAGTTGCTGGAATCAGCTGTTACTCACCTGCTTGAAGGACGCCATGTATCTGAAGAAACTACTTCAGATTCTTTCAAAAATCACAACGCTGAGCTCTATGCTAAATTTTGGAGTCAGCTGCAGATGCTATTGAAGAGGATGCTGGCCATGACACTTTCAGCAAATACAAACAAATCTTCCCTCAGTTCTCAGCAAAGTTTAGATAATAGGTCTGGAGAGGTTGGAAAGCTCAGGGAGCTTTATAAGTTGTCTTTGAAGTCCAAGGAATTCAGTCAGTTGCATGCTATGCATCAGTTGTGGACGTCATAGTCAGACCAGCTCTTACACTACATTGGTCGACCAATTGTCAAGTCTTCTAGTGTCTTGTGTAGAATATTTACATAGTAATATGTCATTGAACACCACCATTAACATATTTACAATTTTTGGTGAAGTGATAATTATTAATGCTGTTGTAGTTTAGATTCTAGAATCAATTTGAGAACAGGAGGATCTCAGGTTTATATGTTTACGAAGAAGATGGAAGCATATAAACCTTCTTGTGGATATATGATTTGACTGGCTAACAGTATCAATAGAATGTCCAGGATATTTGTGGAGTCCATTCATGGTTTTGCGATAGTTGTTAGTTGCATTCAATATTTTCATTTATGGAATTTTCAGAGTTAATGGTGGAGAAACTGTCTAATTGTGGCTCTTGACAACAAAGTTTAGGAGACTTTTTTTGTTCTTTTTTTTATATTTTTTTGTTGGTTTGGTAAAATAAATGTTGGGGGCTCAAGGCTGCGATATTTTTTATTTTCTTTTTTTCCTTACTGATATGGTAGGTTGCTTTGCTAATTCTAGAACTGTATAATAGTTGCTTGTTCAATTTTCATTTCTGTAAAGAATAAGTGAGATAGAGCTCTCACATATCTGATGCATTTCCTTGTCGTTTCTATAGAAACGTTGGGGGTGGGGTGGGTGAAACAGAGTTTTGAGCTATTGCATTGCCTTATTATTTCTGTAAGTATTTCCAGAAGGTGTGAGGTAGAGGAATGTTTTGGTCGCCAACGTACTGCTCATTGTATAGGCCTTCTACCTTGTATAGGTCATTAGTCTTCTTGCCGTTCCATGCTGCTTCAGTTTCTGCTCCACCCCTAGCTGTCTCGTAAGCACATTTTATTACATGAAGGAATCCATTGCCTCCCTAATAAAAATTATTTTTCCTTGATTGTCTGAAATAGGCATTCTTCTTGGTGGGCGACTCTAGAGCGAGAGAGAACCATATAATTTGATTTGATTTTTTTCATAACAATGCCCGACAATACTCTTGCGGGAAACAATTGTTCTTTTACATCCTAACAGAAATGTGATACCTAACAACTTGTTAAGGGCTCCCTCACCAATTGAGCTTCATATTTAATGGCTTGGTTCCTTCTTTTTCCTTTTTCTTTTATGTATTTTTTTGGGGGGATTTTATGGTCACATATTAAAATGTTTTCAAGTTTCAATTTATACGTTTACAAAAGGAAATAACAAAAAAGGAGAGAGACAAAATCAACTTGGGAGGTCTAAACGTTACCGTAGAGGCGTAAATCATTTTCAATCATGATAATTTGTTTCTTTTTTAAGTTGTGAATATAAATTGGTACAAGTATTTCTTTTTTGTTGGTTGTGTATAATTATCTTGTTCAATAAGGTGATTTATGAATTTCATTTCAATTGGTTTGTCTTTCACTAAACTTGCACACACTCAAAAGTAAAATATTACATAAGGACATGTATGACTTCAAGAGAAAGAGAAGATTGTTTTGATAAATGAATGGACTCATTCTTTCCCTTTCCCTTATAGGTGTGAACCATTTCTTCGGGTCTTACTTATTCCATACCAAACATTGTCAATTATATATTGACACTTCTTCCATAAAGCATAAACAAGTACTTCTCTTTGTCTTTAAAAAAAAAGGTAAGACACGTGTCTCAGATATGGTTAAAATCGAGCCATCTAACAAAAAAAAAAAAGAAAAAAAAGGCATATGAGAAAATTATTGCCTTTTATATTTGCATCATTAACATTAGTAGCTTGTTTCTTCTTGTTGGTTGCAACTTGCAACTAAGAATTTGTACAACTCATTTGTTTTTCTATTGGTTGCCTCTAATTATTTGTTCAATAATATAATTTACGAATTCCATATCAATTGGTTTTATCTTCTAGGAAATTTGCACACATTTAAAGCAAAATGTTATTCAATAATTTCAAACATCTCTTCTAAGAGAATGATCTTTTTATGTACCTCTTACTCATATCTTACTCATTATTGTAAACCACACCACAAACACTTTCGTTCGTAAGACATACACAACTTGTTAATGAATAATAAACACAATTACTTTCTTATCCTGTTACTCCTCCCCACCCTTCTAAAAGTAAGGCACATGTCTTGAATATAATTAAAGTCCAACCGCCCATTAAGAAACAAGGCATTTAATTGAAGTATTGCATTTTAAACTTCACAAATGATGCCATAAAAGTCATTTTTATTTTACTCATTATAGAAGGTGAAACCTTTGATAATATTAGCAAATAATAAAAACTAATAATAATTTGCTTTTTGATGGGTAAAAAGTGGTGGTGTAGCTCAAAAGAGGATTATCATAACAATAATAATAGAATTAAAACCAATACATAGAAAATAATAATAATTCTTTTGATGGGCAAACACTCAAATGGCTCTCTGAAAATGTGCCTTTCACTTCATTTGTTGTAACATTTAAAATGTTCTGCACGAACATAAGAATTGAAATAGTTTTTTAATATTCCCACATTATTCTGACTTGACAACCAAAATAGCAGAGTAAGAATTATTATTTTATTTTGTATTTAATTCTTTTTGTTTTCTGTTTCTGTGTGTATATACCAACAACTTGTTTTGAACTTGCGAAAGAAAAAGAGAAAATAAGGGAACGGAAGTGCTAAAAAAAAGCTGTAGAGTACGTTATTTACTATAAAACTAAAAGAATATAACGTAGATAAAATAACTCAAAACAAAGTATAGAAAATAGTTCTTTAAGAATTGTCAAATATTTATCATATTAGTTCTTTTGAAATAGTTAGAAATAGATCTTCTGGATCACCTAAGACTTTATTAACAATATAAAACAAAAAAGAATATAATATGAACTTTGAGAACTTACCTATACTTCACTTTTTTTTTTGTCTCGTTTTTTTCCTTTCTATTTGCCCTCTATTCTTGATTGTTCACAAAATTTTCTCCCAATCTTCTAAATATATCCTAATAAGATTCGTGAGCAAAGAGACAACTTGAGGTAGTACCTACATATAGTAAAGGTCATCCATGACCTATGCTTACATAATATTATTGAAATTCTCTCTCTTTCTTTACAAGCTAGTAACTAAACAAAAGAAATAAATTCTTTCCCTTTTTCTCTCAATCAGGCTTGCAATTGGCTTATTTCCCTGACACATGATTTTTTTCAAATTATTGCAGAGAAAATGTGCTGGTTTAATTTAATCTAGCAACCTAGGTTTAGTGCCTTTATAAAAAGCATTTTCATTAAAAACACTGTTGTAAATGACATTTTTAATGCTATATTTTCTCTATATATTTAGCAAATGACCCTAAACCTGTTTTGCTCAATTAAATTAAAACAGCACCTTGTATATGCATAAACTTTAAAATCTATTTGTGTGGGAAAATGACCCCTTGCAATTAAGCAAAGGGGGCCTAAACAATAGTGACGAGGCCAAAATGAGGCGGGCATGACCAGAGAGCATTAGGGCCAATGCAGGCCAGGCCGGCGAAAGCGGATACCCAAAGGGGGAAAAAGATACCTTTTGTCCTTCGAATTACCAAAGACTTATTCCTGCATCAAACTCTTCACCATCCAAGCATTTATACATCATTTCAGGCCATCTATATTCTATATGTATATATACATATTACACACACACATACACAATACATACAAAGGCAAAGACCCGAATGCGGATAAGAACAAGCGCCTTGTTCAATTCGTTGTTGTCGTCGTTGTTGTTGTTGTTGTTGATTTGGTCCTCTTCTTCTTCTTCTTCTTCTTCTTCGATCACAACAGCTATGGCGGACACTTCTAATCCACAACCATCATCAACATCAGACGCAGCTGTTCACATCATCTACACCGAGAAGCCTGAGGATGAGGAGCCCGAAGCCTACCACATCCGCACCCTCGCTTCCGTCCTTGGCAGGTTTCTCCTTCTTCCTCTCCTTCTCTCCCTCTCTCTCTCTCTCTCTCTCTCTCTCTCTCTCTCTCTCTCTATATATATATATATATATATAATGTGGATGGGCATAAGTAGCTGTCTTATATGTATGCGTGGGTGTATCGATTGTGGGTTAGTGAGGAGGCAGCAAGGGAGGCACTGTTGTACAGTTACAAGCACGCTGCGAGTGGGTTCTCTGCCAAACTGACTCCAGAGCAGGTCTCCGAAATGTCAAGTAAGGGATTTTGTTAATTTTCACTTATCACTATTACTATCTTATGTTTGTTGATATCTGGTGTATGGTTCTGTTGTTGTTTTCTTGGTTCCGTCTTCAGTTTTGATGTGGATTGGATTGATTGATTGATTGATTTTCTGCTGAGTGATTTGGGGCCTATATCTTGGATTGTGATTTTTGTTATTTGGATTGTGATTTCTATTATTTGGATTATGATATATTCTCCACTAATTAAATGATAACATCGGCTTGTGTATCAATTTAATAAATATGGTACTTGTCTAAACAGGCTTACGAATTATAAACATAACTTGTGTAGAGTGAAACTTTAGGGTTTGATTTCTACACACATTCACACAGACGAAATTTGGTTTAGATGTGAACACTGACTTATGATTGAACTTTGAGTGGACTGTTCTTTTGCTTCATTGAATGGGGTTGCATGATGTCATGATCTGGTCATCTCCTTTGTAGGCAGCATATAGTTTAGGTGGCTTTGTGAGCATATAGTTTGATGGCTCTTCAATTTTGTATTTCATTTTACACTGAAGACAATCCCAAAATTTGGCAAGAATTTATAGGGAAATCTTCAATTCTTCTTTTATTTTATTATTTGGTACTCTAAGTTCAATCACTGTAGATTTTCTTAATTATTTTAGTGGCTGGCAAACGGCAACGAGACCAGAAAATGCATGACTCAGGAATCAACCTTGCATTTGTGTTTGTAATTTTTATTTTATTTTTGATACCTTGGCATGTGTACTGGTTTTTACTAGAGTCCCATAAATTATGCAAGCCATATCATGAAAAGTACTCTGACTAGGCCATTAGAACATCTATAGTCTAATAAGTGGGAAGTTAAGTTTTCCTTTTTTAAGTACATAGCTATAGATAAATTAGCTTACAGAGAGGCTAGAACCTCCTTAACGGGGGCTGGCAGCTGAGTCAGTGCTTCCTAGCTTGCACATGGATGAGAGGTAGAAATCTCCCTTTTTCTCTTAAATCCCATTTAATTTCAAGTACATTCCTAAATAATTTTCATCATCTTATATCAGAATTTTTATATCCAAATGTTCAAGGTCTGTCCATGTACACTTACCCAACTTTTGAATATATATATATCCCTATCCTAAGATCTAGGGTTTAAGGAGATCTGACACTAGGACACTCACCTGCACTCTTCACTTGTACCTGAGTCCATGTGACATAAGTCACAACTACGTTCAACATAGCATACTTGTTTGCAAAATCTTCATTTCAAGGTCCATTTGAATCAATCTTTAACTGAATAATAAAATAAATATCATTTTGGTGCTGGATCAAAATACCCCCGTTGAGCTTCTACTTGTAATGGACATGAGAGCAGTACTTTTAGCTAATTTCCCAAAATGGAGTAGCAATTCAGTTAAGAGTCTTGTAAGAAGGCTTGCATCTAAGGATGATAGAGGCCACTGTTGAGACTATTATAGGACAGCCTGTCCTAGCTAACTCAGAAATCTTTGCTAGATATCATTAGCCTCTATCTGAATCTCTTCATGACCAAGGTAATCGCCAATTCGCCATCACTTCGGATGGGATTAACTATGAGGGCAAGCAAAGTTAAAAATTCTTCTCATGCTTTCCATGATGTTTATCAATGTAAATGCCCATATCATAGTTACACAGATCTTATAGAACAACTAATGGAGTAAGCCTTTACTAGGCATGACTTCTAGCAATCCCTTGAAAATGCAAATGGGCTCTCACAAGTGTTCGTTCAAATGTTAGATTTTACTTCTTTGTCTTGCAATTAAATTATAATGCCCTTGTCTTTTAAATGGCACTCTCATTCTTACGGGCCATTTCTTTGACGAGAAACTCTTCATCAGTTGTCTAGAGTTTGTATGGATCCTTGACAACCGGTACATATAGTTGTGATTATGCAAAAGCAGAGAGAGACAAAGAAAGAACTGATAAAATGCAAGATAGATGCAAAGAGAAAGTCAAATCAAAAGGGCATGCATAAGAAACTTGTTGCTGACCGTACAAGTGCCACCAAACACATAAAACAATAATGAAGAAAAGAATCCCATTGAGCCATTGATATAAATTGTGTAATGTATTATCAATTCAGGCCAATGAATTGGTCTTCAACTGGGCAAAGAAAAATGGATGAGGCTGTTACCTCTTTTGCGACGGAAAGAATTGGTGATTCAGAAAGCAAAACTCTTATATGGAGTGCCCAACCAAGTTTGGGATGTTTTGGCAGAGTTAAGGCAAATGTGAGGCTTCTTAAAAGATGCACATGCAAAACAAGATGAACATGAGACTGTCTGCAATTTGGTTTTGGAAATCAGAGAAGTTGTTTATGACATGTAGGATGCAACTTTTGTAATTGAAGTTGTGTCCAATAAAAGACGAGGTGTCCTAGACATCCTTCAGATCGCTTGCATCTTCAAGGAAGTCATAACTGAGTACAAGATTGGGTTTGAGATTAAGACTATTAAAAGCAAGATCCTTGTGTTTAATAGTATTAATCGCAGACCCTATCTTGGACTCAGCAATGACTTCCTTGAAGATGCAAGCAGATCTCAAGAGCACGTCTAGGACCCCTCGTCTTTTCCTGGACACAACTTCAATTACAAAAGTTGCATTCTACGCGTCATAAACAACTTCTCTGATTTCCACAACCAAATTGCAGGTAGTCTCATGTTCATCTTGTTTTGCATCTGCATCTTTTAAGAAGCCTCGCATTTGCCTTAACTCTGCCAAAAACATCCTGAACTTGGCTGCACACTCCATATAAGAGTTTTGCTTTGTGAATCGCCAATTCTTTCCACCGCCAAAAAGGTAACAACCACAACCATTTTTCTTTACCCAGTTGAAGACCAGTTCATTGAGCTGAATTATGAGATATTCAAGTACGAACAATTCTATCATTGCAACGACTTTCTTTTGCTTTCCCTTTTTCTTTGACTTTCTATTTGCATCTACCCTGCAGTTATTAATTCTTCTCACCAATTTTGATGTTCTTGATCTGTCTGTTCAATTTTGCATTTCATTTACAGTGGAGACATCCCAAAAATTGGCAAGAATTCTTTTATTTTAATTTCTGGTTCTTTAAGTTCATTCACAACAAGTTTTCTTAGTTGCTTCAGTGGCTGGCAAACGCCAACGAGACCTAAGAATGCATTGCTCAGGAATTAAACTTGCCTTCGTGTTTTTTTTTTTTTTTTTTTCATACCTTGGCATGTGTATTAGATTTTTCCCGAGTCTACAAATGATGCAAGCCCTATCATGAGAAGTACTTTGGCCAGACCGTCAAAAAGCTACAATAGAGTAAGAGAGAAGTTTAACTTTTTTCTTTTTAGTGAATAGCTATTGGTAGATTTAACTTACAGGGAAGCTTGGACCGACTTATCCTGTTGATGGGGACCAAGGAGGAGAGCTACGCATGGATTATTGGTGTAGACAAAGGCAACCTAAAGTATTGGATTTATTACAATTTTAGTTCTCTTAAGATTATTATTTTATTTTCCTAATTTGATTTATTTTATATTTCTTAATTTTTATGAGGGTATGTATACATATTTGGATTGTGTAATGAACTATCAGAGTTTTACTTATCTGAATACAAAAGTAATGAACTATCGGATTTCCATTCAAAACATCCTTCATCCCAGTGTGAACAGAGCAAGCCTTGAGCCTTCCAAGGAGTTCGTCCACTGATTTCACCTCCCAATCCTAGACTTTCCTTCTAAATAAAGGAGTCCACACCGCTCCAGACGGGGACTTAAACCAACAATCTGCCAATGATGGCTTTGAGAAAGCTGCAAAACTGAATAAGTTCGGAAATATCCCCCTCAAGGGAGTATGAACACACTAGGAGTTATGTTAGAATTGCACCTGTCTTTCGTTCCCTATTTGAAAAAAGGTTGCTTTGGAGAAATCATCTATAATACTTTGCTAATAGCCTTTGTTAGCCACTCCCCCCCTGCTTATCCCATACTTCCTGCCTATATTACCTGAACTCTTCTAAAATCCATGAAGTACCTGTGTCGGACATTCAACACTTAGACGTCGACACTTGGATAAGCTTATGGATATAGACTAAGAAGCAGGGACATGGACATGCAACACAGACAAGGCAATTTCAAAAAAAATACAAGACACGACATAGCACGGCTGGGACACAACAAAAATTATGTATATTTATATTTTTATGTAATTAAAAAAAATATTTTATTCATCTTTTTATTAATTATTCTTTAACATAAATAATGCAAATAACACAAATAATTATAGTTTAAAATTACTTTAAATAAAGAAAATTTAATCAAGGACAAAATGGATGAAAGAGAAATGGTCGGAGGCTTTAGTTTTTGTTATCGTTAACTTCAGTTTGGTCATTAACTTCACTTGGGACATTTAAAAGGTGGGTCATTACTATTATTATTATTATTATTTCCGTCCTCCTCTGTTATTGTGTAAAGGGCTTTAGTTAGTATATTGTATAGCCTTTCATGACCCATTGCGTACCTCTTTTATGACCCTTGGGAAGAGGAGAAGATAAAAAAAAGGTAGAAAGACAGAGTTACCGCTAGATTGTAGAAAAGAAAAGTAAAGAAAAGAAGAAAAAGTTAAAAAAGGAAGAGAGAGATGGCGACCAGATCTAGGGAGAGGGCTATGCCCACAAGATTAGAGAGAGTTGAGGCTTCCAATCAAAGTAGAGAGACAAAGGCTGGTTGTGAAGGAGGCCCATCGCATTGTTGATCCAGTTGTAGTTGACAAAAGAGCAGGAATATGGAGTATTGAATCCAAAACATTCGTTACAGGGGATTCACTCAAAGCAAAGAAGCTACGGATGACCCTTAGCAAAAACAGAAGAGCTAAAGCTAACCTGGGTGGAAGCCCCCATTCCCCAATTGATTAACTTATTGCTCCTATGAAAGACTAATTAATTACTACTCTATTTGGGCAGACTGTTATCCAAAAGAAAGGCTAAGTCAAGGTCAAAGGAGTCTTTGTCGTCTATTTGACTAGTGTTGCGCAGAAAACTATATACGATGTAATAAAACATGAGTAAATAAGTACAGAACACAAGGATTTAACGAGATTCAGCAGTCAGTGTGACTACCTACGTCCTCAGCGGCAGTAGAGTTCTCTTTTATTACTTTTGAAGAAAAGTATACAACTAGGGTTACATAAATTTAAATGAAACTCAACTCTGGATACAATGGCAAAATTCCCAAAATACCCGTACCATACCGCGAGGGGCTATGCCCTCTGCACCCCCCAACCTATTATTTTAACCCAGGTGGACAAAATCGGATTACCCATCATGGGCTCATAGACTCCACTCCGCTCCGCTCTGCTTGATGCGCTCACGCTCCACTCCACCCCACCCGTGAGCCCCATTGTTCCCAAACTTAGTATCAACAATATGACCTATTAACTTTAACAACTAGAATGAGTCCTTTACCAAAGAACTTCTTCTTGACAATGTAAAAGCAACTTGATCTACTTTTATTCCAGCTATTGCATGATTTTTCTCTGGATTAACACCCCCTTGTATAGGATTGGCATGATTCTTCTAATTGTTAACATTTACTTTTTAGGGAGATATTTTAGCCCATTGCTTTCGAGGTTTCGAAGTTATCTCAGGAGCTTAGTTTTATTTGTTGCTCTTGTCCGCAAATTTACAATTATCCAAATCGAAGACCTATCGAAGTTCAGGTTTTTCAATTCAAACCTCTTCTTCGTCTCTCTTTCATTTTTTTTTTTTTTTTGGTTCTCCTCTTTCCAATTTCCTAAAAGTAGGCCTGTTTAGCACGTATCTTGCAAGAAAAAAATAATAACAAATAAGGACATAGCTGACTACATGTCTGACATGTGTTGAGCACGTGTCTGGCGCGCGTTCTTATCAAATGCATGGACGTGGCTCTCATAGCCATGTTCGTTCGTTCTAGGATATGAATATAAGTTCAATATGTATTGTTGGACATTAACCCAACAAAAATGTTTAGTAATTTCAGTTTACTCCTATTATGCAGGAAATGCTTCATAGCACCTTGAAAATATTATTTTATCCTAGAAAATAAAAAAATACTAATAAACATGAATATTTTGTTGTGTCCCGAGTCCTTGAACATGAAAATTAAACTAATCTGACACTTAGGTACATGACTGCACCTGACACTTGACACCTGAACCCGAATCTATGCAATATAGCTTCTCACCTATCACCTTCCTCAAGAGGCTCTTGTGCTCCCACGAAACTCTCCACAACCACTTTCCTAATAGAGCCTTATTGAATGCAACAAATGTTTGAATTCTCGTCCGGAGCCCTTCAAAGAAGGACAAAGAATCTACCAATCAACCAAGTGGTACCTAAAATCCTGGCCCAAACCACCCCAATAGAAAGTCTATCATCATCTTCTTGAGCCTCCTCACAATAGAGATTGAGGTAGTAAATAAAGATAGGAAATATGTTGGTAAAGCTGGAAAACAAGTTCCTAACTTTGAGAGAGATTACCTTGTCCAAGATGCCAACCTTTTTTCAAATCTCTCTACCACCACATCCCAGACTAACTTAGCCTTAAAGGAAGACCCTAAAGACAACCATAAGTATGCATTGGCAACAAACCAATTCCACACCCCAGATTTGCTGCCAAAGCCCAGACCTTCAACTCCCCAACAGGTTTGACACTGTATCAAAAAAGAACTGCATCACTGCCAGGACCTCTCTAGTCTCTCCTCACCACATTCCAACACTTGTAAGCATGGTAAACCCTTATGGACCTTGGGCTCTCTCCACTAGGGCTTTTTGAATCCTTGATTAGTACTTTCGTAAATGAGCACTCCAACCAATTCCTATCCACATCTTGGATCATACCCAATTCCAACCCATCTTCACAGGGCCTCCAAAGCTCTGCCTCAGAGAATGACTTCTTATAGAAGTCAATTATTTTATTAGAAATGATTCCTCCATGGAGAGCACCTCCCCTCCAATTACCCCCCGCTGCTTATATGATTATATCTCCTGTGGGCATTAGTTGTACAATGAAAGAATCTACTGCTCCAATCCTCTTCCTTGAGCCATAGGTATTGGGCTTTCTGGCACCAACTGACCTCCTCAAGTTCATCAACCACCCCACCTCCTTTTCCCACTCTACCCTCCACATCTTTTCCTCCTTGAAAATCCCCTCCCTCCCTCCATTGTTTATCAAGCTGCCTAATATCTTCAAGTAACCTGGCAATCCTCACCTCCACCTTACCAAAAGCTTCCCTATTGACTTCTTTAGATCCTTCTCTTCGTAGGAAACTAGATTTCAATGAACGGGACTATGTCATGGTTCGTGTGTACCCTAAGTGTTATTTTGAGAATGCATTTAAGAAACTTTATGCTTGAATCACTGGATCTTTTCGTGTCATTTGTAAGCTTGGACCTAATGCATATTTGCTTGACTAATCTTCATATATGAATCTTAATTCCATTCTCAATATTAAGGATTTGTTCCCTTACCGAGGCACCTTTGAGCCTTTCCCTTTCCCCAACAAATTTGCCTACAAGTGGTGTTCCTTCTACTTCTATTGTAGCACTTACCCCTCGCCTTTTGCTACTTCCACAGAAGCATAAGGATTAAATTGCAGATG
This sequence comes from Euryodendron excelsum, assembly GCA_033060915.1. Lineage (NCBI taxonomy): Eukaryota > Viridiplantae > Streptophyta > Magnoliopsida > Ericales > Pentaphylacaceae > Euryodendron > Euryodendron excelsum. Next base: position 12,800,793 of record CM065391.1, read on the forward strand.
TTCTTGAAAGTTGAAACTCAAGATATTGCTTCTTCTCTTAGTAGTTACTGACAATACATTGTGTGATAGAAGAATCATGATACTACATGGGTTATTGTGGATGAGTTTTGTCGTCTTTGTCCTTTTCTTTTGGAATAATATCTTGGACTTCCCTCTCTGGAGGCAAGTCCTTCTTGTCAAGGGAGAATTGATGGGGATCAAGGAGGAGAGCTACACATGACAAGCTAGAGTTAGGATTTCTTAGAATTTTAGTTCTCTTAGGAAGGACTTTATTTTCCTCTTGTGATTTTATTTTACACTTCTCAATTTTTATTGGGGAAAGTATATAAATTTGGTTTTTGTAATGAATTATCAGATTTTGGCCAATTCGGATTGTAGAGGGTTTTTTTTTACTCATACCTCTCAGCAGAACTTTCTCTATTCTTCTTCTTCTACTTCTTTCCCCTTCTACTTCTACACCACCTGTGTTAGAGATTTATATTGGGTGGCCTTTGCTAGCGTTTCATGCATGACGTAAACTAGATCACGAGTTAACCAACTTTCTAGTATGAGCGCAGCGTTGTTTCTTCCATGGATCTTTGCTAGCATTTCATGCATGACATAAACTAGATCATGAGTTAACCAACTTTCTAGTATGACCGCAGTGTTATTTCTTCCATGATTCTAAATTTGTCTTACATGAAATATTGCATTTGCCTTCAGATATCTTTGAACATGTGCTTTTAGTATTGTCAACGAGTTCAATGGTGACTTAGCATATCACACTTCGTTGCTTGTTATGAAATGTTCACCTTTATAGTGCTGCTTCAGTTTGAATGTTCTCTTTCGTATGAGGCATGCAACAGTTTATAAAGAGGGCTTCTTAGGATTGAATGTCTTTTGTTATAATGTAGTTGTTTCATGTTGTTATAGTGGATATTGAGTGTTTAGTGTTGTACAAAATCCTTGGTAGGCCAAGAGTTGCACGTTGACTTGCACCAGCCCCTTAGTCATTCCTAATGCGCTTACGCTGCTTTTGTTAATTTATAATTGCCTCCTTCCTTTAGTCTCTCTCTCTCTCTCAATTATCTTGTTTCCAATGGAATTTGCATAATTAAAAGGTGAAAAAGGTAACTCATGCAAGCATTCCAGCCCTTTGATGTTAAATGACATTCTTGCATGTGGTCTCCAGTAATTACATGTCTAAGATTAATAAACGATGATGAAATTTTGTAGTCACGTTTATACTTTTGGACCTTAGTAGTTTCCTTTCCAGAAGTTTTAAGACACCAACTGCTAAAGTAATACACTCTGCAGGGCCGGCTCATGCTGACAAGGCCATCACCTTAGGCCCCAAATTTTTAAATCATACAACCCTATATAGTTTTTACAATTTTTGTTTTAAAAAAAGGCCCGGTCCCGATGAGAAAATACTATCTGTTAGAAATAGGAAGCCCAAAATCAACTACCCCAGCGAAATTCTGAAAAAAAAAAGAAAAATAGTGGCTTAACAAAAAGATTGTACAAATAATGTTTTTTAAAAGTCCCATAAATTTTTAAACCTTACGTGGTTTTAAGGCCCTATATAGTTTCTACACAATTTTTTCCATAAAAGAGGCTTTGGTCCAAATGATAAAAAGCCCATTAAAAAAGAGGCAAAAATCAGCACACTGGTTAACTTCATAAGGGAAAAATAACACCGATTTACAAAATAAAATGATTTTAAATAAAAACGTTCATAATAATATTGAATATTATAAAGAGCTTCATTTATAATCGTCGCCTTAGGCCTCAAATAGTCTCGAGCCGGCCCTGACCCTCTGACCTGTTGAGATTCATGGTTTATGCTGATAAATCCTTGGGAAATACCAGTCACAAGACGAACCCTGTTTCATTTTGGTGCTGGGTCAAAATTCCCTCATTGAGCTTCTGCTTGTAGTGGACACAAAACCAGTACTGGTAGCTAATGATTTCTGAAAACGGAGTAGCAATTAGGTAGAGTCTTGTAAGAAAGCGAGCATCTAAGGATGACAGAGGCCACTGTTTGGACTATTATGGAAAGCCTGTCCTACCTAACTCAGAAATCTTTTCTGGATATCATTAGCCTCTATGCAAATCTCTTCGTGACCCAGTTATGCCCCATCACTTAGGATGGGATTAATATGAGGGCAAGGAAAGTTGGAAAAGTGTTCTCATCTTATCCATGCCTTTTAGTGATGTACATCCTCATATCTTAGTTACACATATCTTATAGAACTGTTGTTTGAGTAAGCACTTCACTAGGCTTGACTTCTAGCAATCGCCTTGTACATGCAAATGGATTACTCGTGTGAGGATTGCTGGGCTCTCCCTACTGTTCATTCAAGTGTTAGATTTTACGTCTGTGTCTTCCAATTAAATTATAATGCCTGTCTTTTAAATAGCACCCTCATTCTTATGGGCCATTTCTTTGATGAACAACAATTTCTGTAGTTTGTTGTCTAGAGTTTCTATGGATTCTACAGTTGTAATTAGGCTTTACATGTATTCAAATATGAGCACTTCAGTGTCATGGTGAAATGGTGATGTGTCATGGACTATAGTTGGCACAAGGTCATTTTAGTGCCATGACTGGCAGCAGTTTTTTCTGAATCGTTTGTTGCAAGATGTAGCAATGTTTTGCTGAATTCTTAGTTGCAAAATCTTTATTTGGGCAATGCTCCTGGCCTATCCCTGTAAGTCTGGTTTTTATCTAATTGGGGCAACTTGCATTTTCCTCATGGGTGTGACGGAACTGCCTGTCTATTTTGATGAAACTTCAATCCAATTTGGTGCCTGTTGAGTTATTAAGAAATTCAACTATAATATTCTATACAGTAGCATGGGGAGATAAACATAGGGGCTTCAATTTATGATTAAATATCTAGGACAACAGAATAATAAACCACTTATTTTTGCTTTAATAAAATTAAAACATATATGTACAACCTCTGAGACTATGGAAAGCAAGTGGTCCCTTATTTTGCCCCACCTTTTTGTTTTCACATCTGCGTTGCTTAAGTTGCTGGGGTCTGCAAATGGTCAAACAAAAACTCTTACTCGATTAGTTACAAACGTTTTTTGTCAATTATTTGCCGCAACAGGCCATGTAGACCAAAACCTGAGCTGCAGCTACCTGTGAGAGCTGTGGCTCCATTTATTTTCATTTTTCATGTTTATTTACTCTATTTTTGTTTTGTTATGATTTCAACTACTATTCATACCCATTGCTCTTTTTGACACATATGAACATGAGAGAACAAGTGTTATGTAGAGTTTTTTAGGCCACACATGTTGCTATCTTTGATGTTGTGGAACCCATGTGAATCTAGTGCATATTGTTAGTGACATACTAGATAGATCACTCAGCTGAAACGCAATATATGCCGAGTCAACAATGGGTTTCTCCAGTTGTATTGACTTCTGATGCTAAAATAATAGCTCTATGAACAAAAAGTGATGTAACTAATATGGGTTTCCCACAGATGATTCCCCCAACTAGTATCTTTTACGTAAAAAGCATGATTTCTGGTCTGCTGTCAGAGCTATTACGAGTTTTTCAGTTAGTTCTATTTGATTCTCATGAAGCATTTTAATTATGTACATATCAGAATTTTTTGACATGAGACATCTGTTCACTAAATAACTCATCAAAAATACTTTAACATAAGGAGAAAAGGAAAACTAATTGAAATAATATTTTGGCAGAAAAACCCGGTGTTCTTCAGGTCGTTCCAAGCAGGACTGCTCAGCTGCATTCTGGACCTGGGAAGTCGCATTCTGGACCCGGGAAGCTGCATGTCTGAAACAAACAAGATGTCTATCAACACCTAGTGTCTTACTTTTAAGCACTTCACTTGTGTATAACGTGCTGGATCTTCGTGGTCATTGCACGCCATACTGCAACTTAATAAGCTGTTGATCTAAATAATATTTCGGATACCTGGTGTGCGAAATTAAGTTGTAAATTTTGCATGTGATGTCTAATTGTTTTTCCTGCTGCAATGGTATTGGAACTGTCATTTGCATGGACTATAGAGAGGAATTGATTACAGAACAGAAAAATTCTGAACTTCCCAACCGTTGATGATTGAATGTATGGGAATTATGAAGAACTATTGGGGCATTTCAGTGACTGAACTTTTGCGGATTTTGTTTTATGCTGCCATCGCAACTTAAACCTAGGGATCTGGGGTTTACATAAATTTACCCTAATTTTGGTTTCTGATGTTCTGTCGTACTGAAATTGAAGGCCGAAACATCAGAGTCTCGAACAGAATTTGGTGTCTGCATTGTCCCAAACTTAAACAGATTGAAGGTAGGAGGCATAATTCATTCTCATTCGTGCATATTAATGAGCCTGTGGAGTAGTTGATGCATTTCTGAGAATGGGTACCAGCAAGTTTCCTGTTGAGCAAACTTTGGAGCATACTATCTAGGAGAAGAATTGGGACTGCTAGATTATCTAGGTGTATGTACTAGGAGATTTTTGCATTGCCTCTGCTTCTCACCCGCAACGGAGGTAGCAAAAATGGTACTTGGATTATGATGTAAATTTAGAACCACCAACCATTTTGAGCTCAAGCTGAGCACAAAGCTATTCGAAATTTGCAAACCTGATTTTTGATTTACGGTTGTTTTACTGGAATAGCTCGAATGATTTAAAGCCTTTTTGTGAATTAGATTGATGTTTGAAAATGAATAAGAACCTTAAATGAAAATTTGGAGTTGCTACGTAATATATGAAGTTAAAAGTTATGTTCGATCACCTTTTACAAGAGAATATTTTTAACAATTGTTTTGATGTCAAAAAGTATATTTGCTTAACTCATCTTTATGAAGAAATAGAAGACCCTTTTTAAAAAGTTACGAGTCAAAATGGGTTATAAGTGAAGGAGATGTTAGGCACTTTGTAAATTTATTTAGTTCTCCGCACAACGTTATTTTTGTTTCTCTACTCATGTGAGAGTGAGATTTTTCATTTGTTAATTAGGGTATTTGATTTCTCTTGACAGATGGATAGAGTCTCACCCTACAAATAAAAGAACAAGTACACGTGGTGTTACAAGAGTACTGAATAATTTCTCTAACCACTTGACATTGGCCTATAATTGATGCCAAATATTCTCACTTTCGTACTCCACGCGAACATGTCAGCCTCATTTTGACATGAAAAGTTGATGGCCATTTTAGTTTTCAAATACAACTTTGAATTTGAAAATGAAAAACATATACCACTAGGGGCAGAGCTACGTTTGTAGCATGGCACCTCTAACTTTTGTGTAATACCCTATATATATATAGTATAAATATTTAATGTCTAAGTATAATTATAGTGCATTAGCACCCTCAAATTTTGTACAACTCTCTTATAGGTAGTATGAGATTATGGGTTTTTAATATATACCATTTAAAATCTAATAAAATTAACTTTGCAGGCTTTTAATGAGTACCATCCAACAAGTGGGCTTACTCATCAAACTCACACAAACAAAATCAAATGAATAAATAAAACTAAAAAAAAATAAAAAACCTAGAAATCTTAAACTATTCTCAAACAAGTCGTCTGTAGCTTTCGTTTCATATATGTTGTCTTTGGCAGAGTTCAACCGACATTCACATCACTGACTTGCAGCAATTGGTATGTTATCTACATATGTATAGATATACATATATATATATATATATATATGTAGTAATGTGTTTGATTTCATTGTTTATTTAATTTTATTTTTGTTTTTTTTAGGAATTCGAGAAACAAGAGAAGATTTGGGATTTTGGACATTTTGTGGATATTAAAACTTCAATTTCTGAATTTTTAATTTGGATAGTTTATGCTTTTTTGAGAAACTTATGTATGCCTATTGATATATAAGTAGCAAAACTTATAAGTACTAAGGTCTTTTGTATATGTCTATTGTATAGGGTTTGTCCCCATTTTATGGTACTTTCTTTCATATATTTTGAGTACTTACTTTTTATTGTTCTATTTTCTTGAGATTGAATTTAAGTTGATTTTATTTTTCACAGACAAATAAAAGAATACTTAAACTACGATAATTATAGCCTGAAGAATTTTCATTTTAAGTTTTGACATCCCTAAAATAAATTCCTAACTCAAATCCCTATGTACCATATTGTGTGTTGGACACCCATCCTCTCCATTTCATACTTGGAATGGAGAGGTCCATTCCATTTAATGGATGAGTGACAGTGCAAGAGAAAAGAACATGAAGGGCAAAGATACGGCCACACCGTACTTAAAATTAAAAGAGACTAAAACCAAACCGTTTGTGTCAAAGAATAAAAATTATTCTGTCTAGCTTCTGGATTCCGGCTGCCGAAATTACCTATCTCCATTTTTTGAACCAAGGAACTCTTTTCATGTCGCACTCGTGTTGGGTTCAATCTTCTATAATCTCAAACATGATTTAGTTGAAGCCCCTATTCGGTGACGTCCGATGCGGTAACAATCTTTTTTAAACTTTAAATCGTTTTTTTTAATTTATTTTCAAAATTAAATCATTTTCTTATACTTGCATGTCATGTATTATATCAAACATTTTTTCAAAATTCTTTTCAAAGTGGATAGTATTGGACATTTATTAATCGAAAATTCTAATGAGTGAACCTAGAATAGAAAGACATGTAGGTATTCAAAGGGTAGGATAGAGTGATAGTATATTGCATCTTTCTTATACGTAACTAATCTCCGAACCTAGACCATTGTTTTTGAAAGACCAAAACCGAAGTCATTTTTCAAAAAGGGTTTAAATCTTTTCAAATGTTTTCAATCAACCTGTTTTTCAAAAAACCCTCTCTTGAAGAAATTTTCAAAACCTTTTTAAAAAATCCTAAGTCTAGTTTTTGGCCTTTATTTAATTTTAAGTGACCTAACTCATCTTAACAAAGTTGAGTGGCGACTCTAAATCTTTTTTTAAAAATCCTTATTCAAAAATCAATTTCTAATTCAAATCTAGTCACACTCGTTCTTCTAGGAGGATGAGTTTTAACGAGAAAGTACTGTATATTTTTCACCATTCTCGAGTGCGAAAAAATTGGAGAGCGACAGTTGTATACAAGACAGTTCTTCCGAGTGAACTTCAATCCCAATTTCAGAGGCTCAACTATGCTCTAATTAATAAATAAAGTGTACCACATTGAATAACTCGGAAAAACATATGGTTTAGGCTCAAATTTTACGTAATTTGGTTAACAATTAACCGAGAAAATGAGAATTAAGTTTTGGGTTTCAAATTGGTATGAACCAGTCAGGGCAACCACATGCAGAGCCTATTTTCAGAGCTCAAATAAGCTCTGATCATGTATCTAAGTCCATTGTCAAAACATATATTTTCAGTATATATGTCTATTGTCGCCTCTTATTATTAAACATAGAGCGAATATTATTAGTATGGAGTATTGTTAATGATTCCTTTCATTGACATGCTTCAAGGTGACGTTGATCTACCTGCTTATTAAATAGTTGGGTTGTTTAACTTTAAAGACTTCATGGTAATTTGAATTTTGTGGTGATCTTAACAACAATTGTGGAATGTGATTGAGATAACCGATTGTATATAATATACTTCTCTCCAAAATTTATTTGTAAAGAGTAAATTCCTGTTATTCTTAAATTGTATTCTTTTTGTATATTTGTGTTCGATAAACGCAATCACTGTATGGCTCTTCAATCCATTACGTTTCTTCCGAAACATCCTTGACCGTTGTGTTCATTATTGAATTCCATGATAATAATATTTTTTAATCATTGAATTTTATTATGGCTGATATGCAGAGAAACTAATTAGTGCATGTTCAAACACACCCGTTGACTAAGTTATTACCGTTATCAAAAATGATTGAGCCGTACTTTTAGGCATGGTATAAAAGGTTGATGCTGCGGGGTACTGATTATTGGAATTAATTATTGCATCATGGCACAGATGGAGTTTGACATGGCACTGAGAAGGACCATGTATTGGCTGATGAAATATTGAAATGATTGAAATATTAGAATGATTGATATAGATATTATTTGTCATGATTTATTATGGTATTGTTAACCCTATCATTTGATCTTTTGAGCTGATGTGACTGATTATCGATCTTTGTTCTAATTATTTTAAGTTGAGCACTTGTATTCATGTTGTATTATATACTTCTGAGTTTAATTTTAATTTTTAGATGGAGGAGAAACAAATACCATAGCTATATTTAGAGTACATTGAGTTGGTGAAGAATTATTTTGGAGACTTATTTTTGGAAGTCATGTATCTTTTAAGTCTATAAAGAATTATTTAATATTTTTAATTACTTGAAGTTGTATTTTTTATTCAATAATATAATTTGAGAGTTAGATAAAATTATACATCTGGAGACACGTGGTGTAGGTTAGCTTGATCATTTGATCTGAGGTGATTTATTTATAATTCTTGGGAGTTCAATTCCTTTACTGATGTGATATAAAATATAATTTGAGGTCATTTGAATTACTTATTTTATTTATTAATAGTTCAAAAAAAATCTGGTTATTACAGTCAGGTAATACCCACTAAGCAATGCTAAAGTCACCGTTTTTTTTATCAAATTATCATCACGGATAGATACAAGTAAGTGAATTTTACATTTATTAAATGTGGACCTTATTACCTTGTGTCTACCCGTGATGATAATCTAACAAATAAAACCAGTGATTATAGCATTTTTCATACTAACTACTCAGCGCTCATTCCTATTAAATTGAAACATGAGGTGTTTTATTATATTAATAATATAAAATTGTAATTAATAAAGAGACTTTTTAATGCAGTAAAACACACATGAAAAAATCTTATTGTATGAGTACCAAAATACCTTTACTATCTGATTACTGGATTTTTTTTTCATGTTGGACGCAGTTCACGATACGTTCAACATCTTCCTATGCTGAATGGATTTCAAGATGCACTTAACAGGATAGCGTTGTGCGCCAGTGTAGGGGAAATACTTTCATTTATTGCATTTTGAGAGAGCTAGAAAGAGAATACCTGAAAGGGGTCACTTGGGCTTGACTTGTGGGAGTTCATAGACCATTGAGAAACATCCACCTTACATGCCCATTGTTGGAAACTTTCCGAAAAAGAAATTTGGTCATTAGGTTGACATGTTAGGCTTTTTGCTATTTTTATTAGATATTTTCGTTTCCATTAGTTATTTGTGCAACTTATTGCATGTTTTGATATTTTGGGATGCTTTGATCACAATGAATTGGTTAATTTTGTGTGTTTGGGCTTCTTTGGAGAATTATGGATGAATTTTTCATGTATATTCATGTGAACTTGAACATTAGTGAATGGAACTTATTTTAGGCTTGATTTACAATTACAACGAAGAGAAACAACTGAATGGCTTTAATAAAAATTCTTATGGAATTGAGATTGAAGTTGTTGTTCTGTACATGCCATTAATGGATTCTTGTTATTTTGATGTAATTGTGGGGTTCCCTATGTGTGTTTGGTGCTTGATTGACTTTTTGGATATTTTGTATACATTTCGAGCATGAAGTTAAAAAGAGTTCTAATGTGGGGCGACAAGTGGCATTAAATAGCCCTAAAAGGGGTGCCTTTTAATGTGTTTGTTTGAGTAGAAAAGGCAAAATGGGTGCTAAGAGCACATTGGTTGTGGTTTTGATTGAATTGTGAGGGTTTTGGCGGTTTAACTTAATAAGAGTTCCTTTTTTTTTTTTTGGTTCAATGGTCAAGTCTATCTGAGTTAGTTTGCACGCACCTCAACTAATTCTATTCTCGGTGTGGTCAAAAGTAGGCTGGCTGTCCACATCGAGACTAAGATATTCACAAAAGTAAATCGTTCACACTTCAATTTTGTTACTTGGAAATTGAGTGTTGCTAGTTGAGGCACGAGTTACATCTATGATGCTTAGGTCAAAGTGGGAAGTAGACCTATTTCGAGTTAGAAGGCATCTATTAGACTCTAATGAAATTGGAGCTACACTTTGGATTTTTGAATTGAAATTAGAGACGTATTGTCTCTTTTAAAGTCTCCAGTGCCTAACCTTTGTGCGTGCGGCTTGCGCTCTTTGAGTTTTGAAACTGGTTTTGGTAAAGAGTTTGCACAATACTTTGAATTGTGATTTTGAAGATTGTTTTCGAAAAACTCTAGGTTCCTCCCTCTTAGGGGTTTGTTTTGAAAACTTGAGTTATTCCCTTCTTGTGTTTAAATGAAGAATACACCCTTTCCTTCTTTAGTTTTAGAAAGTTGGGTTTTTGCCTTTTTGGAGATTTTGGTTGAATTGAAAGAAATATTTCTCCTAAATTAGTTGGTTCATCATTCCCAATTCGGCATTGAAATTTTATGCCATTAAATACATGGTTGATTTAAGCAAACTCCTTAGTCAAGTAAAGCATATGTTAATGAGTACCAAAATATATATATATATATATATGTTAATGATCACCTCCTCGCCATTTGTATTGCCAATTAAAAACATCTTATTTGCAATTTGGATTACAATAAAACAAGTTGACTAGAACCGCCACCTTATGGAAAAACTCCATTTGATTTCATGAATGAGAACATTTTATTTTTGAATTAGCTAATTCAGGAATTTTCAATTATAAACTAGCCAATTTAGAGTTTTCTATAGGCATTATCCAAATCTTATTTTGAATCACTTAATTTTAAATCAGATAATATATTTGTTTTTGAAACAAATGTAAATTTAGTTTTTCATGATAACAGTGAAGTTTGTAGATTCTTTAATTGTTTCATTTTACAACCAAAGACTTCAAATTATCTAATTCATAAATGGGTTAATTCTAAATGCCCAATTCATAATTTTTGGCTTATAGACTTTAATGGCCCAAAATGATTCCATTAAACACTGTCGATATCAACTTTTTAATCAATCTGTTGTCCACTATTATTAGGAAAATGCAAATGTCTAATTTTATAGATAGGACAATTGAGAGATCTGAGGATTTTGTGTTAAGAGGGGCAATTAAGACAATGTAGATTGATTTAACATGACCACCTCTAATTAAAATTATCAAAACACAAATAAATAAATAAAAGAAAACACCACCAATCATCAATGTTTCGATTGGCTTATAGTTAGAAGATCAAAATAGAGAGATTTAAACGCATTTGCCCAATTGTGGTCTTCAAAATTACATGTTATTGAAAGTCCAAAATGGAGAAAAGTCTAGTACCAGGTAATAACATTAATATTTTACTATATCCATAACATAAATTTATCATAAATGAAAAGCTTTTTAAAAAAAGTGACACGTGGCAAATTTTGATAGGTAGTAGTAATAGTAAAAAAAACTCCATACTACTAATTATTGGACTTTTTTGCGCATATAATAGACTCAAACCATTTCTTTGATCAGCTTTATTTTTATGAGAAAAACTTATCAAATAATGAAATAAGAAAAAAAAAATCATTAATGCACGGTTGATTCAAATGGGGGCTTAAATCGTGTACGCATAAAAAGAAAAAATGATTTAGTGCTCCTAATCACGTCATTCTTGTTCATCCCTTATGTAGTTGTGAATCTCCCGTCCTAGTAGTGGTATGCATGGGTCGAATTCATACTAAATTCATAATCAACGCGATTTTGATTTGTTTTAGATTTTTGGATCCAAAGCCGAGTCGATTATTTAATAGAACCGAACCGAACTAACTCGAGTTCGGTTCCCTTCCATGCCTTGGGTTGGTTTTGGGCCAAATCGAATTGAGTCGGGTCAGTTCCACTTTTATTGTATATTATTTAATTTATTTATTAAAAAAAATAATAGGATTATCTTGCATCCTTAATTTTTTTAAAAAATAATAAAATGACATAAACACAAATCAATAATAATTAAGTACAAATAACAATGATTTAATGACATATATAATATATATACTTTTATGATATATAAAGATCGGGTCTCAATTCGGTTCTTGGGTCGATTCTTCGTTCGGTTTCGCTCGGTTCAGTTTGGATCTAGAAAATATAGAATTGAGAACCAGACCGAATAGATCAAGTTGGCATTTTTTAGATCCAGAACTAAATCAATTCTTTAACAGACTCGAATCAAACCAACCAATAAAAACCAAGTTAATTCAATTCTCGGGTTAAAGTTTCATTTGTGCACCTCTACCTGCTAGGTAGGTCAAATCTCTCGTTCTAGTAGGTAAGAGACTCATCCCATGTTACCGGAGCGGTAAGGACACATGGAAAAAAGAATGGGATAATTACATTTTATCCCCGTATAAATAAATGAAAATCAGATAACTCTCTTATGATTTAAAAGTAAATATATAATCTCTCTGTGGTACTTAAATATAAATTGGATCAAAACTGTTAGAATTAATGGTGATTTTGTCACAGAGACATTTTCATCATCTTATCTCTCCAATATGAAACATAAAAAAGAAAAATTTTCTCTTTATGTCAAAATAAAATGTTAGCTCTTTTGCAGAGGTATTTTTATCATTTAGCAAAGGGTTATGGTTTAAACTGTACGGTGTAATTATTCAAAAAAATAAAACAAAACAAAGTACGCAGACGTGGCACGATCCTATTTGTAAATCTACCATCACCGTACAGAGCTGAATCGGAGGTAAAAGCATCCCACCACATTCCCCGCCAGGTGGTATGACCAAAAGAACAACGACTTCTGCGTTCCCACCAAATCCAAAAGCCCCCAATAACTCACTCTCACCTTCCAAGAAAGTAAGAACCTCACCCTCATACATATATATATGTATATATGTACCCGCACAGAGAGAGAAAGTAGAGTGTGAACCTGAGATCCAAACCCACCATTTTTAGAGAGAGCAACAAGAGAGGTGGAATCTGACGACACCTAGGAGGAACCTATATACGTAGAGAGAACTTAGAGAGAGAAACAGAGATCCAAAGAGACAGAAACAAGAGGAGAGAGAGAGAGAGAGAGAGAGAGAGAGAGAGAGAGAGAGAGGGTGAGATGGAATCTGAGAACACCCAGAAGCAGCCCATTAAGAATTCCACCAAAATTTCAATACCAAAGCCCTCCACTGCAGTCCTTCCCTACCAAACTCCCAGGCTCAGAGACCACTACGTACTGGGCAAGAAGCTAGGCCAAGGCCAATTTGGCACAACCTACCTCTGCACGGAGAAATCTACTGGTGCCAAATACGCCTGCAAATCAATCCCCAAGCGCAAGCTCCTCTGCCGTGAGGACTATGATGACGTATGGAGAGAGATTCAGATAATGCACCATTTGTCAGAGCACCCAAATGTGGTGAGAATCAAAGGGACGTACGAGGACAATGTGTTTGTTCACCTTGTGATGGAACTATGCACTGGTGGTGAACTCTTCGATAGGATTGTGCAGAAGGGTCATTACACCGAGCGAAAAGCGGCACAGTTGATAAAGACAATCGTTGGTGTTGTGGAGGCTTGCCACTCTCTTGGGGTGATGCACAGAGATCTCAAGCCTGAGAATTTCTTGTTCGATAGTCCTGATGAGGATGCCAAGCTCAAGGCCACTGATTTCGGGCTGTCTATATTCTACAAGCCTGGTTGGTTCTTGAGTTCTCACCATTTGCTCTGTTTCATTTGGTTAGATATTGTTGTTCATTTTCTCATTGTTCCCTCTGATTTTTGGCCTAGCTTCTTTTCATGGGAATTGTTCGTTTTGATTTATGGGTTTGCAATTTTTTGTGTTCTTCTTTGATTTGAAGCTTATTGGTTGGATTTTTTGTTCCATTTCCTGTAGGGTAATCGGTTGTCTTGGTTAATGGCTTTTTCTTGCACTTGGTCTTTCATTGTTTGCCTCAAAATTTGCGGTTCACGGTTTCTATAATTTGATAATTTCTTGGGTTGTTGACTGATTAGTTTCTGTGTCAAGATTCTTAACTTTAATTGGGTTGTTTCTCTTTTTTGAATATTTGCTTTGAACTGTGAGATAAACATTTCTTGTGTGCTTGACTGCTTGGTTAAGTACAAGCCTGATTGTGATGGGTCTTTATTTCATATTTGTATTTGATTTGTTTCCGAGTCAGTTTTGTTGGCTTTTCAGTCTTGTTGCGTGTTCCAAGAATGAAACGGTTGATTTCAGACATTCCAATTTAAAAGTTTTGATTAAGAGCCTATTAATCAATTAGATTCTCCATTTTCTGGATTATCTTGAGACATACAATTGAATTTTCATCCTATTGGTGGACCTATCAAGTTGGGTTGTTGCTTGCCAATGCTAGTTTCAATTAAAGTCAGATGCTGATATTAGATAGTTATCATTGGTGAATTTAGTGCCAGTTTTAGTTTGCATTGGATCTCACATGGAAGTAGAGATATTCACAATGTTTTATACAGGAGTGTCGGCTCCATTTTCTAATAGCATTTGTGTTGAATTGCTCCATAGTATGTATATAGTGCGGTTTATGATATTACAAGCATTTTCATCTGTTTCCAGAATGACTTTTGGTGATGACTCGAAATCTTCTAAAAGACCCGATTTTACATGAATGAGTCCATTATGAAGGGTGAGGTGATGGCTTATAAAAAGTTAGACTAGACGAGATGATATATATAAAACTTGATGTGTTTAGTCGTAAATCAATTAGCATCATTAAAATGTGGATTATGGTTTTACAGTACACATGCAATACATGATACCCCATGCAATATATTATATGTAGAATGCATGCATGCTTCAATACCTGTATCATTTTTTTGGGAAAAAAATGTTGAACACAGTTTTATAAAAGCAAATATTATTCGAAGATTGATTCATATGAAAGGAAGCTTCTGCTTTTGCTTTTGTCTACCTTCACTGATATGAGGTACTAAGAATTCGATACCATTTATTATGTCCTCTACATAAATGAAGCCCAAGCATATTATTGGCTTATAAAATTTCCCATTAGAGGCAAATTATTTGAAGTTGTAAATTAGAATATGAAATCTAAGTGGTTTGGTAGCGCATCACATGAAACATAAACCTATTGAAGGGAAGTTTGCTATGTGTTTATATACTTAGAAATGCTTAATGGTGCCCCCTCCCCTTCCCCTTCCCCTTCCCCTTCCCCTTCCCCCGATATTTATGTTCTTTCCTTCTTATATATTGGTATTGGAATTATTTGGAAAATGGAAATTAGAAATTTTGCTATGTTGTTTAATAGTTAGTCACAAGTAGGTACACTTTATACTGGAGTTTTTAAATTGATGATATCAAACATATTGACTGAACTTATGAATTTTGTAAATCTTGATATATAATACAACAACATGTCTTATTATTTATTACATGTATGTTTTATCTTCACTCATCATTTTAATAGGGAGTGGGATGGCAAGAAGCCTTGCGGGGAGTATGGTAAGCACTCACCTAGTGTTGGTGTTGGAACACTAGAGGTGGGCTACATGAAAGCAAAGGCATCTTTGGGCAAAGAGATTAAGCTATGGAGGTCTAGAAGTGATAAACTAGAATCTCAAGGCTAGTAGAGGAGATTGCTTGCTTGGAAACCAAGAAGAAGAACCAAACCATGGAGGCCAACTCACCACGCACTCTAAAGGCACTTGTTAGAGGGATAGTTGGCTGGCTTTTCCTAGTTGGCATTTTGTTCATGGAACAACCCTAAGTGGTAGTGGAGCCAATATCTGCTGAGAGGCTCAGGTTGTAGAGGTAGTGGGCCGTGTTCCTCCTCTATGAAAGGTTATAGTGCGCGTCATGTATTTTTTTTCTTGATTTGGAATTATCTTGATGTGAAGATCTCTCTCTTTCTCACTAGGCTGGCCAACGTGCAAGTTTTTTCAAAGGCTGATAGTATGAGCACCTCAACTAACCTCAACTCTAGTTACCAGGCCACATGACCCCAGAGGTCTTGCGCATGGGTCATTTGGTAGCACTTGGGTGCCCCGTAACCGTGGCACCAACCCTAAAGGATCCTTAGGACTTGTTCCAGACATAAGTTAGCATGAGAGTGTCAAGGTGCCATCAGAGACATGCAACTGAGGAATATGAGAGTCACACTTGTATCAAGTACCACTTGGGCTAGTTAAGGGAGGAAAACTTCTTAATTTCAAGCAAAGGAATGACACACTCGATTGGAGACTTGCTCAACCAAGTCAAAGGAGGAGACTGAGCTCACCTAGGCAAGGTACGAGGAGTGCCTTATGCATTTTATAGCGTTCATTAATATGTCTTGACCCACATGGTCACATCTCAAGGCTAACACGTGGGACTGGACCATGTGAAGGGGGTGATGTGGTGATGACAGCGCTACATGCCAAAATGGGCCTATATACCTACAACTTTATAGAGGTTGGTATTAAGGCATTCTTGTTTGCCTCCAAGAGTCATACTTTTTCGTGTTATTGATTATGTAATTGACAACCTTTTCATATAATTTGAAATGTTGAATGATTCACTTGGAATGGTAGAAAATTTTGACTTTTGCCCAAAGGTTGCTTTGAGAGTCCTTGAAAGGCTTGCAGAGACAGGGGGGAGAGGCTGAAAAACACTGGGAGTATAGTAGCGGACGTACATGACTACAGGACTCAAGATAGTGGGAGGAGTAGAGAAGTGAAGATATATGGCTTTAGGGCGTGGATGACCTTTAAGCAGGGAATGGGAATTGTTTCAAGGCTTAGGTATTAGTATTAGCTTTGGGTGTTTTGTAATTGTTTCAGACATGTATTTCTCGTTTATAATGGATTTCTCTTGCCGGTGGATGTAGGTAGATTCATTATTCTACAGGACCAGGTAAATTCCCTGTGGATGTTGTTCTCTTTGGTGTGCATGTGGTCGTGGATGTGCTACTGTATGATTGCGAGTGGGTTGAATCCTAAGAAAGTGGTATCAGAGCTAGAGCATAGGTTGAAGAATTTTTTATTTGAAAAAATAAGAAAAAAAAATTGGTGAAGGAAGCTGGCACTTAAAGGGAAAAAAAAAAATGGTGTGGTAATTTTTTTCCTATGCACGCAACGTTGTGGCAAAGTTTTTTTCGATCGAATATGTAACAATATGAGGGTGTGTGTGCACAGTGTGAGATCGACAATTGAGGCAAAGCAAGAACCCATAATAGTGTGTTTCAGTTTGGTTTAATTAAAGCTTAGAATTCTAGGCATTATAGGTTATGAAGCAGCATGTTGGTTTCTGTATGCATTAGGTTGCGACGATGTGTGGTGTAGCTCATTTAATAGGAATCATAATTGGCCAGTTCAAGATGGAATTTTAGGGACAACGTAGCTTGATGTACATTGTCCAAAATTCATGGAGGGAGTGTTTGCAGGGATTTTTAGGTGCTGCAGATTCACAGTGGATGCAAAATTTTTAGATTTTGCACAATTTGATGAGATTGGACAAATTTATAGAGATCATATTGATTAGGAGAGAAGTTTGTTCTCAAGGGAATGAAAGGTGATTATGAGCGATCTGGTTCAATCAAGGATGGAAGACTTGTCATCATTGGATGCAAATTAGGGCTTTAGTTGCAAGAGGAGTTAATTAGAGGCGCTATCCTAACTGGTAAGTTGATTGGCAACTTGTATAGGCTTGTGGAGAGTGTTTTCACTTGTGAAGCTGCTTTCAAACTTGTGGAAAGTGTTTTGTCATATGGAGCTGCTATCCGACATTAGACATGTAGTACACATGAATGGCATGTGTGGGTGTATCGTATGGGTGAAGAAGGTTATTAGCAATTGCAGAACACACATCACATGTGTAGGGGTACGGCGAGATGTTGTACAGGAGTGCAAATGTTCAAATCAGATGGTATGTTGGATTCTGAATAGTTGTAGAGACACACATGCAACAGGTGCAAGAGTATGTAGACGAGACGTACAAGTGTGTGAGCAAATGAGATGTGGGGTATTCTGATCAGAATTAAGAGTAACGGTGGTTGGATGTTAACAAGGAAGCTCTGATTTCATGGTGGTGATCTCTCTAGTTGTGTATGTGCGATATAAGAGATTGAGTCATAACTATTGACAAAGTGGTGGACTTTGCAGGGCATCTTAGTTTGGAGGTGCAGGCATCTCGGTATGGAGGTGCGAGCCATGACGGTTTAAGTGTGGCAAGTTCGATGAGCGGCACAATTGACATGGACATTACTTATTTTCAGGGTGGTTTGCAGAATCAAAGTGAAGGTGGAGATTGTTGGGTGTGTGTCTTGTATTCTATGGGTCCATATAATCAGCAGTAGACTGACGGGGGCGGGCGGGGGCCACGGTCTCCCAAAACTTCTAAAATTATCCATAATACCTATTGATTTTTTAGTATTTACAAAAGAATATAGGTGCCCCCCCCCCCCCCCCCCCCCCCCCCAAAAAAAAAAAAAAAAAGAAAAAAATACTAAAAATTTTACTTTTATCCCTACAAAATTTAAAAAAATTTACCTTCCCCCCCCTTAGCACAAATCCTAGGTCTGCCAGTGCATGTAATTATTGGAATTGTACATGTGTTTGGGTCGGGTTGTGGGAGTTGGTACCTAGTAAGAGATCCAATATGTGTAGGTTTTCCTAATTACATATGGACTAAGATTTCTAGTGTTTGTCTATAAATATGAAACTCAGAGAAGTTCTAGAGTTTGCTTTTGCCCAAGGTGGGCTTTGAGTGTGAAAAAGTGGCTTTGACAGTCGACAAGAGGCTTGTAGAGATAGTAGGGAGAGACTGGAAAAAAACTGGGAGTGGAGTAGCAAACGTGCATGGCTAAAAGGCTCAGAACACTGGGAGGACCAGAGAAGCGAACTTGTATGGCTTCTGAGCTCGAGTTCCCTTTGAGCAGGGAAGGAGGGATTGCTTCAAGGCTTAAGTATTTGTGTTAGTTTTGGGTGTTTTTTAGTGGCTCAGACCGATTAATCTCTTGCTTATAGTGGATTTCTCTCGTCGATGGAGGTAGGTAGATTCGTTGTTCTACCAAACCATGTAAATTCATTGTGCGTATTGTTTTGTCTTTGGTGTGCGTGTGGTCGTTTGTGTGCTTCCATGATTGCTTGTGGGTTGAATCCCAAAATATAATAGATGACAAAATTATTTGTTCTAGTTAATTCTAATTATCATTATGTTGGTTTGCCTATGTCCAATTTCATCATTGTATGAAGTTTAATGAAGTAGTTGTGGAGATGGAGTGCTATTAAAAAGGGATCAATGCAATATAGAGTAATTAGGAGCCAATATATTTAGCTCTTTATGTAAATCAAATAGCTGGATTGGCTTTGCTGCTGGTTTTGGATGTTTGATTATGAACTTTGCTTATGCTCTTCTTACTGCTTATTGTGTCGTTAACTGACAAGAACGGGGAAAACAATTAATAATTTTATTTTGAGTTCTTTTTTCATCCCAAGAGAAGTTAAATACGCTCACAATACTTGAGAAAACTCCAAGGTAAGATGTACGAGTGATATGACTCTCTTAACACGCACACAATAAAAATTCGCAGATAATCAATTTGGGAACACATTTTACTAGCAATGTTTTGTTGGCCTTGGAATAAGCATTTGCGAACTGAGTGTAGGCACTGCGTAAGAAAGCACAAGAGATGTGCCAATAAATGTATTTGAAAACGTAGTAAAAATGTGCACACAAAACATGTAGGAAGAGTTAAGGAATTATCTGTAAGAATTGGGTTTTAGAAACTCAAAGGGAGGGTGGAAAGAAAAGAAGTTGACTGTATAGTTGGAACTAGGAAGCATTAACTGAAATACTGAAAGCATAGCACATCTCCGAAAAATAGATTTCAAGCTTTACAATTACAGGAATATGCCTTGGAAAACTGGGAAATGTTAATCCCAACTATAGGAAGTGTGAAATGAAAAACATGGAATGTGCAATCAATGCTTTTTTGAAGTGCCATTACTGCTTTCAAGTGCCATTCATGAAATTCTGCCAAAAGTGCCATAAGTTCTGCCTTGGAAGTGCAACAGCTTGGGTTCCTTGAAAAGCATGACTGATATGTTTCTAGCAATTATTCTCTGAATTGCTCCTAATCAATGGAACTTGAAAAATACAAACTTCTGGGAAGAGCTTTTTGAAACAAAAAAATGCATTCAAACAAGGTGGAATTGATGAAGATATACTAATGATGTAATAAGGCTCCTAAAAGAAATCCAAAAATCCCCTTATAATAAATTGAAGCCATAGTACTCCTTGTTTAGAAGCATCTGTAATCCTCCTATATGTTAGTTGATATGGTAAGTTATGGCATATTGGTCCCACACTTTGTCACGCAAAAAATTCGTTATCTTTCAATCCAATGTCAAAATCATCTCTTTTTCTTCTACTTTTAAATTGTTAAGTGACCACAGCCATAGACTTGAGACTGATGGACTCATCTACCATCTTACCTCATCAAACTTATTGCACATGATGGAGAGCCATGTAGATGTTCCTGCATGAGTACAATGGCATGTTGTATGCCTGTTTCTATGTAAATCTCAAGAAGAGCATGCAATGTAAGGGATTATTTGGTGATGCCATGATTTACATCAGACACGCTAGTGGATAAGTGGAGAAAAACATAATGTTGCCGAGCTAATTTAGTTTACTTCTATATACCAATGTCCAAATTGTTAACTTGTCAAATGAATTTGATGAAGCTTTAATCCATCTAAATCCCAATTTGAAGATTTGCTAATGTATATCAGATTCTTTAGAGGAAGGAACACACTGAACCTACCTTTATATCTGCTTTGTTTCTTTGTCAATTCTACTCCGTCACATATAAACTATTGATTACCTTTTCTTTTCCATCCAGGGCAATATTTTTTCAATGTGGTTGGAAGTCCCTATTATGTTGCACCTGAAGTGTTGCATAAACGTTATGGGCCTGAAATAGATGTATGGGGTGCCGGTGTTATCCTATACATCTTATTATCTGGGGTTCCACCTTATTGGGCAGGTAGCCTTCTTCATTATTTTAGATCGACTACAGTTGCAACTGCATTTTATTGTAAAATGATAGTGTTAGGCATGTTCGTGGGCTGATTGCATGTTTGCTCTTTTTTTTTCTTTCCATTTTTTTAAATTCGCAGAAACTGAGACGGGTATCTTCCGCCAGATTTTGAAAGGCAAATTAGACTTTGAATCTGCACCATGGCCTCAAATTTCAGAGAGTGCAAAAGATTTGATACAAAAGATGCTCTGCAGGGATCCAAAGAAAAGAATACTTGCTCATGAAGTACTATGTGAGTCATATCTTGGTATTAAACCAGGACAATTCTTTCAAGATTGTGATGGTTGCAACGTATATAATATTATCCATGACAGTTCATGTAATAATTCCACCAGGTCACCCATGGATTGTGGATGACAGAGTTGCCCCAGACAAGCCTCTGGATTCTGCAGTTTTGTCGCGCCTGAAGCAGTTTTCAGCTATGAACAAACTCAAGAAAATGGCTCTGCGTGTATGTTTTTGTCTTTCGTTTCATGTTTTACTTCTAATGAAATCTTTGCAATCCTAGACTATGGTGCCATGATTACTTAGGCATCATTTGACATTTCAGTTATTTGTCAAATGTGAATACCATACTTCTAACTTTTTGCATTAGGATCCATATTTTCAAGCTAACGATATCATTCCTAGAAAATGAAGTATCTCTAATTAAATTTTGACATGGATAGAAGGCAGAATTTTCAAGGTCAATAATGCTGTAGGATGTTGACAAATTGATTGGAATCCAATGTTGATAGTCCTGTACATGGTACTAGAGTGATCTCAGCATGAGAGGTTGGGAGTCCAATCCTCTGCATCAATGTTGGAGATAAGGAGATTGGGGCAGGGTACATTCCAATATATACTGAACTTTTTTTCTTTTTGTGCCTTGAAAATAATTATAATTGAAGAGAAGAAAAATTTTGGAATATGGAAAATCATAGGGCTACAAATGAGCCAAGCCTTGAGGTATCCAGGCTCACCTTGGTCACTTTAAAGGTTTGCTCAAGCTTGGCTCATGTTTGTGACAAGTTCAGCCATTCATGTTCAGGATCAGCTCGAGGTAGTTCATGAGCTTATTGTTCGAGCTTCACTCAACTTAATAAACCTTAGAAGTGCTTTCAGTGAGACAAGTGTTATATGTTTGTGAAATGGTGGACCTTCTTCTAATTTTAATATAATATTGTATCTATTCACTGACAAGAGTTATATGGTTAATAAATGGCTACAAAAACTTTGGAAATTATAAAACAATCATTACATGTTAATGTTCACAAGCAGAAACGAGCTGAGCATATGACTGTTCAGGCTCAGCTCACTTAGTAAATAAGCTTTGAAATGAAGCTCATGCTCGGCTTGTTTAATAAAGAAATGCTCCTGAGCTTGTCTAGTAACAAGTCTAGCCTGAGCTGTTCTTGAAAAGCTCAGTTCATTTGCAGCCCTAGAAAATCAGTGACTTACTGGAAATGGGGAATCAAAATTTACCTGTAAGAGGGTTGGACTGCTGTGGAATTTCTGATCCCAACCAACATTCATGAAGGTTGTGGTTACCAAGATATTATAATACTTTATTTGGATCAAACTAAACATAATTGACCATAAAAACATCAAAGTCATGCCAAATTGCAGAAACATATGGTATGTGGGATATTGTTTCATGCATCGGTGTAAGTTGTTTTTGCAACCAAGAATAGCATTTTGTTGAACATTGAAAAACTTAAGGCACCAAGAAGTACCCGTTTTGTGAAGCATAAATTGGTTTCTTTTTAGTGCGATTTTTGGGCATTTAATATAGAATTTGGTCCACCTTGAATTTCTATACTTGACATTAAGCCTGAAAGAATCTAGGTGCTGAGTGTATCAGAGAACTCCACAGCTTGAGGAAAGTACTCTACTCTTCTAATTGAGGGAAAAAAGAGGCAGTTGATGGAAGCATCATGCATTTTTTTGGCAATTTAGAACTACCTATTGCATTGTTGTGTAGGTTCTTAAGTTGATTGGATGCACAATCTTTATATCTCAATAATTGCCTGGAAATTATTTTCCTGGGAAAGAAATTGACCAAAAATTGCCTGTCAAATAGCTTCTGCGTTGAGGAAGAAGGAAAAGCAAATTGTTATACATAAAATACACTTGATCATGTACTCAGAGATATTTGCTATGCTTTTGTGGAATGATATAGAGTCAAGGAACAAAATTTCCATTTGTTTCAATGGAAATGACCAAAACATTTCCGTTTCCATTTCCTAAGAGACCGAAACTAAACACTTATGGAATAACAAAACCCTATTGTTTTCATTAAAACACACCAGATCATAGAAAAATACACCAAAACACAATGCTATATATTGAAACAATAAGTTGTGTCAACACAAATGAAAAACTTTTCATAAAGGTTGTATAGTTATTATTGAAAAAAAAACACAAAAGATGTTAGTTTATTATATTAATATTTGTCAATTTTGAAATGTTTCTAAAGCATTCGAAACATTTCCAAAATGTTTCGGGAATGTTTTTGTTTTCGTGCCCATTGAAACATCACATTGAAATGAATTTTGATCCTTGCATAGAGTATAATAATAAAATCACAATATAGAATTAACCTATCCTATAATGTTTGATAGTCTAGAAGAGAGAGTGGTAATGGTAATCTGCACCTCCATTTTTTTTTTTTTTTTCATTTGGACCAGGTTTTACAAGTGAGAAATGGTAGTATTGTATTGAGGCATTTATTTAAATAGCACATAAAATTCTTGCACTTTGGAATATTTTCTGGAGGTCATAGCAGAAAGACTTTCAGAAGAAGAAATTGGTGGTTTAAAACAGTTGTTTAAGATGATCGACACAGACAACAGTGGAACAATAACATTTGAGGAGCTAAAAGTGGGTTTGAAAGGAGCTAAAAGTGGCTCTGAACTAATGGAGTCTGAGATCAAGGCCCTTATGAATGCGGTAAATAGATTTCTCATGGCAGAAGTTCAAATTTTGTTTTCTTCAAATGATTGCCTGGTTAATTTTCCATTACTATTGTAAGAAGGCTGAGTTGGCTTACCTTAATTGAGGAACTTTGACAGGCTGATATTGACAACAGCGGAACAATTGACTATGGTGAATTTATTGCTGCCACATTGCACATGAATAAGATTGAGAGAGAGGAGAATTTGCTTGCCGCCTTCTTGTTCTTTGACAAGGATGGTAGTGGTTACATAACCATCGATGAGCTTCAACAGGCTTGCAAAGACTTTGGTCTAGGTGATGTTCATTTGGATGACATGATCAAAGACATTGATCAAGACAACGTGAGTCACTCCAGTTTATCATGCTCAGCATTTATAATTCATTGAGCATGCAATCTATGTTTGTTCTTCATTTTATTTTACATGGCTACCAATGTTTATTTCTATTTCCTTGAAGTTATAGCCATAGTGAAGATATTAATAACTTATGGCCTTAGACATACTATATTAAATAAAGATTGTATCAATTATCTATTTGGTCAAGGATCAAAATTTTGTCTCAGTGTGATGTTTCTATTGGCATGGAAACGGAAACATTTCGAAAACATTTTGAATGTTTCGAAAACATTTCATAAGTGACAAATATTAATGTAAGAAAATAAAATAAAATCTTTTATTTGTTTTCTCAATAATAGTTGTACAACATTTAAGACAAGTTCTGAATATGTTTTGACACAACTTATTGGTTTGGTACATAGCATTTTGTTTTGGTGCATTTCTGTACGAGGTTTCTTCTCAATGCCAGAAAATTTCAGCCTTTGGAGAACTATTAGTTGCATCAGGGTGGGAAGCATTATTTCGGAGACCACTAGGTGATTTACCCTTAAAACGTTTTAAGGAAGAAGTTTAAAAAAGAAGGATTTGCTACCAAAATTCCTTAACTGCACATTAATCTATGTGCCATCTGCAAAAGTGGATATCCTCTTTCTGCTATGAGTTCTATGATCATTGTTCCCAAAATTCCAAACCTATTTCATTTAAAATGAATGATTAGTGGTTTCATATTGTTCAAGAATGAACATGATAATTTGGGAGGCACTTTGGACATTCTTAAGAGCAATGTTTAAAGAATGCCCTCTCTGCAATGTGTTCTATTGGCATTGTTTCCAAAATTCTCAAGCGTAACCTATCTCTTGTGGTTGTTTTATATCTCTTAAAAGAATGTGGGAACATGATAATTCATCAGGCATTTTGGGCATTCTATATAGTATTTTGCATAAGAGGTATTTATGGACATGCCATCTGGCAGTTACTGGATTCACAGAGTAATTGGTTTTGTAATTGTAAGGCATCTGGAGTAAAATGGTTCTTATAGATGTTGGTGTTCCTTCTTTTCCAATATTTAGCCATATATTCTCATTCTTTAACTTGGAACGAGGACCTGCAGGCTGTCTGTCACATCTCTATATGATTTATTATTTGATGATACTATAATTCATATGATTAGAAATTGCATGTTGGAGGGTGGACCCGTCCATTAATCAGTCTTCGGATTTTGTAGAAAATATAGATCCTTCTTTGTTACTATGTTATTTTCCTATATATTAGAAGATCATTGCATACTTTACTTTTGTCAGTGTACATGATAGGTTAAGTATATTGATGGTTGGTTTTTAGTAAGTTCAAGAAGTTTTATAGGTCATTAGCATTTTGGTGATATCAGAATTTTCTGGACTTGAGTTGTAGGGGCCATCCATGGGTCGTGTTATGGATCAATTTATGTTTTTTGGTCTATAAATATGTTTTTCAGATGGATTTTTTTTAGTTTCAGAAGTCAAAGTCTTAGTTTCGTAATCAGGAATCTATATTCTAATAGGTTTGGATTGACTAAGCCTATCTATAGCTATGTTATGCTTTTAGTTCAATGGAAAACATCTTTAAGAGAATTTTGTGAAGTTTTTGAAGCTCTCTTGGGATTGTTACTGCAATTCAATCATAGTTGTGATACGTATAAGAGAACTATGTTATGCCTAGATCTAGGTGCAATGCCTGGAGTTTCTTCTTCTTTCTTCTTCTTGTGCACTTTATAATATTTAGAATCTTGTAACCAGTTTGTACTTTTCCCGACCATACAAATCTTATAAACAAGATCTAACCTTCACTCTTTCACCACTCAACCCTTGCTTGCAAAAGAATATAAAACTGGACTGGTTAGTTGTTGGTGGGGTATTGTTAGTTTTGAGCTCACTACTTGTAGGAGTGTTCCCGTCACTCAACCTACATCATGTCATAAAAAATGTCCAAATAATTAAATTTCATTTTCAAAT
Organism: Euryodendron excelsum; assembly: GCA_033060915.1. Taxonomy (NCBI): domain Eukaryota; kingdom Viridiplantae; phylum Streptophyta; class Magnoliopsida; order Ericales; family Pentaphylacaceae; genus Euryodendron; species Euryodendron excelsum. Next base: position 12,826,982 of record CM065391.1, read on the forward strand.
TATAGATATAAGCAGTGCTGGACATGTTTCTGGAAGTCTCCAAGAAGTGTTGATATCCGACATTTATCCACGGACATGGCTCCCCCCTACAAATGTCTCTGCTATTTAAGATTTAAGGACTGTGAGTAATTGGGCAGAGAGTTTGTCTTAACTCTATAAAAAGAGTTGTAATAATCTCGTTCGCAGCTAAATGAGTTTTTTAGATTCTGCTTCAAAGCTTTGTTTGAGTATTGCGTTACTTCTCACTGCTTATTCTTACTTCTCCTTACTCCATTCTTCTTCTTCATCTCAATCTTCTTTCTGCAGAGCCAAAAACACACTTCGAAAAAACATTGTCTACAAACCCCATTATTTCCATAAACCTGTTTTACCAATTCCCAGACATCCATATCTACTTCCTAGTAAAAACCTAACTTAAGCTCATCATTGAAGTGTTGTAATTCTGGAAGTTAATTATGTAACTAAAATTGTTAGCAGCATCTAGACTTTGTTGAATATTTCAATTTTTAATTTTGAAATGGTTAGCTATTTAGATTGAAGATGTGGTAGGGCTTTTTTTGAACGGCTTGAACCACTCAGTAAATAAGAAAATGGTGGAATTGTGGAAAACACTCATCCATGGGGGTTAGCTCATGAGCTGGTGAGGAGTAAGTTCATTATTATCATTTTCTTTAAGAGGATAGCAAGTTGATTCTGTAAATTCATGACGGCAATGTAAAAGTATAAAGGGCGCACACAGGCTTGCCATCTTAAATCATGAGGCTGGAATTTCTTACGTCCATGGAAATTGATCAAAAATTTAAGGTGGCTAAGTTTTTGTGCCGTTTTGGTAGGGTTATTTTGAACTTTGAAAATATATGGGAGATACATCAAAGACGTAACTTTTGAGCTTTTGTTGTGGCCAAGTGAGGCAAATTTTCATCAAAAAGGAGTTAAATCGTGTAGAAAGCGGATGTTTAAAGTCAGAAATAAATTCAAAATTATTTGTTATACTTCAAATACTCCCTTCTGTTCTCATTTTTATTTTGGCGCTTGATGTGGGTATTCAATATCCCATAACTTTTATGTTTGGACTGCAACTCTGGGAATTTCTGCTAGATCTTATCTGAATAACTGAGGTATGTGCTTTGCTAATGCTATATCCTTATCCATTGTTTGTTCATGCAGAAGATGTAATTGGTCTTTGTTAGTTTCTTTTTTTCCACCTCCTTCCTAGGTAAGTGTAAGAAACTAGGATTATTGATTCTTTAATTTTGCCACATGATATATTCCACACGTAATGATGAGAAATACTGCCAAATTATGACTGATCATTCCCTTAATTTGGAAAAAAAAAATTGGAAAATATTTGAAGAGGCGTAAGAAATTTCAGTGAAATCATATAGCATCCTCAAACAATCATGTGCAGTAGCTGAGTTAAGGATCAAGCTAATTGTTATAATTGTTGTCCAACATTGAGAATTTTCTGGAGACTTTAGTTCTTGAAAACTGAACTGAAGTTATCAGTCTTTACCTTTTTTATTGTTTCAGAGTGAATTGAATACAAACAAGAGCTTGGATTATTTGTGCGAATAATAACTTTTCACCTTATCAAAATAGTTGGAAGTCTGGGAGGATCATGGATTTCAAAAACTTTTCAGCATATTTTCTGATTTGAGATTCCCAGCAGCAGTGCGTGTTTATGATCATGATTTTGCTTCTGAATATCTTTAGACGAATATATATAGTCGGTTTATTTTTCTATTTCAAATTGGGTTTCTGGTTACAATGCTGTTTTGTGTGTTTTAGTTTCCTCTGTGTTTTTTTCTAAATTCTGTATGGTTCTTTATAGTTTCAAATGGAAAATAGACTCTAGGACTGCTAGTAATTACTTCAGGGTACTCAAAAACACCAGCATTGGTTTAAGCACCAACCTTGGTTTGTTGTGATTGTTCACAAGACGGGTTTATTTTTGGTTTTCAATAGCTATGTTCATACTGTGGCACTTCATTCACATTGAAAAACAACAACACTACATGGGAATACTGCTTGTAGTAGCTTTTGCAACCTCTCTCTCTCTCTCTCTCTAAAAGTATATTATTCTAATGGGATTGTAGTTATTAAGTCAGGACACTCTTGAATTATTCAACAATTGCCATATATTCCACCACTTTTACGTACCTTCCCTTCTTGTTAAACTACTGATCCAACCGTGATACTCTGCTAGCTAATATCATTTCACAGGATGGGCGTATAGACTATGGGGAATTTGCTACAATGATGAGAAAGGGTGACGGAGGCATCGGCAGCAGAACCATGAGAGGCAATTTGAACTTGAACTTGGCAGATGCCTTTGCAGGAAAAGACAAATTGACAGATTAGTTGAAGGCCACGTCTGTATTAGTTAGTGAAACTTGCGCCTGCATAAGAAATAGAATTTTTGAATTTTCCATTTCTGATGTTATAAATTTTTGTTGATTTGAGTGATATTACTCTTTTGTAGTCTTCAGATAACGAGTTTTCTCAAGACTAATCTATTTCTTAGTTTTTGCAATACCCTCGTCGTCTATTATCTTTCATGATCCCAGCCAAAATGCCAATTTAATTCTGAATTACTCCTCTCTTGTATTTATTTTTATACTAAGGGATGATATTCGCATTACCTTTTTTTATTGTTGGCAACAGTTTAATTTTGCCTAAATAACTTAGGTTACACTTTTTGCATTCATACACTCAATGTCTTGAATATATTTATCCGTAGCTAGCCTAGCATATTCTGAGAATTGAAACTCACGAAGGGGCAAAATAGTCCAAACCTACACACTGCACACCAATCAGTCGTAACTGCTGGAGGCGTGATGGAGACATATAAGGGCTTCCTAAGTACTAAAATTTGCTTTGAAAGTTTGTACATCACATTCCTCTAACCAAACCAAACCAAAGTTAATTTGATCGAAAGGAAAGCCAATATTGCGGTTGCGGAGCTCAGCTTACTTTGTAAGAGAGAGAGAGAGAGAGAGAGAGACAAAGATTGTACGCAATTTTTTTTATTTATTTTTTTGGTTCTTTAAATGTGGTGTTGTTAGATTTGTCAGGTTCTGAAATACTCTGACCATTCATTCCATCTAACAGTTTCCCTTATGATAGATTATTTGAGAAACTTGTATTCATTGATGGATTTATATAATATGTGTTCTGATAAATTTAATGGTATATTTGTTATTACTCGTTTTGCGGCAATCTACTAGCTAGGCTTTATTGACTACTAGAGATAAAATAAGCTTTACTTTCAAAGTTTATCAGCTACTATTGATGAGAGAGGGCTGCGTGCAAAGCATGCAACCTATTGCCCAATACATGTGTTCAACACAAAGAAAAGTGGAAAAAACAATACTAGTAGTACATTAGCTTAGCTTAACCCGTCCGTATAATGATCAGTGACATTAATAGCACTTGAGGGAGCTTTAATTTAGGGGATGGCGAAAACATGATCCATTTTGCAAGGAGGTCAATTGTCAATAGTAGATTGCATGAGACTGCTATTCAAATTATATCATACAAACCATATTAAAAGAATCATCTACATAGAGAGCACAAACTCCAAGCAAATCAAGCATGTCCTTCTCCAAATTCTCCTTCTTCTTGATGAGTCTCTCCGTGTGTAAGTGCCGCACGGAAATGGTGGGAATTAAATACAAGCATAGTCACCTAAAGGTGAAGAAAATGACATCAAATATACGTAAAACATAACAGAAGATAGCACACAAAAATGTTGCTTTGATTCAAATACCAAATAATCTCTGTAACCCACTTTCCAAAGTGGAAAAGTCAGAAAACCGGAAAGCTTACCGAGGAGAAGAAGAGAAAAGAAACCAAAAGCAAAAAAAAACCGAAAGGCTTAGCTAGGGAAGAAAGGAAGCAAAAGCAATAGAAACAAAGTGGTAGCTTGCAAACTGAAGAAGAAGGACGAGGGTAACTGAGAGGCACTCAAATGGTCTACAAGTACATCCTACAATCGCTCAGTCTTCTCGATTCCACCAGAAACCAGCCGGATACACAAGAAATTGATATCTATTTTTACCCATTACAAAGAGGCAAGAACAACATAATAGAAGGGTAAACGAGAAGAAAAAATAAACAAAAAGGCAAGAAAATGGTAGATATTTTCTAGTTTATTCCCCTTAATGCACTAACAACAAGAACAAATGCAAGCGGTTGGAAAAAATGGTCAAATAGTCCATTCACTATACACTTCCTATATACACATATACGTACATACATGTACAGTGAAATGCCGTTATTACTCTTGGAAAAAGCTTCACACAAAAGGAAGAGAAGGGCAAAATGGATATTTTTCTAACACTGAAATCCACCTATTGTCCTTCAAAAAATGCCATAATGAGGACGCATTAAGGGGCAAAATAGACATTTCAAAAATGCTAAAAATTTACTTAGTTTGTTTCACAAATTTTGTTGGACTAATAGCTAGGAAAAGTTTTAGAGCTTCTTCATAGCTATATAAGTCGACCTTTAATTCAAAAAAAGTGGTATCAAAAGAAAAGGTTACAAATAGAATTTTTGTACAAAACTTTCTCTTAGAATGATGTGGTTATTTCATTTCAAACAAAGATACTCACTATTTTGACACATAATTGCAAAAGTAACACTATCATACCATTTTGTTGTTTTTTTTTTTTTTTTTGTTTCGGTGGACAAGCACAATACAACCCACACATGATTCTGATGGAGCTTTTTGAATGAAAAAATTGAAAGCAAATAAAATCCACACACGATTTTGGTAGCATATTTTGTTTACAAAAATTCTATGAGAATAGAAAGATGAAGAGACTTGCGTTTTCAAACATGGCAGTCAATGAGGGACCAAAGCAATGTTCAAGTGATGATGGGAATTGCATAAATGTTTTTCGTTCTTCTAATGCTGTTTTATTTACCACCTTAAGGATCCACTTGAGTTCATTTTGAAGATTAGGAACCTCTATGTTACTCTTTTATGGAAGGACGTGGAAGGATGATGCTGCACAAGGGTTAAAGTAGGCTATGAAGCTTTTGACAAAAAGGCAATAAATGTACCGACACAAATAATGATTGGTAGGATGTTGGAAGCATACTAAAGTAATGTAATTAGTTCTTGAAGGAACAGTCTTATGCGAGGGGTTAGAAAATTGCTGAGAAGACCTTACAGATAAATCTACTGTGTGCTTATCATTATTCTTATTGTACGGAAAAAATTTGCATTTATGCTGACGTAATTTGAGCTTAAGACGAGCAGATCTTCAACATTGCATCTATCCCCTTTGAGTATTTATTCATAGCCATAGGGTGTTCCCTAATTATGATGGAACAAAGAATTCCAATCCTCCTTTGTACCTATCTCTTCTGAACCTTATCCTTAGCAATTCCATCTTCTGTGGAACTCCATTCCTTTGAAGAGAGGAATTAGTCCTGGGCTCTTCCCACACGCTCTTGTCATATTTTTTCATGTGGAATTAGTGATCATGTGTGAAGTTGCTGAAAAACCAATCTTTGTCTATAGCTTTATTAAAGAATGAGTATTAATGCACTCCTATAATAGATATAACTATAGTTATGTGCAATCACAACTTATGTCAATGATAAATAAGGAGACAAACTAATTACGTAATCAATAAACGATATTTTTGCCGTAGAAACCCAAATCGAAAAAAAAAAATTACGTGTCTACTTCATCGGACAAAGATCATGCACTAAAACCAATGTCAAACGGTTACAAGTTTACTTATAACACAATGCCCAATCGACCCCACGATCATTAGGTTGACTTGAACTTGCTCGACTTCTTGATACACCATTACTGTGCTTGACCACCCTACAGATTTCCTTAATATGGATTCCGCGTCTCAAACTCTTTCAAGGCTTAATCCTCTTCGTGATGATGAAGATGATTCGTTGCTAAGAACCAATTGTGAGCTTCAAAGATGTTTAGAGAACTTCTCTTTTGTATATTTTGAGGAGCAGCTCACTTAAAGAACATAGAAAGGTGTGCCACTAATATAGGTAGGTCAAAAAGCTTCATGATATGCTTCCCTAGGTCAAAAATCTCGCGCATCTCGCAAGCGCAAGATCTCGCAAGGTCTTGCAAGGTCTAATACGCCAGAAAAGGTCTTATTTGTTTCTTCTAACAAGAGGTCGCGACATCCATCGAAATCCCGCGAAGTGTCTATTAGAGCAAAGATCCTCTCTACCTCTTCTTGCGAGGTCCATCGAGGTCTCACGAAGTCCCACGAAGAACTAAGACAGAGACTCCACTTTGTTTCTTCCATCGAGATGTAGTGAAATCCTACGAAAAAAAAAAACTCCACTTCTTCGTATCATCCAAGCATCTCTTAGCACGAGTTCGAATGAATAGGCGTTTAAATACCTTCAAATGCTTGTGATAGACTCCCTAACATCCCAACATACAATGAATGAAACAGGTCACGGAACTCAGCCAATTACATGATATTACAATCTCGCTCTTTGGTAATTTTGTGACCAAAACCCTATGCTAAACTGTGAATTACAAATCTTGTGCTTCATCTTCCCACATTGGTCTGTTAAGCCTTTTTGGCTTCAGTATTTAACCCTTCACCAACCTTCCCGTTTTGACGGGTTGTCTGGTGTTTGGGCTTCTTACCTAGTTTATGTGTGGTTGTGTGTGTGTGTTTATGTCTTGCCTGCATTTAAAAAAAAAAAAAAAGAAATTTTAAAAGATTACAATATAACTCAACTTGCAAGCATAAGGATGTTATATATTAAACACCAACCATTCCAAACTCTTGTACTTGCAACAAGAAGTCCATCAAGAGGTTATCATATCTCTCCCCTTTTTTTTGGAACAAATTGTCAAAGAAAGCATGAGAAGTAAGAGAGACACAAGATAACAATAAGCAAGTCTGATATATGAAAGTAGGAACAACGTGCACTACACAAAAAGAACTTCCCAAAAGGCTAGAAGAGAATCAAAACTTAATAAAAGTACTCATCAACACATCAAGACCAATAACCAAAAAGACATCCATAACAAGCCACATCAACAAATGCAAAACAAAACTGAAGGCTAGGTGAGGCAACCAACAACAACAATCCATAAGACCATAGGAAAGCCGCCTTTTGTTAATTGAAAAGTGAAGAAATAAAGGCATTGCATGTTTTAAAAAGGAAACCCCCAAATCTGACTTTTACGACCACGAAATGCAGTGAGATCCAACAAAATTGGTCATTTGATGTCACTGTAGCGAGGGCCCGTGAAGTCTACAGAAAGGCTCAAAATAGCAGAAGTGCTAGAAATGTTTCAAAACAAGTGTCTTAGAATCAGCATACCTATCATCAAAGCACAAAATATACCCCATGAGACTTATGACGACTTTAGCGTGATAAGAAAAGCCAATTATAAATTATCAAGTATAAGCTTATGAATATCAAAATAGCATTGGTGTGAAAAGATCAACATCAAACAGGCATAAGATCATATAAAAATGAGAACAATTGACCATAAGGTGATAAAAAACATATCAATGACAATGTAATGGTGTTTGTGTGAACTTCACAAAGACCAATGAGAATGAAGACCCTAGACGTGATCTTGAATAACATATCATGATGAACCACTTGAAGAACCTCGTTGCCTAGAAGTCAAACCCATTTCATCCCATACTTTAAATTCAAGCACTCCCCCTCAAACTTTATAGTGAAATTCCAACCCTATCTCTTTAAGAATAATAACATTGAGACATAAAGAGATGGTGGCTTTCACACATGTACATATAAGTAAGTAGCCTTTTTCTCTTGTCACATAATAATGGTAACTGCACTTACACTCACTAGTAGCCCTTGCCATCAAGGATATAAGACTAATAAGAGAGTGAATCATATAAACAAGGTCAATCTAGGTATGAGCAACTTCAAGGAGTTTCAACAATGGTATAGACAATGAAAAGATCATAAAGGTGAGTTCCACATTCTAAGAGATCTCAAGAAGTGTACTTCACATGAACATGAATCACCAATATAATAAAGATCACCAAAATTGTTGTCTCATTAGAACGTAAGCAATGAAACATATAGGATTCAATATCAACCATGCCTTTACATTAATCAACTCATGAGAAAATATTTGAACCAATGATTTAGCATAACTAATCAAAGACCAAAAAAAAAAAACTTTTTGTATTTTTCAAATTTTTTTACTTTTTGTGTTTTCCAATAAATCAAACAAAATAAAAACAATTAAACATATAAACATGATCATAGTTCTAAGAAAACAAAATAAGTATGAAGCACAAATATCCTAGGCTATGTCAGAAATAGCCTTTACTCAACAAGGCTTGCCTCTACAAATTTCTTAGGGGTTCTCAAAGAGTTCAAATCAGATTTTCTTACTCAAATAGCTTTCACCATAGGTTTGTCAATAACTTAACGGATTTGGGTGTAGTCCTAGGTCTTGCCTTAACATTGCAGCTCCTCATTTGACCATGATTTTGGAAAACCTGACTTGGCTTTGAAACAAATCTATTCACATGTTCAGTAAGGACTCTAATCTGATTTTTCAATCTGATTTTTCAACTTCTCACAATGATTCCTAGGTTGATGACTAGTGTGAGATCTAGGAATCTTATTCAGTTTGCGACAATAAGGTCTAATGTGACCAAATGCACCATAATGATGACAGACAAGGTTAAACTTTGAAGATTTAACAACCTTAGGATGTTTGGATTTCACATGAGAAGTATCGAACTTAAAAGGCACATGTTGAGTCTTCATACTATGGCAATGAGGCTTAATATCACCCTTAACCCCACAATGATGACAAGTAGGAATAAACTTAGTTGGCTTGGTCTTATAAGATATGAATGACTTACCTTGAGCCTTCACAGAATTAGGCTTACTTAGCAGTTGAGACAATGTAATTGCCCTATTTGTGTATCTAATTCCAGTCATGTCACAAGAGATCCTTTATGCATTCTAAATTTCATCAATCTTTTGTGAACCTGTATCAAATTTCTTAAAAGACACACGAGTATTAGTGTCGCGCCCCGGTTTTTGGGTGTCCAAGGTCCTTTCGACTCGGACACGAAAAGCACGGAACTCTATTACTAGAACTCATCCTCCTAGAATGACAAGTGCGACTAGCTTTGAAAATTAGTTTGACTAAGGGCCTTTTAGAAAAATAGAAATCGTCACCTAACTTGATTAAGGTGAGTTAGGGCATCTAAAACTAAGTGTTAATCCGAAGATTAAACTTAGGGTTTTTTTTTTGGAGAAAGGTTTTGAAAACTCCCTCAAGAGAGGGTTTTTAAGAAAATAGGTTATTTGGCAACCTTTGGAAAGATTTAAGCCCTTTTGGAAAATAACTTCATTTTGGTCATTTGAAAACAGAAATCTATGGTTCGGAGGTTGGTTACGTGTAGGGAAGATATCCTAAGATCATCACCCTACCCCGCCCTTTCTGTACCTACATGTCTAATCACCCTTTGTTCACTCACTAGAATAACCCGTTACCATTGTCCACTTAATATCCACTTTAGAGTTTTGAAAACGGGGTTTAGTCATCACTTTTCAGATGGATGATGCATGATTCAAGTTTTTGAAAGAAGTTTGAAAATAGTGGGGGTTTTGAAAGAGTTCGGAATATAGACTTTGAATTGATTGGAATTTTTGAAAGAGAAATTGGAGTTGAAATAAAAGTTATGACCGCACCATTTTAGGTTGTCTACGTATCTCATTTGGCGAGAATCAGGTCAATCGTAGTTCGGACAAGAGCCCGATGGAAAATAGGAACATTAGGGCATTTGGAAGGTTTAAAGACACTTTGGGGTCTTTAGAAAAGTTTAAGACACTTAGAGGTCTTTAGAATTTGAAGACTCTTTGAGATCTTTGGAGAAGTTTAAGACACTTTGAGGTCTTTGGAAGTTGAAGACTCTTTGTGGTCTTGGAAGTTTTGACTTGAAATTGGATGGTGGAATATTTTGAAAATATTTTTGGATCAACTTAAGGAAGTTTTGGAAAAAAATGCTTTGGCATGACTCAAGAGAACTTGAAAGTGTTTTTGAAGTCTTGTTTTGAAAACCTTGGAGGCATGCTTTGATGAATTAATTTTTTAAAGTGGTTTTAGAAACGGCTAAGGGTTTGGAATCCTAATATGGACAACCTTAAAGGTTGTTCTTGATTTATCACTTGTCATTGGAATCCCTAATCATGAGAGGGCTAGGGACCCCTTAGGTTTGTGACCTTTTGAAAACACTTTGGAAATGTCATAAAGATGGAGTGTAAGAACATTTGAAGAGTTTATGGAGTTGGTTTTTTGAAATCATGATAGTAGGGGGTTTTGGAAAAATGGGTTATAAGGATAGTTTAAAATTGAATGATCATTTAGGAAATGGTTTAAGAGTTGGAACCTTGAAGTGTACTAACCTAGGTTAGGTTGGCCTAGGGTTAGGGGTGACCTAAGGTTAACTAACTTGGGTTAGGTTAACCTAGGGTGAATGAACTTGGGTCAAGTTAACCTAGGGTTGGTTAACTAGGGTCAAGTTAACCTAGGGTTGGTTAACTAGGGTCAAGTTAACCTAGGGTTGGATAACTAGGGTCAAGTTAACCTAGGGTTGGACAACTAGGATCAAGTTAACCTAGGGTTGGACAACTAGGGTCAAGTTAACCTAGAGTTGGACAACTAGGGTCAAGTTAACCTAGGGTTGAATTGAAAGATGACCTTTGAAAGTTTGTTTGATGCACTTTTGGAAAGAGTTTTGAAAAACAAAACATGTTATGCCATGGACCTTGGTTGGCAATCTTTTTGAAGATCATTTCCATGAAAATTTTGACTCTAGCCAAGAGTATGGTTTATATGGTTGGTGTTTGGAAACCATTCCAAGAAAGGTTTCCTCATGGCCATTATAACATTTATCTTAACAAGAGTGGAGGTTTCAAAAATCAACATAATGATGACAATTTTTGAAAAATCATTTTCGTTGCAAAGATGGAGAGAATGCATTTTTGAAAATCATCTTTTGAGAAGGATTTTGGAAACCACTTTTCAAGGGGACCATTCCATCAAGAGAGGGTTAATATGGCCAAACAAAAGGGAGACCACTCAAGAGAGGGTTTCATGGGGCCATTCCAACCACTATGCTTGAAAGAATAGAAATCTTGAAAATTAGAGAAATGGAAAGCGACCATTATGCAATTTAAAATATAATGATGCAAAAATGAGAGTTAGGGGGTTAGTAGGGGCTTTTTTAAGGCATAATTCTAAAATCCCATCCTAAACTTTTAAGGGGCCAACTCTTGGAACAATTTTTGAAAGAAATGTAAAACTTGGAAATGGTATAAAATTAAGAGCAATGTAAGTATTGCGGAATATGACAATAAGCATAAAATGAAGCCAAGCACACAAGACATGATCAAAATAGTAATATGTAAGGGGTTATGATTCACATACAAGGCTTTTAGGCTACACTACATAAACAAGGGGCTCCCAGGTCATACCATCTTAAAGTAGGCTAGTGAGAGGTCCCCTACACGGTGGCTCTCACTTACTTTCCTCTAGGCATGATCTAAAAGCCCTCTTGGCTCAAGCATGCAAGAAAGGGGGGTTGAGGATGGAGATTAAAATAGAGAATAGCCTAAGTAGGTTAGGAGGGAGAAGAGAAGAGTGGGGGAGAGCACAAATGTAAAAGGGATACCACCTTTTGCCTTCACCACACTTGTAGTCTTCAATGGATGTCTTGATTGGAGCTTGAATGACTTCAAGAGGGCTTGAGAGGTTAGAGTGGAGTGTGTAAGTGTGTATGAGAACTTGTATATGGAGTGTATAGGCTTGAGAGAGGTAGAATCTAGCCTAAGTATTGGAGGGGTGGAATATATGTAAGGATTCGAGTTTCTGGAGTGATTTCAGCAGAACTTCGCATCAATTTCGGACCTAGAATATACAAAAGGGGAGGCATCTATTTATAGGCAATCTGGAACAGGCCTGGCGCATATGCTACATGCGCATGTACTGTTCCATTGCTAGAATAACACGTGGCACCCTATGTACTGGTTAAATCTCGACCGTTGATCGAAAGTCGGTCAATCTGATCAAAATTTGAGCGCATGTAGCATACGCTCCATCACCGAGAAAGTTCGTCCAAACTTTGCCTCGATAATTGAGTCAATTGAGAAGGTTTCGGGGGAATCGGTCACACTCGGGACATCCTCCCAAGGCTTCCGGTGAACTTTCATGTTTTTAGGAAGTTTAAATTATGTTTGGAAGCGTGGGATATCGTCTTGGGAAGTGTGCCAAAAAGGTCACTTTTGTGGAGCGTCTATGATACACTTCAGGGGTGTTTGAAAGTGGCTATTTTCGTTTCATGTGATCGGGGCCTTTGGGAAGCAATCCTTTTGATTGGACCATACCGATGGAAAGTACTCTGGAAATACCTTTGGAAATTCCCAGATTTAAGCATTTCTCAAGTCGTTTGACAGTGCATTCTGATCAGGAATTGGAGAAAAAGTCAACCTTAGCGGAGCGTCTGCGAGACGCTCCAAGGGTTGCTGAAAGTTATAGTTTTCTCATCATACGATGGAGGGCATCAGGAAGCGATCCATTTGATCAAGCCATATCGATGGAAAGATCTACGGACGAGCTTTCGAGAATTCTCTGATTTATGCATTTCTCAAGTCAGTTGACGGTGCGTTATAACTAGAAAATCGGGAGAAAAGACAATTTGGGCGGAGCGTCTGCTAGACGCTCCAGGAAAATTTTATCGCGTCGTGTGAGCTTTGTGTCATAGGGTCCTCCTTAGGTTAAACAAGGGCGTGTGGTGAAACTCTCTGCTCAAAATCCCAAGGCCGGTGCTGTTTCGGGTCATATTTGGGCTTCCAAGGGCAAAACGGTCATTTTGACCAGGGTTGGCTGGAAATGGTCAAGAATGGTTTTATGTGTTGTGTTAAGTGTGTAAGGTTATTCAGGGATGGTTTTGGGAGAGTCTTTTACCGTTCGGCGGGGTTTGCGCAGTGTTGAGGTGTTTAGGGGCAAAATGGTCATCTTGACCGGAGTGAGCCGGAATAGGACCGAATTTGGACCAAATGGCGTGCGAGGGACGCCTAATGGTTTAACAACATTTTGGGAGGATGGACTTATCGTTTTGAGAGATTTTGAACTTTCCCAAAACGTGCCTGGAGGCCCAAGGGGTAGGTTTGGTCATTTTTCATCAAGTCGGGCTAGCAGGCGCCGGTGTTGACCTAGGTGTTGGTTGCCGAGACCACCCGGTCTCGGAAAACTACCTGTGCAGTGTTGGTCTCCAAGAACGCCCGTTCTTAGAGAGCTACCTATAGGGGTGGTATTGGTTCCTGAGAACGCCTGGTCCCAGAAAGCTACCTGAAGGGTGGTGTTGGTTTCTGAGAACTTCTGGTCTCGGAGAACTACCAAATGACGGACGTTCTACATTGGCGGGCTAGCAGGCACCAGAAGTGAACCATCTGGAATTTGATGAGGTGTTGGCCCCCGAGATCGCCCGACCCCGAGAAGCTACCTGGATGGCGTTGGTTTCTGGGACCGCCCGGTCCGGAAAGCTGCTTGGAATGATGGTGCTTATGGCTCCAGAGGGTCTTTGTGGACCCGAGAAGCGACCAGTTGGCTGGATTGGAGATAGTAAGGCTCATCTTGAACCTGCACGTGTTGTGATGTTGGAAGCCGAACCCGGTCGGACCAAAGATTGTCGAGCGGGCAAAAATGGGGTGCTTACAATTAGCAATTTTAGTTTCAAGCTTTTTGACCTTATCCTCAAGAATTTTCCTAGATTCATCTTTATTATGACTCTCTTTCTCAAGAACATTGACCTTTATCATTTAGAGTCACCCTCTGAGTACTCAACTGATTTATAAGCGTTTGAACTTCAACAAGTTCTTATTTCAGTGCATCCTTATCTTTTTCTAAAGTCCTTACCGTTATAGTCAATCTAATTTTGGTTTGCCCCAATTTATAACTCTCTTGATATAATTGGTCATAGGCTTGTTCAAGGTCTACAATCTTATCATCACTTTTCTGATCACTCATTTGAGTCAACAGGATTTGACTCAAGGGTCTCACTAGAGTCAACAGTATTATTAGATTATTTAAAATCTTCACATTTAGAGGACTCAATAATATCAGACACAGATGCAACAAATGTAGTATAATTTTCAGATTTATTATCATATTTTGTCTCATTATCACTATCTTGATCACTCCATGTCACAATCAACACCTTATTTCCATTTTTCTTCTTCTTATTTGAACACTCTTGTGCAATGTGTCCATAGTCATGACATTCAAAGCATTGTTGTTGCTTAGACTTATCTTCTTCCTTTGCAAACTTATTTTTGTTAGAATTTTTCTTTTTATTTTGTCGAGAGAGATAGAATTTTTAAAAAATTTCTTAAACCTTTTTACAATAAAGTCCATCTCCTCTTGACCAAATTTTGAATCATTATTGCTAGACTCATATGCCTTCCTGAACTGATTTGAAAGCAATACTTTTGTTGATCTTCGGTTGGCGTAAATTAGCCTCATAAGTTTACAAAGATCCAACCAAATCTTTCACTTTCATGGAATCTACATCCCTACTTTCCTCAATTATAGTAACCTTGGGTTGGAACCTCTCCGGTAAAGATTTCAAAATTTTATTACAATTTTAGAAAGATGAATTATTTCACCAAGGTTAAAACTTGAGTTGACAATATTGCTAAGTTTAGCATAAAAATAATCAAAATTATCATCGTCATCCATTCTCAAGTTCTCAAAGGGTCAATCACTGGAGTTTGGCAATCTTTATAGTATTATTACCTTCATAACTAATCTCTAGAATGCCTTATACTGTTCGACCCACAATTTTAAAAATCAGTTATATCCCATTGATCTAATGGTTTTTAAATTATTTTCTTATCAGATTCAATGGTGGTGGAGTCCAACCATTCAGGACTACTAGCCAAACTCGTTCATCAATTGATTTTAAGAAAACTCTCATATTTTCTTTCCAGTAGGGATAATTAGATCCATTAAGTAATGGTGGTCTAATAATATAGCTACCTTCCTTTGGCAAATTCATAGATTTAGACTATCAGGATCTCATTCTTTAAAAAAATAAAAATATATTTTAATGTCCTGCTTTGATAGCAATTAAAAACCCTAGCCTTGTCTATAACTTTGCTAAAAAATGAGTATTGAAGAAATCCTATAATAGATATGACTATAGTTATGTGCAATGACCACGTATGTCAATGATAAATAAGGAGACAAACCAATCATGCAATTGAGACAATATTTTTTCTATGGAACCCAGACCGGAAAAAAACCACGTGTTCAGTTCGTCGGATAAAGAGCATGCACTAAAACCAATGCCAAATGGTTACAAAATCACTTATAACTCAATTCCTAATTGACTCCACGATCACTAGATTAACTTGAACTTGCTTGACCCCTCGATACATTGTTACCGTGCTTGACCACCGTACAGATCCCCTTAGTATGAATTTCGCGTCTTGAGCTCATTCAATATTTCAATCCTCTTCAATGATGATGAAAATGATTTGTTACTAAGAACCAATTGTGAACTTCAAAGATGTTTAGAGAACTTCTCTTTTGTGTATTTTGAGGAGCGGCTCACTTAATAAACTTAGAAATACGTCCCACTTATATAGGTAGGTCAAAAAGCTTCACAATGTGCTTCCCTAGGTTAGAAATCTCACATATCTCATGGCCGCGAGGTCTCACGAGGTCTTGTGAGATCTAATCGGCCAAAAAGAGACTTCTCTATTTCTTCCATTGAGAGGTCATGACATCCATCGAAGTCCTGTGAAGTGTTTGCTAGAGCAAAGACCCTCTTTGCCTCTTCCTGCAAGGTCCATTGAGGTCCCATAAAGTCCTGCGAAGAACTAAGATAGAGACTCCACTATGTTTCTTCCATTAAGATTCAACAAGGTCTATCGAGGTCCTGCGAAGAAAAAAATTTTACTTCTTTATATCATCCAAACATCTATTAACACAAACTCGAATGAATAGACATTTAAACACCTTCAAATGCTTGTGATAGACTCCCTAATATTCCAACATACAATGAATGAAACGGGTTACGAAACTCAACCAATTATATGATGTTACAGTTTCCATTTGACAAACTCAAATCTCCTAACACGAGTTGAATGATCGGAAGAATTTTTACTCCTCCAACTGCCCCAGTTTCCAATTTCATGATCACACGTGGCCATTCACATTTTGTAATTTCCATTATCAATTAATGAGGTGGTGGCGCTTCGTTTGATTACATGTCATTCGGTGTGTTTGACTATACTATTGACTTGTCACGAATGTACTATAAAGAAAATTTTCATACAAATAGAAAAACCATATTCATATTGAATCCTCATTGGGTACTTAGTCCCAACAACTCAACCCAAATATATGTGCAAAAACTATATGAATTTGATCGTTAACAAGACACACACCCAATAAAATAGGAGTTCATATATGTTTTTGTATTTCACAATTAGTTTGCTTAATTTGCCAATATTACATGAAGGACCATCTTTCCCTTTGCATTGCCAACCAGCCAAAAAATTGAACAATCATGGACCGAAATTAAGCAAAACATTCAAGTCAGCTTAAAACATGATCAGAGTGCAAAACTACAACAAATCTTGAAAACATATTTTTAGGTACAAAATTACATTCGCTTTCGAAATTCTTGAGACTATGTAATGAATCAATTTTTCCCTGTTGATTTGTTTACATTAGTAGCCTTTGAGTAACTTGTACCTGCGAAAAGGACATAAACCAAGAAAAAAGGTATGTAGACATTATTATTAGGCCAATCATGAGAAAGTAACCAAATTTTTGAGATTTTAAAAAACTATCAAGTTATATGTATCATGTGAAGAATGTTTAGACCTAATTAAAAAAAAAAGTGTATCACGGTCTGAGACATTTTTGATTGGCAATAAATAAAGCTTGCATCTTGAAAGTATTGTATAACAGTTTGAAAAGTTAAAAGCAACTCATTGCACAAAAAAGAGAGGTAGTTTATTATGGATTCATATGGAGCTCCATAAGTTGCCCATAAAGTCATCACAGAGAACTTTATCAAGAGAAATTATTTGTATTTAAAACTAAAAAGTTCAATGTCCTAATTCAAGTTTGTAAAATCCTTGCCTTAAAATGTCTTGACAATTATAAACTATAAGTTTTGGGCTAATTTCCCTGACAAAAGGTAAAAAAAAATTTATTTCCCAACTTGGGTGTTGTTTCAACTTTATTCAGCAACGCAGGTTGAACGCTATTTCAAATAGCGTTATTTGAAAAAATGTTTTTTCAAAAAACGTTTCTTTACTATATTTTACCACCGTATACAGGAATTATTAGGTATTAAGGTATTTAAGGTTATTATACAAAATGAATATGAGAACTAAAAACGTCATTTGGAATAGCGTTTATTTTCGAGCAAAAAAAGCCATTTCAAATAGCTTTATTTTTGAAATAGCTTTTTTATGCCCTATATTCCCAGCCTCCTCTTCTTTGTCACGCTACTGTTTTTTTTTTTCTGCCACAGACAGTTCGCTCTCGTTTGTCTCTCGTCTCTCAGTGTCTCTCTCTCGTCCCTCCCGCAAATTCTCTCTCGCATCACCTCTCTCGCTACATTGAAGCTCGTCTCAAGTGATCTCTCTCTTGACAAAGGTTAGTTGATCCTATATATACATTCATATATGCATATATATATATATATATATATATATATTTGTTTGTGAATATGTAATGAAAACCCTACATGAAGTTGATATTTATGTGTATATATTTGTAATGTTCATGTAATTTACTCAGATTTGCATCCAAACTGAAAATTTCATGTGATTATTTTTATTTTCTTGTATATATGTGTAAAGGTAACTCAAACTCAAACCTAGATTAATTGAAACTTAAATTTATACATAAATGTCTCTCTACCAATATGTCACTATATATTGAAAAAAATTTAAACTATGAAGATATTTAACTTCATCACATTGAATAAGTTAAAATAGTCTAACTTTTGAAGAAACATTAAAATTATTTTTGAAATATATTCAGTTACATAATTTAAAATCTATAAATGTTAAAAATTTAATAATTGAAAATATATTTTTAAAAAATAGGTCATATAGGTTTCAACTATTAAAAAAAATGACAATTCGATTAAATTCATAAATAGATTCATAAAATTATATAAAAAAAACTTATATACATAAATAGATTATCTATATATACAAAAAAAAAAAAAATTAATCTTCATAAAATAAAATAAAAATTGTGCTTAGAGCACTCCCAAGAAAATATATTTATATACATTCAATTATGTATTTCATTTAAATTCAAAAGTAGATTCAATTTTGGACTATCATACAATAGGTCATATAGGTTTCAACTTTTGAAAAAAAAAAATGACAATTTGATTAAATTTATAAATAGATTCATAAAATGATATACAAAAAAAACTTCTATACATACATAAATAAATTCTTTCTATATACAAAAAAAAAATTTAATCTTCATAAAATTAAAAAAAAAATTGTGCTTAGAGCACTTCAAAGAAAATATATTTATATACATTCAATAATGTATCTCATTTAAATTCATAAATACATTCAATTTTGAACTATCATACAATAGGTCGTATAGGTTTCAGCTTTTAAAAAAAAATGACAATTCGATTAAAGTCATAAATAGATTTATAAAATTATATACAAAAAAACTTATATACATAAAAAATAATCTTCATTTTTATTTTTTCAACAATAATTAACTGGTTATCAATAAGTGAATAGGACCCCCACAATAGGCTATGTTGTAGTCTTAGGCTATGTGAATAGCTATACTTTAGTCACATCAATGAGAGGCCTCTACCATCAGTACCATATGTCTATGTATCGTGCTATATAGCTGTGTTATTTAGCATGAAATTTGTAGATATGCAATTCATTATTTATCCCTTAATTTTTACATTTTTAGTAAGGTAAAGTCTGTTTAATGAGATGGGTTAAAATTATATGTGTTTCATGATAGGCACAGGTAAGTAATGACGACAATGGTAATATTTTTTTTTTTGGGGGGGGAGGGGGAAGATAGTAAAAGATTACCGAAAAGGTATATTCTATGATATAGAGGCTAGCGGCTGCTATGATGTAGAACTGGAGACCTCACTTACTGGGTTACGGGAAATGATCATGCCTATGATGGCTGGGTATGGAGAACATGTGAATATAAAGTTCATATGTAAATACCTTTATCGACGAATTGGAGAAGTCCTGGTATATAAGAAGTTGCCGGTCAATAACGACATGACATTGCAAATTGTCTTGAATCTCCTTTTGAGATATAGTGACCTGCATTGTGTTGAAATATACGTTGTGAATGAGAGAAGCAAAATGACCACCAGTGTCTGTCGTGCAGATGTGAATTAGGGAGATGTCTAGTCATACGGTGAACTCTTGACGCGAGGGGGTGATGTATTGACGTTAGGGACATTTATTGAAATACTTACACTTGGGCAGAGTAGTTAAAGTGCACAGGGTACAGATGCGTCGGGGCAACGAATGTCTAACCTATTCAGCCCAAATGAGGATTACTCGGAAGGCCGGAGTAATTTTTAACAATTTCAAGATTTTCGCATTCCAGTTACATCTCACCCAGAATTTGCTTCGGGTCAATGCGGGTGCGAAGAGGTGGGAGGTCCCAGTGCAAGTATGGATCCCGTGGAACGGCTCAATGATTTACATGGGATAGAGAGACAGGTAAATGAAGATGGCGATATGCAGTCCGTTGAGTCAGATGAAGATGTTGATGTTTTGATGAGAAATAAAGGAAACAGTGACTCCGATGACGATGGACACGAACAAGTGAACATTGCTGACTTCATTGGCACTCCCATGCCATTTTTTACAAACCTGGATGGGGTAGACGATAGCATAACTGCTCGAAATTTATATGATCGCGGTCCGACATGGTTAGATGCAAATCCGGAGTTTGCAAAAAGGATGATTTTCAGAGATAAAAATGCAGTGATTAATGCATGTAACTGGTATCATGTGAAGAAAAACAAACATTATTATGTTGTAGAAACAAACAAAAAAATATGGAGTACCAGGTGCACTCACGATTATCCGTGGAAATTGCGTGCGTCTTTGAAGAAGAATCATACTTTCTTTGATATCACGCAATACCTCGGGCCACATACATGTTTACATTGGATGGAGAGCTTGGATCACCGCAATCTGAATTCGACATTCATTGCACACATGATTATGTCCTAAGTTACGGTAAGTTGTTATGAGTTTTCAATTTAATCAAAATATTATGTAATGATGCCCTTCCTTTATCAAGTTTAAGTATTTCTTTCGATCTTGTGGTGTACAGGAAGACCCTAGTTGGAAGATAGCATCCATAGTGAAGAATGTAACAAACAATGCTGGTTTCACAGTGTCCTATAAGAAAGTATGACTTGAACGAACAAAGGCCATTGCGATGGTATTTGGTGATTGGGATGAGTCATACGAAAAGCTTCCAAGGTACGTGAGAACCTTATAGCGTAGGAACCCGAGCACGGTTGTGATTTCAGAAACACTTGACATTGGACGAATGGGAGAAGTTGCTCAGGACAGAATATTTTAGGCATTTCGGCCATGCATTGAAGACTTCAAGCACTGTCCTCCCGTGATAGGTATCGACGGTACTCATCTTTATGGAAAATATACAGGAGTTATACTGATTGTTACAGCTAGAACTGTGACAAAAAGAATTTTTCCCTTAGCTTTTGCCTTAGTTGAATCAGAAAACTATCGTGATTGGGCATGGTTTATCTACAATGTCAGGCATGTTATTGTGCCAGGGCAGGAGGGGATTACTTTGATATCTAATCGACATGCCGCCATATGAAGTGCCGTCAAACGTGAATGGGAAACACCACGACGAGGGCAACCACCTGGAGTCCATAGATATTGCCTTAGGCACTTTCGAAGTAATTACCAATCAAAGTTGGATAACGCTAAAGTTAAGGATCTTATATGGAAAGCTGGAAATGCCCATCAAGTGCGCAAGTTCGACGAGGTAATGGAAGCAATTAAAAATTTATGTGAGCCGACATATAATGAGTTGTGCAGGGAGGACCCTACGAAGTGGACATTGGCACATAATGGAGGTTATCGTTGGGGAGTCACAACCACCAATGATTCAGAGTGCTATAACAATGTATTAAGAGGTGCACGAGACTTGCCCATAACTGCATGTGTTCAGGTTACCTTCTACCGTCTGGTTAACACTTTCAATAACAGACGAAGGGAAAATGAGCGTGATTCAGGTAAAGGGTTGAGGTACACAAGTGAAGTGCAACAGAAGATAGAAGAGTATCAAGCTTGATCAGCGGGTCATCGCGAGTCATCTTCAATTGGTAATGTCATAAATTTTGAAAAGTGTATATAGTTTTCTCGCCGATTGTTAGAATTATATACATCTAACTAAATGCATAATACAATGATCATGTTATTATAATTCAATTTCAGGGGTCTGGGTTCTGCTGAGGTGGTTACAAATTCAGCAGGCACAAAAGGGAACAACAAACATGCGGTGTTTCTAAATCCTCCGTCATGTGATTGCGGAAAATGGATGATCTATCATTACCCTTGCTCGCACATGCTCGCAGTGTGCCCGAAATCGGGGAGACAACCATGGCACTTAATTGGCCCCCAGTATAACATGGACGTTTATGCTTGCGTATACGAAACAAGTTTTGAACTGATGGTGCACGAGCATTATTGAGCAACATATGATGGTCCGAAGGTCATACCCGATCCAAGTCGTCGACGAGAAGTCACATCCCGGCGCCCAAATACAAAACGAATCCATAATGAGATGGACGTCTCTAGGAAATGACAAACCAATCATTGCGGTATTTGTAAGGAACAAGGGCATGATAGGCGCAAATGTCCGAACCGGGCTCCCTAAGTTATGTAATGGAGGGTAGTTAGCCAGTGTGATGGTTTATTTCTATATGTACTAAACAAATTAGCTAGTTTTAATTGTATTTGAGCTTAATATTATTTATGCACTGTATTATTCATGAGTTGATTTATTTCTATATGCTGCACATGGCCTGTAAATAGTACTCACATCTTTTACAAACTTTCATCAGCCTTCACAGCTTTTATTCATGAGTTTTCACATACTTCACAGCCTTTAGTCATTAGCATGCACATACTTCATAGCCTCCCATTTTGTATTATTGCATTTTTCTTTATTATGGACAGTCATATTATTGTATACATGTACTAATACGTGTCAAAATGCAGGGACTATGAATATAGCTTTGCCAGGGCCCGCCGATGAGTCGGTGCTGACGCTACAACTCTATCATCGATCCACTGACATATGGGAGCATGGGGTATGTAGTTACAGCTTTTTATATTTGCATGCATTTATTTTTTTGTTCATGTATGTAATTTTTTATATACACTACATTTTTTACACAGGGTATGGAGGCTCTCCAGTGCAGACGTGGTGGTGCACATCTGTACAGTGTACATTTACATCCCCGTGTCCTGTAGTACGTTATCCAGGCAGAATTTTATGGTGTATACCGACTTGGTCCTATCCGTTTGGATCACCCCCTCATCACTGCCTTGGTTAAGTGTTGGTGGCAGGAGACACACACATTCCATCTACCTGTTGGGGAGGCCACCATCACATTACAGGACATTGCCATCCTGTTAGGTCTACCAGTTGACGGGGACCCCATCATACGGTGACACGTACCTACTACAATTTCAGAGTGCCAGCAGCTTTGTGCATAGTTACTAGGGGTTGCCCTAGCTGCACAACATTTTGATAAGGGTCATATTAGGATTTCATGGCTACGACAGACATTTCGAGCGCTTCCAGAGGATGCTGATAAGGTTACGATCCAGTGGCATGCACGTGCTTACATTATGCACCTGCTTGGAGGGATACTGGTTACAGATTACTCGCAGACACACGTCCGACTGTCATATCTTAATTTTTTGGAGCACTTTGCCCAGGCGGGGAGATATAGTTGGGGTAGTGCAATCCTGGCCATGCTTTACAGGGCCATGTGTAGGGTTGCGAGGACTGGCGCGAGGCAGATTGCGAGGTCACTAGTGTTGTTATAGGTATTGACTTTGGTATACTGGACAGTGCTTTATATTAATGCTTATTTTATACAAGTTATATTTTTAGGTACAAGTTATTTATTATGCAACTGTCACCCATTTGTACAGATATGGGCATGCGAGTGCTTTCCACACATGGCCCCACGTCGCATGGATGACACTACTGAGCACCAACAACCATTAATTTTAGGAGGTGTGTAGTTCCCTGCCGGACCATGGGGAGCCAGGTATAAACGATTGACTTATGAATCTTACCTACAAATATATACGCATTACTAATAATTTTCATATTATGTTTAACATTTATGTTAGGTGGAGATGTAAATATAGCATAGATATTACTTTCACCCATGTGGTCCTCGTTTACCGAGACCAGCTAGATCGATTGAGGCCTGACGAGGTATGTATAGAATATCTTCTATTAGTATTTCATACTACTTAATTGTACTATCATTGATGAAAAAATTGGTAATGTCGACGTAAATGCACGCAGTTCATATGGCGGCCATATGATGATATCATTCCTACACTCCCTCCATATTGCCGGGCAGCGAGCGATGTCTGGTTGACTCGGTCCCCTTTACTATGCTTTGAGGTCGTTGAGGTGCATCTACTAAATCGTGTCTGCCGACAGTTTGGGTTCAGACAGGATGTACCTGAGGAGTGTTTTACCTCTCTCAGGTTACATGGTTAGAGGTTGCAGTCATGCGAGGGAGGAGTCAGACTGATTGGATTGACAGACACGCGGAGTACATACAGCAGTGGGATGATAGGCATGAGCATCTGATAGTTGGGGTTTTAGAGGTTGTAGTCATGCGATATGATGATCCATATATGGTCTGGTACTGCAGCATTACACGCCCACTAGTGGGCAATCTAGCTCACCACCCTGCTACGGGATACCTAGAGGTGGGCTCAATCGTAGAGATTGCGGTTAGTACACAGCCTTAAAATTTATTTTATTTCTCCGTAAATTGTTAACATTAGATAGTCATAAATACATCCTTTTATTTTGCAGACTCGCCATGTCACGTCCATACATCATCTCATAGATTGTGCCATTCTTGCGTATGGCTCGACAGAGGCATTACAGCATACATGTAGGGCACGGGAACTTTGTACCACGACACTTCATGTATTACAAGAGTAGGAGCGGATTACACAGTTAGCAGGTCCACTCGCTCCCCCTCCCATGGAGCCACAGCCCCCAGGTTCATCGTTAGATCAGATGCCACAGTCTTTCGGTGCCACTGAGCCATACTCATCGCATATGACTCCGATAATGCCGGCTTACACATATCACAATGAGTCAAGAGATGTACCCTCTTCATCACGTGTGACTAGTTCTAAGGTGAGACCACGTCACACCAGCCCCCACCACATTACCTCTCCTGTTGCGTATGACCAGGGTTCTGGGTACTATATACTCGGCGAGGATTTTGATGCATATGTCGACCCATTATTAACATCAGGGCAGCATATAGAGGCGCCTTTCATACATACAGAGGGTCACGTTTCACCTACCATGTCGTCGTAGTACGCACCTGCATATCCACCATCATACACAGAGGGGCCATCTCAAGACATTTCGCAGATCACACAGGTAGAACCATAGCCACAGCCACAGCCGGAGCCAAAGCCACAGAGATTACGTCAGATCACAAGTGTCTATGAGAGTCGTAGGCCGAGGAGAGATAGGAGACCACCTCGATGTGGTACGGAAGGTCATGTGTAGTAGTTAAGGTACATTTTTTTTTGTTTTTGTTTGTTTTGTACATTGTACGGTTTGTTGTGGTTTCAAAGTTATTTCATATTACGTGGTTTTTGTAAAAACATATTGATGCAACATGAATACAGTATGATTCATCTCGTATGTTAGCCTTTCTTTTTAATTGTCATGTCAATGGTAAAGCCTGGCTTGTCATTCAGCCTTCATGTGAAGAAATGTTAATGGTAAAGCCTTGCTTGTCGTTGAGTCTTCACGTGAAGCCTGCACAAAAGGCTAATCATTGAGTCTTCACGTGAAGCTTGCACAAAAAGCTTATCATTGAGTCTTCACGTGAAGCCTGCAACCCAATAAATTCACATGAATTATTTGCTTATACATTGTGCCATATTGCTTATATATACATCGTGTAATTACGTGAAGAATTGCTAAATCATACTTCCAAATATGCCAAATAGAAAATGATTATTTAAGCCATTGTCTAGTCGTTCGGTTTCAACCGCCGACATGGATGAAAATCAATCATCAGCCATCCATATGGTGCATACATACACGGATCCAGCCGGTAGCAAATGATATGGGCGAAAGTGTTGCTTTCTTAATAAACTTATCAACATGCACGATATGATGGGTCCGGTGAGCCATGTCTTCATCGGCGATGTAACCTTACGTTCACCCTGCGGGGTGACTGACGACCAATGCATAAGGTTGTTGTGGGAGGATTTATTTGATAAACGGTGTGAACAAGAGATGTATTGCCGATGGCATGACCCACGTGTCCCAAAGGCCCGTTCAGCTAAGTTCTTCGGCAGGTCATCTTACACCAAAGTCATGAAAGCACTCGAATGCGAGATCGATCAAATGCAACAAAGGTTGGATAGATATCATTTTACATATCATGTGAAGAAAGAATGTGTTGATCCAACACAACGATTAATAGAAATTGCTGAAGATCCATTGCTAGTTTCTAACCCAAAACTTTCAGACTTCTCAGAAGAGGAAGATGACGATGACTTTGTTAACTATCTACCTAGTACCCTTAGCATTGCTGGCAAACAACTATGTTGTTATGAACATGGTCCCTAATGCTATTTGTTCTGCTTTTTAGTTTACTATGATGCAAAATAAGTTATTACATTTTCATGTAATATATGGATGAGTTTGGTTTTTGTCATATTTGTCACTGTTACTTTAGCATGAACATGGTCCCGGTTTAGAATTTATGTAAAATTTTTGAATTTTGAAACTTTGACTATCGAAAGTAGGCCAACTCGGCCGTTGGGGTACCGAAATGGGGAGGCAGGGTTCGGATAGCGTGAAACTTTACGGGAGGTGCCGGTGTGACAAGAGTGAGGTGTGAGAGTTGACGGCACATCAATCGGTTTTCCGGTTTGGAAGTTATGTAAAGTTTTCGAATTTCGAAACTTAGGTTATCGAAAGTAGGCAAACTCGGCCGTTGGGGTACCGAAATGGGGAGGAAGGGTCCAGATAGCATGAAACTTTACGGGAGGCACCGGTGTGACAAAAGTGAGGTATGTGAGTTGACGGCACGTCAATCGGTTTCCTAGTTTGGAAGTTATTTAAAGTTTTCGATTTTCGAAACTTAGGTTATCGGAAGTAGGCCAATTTAGCCATTGGGGTACCAAAATGGGGAGGAAGGGTCCAGAGAGCATGAAACTTTACGGGAGGCACCAGTGTGATAAGAGTGAGGTGTGAGAGTTGACGGCACGTCAATTGGTTTCCCGGTTTGGAAGTTATGTAAAGTTTTCGAATTTCGAAACTTAGGTTATCGGAAGTAGGCCAATTCGGCCCTTGGGGTACCAAAATGGGGAGGAAGGGTCCAGAGAGCATGAAACTTTATGGGAGGCACCGGTGTGACAAGAGTGAGGTGTAAAGTTGACGACACGTCAATCGGTTTCTTGGTTTGGAAGTTATATAAAGTTTTCAAATTTCGAAACTTAGGCTATCGAAAGTAGGCCAACTCGGCCATTGGGGTACCGAAATGGGGAGGAAGGGTCCAGAGAGCGTGAAACTTTACAGGAGGCACCGGTGTGACAAGAGTGAGGTGTGGGAGTTGACGGCACGTCAATCGGTTTCCCGGTTTGGAAGTTATGTAAAGTTTTCGAATTTCGAAACTTAGGCTATCGAAAGTAGGCCAACTCGGCTGTTGGGGTACCGAAATGGGGAAGAAGGGTTCGAGAGTGTGAAACTTTACGGGAGGCACCGGTGTGACAAGAGTGAGGTGTGGGAGTTGACGACACGTCAATTGGTTTCCCGATTCAGAAGTTATGTAAAGTTTTCGAATTTCGAAACTTTACATAACTTAAGTAGGCCAATTCGGCCGTTGGGGGTACCAAAATGGGGAGGAAGGGTCTAGAGAGCGTGAAACTTTATGGGAGGCACCGACGTGACAAGAGTGAGGTGTGGGAGTTGATGACACATCAATTGGTTTCTCGGTTTGTAAGTTATGCAAGTTAAGTTGAACTGGAGGTGAATTGCTGATAAAAAAGCTATTTCAAATAGCTTTATTTTTCATGGAAATAAAGCTATTTGAAATGACGTTTTTTGGCCATTTCAACTAGCGTTATTTTGCTCAAATAAACGCTATTCCGAATGGCGTTTTTAGTTCTTGTATACATTTTGTATAATTAACCAAAATACCTTAATACCTAATAATCCCCGTATACGGTGGTAGAATATTGTAAAGAAACGCTTTTTGAAAAAACATTTTTTCAAATAATGCCACTCGAAATAGCGCTCAACCTGGGTCTCTGAATAAAATTGAAACAGCACCTAGTTTGTAAAATTTAAGTTTTTTTTGGGCATTTGTCAAAAAAATTAGCCTAGGTTTTGAACTACTTTAGTTAGGATGTGAACAATTAAAGAAAAGCGTGTTTTGATTATATAAGAGAGCTGAGTTTTAGTAAATAAGTTCAGGTTAAGACAGTTAAAAAAAGCATTTGTTTTTTCAACCTAGCTTTGTTAAAAGAAAAAAAAAGAACGACAAAGAAAAAATAAAAGATCAAATTTACAAAAAAACAATTAAATAAATAAAAATGCACACTGCAGGGGCTACAATTGCAAAACTGAACAATAAATAAAAAGGGCAAACTAGTACTTAAACATGAAACGGATAGAATTATATCCTCCAGGGAGAGCAGGGAGAGGGAGAAAGAAGCACACAAACCTTACCAGACATGGCGTGCCTGTCCTTCTGGTCTTCCCTCACGACGAGACCATCCCACAAACAAACCCCAACCCTTTGTTGCCCTAAAACCTACCTTAGCTTGTTCTCACTCACTCCCTCGTTCTCTTCCCACAGGCTCACCTCCTCCTCCTCCTCCTCCTCTCCAAGAGCACCCACATTTTCATTTGTTCCCAAATTCTCAGAAACCGAAGCTCCCCTGGTCGGAGCCGAACCAAAACCGGAAGCTGAACCAAAACTAGAAGCCGAACCTTCGCAGGTCGTAGAAATCACCGGTGAAGAACCCAAACGCGAGGAGATCTTCGCAGTTGTTATGGTGAATTCTATCTCTCTCTTAACTTGGCACCGTTATCTACAGATTTTAATTATTTTGTGCCCACCCAAGTGATAATTTTGATTTTTGTTCATGTTTTCGAGCGATTCTGTAGTTCTAAACCATATTTCTTTTCATTGTTTATGCTTCTAGAGTAATTTTGGGTAAAAAAGATGGTAACTTTTTTTTTTTTTACTTTCATATACCGTGTTAGCGTAAGTTTTAGGGTGATCTTGTCATGACCAGGATGTTAATTTTTGTTTGTGTATGAAGTTAGTTCTGTAGTTATCCATGTGATATCAATTCTTATTGTGCATGTTACTAAGATTATTTTGATGTTACCCGGTTGTAAGTATTACATTGGTAATTTAGAGCTAAGTTGTGGCTACCCGGGTGATTATTTGTTTATAATGTTGTTTTTTGGTATTGAATAGATTGGGTCTCGACAATATATTGTTTTTCCTGGGCGGTATATATACACTCAGAGGTTCAAAGGTGCAAATGTCAACGATAAGGTAAACATTTGCCATGATTTTCTGTCTTTACTTGTTCTTGCATCTTGTCTACCATTAATTTCATATCTTTTTTTTTTTCTACCTTAAAGATAATAGAGTTGATCTAATACTAGAATGGCCTTCGGTTTGGTCATTTGGAATTTTGTCTGTCTGGATGGATTGTTATTTTGGTGATTTAACTTGGATGGGGTTAGAATTTGTGTAGTACCTTATGTACAATGTATTTGCGATCTTTCGGTTTCTCGACTGTTTATCATCAATTTTTTTTTTTGATATTTGGGGAATTTATTCAAATTTAAGAAAACCATGTTCAATCACCGATACATACAGGAAATCAGTCTGCCAGATTCTGCCATTTGTTCATCTGTTTAGGCAAGTTTGTCCTGGAATGTGGAAATCTATTGTTTTTCCTCCCCCAATGATGAACTAAGGGCGTCTTAATAAAATAGTGGGGTGGTGGCAGAGGACTTTTTGGCTATACACTCACAGCAATATCAACCACTGATAAGATGTGGGCTCTTTGACAAAGGGTCACTCAAAGAGTGTTTGAGACATGTTGTGGGGCAATATCCTTTCTGATAGGATGCTCTCTTAAGTTGTAAATAAGGGTCCCCATATGACACAAGTTACCCATGTTGACAAGTTGGACCTAGAATTATCCTGCTATTAATGTAAGATATTTGGTTGATACTCTCTCTTCCTTTGCACTATGTTTCGGACTGACCTCTCAAACTAGATGAAAACTTCATATTCATATGTCAAACTTGGCTAGACCAATGGTAATTTGTAAACAAATATGCCATTGGATAATAGGGCAATTACTACCATGGCAATCTGTTTGAAGAGGAAACTATGATTGTACAGTTTAGTCTTTTTCCAACCTATGGCCCAACTATATCAAACATAAAGGTTACTAATACCATGATTATTTACCAAGCAAGAAAAACATTACTTGTTCAATTGATCAATTTGCTTTTCTTTTTTCCTTCATCTTCTGTCTTCTTTGTTTTTCTTTCTTTCATTTTTGGTAGCATACATGCACCCATGCCCGTACTAGGACTTGAATCCTTCAACTCCCTCATTGGGGGCGGAATGAGATACCATCCAAACTAATAACAGGTGACATGAATATGATGTGGGCTAAGGTCATAAATTTACTTCCTAAAGAGGAAAGAAAAGTTAATGGGACATATGCTCTTTGAAGACATAATGAAGGCCAAAGGGCACAAGGGGAGGCTGTTATGTGGTCCTTTTCTAATCCCTTTTTAAAGGTGGTAGATACCAATTACCATGGATAGTTCAACAATCAAATACAATCATTACCTAATGGATTTGGTGATCTTTGTTCTTCTAAGGAGACTCCTTAACTAGGAGTTAGAATTTTTGCTTAATAGGTGAAGTTCTTATGCAAGGTAGGGGTTGATGCAACATTTCTTTAACCTTGCTGTAGAAATAGAGTGAGCTCCTGTTAAATTCAACTAATTTTGGTGAAATCTATACTACTTGGACTATTCTAAATTTTTGAAATACATGTGTCGAACACTCGGATAAGGGTATGAGATATGTATCAAATATGGCTAATTGGACATGCATCTAGCAAGTATGTATAACCTAAAAAGCACAGACACGGACATGTGTGTCGGACATGCCGATACGGTAATTTTAAAAAATACATGACAAGATACGACACAACGGGGACACGGTAAATATATATATTTATTTAATTGTCTATATGCAATTATAATATTTATTAATTAGGAAAATGATGAAAGATAATATGAGTTCTATTTATTTGTTTTTCTTTTGACTTGGGCATTCTTTTATTTATCTCTTTATTGCAATTTTTTTACTAAATGGATTGTTTAAATAAATGAGTGGGCTTGTTGTTTAAAAAATTAGTGGACTTGTTTAAATAAATGAGTGGACATATTTATGAAATGGGCTTACTA
The DNA here is from genome assembly GCA_033060915.1 of Euryodendron excelsum. Lineage (NCBI taxonomy): Eukaryota > Viridiplantae > Streptophyta > Magnoliopsida > Ericales > Pentaphylacaceae > Euryodendron > Euryodendron excelsum. Next base: position 12,857,868 of record CM065391.1, read on the forward strand.
TAAGTTTGGGTTGCTGTTTGAAGATGTCCAAATGGTAATCCATAAATATCACATTGGGCCCATTAAATAAAACAACCCATTTGAGGAGCTGATAAGATAAGGTCAAACGAAGAAAAGCAAAGATAAGGAAAAGGATGAGATTAGGTTAGACAATCAGATCTTCAACGATCTGAGCAGCGGCACAGGTAGGTTTCCTTCCTTCTCCTTCTTCTTCTTCTTCTTCTTCTTCTTCTTTGGCCACTACTGCTCTTTCGTTTCTTCTTCTCCACTCAGACTACTGCTCTGCCGCTGCCGCTGCCGCTGCCTCTGCCTCTGCCGCTGCTTCTTCTTGTCCTCTTCTTGTCCTCCTCCTCCTCCTCCTCCTCCTCTTCTTCTGTTGCCGCCGTGTCTCATTCGTGTTTGAAAATGGACACGCGTGTCCAGGACGTGTTCAGGAGGTGTTTGACAGAAATTTTTTTTTAAAAAAATCAGACACGAATTATTGCATGTCCGACATGTGTCGGTGCTTGTCTGACGCATGTCTGTGTTAAACACGTGGACGTGGCCCAGCCGTGTCGGTGCTTCCTATACATAATTGAGTTTACTATAAGCCTAAGCATAGGACTTCCATTGTATTCATGAAATGCTATATTTTAGTTTATAAATGCCATTTTACCTTATAAAAATAAAAATAAGTATTTAAAATATATGAAATGTAGTCATGTCTGAGTGTCATTGGACATGAGAATTAAATGAATCCGACACTTGAAAAGTACCCACACCCAACACCTGTACCCAAGTCGAGGTAACATAGGGTGAAGTTTTGTTGTTAGGTGACATACTTGAGTAAATGTTTCCTTCATTGATATGATGTTGAAGGTGTTATTCTCTCTGAGTTTCTTTTTGTGTGATATTGGCAATTTTGGACAGATTTTGTAGTTGACTATTACCTTGAGGAATTGGACTTACCAAACAGGTGTCCTACTTTTTGTGTGAGTCAAGATGTGTTCACGACTATATTTTTATCCTTATACTTCGCATTGGGTATTTGGTTAAGTAGGTATCTGTGGTTGAACATATATGCTATGTTACCTGGACTTTTCTAAATTTGTGAAATACCTGTGTCGTGTCGGATATTTGACGCTTGGATAAGGGGGTGGGATATGTATCCAATATAGTTATTTAGATATGCATTCAACAAATTTGTATAAGTAATTGAGTTTATTATAGAATTACGCATAAAACTTTCATTTTATGTGTGAAGTGCTATATTTTAGTTTGTAAACACCATTTTACCTTAAAAACACAAAAGAAGTATTTAAAAACATGAAATCTAGCAGTGTCTAATTGTCCTTGGACTTAAAAATTAGATGAATCCGACACTTAGACATGTACTTGCACTGATCCCAGTACCCGAGTCCAGATAACATAGCATATATGGATGCTTTCTTCTTTGCTTGTGCTTCTTGTTTAGCACCTAGATTTACAGACTATGGAGTAGTTAGAAAGGAAAGATGTTTTGGAGGCTAATTTAGAGTGTGATGCGAAAGGAAAGCAATTGGTTAACATGTGAGTATTGTTGTTTTGCTCATAGGACTTGTATTTAAAGGTATTGTTCCTGAAATCACGTTGCAATGCTGAATTTTGTTCATAATTGGATGCTTATTGTCAAATCCATTTTTTTTCTTTCCTTTCTTTTTTAATGTATAAGATAAGGGCCCTTGCTTGGGGCAATGATAAAGTTTAGACTGCAATCACGTATGTACTGATACCCCCATCCCAGTAACCCTCATTATTGGATCGTCACTGGGTAATGGCCTCCCAGTTTGTTTTACTCTTAATCTATCTCTCTCTTTTGGGGAGGGGTTAGGATACGAAATACTTCTTATTGTCTTATCACAAAAAAATGGGATATGATGACATACATTGTGTCCTATTGAGTGAGATTTCAACCCAATTAATAGAGTCTCTTGCGATGTACTGTGGAAATTCATTACTCAGCTTCTTTCTTTTTGGTTCGTGTTATGGGGTGGAGTCAAGATCTTCAGCAATTTTTTAAGAGAACTTCTGGTGAAGAGACCACTCTTTTAAAAGTTTATCACTTATGCTTTCTTGCATTATCTCCATCCAATGCTTATATTTATTAGCTTTGTTTACTTCCCTTTGGCCCTTTGGGTTTGTGTTGGAATTTCAAGTTTGCGCATGATAATGCCAAGATCAAATAACTTTCTCCACAGCTTTCACTATAAGAAGTTCAGTTCTGTCATCTCTTTACGGATTAAAAAAAAGCCATTGTTTTAGATCTGAAATTCTGAATGCTCATTTATCTGCTGTTCTTTGATGCCATCATCTTTTTGCTCATGTGCAACAACCTCCTTTTCCACGTCAGCCTATTTTGGTTGTCCAAGGTTTCCCAAAATTGAAAACCCTGCCTAGGCATATGGTCTTAAAGTTGTATCTGTCACTCCAGCAAAAGGCTAGAACTCCAGAAGATTCAAGGTTCTATTTTTTCAGCATTTGCATGTGCCCATCTGACAAATAAGACAACTGATCCATCTTTTCTTCATCACCTGGTAGCAAACTTGTGTATTTTTCTTTTGAGGTTAGAAGGGAATGTCCTTCTCTATTGTTACCAACCTTTTAAGATTTTGAAATTGGTAGAAAAACATATTCTGGCAAAATCATTTCTGTTGCTAATATATGGGACTTTTGGTAGGGAAGATGCAGGAGCACATCGAAGTGTGTTTATAGGCCCTTCTTTCATTTTGAATAAAATTATTTGCATTTCTTGTTCTTTGTCATTTCAAAATTACTTTTTTCTGGGTTATCCTTGGAGACTATTTTTTTTTTTCCCTGCTGTGTAGAGCTACTAAGAATCATGTACACCCCTTCCATGATAGACCATTTCAAAAAACTACTACTCAAGCAAAGGGTTGACAGCGAGAGCTCCAAGGACCTTTCCTTGATCAACAGTCAAGAGGCTTTGGCTTCAGTGGGCTTCAAACCGTTTTCTCTCTTTTGCAATCCATTTGGAGAACTATGATTCCAAAGAATTTTTTGGTGGATGCTTGGAGGTCAAAATTTTATTCTTTTGTTGAATTGGTTTCAGAGAACGAGCATCATCTGAAACTGTACTTTGCTGGTTGTTCTATTACTAAACTAGATCAAAATGTTAGTGTTGTGGGCAGGGACCATTTCAGCAAATTGACTGTAGAAGTTTTTCCGTACTCAAAGTGAAAGGAAATTGTTTATGGTATTGTCAGGCTAAAGTGATCATTTGGGCAAATGGTTTTCAGATGTACTTGGAGATTTAGATGTAGGCAGTCAATTATCTTGCTATGGTCACTGGGCAGCCTCCCTATAGATCTATAAACCAACCTCTATGGAGATGTATTCTAGAGAAAACTTGCCACCTTACTTCCTTTTGTTACTTTAGTTGTTTTGTGAGATTGTTGTACATTTGGTGGTAAAGGCTACTTGAATTGTTCATTTTTATTTTTTATCGGGGGAGTTCTTGTCGTTGTAGTTCTTGTATCCTTTGATTTCACAACACAAAATCTATGTCCTATCACATGAGGACAGTTGACCACCATTTTCAAGGACCCACGTCTTATCTTATTGGGTAGTTCATTAACAGCTTGATTGGAACAAGTTGGGATCTGCATCATCCCAAAAGACAGCTTGTCCCCTTTCCTCCCCTGCTTTGATTAGGTGGAGGAAATTTTACTGGTGGTGGAACCCACATTGGATGGAGTATATAGGGGCTCCATAAATTATGCTCAATCCAACCAAGCATCCTAAAAAAATTACAAGGGACTCACAAGACAAGATACAATTTCTTGGAACACCTAAATAGTAGGGAGGTAAGAATAGTCTTCTAGATCTTATGAATAGACCACTCCACTCCTTTGAAAGATCTTCTATTCGTCTTCAGCTAGATATTCTGAAGAAGGCATAAGGGAGCCACCCTTGGCTAGCTTGCATCTTTTTTCTAACACAAATCTTTTGCCATGAGAAGCTCCCCACTAACCTCTCCACAACAAAGGCCCAAACTGATCTTGCTTTCGGAGAGGATCCTAAGTAAGTAGCAAGGGTGCTAACCGGCCATATCCAAACTAGGCATCACTATCGTTGATTTTGGTCATTCATTAAGTTCACTACTCGTCTTCTTACTAGATTCTGTTGTTTCATAATTGATTTTAAGATGAATGCTTTTCTTTGAATCCGCACAAACCCTAATACCTTACCTGAAAAAAGAAATCCCTTTTGAACTTGCTGCTGAGAGAACCATTTGAGTTGTGCGCCCTGGGAAGGGGGAAAGGGGGGGAAGGGGGGAGGGGGGAGCATACAATGGAAACTGACATGATTCGGTGATCCAGTTACCTGGTTTTAAGTAGGTAAATGATACATACACGAGGCAGTGGAATACACAGGTGGAGAACCTTGATGTTAAATGGGAAGATGTCAACCGTTGGTATACATAATATTTTATATAATCAGTTTGACTTATAGTACACAACTGTGACCCATTTATCCATCCAAATTAGAGCGAAGGAGGGAGCCAAACAGTAACTTAGGGCTGTGGGCCTTCCCCCCTCTTTCTCTGTGTCCATCCATAGACTCCATACATGTACGCAAACAAAATATGTGGTGCAATTGGCTTCCCTGCTCTCTCATTCTCAGCAAATTACTCTCTCTCACAGTCTCTCTTACTGTAGCTAAGTCCTCTCCATCTCTTTCTGTATGTATATGTGAATATATGAATTGACCTTGCATTGCACACATTCTATTGTTCAACCGATTTGAATATTTAATATAAACCTAGAGACTCCAATGGATTTAGGTCCTCTGTGGTCTTCCCTATTACTGAAATTGTCTATCCAAAAGTGTTCGTGCTATTTGATTGTGTGCTTTATTTCAGTAGTATTGTGATTTCCTTTCATTTGCTTTTTTGATTGGTAATTTTATTTTATTTTTTTTTGGAAGAAGGGGGGGGGGGGGGGGGGGGGGGGGGGGGGGGGGGGGGGGGGGGGGGGGGGGGGGGGGGGGGGGGGGGTGGTGAGTTTGGTTCTTAAGTATTTTGTTTGAATTGCCTAAGCTTGAGGTGAATCCTTACCCATTTTATCTGAATTCAGTTTACTTGCAATTTTCACTTATCAAAAAAAGTTTACTTGCAATTTTTGGGACAATTTTCATGACCAATCTGTTTTTTTTTAAGTTCTCATCACCCATTTGTTTTACATCTATTCTCTCTATGGCTTCTTTGATTACCAATATATATAATTATAAGTTGCTAAGAATAGAATAAATAAATGTTATCCATTTTTGAAATGGTCTGGCCCTCCCCTAAGCCTGATTCCTGAGTCCGCCACTGAGCATAGCAATATGGAGGGCAAATGCTGTCGCCTAATGTAATTTGATGAGAAGCTGTATTTCTCTCAGCATGTCGTCCATAGTATTGTACTATTGTTTGTCTTTATATCAATGTTATTGGGTAGTGTGGTCTAGCTGCCTATAGAAGAGTTCTGTTTTAAATTTTGAGAATTAGCAATATATCATTTTATATGGCCTGTCTCTTTGGGCTTTGCTTTCTTTTCTCAGATCTAATTGCTGTGTGTCTCAATTAAGACATTCACATTTTTTTATTTTTCTGCAGGTTATTCTGAACAAGGTTTTATTGGTAGGCACTAAAACGAGTACTTACATTGGACAGCCAGTGGTGCCTAATGCAGCTGTACACGCTGTGGTTGAGGAGCAGGTAGTTGACTTTTTGAATATTTTCTTAACTCAAGTAGTTTGCATTTTTTTTATCTATTGCATCGTTCATCACCTGTACTCTTTCGATTTAGGCATTGGATAAGAAAGTCGTCGTATTTAAGTACAAGAAGAAGAAGAACTATAGAAGAAACATTGGTCACCGACAGGTATTTCAAAGTCCATTTGTATAGATAGTTTGGTTGCATTAGTTTGATTGCACAAGTACACTTCCTACCATCCCACTTAAGTTAATTTTTCTTATTTTAAGTTAGTTTCTTTTAGAACCTCTTAATCAGTGGCGGAGCCAAAAAAACTAATGCAAGGGGGCAGCCATTAATCATAACCTTGAAAAAAAAAGTTGTAATCAAAGCTAGACTTCATATGTATAATGTATATAAGCTTATATATATACACATATAAAGGGGGTTTCAAAGGAAAATAACTATGTATGGAGGGCCATTTACAAATTTTAAGGAGACAAATTGAAAAATATTTATAAAATTATAGGCAAAGATGAAATTTTTTAAAAATTTGAGGAGGCAATTTTATGAATTTTAGGAGGGACAAATTGGTAAATATTTCTAAAACTACAGGTAAAAATGGAGTTTTTAAATTTTAAGGGGTGCAATTTACAATTTCAGGGGGCCAAATTGAGAATAATTTTAAAAGAACAGGGCAAAATGAGATTTTTCAAAATTTGAGGGGAGCGGCTGGCCCTCCTAGGTCTATGCTCCCTTCGTCCCTGCTCTTAATGGCGGGTGTTCACATTTACTCAGTTGTTGCATACATTGGGCTTCATGACTTAAGTGGCTTATGTGACATGGCTTGTAGGATTTCAAGAGATGCAACATATAGATGAGGAAGTCAATGGCCAGAATCTCAAACTCTTTGGACTTTTCTTTATAAAGTCCATCGGATATTGGAAGAACACTATCATGGCTGCCCCTCTTCTTTTCAGTTCTCCTACACTCCCTCCCTTTCACCCGTCCTCTTATTTCTATCTCATATTCTTGTTCCCCTTCCACTACACCTTGCTTCACGTGGCTATTGAAAGTTTACTAGCCATCTCCGGACTACTTTTGTATTTCTATCCTCGGGGAATGATTGTGCGTTTCTTTTGATTGTTCATTTTCTTTTGTATCTGGCATGTTTACTTCATATGAATAAAGGGGCGGAACTACACTATTTGTGAGGGGGTGCCATGGCACGACACCCCCTCCCCCTTCCAGCTTTTGTGTGACCATCCTATATATTGTATATATTTGTATAATGTCCCAACAAAAGTCTATTTTACTAGCAACCCCTGCAATTTAAAACCCTCCTGAGGGCCTTAACCCAATAAAATATCAATTTTTTGTATGGGTCTTACCCACTTTTGTCTATATATTTTGCTGATGTTGAATAGCAGCTGGTTTTATTTTTTATGTAGATGAAAAGAAAACTTAAAATATAATAATTATATCAATAGGTGAAAGTTTGTATTTCAACTTTTCCAGTTTTGGCACCACCAACACAAAATCCTGTTTCCGCCCCCGATGACACTTTTTCTTATGAATTGTGGATTGATGGAGTTCCAATTAATAGAAATTGCCTCTATGAAGAATTTCAGTATATTTCACTCCTCAAATTTGATTTATACCTGAATTTGAATTGTTTTGTGATGCTAGCATATTTAATCAGGTGGGCAAGATTTCCATAATTCCCTAGAAGCATTTCCAAAAAACCTAGGATTGCATTAAATAATTAGGAACATCTTGTGCTGTTGTCTTATGCTCATTCATGAGAATCGTGAGTGTGTTATTTCCTTGTGACAAATTCTGCAGCCAATTACACGGATACGGATAATGGGCATCACGGGGTATCAAAACTCACCGGCGGTGACTCTTCCATGAGATTTGCATACATGGAGTTCCGATTTTATTCTTTTTTTTTTTCGCTGGTTAGTTCTGATTTTATTCTGGTCATTGACATGCATGCCTAGAGAATTTTTTGTTTTTCTTTCCTTTTGTACTTATAAGTAGTTGCTTGGGAGGATGGGTAATTTTGCACATGGTTGGGAAGCCTTATCAGGTTGGTTTGACCATCCTGAGCAGTTTTCTGTACCCTTATGAGGTTGAAATTACTACCCTTGTCAGAACTATTTCATTTTGTTTGATGTCTCTTCTCAAAATTTATTGCCGCTGGGGGCCCTGCTTTGTGTTTTTTCCCCCTTATAATTAAGAGCCAAAGAAATGCATGCAGTAATGCCAGAATGGCTTTAAGAAGCAACTATGTTGTTTTGTTTATTTCGTTATTATTCGTTTTTTTTTTGGGGCTAAGCAATCAGGGAACTCAGGTACTGTGACATTTAGGCCTCGTTTGGTAACGCTTTTTGTTTTTGTTTTTTGTTTTTTTTTTGAAAAAAAAAACTAAAAACGCCGTTTGTTTAAATTTTTTTTTTTTAGTTTTTTACAAAATTCGAAAAAAGAAAATTAAAAACACTAAAATGGGTGTATTTTCTCTTACAAAAACATTGGTATAGTATTATTGGCACAACGATAATCTATAAACGCTCATCATCAAACCATAAAAAACACACAGCAAAAACACAAAACAAAAACACACAGCAAAAAATAAAAATTGGCAGCGTTGCCAAACGGACCCTTAAGGTTTTCCAGTCTAACTGGGTATCAATTAGCCCAATATACTTGTTCTCTCTCTCTCTCTCTCTCTCTCTCTCAAGATAAATCGTACTCCACTAACAGCAACAATGGAGCAAAATCCTTAGATCATTAGGAGGGGTAACATCTTCATGGGGGATAAGCAGAATTTTTGTTAAGAGGTATGCAATTGACTTGGTGCTGTGCTTGGATATTACAACTGAAAGGAAAAAGAAAAAAAAAAAAAAAAAAGGCTTCGGAGCATTGGGCATTGTATTGTCAGTGCAAGCAATTCTGTAGCAGAAATGGCATGAAAACGAGGACCTTAGTTGTTAGGTCATAGGTGTGTCCAAGGCTTTGGGTTTTCCCTTTATGCTAAAGGATTTACTGGGATTAAAACTTGCGTTTTTTAGCACAACACAACACCACCCACACACCGAGAGAGAGAGAGAGAGAGAGAGAGAGAGAGAGCTTTTAACTCAAATTGAACTTCGGTTGTATAATAAATATTATATATATATATATGTGTGTGTGTATATTAAGATTTGTATAATGAATATTAAATATATATATGTGTGTGTATATTAAGATTATCTTAAGTTTGTGCCGCAGGAAAACATTTCTTTTTACTCTTTTTTCTTTTTTCATAGCAATTTCTTTTTTCCCGGAGTGATTGAACCATTCTAATGGCTTCTTTCCTTTTTACGATGGCTTTTCCTTTTCTTGTTTCTTGTTATTCTGATGGCTTGCAAAATATATCTAACTTTAATGGTAGTATAGACAGACAACTATCTGGTCCACACTGCAATCCAATACCTGCATTGGTATTAACACCATATCCTTGAAGATATTTTGAATCTAGATGTTTTAATGCACTTTTCAACATATATCCATGTTAGGATCCTAACAGTAAAGGCCTAGCTCCTCAACTGTCCCAGTATGAGTAGAGCCTTTGACGAATCCGGAGGAAACTAAAACACTTGAAAGCAGGGAAAGTACTGAAGCTGTTAATAACTGATGCACTTTATGATCATACTGGAAAAACTAATTTTAATACCCTATGAAATTATGAGACAAATGAAGCACGAATGGAAATACACACATTTCAATGTTCTTTCAGAGATGCAGAGGTGCAAGTTCTCTTCAACCCATTTTACACATGTTTCCCAAACTGAGAAATCAGATAAATGGATTATAGGAGTGAAAATACAGATTACCAAATCTAACTGGGAGGTACTTATTATAAATTAACCATCTCTTCCAAGATAAATGACCAATATATGGCTTGAGGTGATTATAATCAGATCAGAAATTCAATCAGAAACCATTTTGTATAGCTACTACAACCAGTATGTCATACATACTAATACAATCCAGGATTTCTGGCCCCAAGTTGTAGATAATACTCTCTACAGAAATATGTTGATTAACCTATAGAAACAAACAATGAAGGAATACCCTACTTTTTTTTTTTTGTTTTAATAGAGCGGGCAATCAACCTCGTGTATTACAAGGAAAGAAGAAACTCTTGCCTGCTGGTACACTTGTATCAAGGCCAAGGCCAAGGCCAAGTGCTGCATATCAATTACTTCTCAGGTCCTACAATGGGCATAACAGTCCATGTAGTCGCTATCATCCCTTCAATTTGAGGATATAAGTGAGCCTGCCAACAGATTATTCGTATATCCGCTTCCTCTTCAAGAGGGTAGGCAATATGGCAACAAATCCAATAAGGAAAAGAACAGACAATGTTTTGAAATCATATAGATCTTTGACCGACTTCAGGTCCCCAAGAGCAAGGCCAGCCTGATGATAACAAAGCAACAGAAGCCACAATTAGGTGTGGGTGCAAAAAGGAGAACAAAAGAAGCTTCATAAAGCTTCATCCCGTACTATTATAAAAAAATAATCAATTTTCCTACGAGTTTACATGGTTTTCCCATTCCACTGCCTCTACTTTGTAAAAGCTTGGAAATAATTCCTCAACAATTCTCACACCAGATAGATGCGTCCACACCTGGATCTAAAATTAAGTTTCAGCTAAATATATCAAACATGTCAGTTGTTGATATAATAACATAATCAGACTACATAAAACTGAAAAGCTTTGGAAAGTCAAATGCTCAAATCTGAGTTCCCTCTTTTTAGGCAAGATATTGTTTCAAATTTTGAACCCATGCCTATATTTCTAATAATGTATATTGAGATAAAGCACAAGGGACTGAAGAAAGGTTTCAAATTCCTTGTGACATGCTCAAATTTCAGCTGTCCTAGTGGTGCCTGTGTGGACTGTCTTTAGGATCTAAGCTGTCATCCAGCAACTGACTTTTTTTGTTGGTTACAGAGTTAATTTCATGATAATTTAAGTTACAATATGTCCATGCTTTCTTTACTCAATTCACAAATTCTTAACTAGAAAACAGCAACTTAAGAAGCTAGATACGGACATGCTGACATGGTAAGAATATGTACCAACAAATAAGTATATGTTTTTCCATGTATACATGAAAATAATTATTTCGTGATTTTTATATTACTAATACATATATATATATTATCATATCAAAATAGTAAGCAATCATTTCGTACATTTTACAAATTGGAAAAGTAAGTGTGAACAAATAATCTTCATATACTTCAGAAAGCTCTATGCACCAACTAATTGGAAGTTTGGGCTTAAAAATCATAATTAAAAATTCAAAGGAAAAAGTATTAATAGGTTCAAATCCCCATTGTTTATATTTTATTATTGGATCACAAGTTAATTTCTTTAAACTTGCAATATGTTTTATGTATATCAAAGTGATAGACACATGTATCCACCAAGTGTAAGAAGAGTGCCCGGTTCTTAAAAATTAAAAAATAATTGGACACATAAGTGTTGATGTACGACATGGGTACGACTTTTTTTTAGAAGTGTCTGTGCTTCTTAGACGAAAACAAAAAACATTTTTCCCCAACTAAAGTTCAACTGCCAATGATTTATAAACAACAGGAATCAATACTTCCTTGAATGATGTTAGTGTTGCTATCCTTTACAAGCCACTACCAAATTTGTATTGCAAAATGCAAAGAACAAAATATTTAGAAATGGGCAATCTCCAAAATTCACTTTTCAAATTATCACAAAATCCACCAAGTTATCTAATCAAAATTTACAAATCAGTCACAGATCTACTTGGCCAACTCTGAATGGGAATCTGGAATTTAAGCTATGGCAGTTTTTGCCTGGGGGAACACAGATAATAACAATAATAATAGCAAATAAATAAATATATAATACCAACTGAGAGGGCCTGAAAAAAGGAATGATTTTTAAACCGGAACTTGTAATAAAAATGGAACTTATCTTGGGACTGAGGTTGAGGAACACAGTTTCATGATTTGAGAAATATATACATATAAAACTATAAGAAGATGTGGATTGCTAACTAAACTATCTATTGCTTCTAATTGACATATAAGAAAACATCCAAGGAACTTATAGAAGGTCTGGCTCTTCTCGTCTAGGTCTGGCTCTTCTCTTCCTTTTCTGGACATTGCCTGCTCTATGAGGGTGTTAGATATCCCATAGCATACCATGTTGAACATAACACGCTATGTTACATGGACTTGGATACGGGTGTTGGGTATCTGGTATCTAATTCCCATCTTTGAGGACACTGGGACATGGCAAAATATTTACATTTTTTAATATACTTATTTTATTTCATAGAATACGACAGTGTTTACAAGGTACTATAGCATTTCATGTGATATGAGAATTTTATGTATATCTATATGATAAACTCGAATTACAAAACATTTTTGTTATTTGAATGTCCAACAATATATGTTGGACTCATTCATACCCATACCCATACCCTCACCGAAGTGTCGAGTGACCGACATGGGTATTGGGTATTTCATACATTTTAGAAGAGTCCTAAGAAGCATAGACATAAACACAGAGTGTCGGACACCCCAACACGACAATTTTAAAAAAATGCAGGACACAACACGACAGGGATACGGTAAAAAAATATAATTTTGTATTTTTTTATATCTCATATATAAATATTTTACCAAAAAAATTAAAAAAATATGCAAAATAACACCAATTAAAATAAATAAAACAACATATTTCACTATTTAAGCGGCAACAAATCATTAACCATTAGTTAATTACATTCGATTAAAAATGATAAAGTAAACAAGTATATTAACAAAAAAAAAAATTGTTCCATCAATACATAATACTATAAAGTCATTAACTACTGAAAACATTAAAATGTCATTACACTTCATTAACTATTCATCATCATTTAATATAAAAATCATAAAGAACACTCAAAACAAATTAACCATCAATATAAGTAGCATACTTGTTTTTTTTCTCCTTCTTCTTCAATTGAACAATTAGTTTTAAAATTTATAGTTAAGCCCCGCCGTGTCCTTAAAATGTCCAAAATGGGACACGCATGTCCAAGCCGTGTCCATAAAGTGTCCGATGTAAAAATAAATAAATAAAAAATTAAACACGTAAAATGGAATGTCTGACACGTGTTCACAAGTGTTCGATACTGGTACAGCTCTTCCAACGGAGTGTCCGTGCTTCCTAGAAAGAGTCCATATGACATAGGTAACATGAGTACTGCACTGAATCTATAACGTTAATGCAAGATGGCTGATTACTCGTCAAGCCCAAGGCAAGCAGTGGTAGACATATAAACACTAAATTGGACGTGCCTAATCACAGAGTGGATCACTTTTCACCATCTAAGTTCTAGAACTTGATTACAACTATCTTTAAAAAGTTATGAATACCCTAATGTCAAACAAAAAAAGAGAAAAACTTCTGCTTACCAGAGCCAGAGTATCACCATTGTAGTCTATTAGATGTTCCTAATATCCCATAGTTTCAATCACCATGCTCTACGGCATTGTGCGCAAAACATGCACAAACCAACGTTTTAAGTAACAATAGCAACCGCCGTAACATTAGCGGTGATGGTGGCAGGATGTCGAGATGTAATGGACATAGTGAAACGGTAGCAGAAACTAGACTAGTTGAATTTTTTATACGTCGCACAACCCCCACAAATCTTACCAATACACTTTTTTTTCCCTTTCAGAATCACCTATATTGGGATTTAAAATACCTTTTTGGCTATGCTACATGGATTGCGACAAGTGTTGGGTGAGGGTATGTGTCTAGAAATTGTATATACTTCGCACAACCCCACAAATGTTAACGATACACTTCTCTATTTTCTTTTTACAATCACATATATTGGGATTTTAAATTGTTTTTGGCTATGCTACATGGATTGGGTAATTGTCGGGTGAAGATATGTGTCTGGGTGACAAATTTTTCTAATTCTCGTAGCCAAGGACATAGTGACACTGGCAAAATATTAATATTTATTTATATACTTCTTTCATTTTATAGGACAAAATAATAAATATAATGTGCTATAGAACATTTCATGCATAATACGGGAGTTTTATGCATATTTATATGATAAACTCGAATTAATAAACATTTTAGTTGGGTGAATATTCAACAATACATGTCGGACACATATCCTATACTCATACCCTTACCAAAGTGTAAGTGTCCGAAATGGGTACTTCTTACATTTTAGAAGGGTCCATGTAAAGAGGTTGTTGTCAGGTTTTGCTTGATTTATAAAAATGATTTAACATGTGTATTAACTTTTATGCTACTTTTAAGTCATCGTTACGAAAGTTTTACATCTTTTCTTTCATTAATTAATGATTCCACGTGTCATAAGGCGTTTAAGACTCAAAATTAATTAAAGATACTCAATATGATCCCTTAAGCATTGCTAGGTCACATACTTGAACCATTTTACAATTATTTATACTTTTACTAACAATTTTAGAAGTGAGATCAGAGATCTGTACCTCAGGTTATATATGTATGTGGGTCTTTGTACATTCACAGAAAATTCCAAATCTTCAGATTTTACAGCAAACAGAGGAGATTGCAGAGCTTGAAAGTAGTAGATTGCATTAGTATTAAAGATTTCTAAGTTTCAGAGAGTTCGTTTAAGCAAAAGAAATGGAAAAAAAAGGCAACAAAACTTGTCTGATAAATTTACTTGCCAATAGGGCCATTACGCATGCAAGAAATCTAGAGCTTACTCAACAAACCCAATGACTTCCAACAAAGACAAAAGCAAAACCCATGACCAATGATATAGGGAAGGGGAATAATTGAATGTGCTGTGAATCAGACAAATCTTAATAAAATTGAACATAGTACTTATAACAGAGTTTGGAGAATTACTAAATAACATACAAAAAGTTCTTGCTGATATCATTGCCATTGAGTATAAAAGGCGATGAGAAGATAGTAAGGGGCGATGCAGGTGCTAGGGTGATGCATACTGACAGGGAAATCAGCAAAAGTAAGAAAAGATAAGATTGTAGGGCAATTACCAAATCATGACAGTAGAGAACAGAAACATGTCAATTGTTATTGCATTTTCCAATAACATTACTATAACATCTTTTTTCGTTGAAGGCATAATTGACCAAGTATTGACACTTGGCAGCAAAAGAAATCTTTCAGTAAGGATATTGTTGTCATTTCCATACACATATCAACAACCCCATACAGAAGCTATTGTTACTCACTCTTAGAAATGACATAAAAAGTGTGTGAGACATCAACCGTGCATGCTCTCTGAAGCCAATTAGGAGAAAGAAACATATTAAAGAAACAAAAACCAGCCACTACCATAGCCAGACGAAGTTTTCATGTCATACAAAAATAGAGAAGACGAAAGTAATTTTTGTATAAAGAGAAAAATAGCAATGATGAAAATGACTAGAAAAAGACTTACCCTCACAGTAATATAGGAGGCTGGAATAAGACCAATTACTGTGGCCAGAAAGAAGACATGAAATGGTATGTCCACAATTGGAGATGCCAAATTGATGAAAAGGTTGGGCAAGGTTGGGGTAACCCTCAAAAAAAGCATGTAATTCAGTAACTTTTCCCTACGCTTTGCTATCTGATTTCACAAAGTTTCAGGTTAGTATGGTGCCAGAAATCAAAGACATCATAGAAGAATTTGTTAAATGGTACGTAAAGACTATAATACAACTGCCTCACAAAAGAAGATTAAGAAGTGATGCCAAAAAAATACCTCTGCCTGGAAATATCTCAATTTTTCAGGCCACAACAGGTTAACTATAGGCCTTCCAATTAACTTAGACAGAAAATAGCAGGATGATGCTCCAGCAGTGGCATTAAAGACAACCAGGAAAAGGCCTCTAATAACACCAAAAAGTGCTCCAGCCAGCAACGACATGAAAATGGTGCCAGGAATCATAAATGTCTGCATGAATATGTAAGTTGAGCAGTAACCCAGAATGAATTTTGCTGGGTAAGCTTTAGCATATGTTGCAAGGTGATCTCTGAAACAAAATCCAGAACAATCTAATTCAATGAAAGCATGCTGGAAGTTCAACACGATCGCAAAAAGCAGTAGAATCGAGGAATTGAGCATCCTTTATTATTCATTTGTATTTTCTATCATTTGTAACTATTATGTTCATGGCTTAGGGGGAACTGAACATTCTAAAAACACACTAAAAGGTAGTATTCTTAGTTGGATTACATTGTAGAGTAATCAGAGGAGAAGATATTAATCACTGAAAAGAACAAAAGTAACAACAGGAAAACGAAAAACAATCTTTGAAAATTTACAAAAAAAAAAAAAAAAGAATATTAGATGAGAACATCAAGGCACCCTAATTCTTGCATGTTGAATGAAAAATATATCATGATTCATGACCCAACTAAACTAGGTCCTCAATGATTTAGACAAACAATTACAGTAGTTGAATGAACTTCTGAGCTCCTAATCAATATCATAAGATGGTTTTAAGTATTTCCAAAGATCAGAAAAAAGAAATTCCATTAGATGGTTCATATAACATGTCATTTTATTAACGGCCATATGAATCCTCCTAATTGAGATTTCACTACAAATATAAAGTAGGGCAAATTATACTGGTAGTCCTTGTATTTTATCCTGTGTTTCAATTTGGTCCTTGCAATTCCAATTGCAACAAGCTTACCCTTTATTTTTTAAAAATGTGCAAGATTAGTCCAATTGATAACAGCTGTTAGTGAACTGGACAGAAAATGTCACATGCCCCGCACGTGATGAGCATAATGGTAAATTCACGCCATTTCCCTTTCTCCTTCGTTGGCCAGTCCTCCGTTTCTGATTACCACCCTGCGTTCCCCTCTTCCTTTTTGCTCTTCAACAACAAACACCCCCCAAACCCACTATCCTCTCACACTCTCATGTGAGTTACTAGCATCTTCTTGGCCTATAAAATTTTTTTGTTGGTTTGTTTTTGTGATTTTGTTTTAGAGGTTCATTGTCTTCATCCAAACCATTGTTTACAGAACTTTAAACAACACCAATTGTCACAAAGAACAAAGGAAGCTACAGACCCACAACCTTAAACAAACAAATCACTTGCACAGGAGAGTCTCTCTAAAAAAGAATGACACCCAGAAAATGAAGAGACCCAAAGACCATCGATGAAGCAACATAAAATCAAAAACCACCCTGATGCTTGATGGTTCTGTAAAGGGGATGGAGACAATTTTTTAGATGGGTCACCAAATCAAAAGAAGATAAAGATTAAACTCAAAAGAAATTTTGGAAACCATCCTCCGTTTCCTCTCTTCAATCTATCCGTTGTTTCCTCTCCTTTGTTTACTACCTCTCCTCAAACCCAACCTCCTTGCATCAGCATTGCCATCCATCCTCCACACCTCCCCTAACCCACCCAGTACCACCCAGCCTCACCCTAGTCCTAACACGTAGCCCCCACCTCCTCCCCGTCACACTTAACCCAATTTGACCTGCCCTTACACATTCCCCAATCCCATTACCCCAGCACCAGCGCAACCCCCATCCACTCCCCATCAAACTCACCCCAGGACCAAGCCCTACCTAGCTCAACCAACCCCACCTTCATTCGTTTCTCTCTCTCTCTCTCTCTCTCTCTCTCTCTCTCTCTCTCTCTCAATTAACTGATGTATTATATGTATAGATGTATATATCTATTATAAATGTAAAATCTAATTTTTATTAAGAAAATCAATTGAATTAACCATTATGCCCATCACATGCAGGGCATGTGATCATTTTCCATTTAATTCACTAACAGCAGTTACCAATTGGACTAATTTTGCATATTTTTAAAAATTAAAGGGTAAAATTGTTGCCATTAGAACTGCGAGGATCAAATTAAGACACGGGACAAAATACAAGGACTATTAGTGTAATTTGCTCTATAAAGTACCAAAAAATTAAAAGTAGACTCCGATATCCTCAATATGTATCCCTTGTAAGGCCCTAGGACTGGAGGATTTCCTTCCAAATCTGTCTGCGTTATTTAGAATAGATTGGATAGGGCATTCATACTTGTTAAGAGCACATTATCATGCCGGAAAATGCACAAGCAACTTTAGCCAGCCAAAACTTCTTGAAAGGTAACCAATTAAAATGTTATTTGATGCATGGAAAACATCTTTTCAAGATTTACAGCAGCCAATGCTTTCTTCAAAATTTCTGGTGTTGTGCTTCTGAATAAAACAGAAATTCAATTCAAGATTTCTAGGCTTTTTTTTCTTTAGGCTGTCTGATAAGTCATACCATTAGATTAAGAGCTATTAGAATGGAGGTAATTATCAAACACACACACACACACACCCCAAAAAAGAATTAAAAAAAGGAGTGAATCCCATGAACATGCAAGGTATACATCTTACAAACTAAACAAAACTCCACATCAGAAACACAGGGCCTGCTTTGGAAAGGCAAAAACTGCTTCAGCTGAACAGAAGCTAATTCATTTTGTATCGTTCAGTGTTTGGTGACTGTCTTTTAGCTGTCCACAGGTTCACCTCCAAAAGTATCCAGCTAAATCATTTTCAGATTTTCCTCTTTTCCTTTTAGGTTGCTTTAGGTTATTAGCCTTTGCTTTGTTCCCAGGTTCTGAGTTATGTCACAGCTATCTTTCTATAGGCAGGATATGGGAAGATATGGGGTGAGATAATGAGTGAACGCATGATTGCTAACCTAAGAAGCACGGACATTTGTAAGAAGGTGTCAGATCCATATCGAACACTGTTTCGGACACGACACTCTATCGACGCATGTCAGAGACATGTCCAAACTTGTCCAATTATTTATAAATTTTTTTCAAACCTGATCATGCTTTGGACACTTGAGAGCATAGTTATTAGAACCGAACCAGCGATTGAACCAGTTAAAGTATCAGTTTAACTATTCACTAGTTCAACTGTGGTTCAACCAGTTATATAATAAATAGATAATAAAAATATATTTAAAAAATTATAAATGGGTTAAAATATACTCTTTTTGTGCAATAACTCAACATAAGTACAAATGATATATACCTATGATAGAAAGTACAAAAATACATAATCATAAAAACATTCAAGAGGACTTCTTTTTCTCCCTAATTTAATATTTTTAAACTATTATTTATTGGTAATTTTATATTTAAAAAAATAGTATAGAGTTTGACAATAATGTGTATTATTAAGATAATAATGTGCATTATTTGTGTGGCCTTTTATTTATTTATTATTTTTTTTCCTATACCCTCCTCTTTTTTAACATTTTTTTTATTTATTTTAGTTTATAGTTTCTACATTTGGATTATTTTTTGATAATACGTATCTCGATATATCTAATTATAATATAAGAAATATCTAAAGATGAAATACCCAAGGGTAGAAAGAGAGAAACGTGCGTTATTTACATAGTTCTTTTTTTATCCTCCTCTTTCTTCCTCTTTTTTTTTTCTTTTGACTTTCGTTTAAAGCTTTTACTTTTTATTCTATTTTTCATCCAAAAAACCATAAAAGATATGTTTCTAAAAAAACAAATGGTTTTAAATCTTGTGCAATTTGTGTTTTTTTGACTTTTTTCAAAAACTGTCCGGTTCACTAAATACTGACCGATTCACTGGTTTTTCAAAATACCAGCTGGTTCTTCCGGTTCAACCCGATTCATAAGCATTTTCGGTAAATTAATTAAACTGTACTGATTCATGGTCCGGTTCCCGATTGAACCAGCCGGTTCGGTTCGGCTCGGTTCTAATAAACTATGCTTGAGAAACACGCGTATTTATTGCTTAATCACACATAAAACACATTGCAAATTTAAAGAAAATATCTAAGAATCCTATTGTGAAATAAAAACAAAGTATTTTAATATCTAATTTGAAATTTAAAGATATGGGACATATAAAATATATACTATTTCCGTGTCCCTGCCATACCATGTCGTATCCAGCATTTTTTGAAACTTCCTGTGTCAGCGTGTCGTGTCGTGTCAGTGCTTCCTAGAACTTAACTGACAATATGGTTACAAATAGAGCTAATTGGAGAAAATAGTTTCCTGTAGCTGGCACTGAGTAATGGGCTTGTTGAAGTGAATTGACAAGGAAAATCCTGCTACCTTCCTTTCTAGACTTTCTAGTTACCTTGTCTTTTTCAAATTACAAAAAAATGTACTGTTTTATTAAATAAAAGTAATAGTATGACGCATGAGCTTAATTCTTAAACATGAAAAAGGGACTTAAAATTAGGTTTTTCTTTGTCTATCCCTGTGGAAAACTTCAGCTTCATCTTCTCCTCATGCTTTCCATTCGTGAAAATGAAAGAACGCATCTCTAATATATGGGCATGGAACAAGAAAAACCATTTGCTGGCATCCTTCAATTGCCATACAATAGTTAATCACACCAAATTTTAACAGGCAATGCTCCATCAATTGACCTCCTGCAAACCACCGCACAAAACTAATCTTAACATCCCCGAGTTTCTAACATTTTCTGGGTAGTTGAATCCTGTGAGAGTGGCTTCCTCTCAGATATATTGTCACTGAAATCTTTAATCACAGGCATGATAAGGGGCCTTCCAGCAGTTTCAACCTTAATTAAAGGTTGAAAGGCCATAGTCTTACTGTGCATGACCCACATGAAAACCAAATTATTAGCAAAAGCTCCCGTACGATTATACCAACCAAAATACCATCCATGATAGATTTCAACTAAGCATAAACCAAAACCTAAAATTTGAATCACAAAACCATACTCCAAAGATACTAGAGGGAACAGCTAATAGAAATCAATACAGGGAGGACTGTGGTTAGCCCAGTGGTAATGGCACCCCACCCATGCCACGAGGTCATGGATTCCACTCACCCTCCCCCCCTCCTCAAGGCTTTGGCCCTCCAGTGTACCAGAAAGAAAAATTCAATACAGCATGTAGTTTTGCCCAGCTCAATCATTCTACGCAAACCCAGACGGTATATATATACCAACAAGAAAGTAATATTAACGCAACAAAAAGAACACATGATTGCAAAAACACAGAATATTTACGAGCTTATTATGCAGAATTGGAGCTAAAAACCTACTTGAGAGCTCGAAGATCGGAAATTGTGCGGGGCACCTTAAGTTTGCCGTACTCCGCAGCCGGCATTGTCAAATAGATGCATAAAAGCCCCGTCGATAAGATCATAAACATGCCCAAACCTGCCGCGATTTCCCACCGAGTCAGCGGAAACTTGCCCTCCAATTTTGCGCCGATTGGCTTCTTGCTCGTCGGCGAGTCCTCCACATTCTCTTCGTCCCTCAAACCCGCGGCCTCCACCACCAAGTTCCTAGGCGCCGCCATCAAGAAAACGTCCGGGTTTCGAAGAGCAACGACGCGAGACTTTACCTCTCATTGTGGGCAGACACCGCCATTAGAAAGCTTTGCCTGATCACAATTGATCTCGAAAACCTTATTTTTAATGTGAATTTTGGACTTTCAATAGCTTAGACAAGGCACATAACATTGATCGAAATATGATATAGAAATCACGAAGGTAAACCTAGAGTTTGCAGATTGGAAAGAACTGCGAAATTTGAATAACTTGGATGTAAAATGATCAATGAAATGCGATCGTTCGTGTTCGTGTATATACAGGGAGAGAGAGGGTGGACTCAGATTTACTGAATTAGAGTCCGATCAAACCCTATAACCATGGGATTTATAGAGGTGTTTTTAACTTTTTATGTATTGGGGATTGGGGATTTCACAGAGAGAGAGAGAGAGAGAGAGAGAGAGTCAACGCAATGAAAATGCAAACACTTGTTGGAGGACAATAGGTAGTGGTACAGGAATATCTACTATCTACTACCCGTACTTATATATTTTTAAATTTTGTAGTAAAAAGAATATCAACTACCACGAACTAACATCTAATTATTAAAAATATACATATATACATACATACATATATATATATATATATTATATAAATTCTTTTTACCGCGTGCTGCCTGTGCTTGGGGTCAACTACTTCTTCAAACTAAAGAAAAATGCCATCATCGTAAAGCACAAACAAATTATGCGAACAAGTCGAGTGAAGTTTAATAGTTAGTTACTTAAGCTTAATTTGAAAATTTTAATGAACGTAAAATTGTGTTTAAATGTAATTTATTTAATTTTTTAATCGATCTCAAATAATTTTTAATTGAACCAATCACAAGCTGAACTCGAATAGTTTGAAGTATTTAGTGTATTTTTATTTATCGAATTGAATTTCAACCAAATTTAAAAAATTAACGAGCTTTAAAAATTGTTTAAGCTTAGCTTTTTATATACCAAGCCAATTTTAAATGAGTTTTTAACAAATCGAATACAAGCCGAACTAGAATAGTTTGGTTTGTTTTACAGTCTTAATTATCGAAGTATGAAAAATAATTAAACTTTAAATCTTATACTTAACAATTGGCATGAATACTATCCCAATGCTAAAATCATATATGCTAGCTTTCTATTGGGTTTTTTTTCCCCCCTGATTGTTGTTGGAGTTATATTTTTTCTTCAAAACTTTTTTGTTCATAAAAATAGAAAATTAAATAAAACACTATTAGAGTATTCAAACTGATCCATAGAAGTACCAACCTAGCGCACCTGAATCTAGCCATTAGCATATTCCTTTTTGGTTACCAACCGGCAACTATATTTGGCATATTAGCATATTCTTTTTATTTATTTATTTCTTACATAGGTGTCTAATTTTTCGATGGACTACTCTCTCAAACTCATACAGAGTCATTGTTTACATAAATCATATTAACCTCATGCAATGCATGAATAATGAGTGACCATAACGAGTTATGAGAAGAGATCTAACTTGAGAACTTATGTTTAGAATGAGACAAATTTACCACTAACCACCCTTGTAACTAGCAAATTATATATTTATGAAGATAACTGGCTACAGAAATGTGAGGTAGTGTCACGGGCCATGTCTCTCGAAAGGGTCAACCCTATAAAAGTCTCGTTGTAGGATCTTATATTCAAGTGACACCCTTTAATGTCTTGGAATCTTAGGACCGGTTTGGTACAGTTTTCTGTCAAGTTTTTTTTAAACTTACAAGCACAAAAAACAAAGTCAAATTTTTTTAGGTTTTTTTTATTTTTTTGGCTTTACTTTAGCTAAAAATAAGCAAAAAAACAAAAATAAAAAAGCCAAAAAGGCAAAAAAAAATATAACTTTCTTGCTTATAAGCTTATAAAAAGCTAAGCAAAAAGTCGATACCAAACAAGCCTTATATTTAAGTGGCACTCTTTATCCTCCTATGTGGGATTATTCGATGAATCCCCAGCTCAGGTTTCTTAAAAGGGCCAACATCATAAAAATTGGCTCAACCCAAGAATCTTATACTCAAAGTCGCACCTTTTACCCACTGATGTGGGATCTTAGCATAGCCATTCTACTGTGCCCAAAAAAAAGTTACTTGAATTATAAAGAAAGAAAATTTATATATAGGGTGCTTTTCTTTTTCAATTACGATACTAAAAATTATTTGTCTATACTCAGATTGTGAAAATTTAAATATCCAAGTGCAAGTGTAGCGAAGTAGCAATTAAAATAACACGATAAAAACGAGGTCGATCCACAGGAAACGAAGTTCTAAATTACATAAAATGTCACAATTACAGATGATAGGTACCATAATTCATCCTAAGTAATGGGTCAGATACCGATTAAGTCATGCTAAGCACAGAAGCGTCACAAACGGCTTAAGTTGAAAGCTAAACCAACCGATTCAAATTTCACCTCTTGTTGACAAGATTTGGACAAAAATTGCAAAAACAATAACCAAAAGAAAAATATTTTGTTTTTAAGAGGTTTGATGATTGTTAAATTATATTGTAAAATAAACAGATTAAAAACAGTCTTGGATCCAATTGATCCGATTATGTGACTTTCTTAAAGTTGATCAATTCAGGTTTACTATCTATCAATCGTTTGGCCCCCTTGAGCCTTATAAAACAACAGATAGAAATATTCAATAATAACCAAACACTAGAATATTACGTTAAAATCATGAACCCTCACCATCGATTCAGACACTAGGTAATGTTTTGTCAGAAATTAAGTATAACAAACATAATTAAAGGCACATGTTTTCAAAGGTTCTAGCTAGATACTTATTAAATTATTATCGAAGACCCTCACTATCGATTTGCACATACCGGCTGCTTTGTCAAGACAAAAAATATTACAAACATAATTAAAAGTCTCAATTTTTAAAATAATCTAGATTTTAATTATCAAGAATATAAAAGCAATTCATTCCAGATTAGGATTAAGAGCCTTAGATCCTTACCAAAGGTTTTGAATATATAAATATAACAGAAGAAGACGCGTATAAATTATACAAACCTTTGAAAAGTGATAAGTAAACCAACATTTATTTTACTTTACACTACTCTTATATTTAATTACGATACTCTTAAACTTAAACTTGTTTATAAAACATAAAATTATTACGTACATAAAATATACGTGCCCGTGCCTATGTCTGTAATCTACTAAACGTGAGTAAAAATACTAAGTTTTCAAATAAATCTGAAATAGAAAGACAAATCTTAATTAATCATCTCAATACCGTCATGTGATCTTCACAATTAGTTCCAAGAATAAAATTAACTACTCATGATAATAAAAAAAATATATAATTTGGAAGAAAATGACTTCATAAATAAAAAAGTTTATTACAGCAGAACAACGGTAATGAAAAGACTGAAAGAGAAAATTAATTGACTGAAAAACTGGTAACAAACTAACTGAAAATCTACCCCTAAAAAATAAAACCATCGAATAGAGCTCTCTATCGAAAACTCCTCTAACTAAACTCCCCCTGAATGCCCTCTATTATAGCCAAGAGGATTGGCCCTGGCACATGAAATGCAATTTTCTTTAATCATTGTCATGGCTGACAATGGAGCGGGGTGGACTCCTTTAATTTTTTGCTTTTTTCATTTTATGCAATCCTCATCAATGATTTCGGCCTTTTCATCACACAACGCACACCTGCACACACACACACACACACACATATATATATATATATATATATTATATGCTTATAATATACTATACATATATATACATATACATATTGTAAGTATCCCATTTTTGTCCGCTTAGTAATCTTCAGCCCGATCAGATTAGTTTCAAACATCACAACATATACGAGACAAAGCCGACTCTTTCAAACTCCAATCCAATCAACTGGTCACTTCCCAGGCCCGTAAGGCCCAATTAAAGCTAAAAAGACCATATTACCTTTAGGCACTCTAGGCAGCTTTCTGAGACCAGGCAGTCTCAAGAATCAATGCCATCCAGGTAGCTTTTTAAGATTGGGTAATCTCAAGAACCAACGCCATCCAAGTAGCTTCTTGAGATGAGGCAATCTTGGGGACCAACACTTTATCAAATTTCAGATGGTTCGCTTCTGGCGCTTACTAGCCCGCCAATGTAGAATGTCCGTCATTCAGTAGTTCTCCAAGACCAGGCAATCTCAAGGACCAACACCACCCTACAGGTAGCTCTCTGAAATCGGATGGTCTTAGGAACCAACACTGCACAGGTAGCTTTCTGCAATCGGGCAATCTCAAGAACCAATACCACCCTACAAGTAGTTCTTTGAGACCGAGTTATCTCAGAAACTAACACCGTATAGGTAGCTTTTCGAGACCGGGCGATCTTAGGAACCAACACCTAGGTCAAAACCAATGCCTGCTAGCTCGACTCGGTGAAAAATGACCAAACTTGCCCTTTGGGCCTCTAGGCACATCCTTAAGAAAGTTCAAAATTCCTCAAGACAGTAAGTCCACCCTTTCAAAATGTTTTTAGACAATTAGGCGTACTTAATAAGCCATCCTGACCCATTCTGGTCCCTATTCTAGCCAACTTCAATAAAAATTACCATTTTACCCTTAAGCACCCCAACAATACAAATCCCACCAAACAGTGAAAACATCTTCTAGAACTATCTCTAAACTGTCCGACACGCTTAATATGCCACTCCAATCTATCTTGACCCTTTTCAACCAATTCTGGCCAAAATGACCATTTTATCCCTGGTGACCCAAGCGTGCCCCAAAACCACACCGACTTTAGGTATCAAACTGGAAGATCCTATTATACGACCCTGTTCAATCCAAGGTGACTCCCATGACTCTAAACACTTTCAACTCAACGAAAGTCTCCTGGAGCGTTTCGCAGACGTTTCGCTAGGATTGTCTTTTTTCCCCAATTCTTGGGTTATAACGTACAGTCAAATGACTTGAGAAATGCGTAAATTAGGGAATTGCCAAAAGTTTTTCCATAGGTCTTTCTATCGCTATAGCTCGATCGAAAAGATCGCTTTCTAAAGCCCCCGATCGCATGGCTCGAAAATTGTCACTTTCAGTAACCCCTAGAGTATCTCACATATGCTCCACCAAGGTTGTCTTTTTCTCTAATTTCCTGATTATAACGCACCATCAAACGACTTAAGAAATACGTAAATTAGAAAATTCCCAAAAGTATTTCCAAAGGACTTTTCATTGGTACGGTTTGATCGGAGAGATCGCTTCCCGAAGACCCTAATCGCGTAGCTCAAAAATTGCTACTTTTGAACATCCACAAAGCGTATCACAGATGCTCCGCAAAAATGTATTTTTATGCACGCTTCCTGAAGCAATATCTCACTCTTCTAAGCATCTTCTCACTCTTCGGAGCACCTTTCAAGCTCCCTGAAAATTTCTGATCCTTGAGAAACAGTAGGGGAACATCATGGACGCGACCCATTTTCTCGAATCTTTCTCGGATTGCACAATTATCAAGGCAAAGTTTAAACAAAATTTCCTACGGCGAAGCGTATGCTACATGCGCCCAGATTTTGATCAGATCAATCAAAACTTTGCTTATTTCCTACGTTGAGTCAGTACAAAGTGTGCTATGTGGCGTTCAAACAGTGGAACAGTATTAACGCATGTACTATATACACCAGGGCAAAAATTGCCCAGGCGCATGTGATACAGGTGCCAAGTCTCACCAATTTGCCTATAAATACAAGCCTCCCCCTCTGCATATTCCAAAATTGAAAGCAGTAGTGAAGCTTTATAAAAATAGCCTCTGAACTCTAAAATTCTATATACATCTCACCCTCCAAACACTTAAGTTAGATTCAACCTCTCCCTAGCCTATACACTCCACCTACCAAGCTTCCAAAGCCATAGAAGATCCATTTCCAGCCCTTCAAGTCTCTCTAAGGCCATTCAAGTTCAAGACAAAGTATTCATGGAAGCTTGAAAGAGCTTTGAAGGCAAAGTTAGTATTCTCTTTTACATTTTTGTCATTCCCACTCTTCTCTTCTCCCTCCTAGCCTACTTAGGCTATTTTTTATTTTAAACCCCCATCTTCTACCCCCCTTTCTTGCATGCTTAAAACAAGTGAGCTTCTAGTTCATACCTAGAGGAAAGCTTGTGAGAGCCACCGTATAGAGGAATCTCTCACTAGCTTACTTTAAGATGGCATGGCTTTGGAGCACCTTGCAATTTGGTGTGGCCTATAGCCTTGTATAATTTCATGACCCCTCTTTGTATATGATTACCATGTTTATGTATTGCATGCTTGACCCCATTTTTGTGTTCATCATTATTTTTCAAAAACTCTTACTATCTTATTTCTGTCTTTTTCAAATTCCATATTCAAGTATTTTTCTAAAAATAGTTTTAGGAGTTGGTGCGTTGAAGTCTAGGTCAAACCCTTAATTTTCGCATATTAGAAAACTCCCCTTTAAGCCCCTTGACTTCATTTTGTATGCTTGTATTTCTTTACATCTCATGTTGCATAAAATTGGCTTTCAAACCCTTCTCTTCGATATTGATTTTTAAAAATCCACTCTCTTAAACCTTGTAGTTGAAATGGTCTCTTGGAATACTCTCTTGAGTGATTTTCCCATCATCTTGACCATATGAACTCTAGTGCATTAGAATTGGTTTTCTACACCCCAAAAGTGATTTTCAAAACAACTCTCTTCAAGAAGGGTTCTCAAGGTTTCATTCACTTTAATTTGCATAAAAATAATTTTTCCAATACTACCATTTTCATCTTGATTTTTAGAAAATTTGCTCTCTTGAATATTGTGGTTGGAATGGTCCCATGGAGTCCTTTTTGGAGTGATTTCCTTCAAATCAACTATATGAACCCTTATTCTTTAGAGTAGTCTTCAACATCTTAAAAAGTGATTTTGTAAAACGTCTTTTTTAAAAATAATTTCAAAGGTTCATTCTTTTTAATTTTCAAGCCTTCAAAACTATCTATTCAATGTTGATTTTCATAAGTTTTACTTTTTTGAGTTAGTGGGTGAAATGGTTCCAAGGCAAGCCTCTCTTGAGTGGTTTCCAAATACCAACCATAGGAACTCAACACTCACTTGAGTGGATTTCATAAAATGGTTTTCAAAACACACTTTCAAGTTTCATGCATAAAACCACTTTTCCAAAACCACTATGTCAAAACCCTAGTTTAAAACCACCTTTCCCAAAACCACTAGGTCCAAACACTAGTTCATAACCACATTCCAACCTTAGGTTAACTTGACCCTAGTTGTCCAACCCGAGGTTGACCTAACCCAAGTTAGTTAACCCAAGGTCACCTTAACCCTCGGTTAAACTAACCTTAGTTAGTCAACCCTAAGTTAACCTAACCCTAGTCCAACCTAACTTTAGTTAGTTAACTCTAGGTCAACCCAATCTAGGTTGGCAAGCTTCAAGGCTCCAATTCAAAGACCCCTTTTCAAATAATCTTTCAACTCAAAAACCATTTTCATAACACATTTTCAAAAACATCCTACTCTTTTGAGATTTCAAAAATCAACTCCAAAACCTGTTCAAATATTCCCATGCTCTATTTTCAAAAATGCTTTCAAGAAGTTCTCTTAAACTTGTCTCAACTAAAATGGCTAGACACTTAATATCTTTCAAAAAACTATTTTCAAAATGTTTTCAAGAACTCACAACCCTAAAATGTCATTACCCCTTTTATGGTTAGGGATTCCAAGGGAAGGTGATACATTAAATATAACCTCCAAGGTTATCCATATTAGGGTTCCAGAACGCTAAGTGTTTTCAAAAGCTCTTTTCAAAAATAATTTTCAAACATCACATTCTTGAAGTAACCTTAATCCTTCCATGGTTATGAGTGATCAAGTGTAAGTGAGATATTCAAGAAGGGTTCTATAAACCTAAAGTTTTAAAAAGTCAAAAGGGAAGTTTCTAGCCTATTTTCCAAACATGTTTTTAAAACTCATAGCTCAAAGAGGAGTTTAGTTCTTCAACCATTAACTTCTTAAAGGTGATGAAATATTACACATGTCTTTCATAAGATATCCAAAAAACTACTTTCAAAAGCTTTTCGAAGACAAGTTCACAAGAGCATTTCCAATCCAAACTCTTCCTCCAAAGTTTTCATAACAAAACTTTAAAATATTATCAAAACTCCCTTAAATTGATTCAAGAACATTTCAAAACTCCATTGAGATAATTTAAAAAAATTTTAAAATCATCTTTGAACCCAATTTCAAAAACACTTCAAATATCTCAAGTCCTATTTCAAAAGCATTTTTCTAAACTCTCAAGTTTTCTTTTTCTAAAGACCTCAAAGCGTCTTCAAATCTTTCCAAAGACCTCAATGTATGTTCAAAACATTCCAAAGGCCCCAATGTGCGTCTTTTCTATTGTGCCCTTGCCCAAACTACGAATAACTTGATTCTCGCTAAATGAGATACGTAAACAACCTAAAATAGTGCGATCATAACATTTATTTCACCCCAAGTTCCCTTTTCAAAAGTTTCTATCAATTCAAGATTTCTATCTTAAATCCTTTCAAAACTTTCATATTTTTAAACATCTTTTCAAAAACATGCATCCTGCATCATTCATCCAAAAAGTGATGACCAAGCCTATTTTCAAAACTCTAAATTGGATATTAAGTGGACAATTAGTAGCCGGTGATTTAAGTGACTGAACTAAGGGTGATTAGACATGTAGGTACCGAAAGGACGGGGTAGTGTGATGATCTTAGGATATCTTCTTTACTCGTAACCAACTCGCAGACCATAGATTTCTATTTCGAAGATCAAAATCGGAGTCACATTTTCAAAAGGGCTTTCAAAAGGTTATTAAGATCTCTTTTCCGAAAAAAAAAAACTTTTTAAAAAGGGACATTGTCAAAACATTTTCAAAAAACCTAAGTTTAGTCTTTGGATTATACTTAGTTTTAGGTGACCTAGCATATCTTTAACTATATTAGGTGGCGACTCCCACTTTTTTTCAAAAAGCCCTTAAATCAAGTTATGTTTTCAAGCCTAAATCTAGTCGCACTTGTTCTTCTAGAAGGATGAGTTCTAACGAGAAAGTACCGTGCTTTTTCCCAAGCCAAGAGGGCTTGGTTTAAAACTGAGGCACGACACATATGGATATACATATAATACATGTACATATATAATATAAATAATATCACCCACACATATATATATATATTTTCAGTATCAATTATGATCGGTGTGCATGCCTTCTCCATTTTGTTTGGTTTTAGCTGTGAATCTGCAGAACACAAGAAAAACATAAAAAATACTAAAATTATATTAAAATGATAAATAATTTGTAAATAATTCCTACCAATAGTTTACAATTAGGGACTTTGATTGTACTTTTGAGAATATAATCACACTCTCGAACTAAGCTTGTGCTAGTTTCTAGCAAAACAATAAACACACTTAAGAAGATAGACTCTACTTTGATAGGGATTATAAGTGCATTTAGCATATGCACCAAGCCTTTAAACCCCTAGATTTCCTATAGTGGACGAGTGGTGTCTCATGAGAGTTTTTAGAGATGGTACCCACAAACATCAAAACGTGACCTAGAAGTGAGGATAATGAGGAAAAGTATTACATATATCAAGATACAAGTATTCTATATATCCTACTCGTTAACACACAAGTTAGATAATGTCTTAAAACAACATATGTGAAGTTTTTGTGTCTATATGTGTGATCATTACATGATAAGAAAAGTATTACAACATAAAAACACAGATACATCCTTTAAATTGTGATTCAACCTTACTAGATATTCTCTCAAAAAGAAAGAATATAGGCATCTCACACTGGTTGTCATTGTAAGAGAGTAAATGTAATGTAAAATTAAAAGAGACAATCATAAGAAATGATTTAATATATAAAGTGAGAAACGACTTGACATAACTCTAGAAAGAATACTTAATATTAAAATCATACAAGCAATTGATAAATGAATTCTCTACGAAGTGAATGAATAAGAAATGTACACATCAAATCCTAGAGGACTTTGTTCAGGTTATAACTTGGCCATGAGGTTTAAGGTAGGGAGAAAGAAATGATAATTGGTTCAAAACATGTGTGATCAAGACATGAAATAATCAATGAATACGTAACTTTCAATTTTTTAATTTCCTTTGATTTGATACGAATGTTTCTTCTTCTTTTTCTTCTTCTTCTTCTTCTTCTTCTTCTTCTTCTTCTTCTTCTTCTTTTGTTTATTTATTTATTTTTTATACTTCCCTTCTTTCTTACTTTTTTTTCTAATTTTTTTTCATATTGCAAATAGATCATCCATTTTTTCAACTTGCACTTGTGAAGATACTTGTACTGTCATATTTAAGGATGAAACTTTAACAATGATATATATAGCAAGAGACAAATAAATAAGCTTAAAGATGGTTTCAAAAGAATTATATCAACAAAGAAATATGTGGCTCAAAAGATCAAAGATGGTCTCGACTCATTTTTTAAAGTGCACAATAACTCAAAGTTCTAAGGATTGAACATATTCAATTACCGTAGTAATTCAAACAATTGAGTCAAATACAAGTATAATGGAGGTATTGAAAGAGTGATGTGGAATAAATTCATCAAAAGTAATGTAAACACTTCAAAAGGCGTAATTGGCTTTAAAGTTCACTTGATAAAAAATCTCTACTTTTGTAATGATAAAACTGTACCATATGTAAAAATACTAAACTTATTATGATATGATAATAAATGATATAAAATAGCCTCTTTTTATGTGTTAAGATAAAATCTTGCAATTGTATTAAAAAGAAAGGATAAAATAAAAATTGTGCTAAGGTGAATAAAAATATGTTTCAACAAATCCCCAAAATCTCTATTTGTATTTCACATAAAACTGTACAAAATTATAAAAGATATCCAAACCTCTTTTGTAGATCTCAAGTGCAGTCAAATTGTACACTCCTCAGCCTTGCATATATTTTTTTTTTGAAAAAATACAAAACATCTGTAAAATAAATGTTAGTCATATTTACAAATAAAGATAAAAATGCAAATAAGACATTCAAACTTAACACACCCTAGGAAGAATAATCATTACAAAGTCGAGACAAACTTTTGACATCAAAATCAAGATAGTCTACTGTTCTGGTGATTCTAAGGTGTCTCAATGCCTCAGCATTTATTCGTCCTTTAATAATATTTAGGTAAACCATTTGATTCTCTGACATTAGTCGGTTATCTTTTTATAATTTTTATCCACACATGTATGTCTAGCACAACGGTGACACTTATTTAGTCTCTTTGCTTTTCTCTTACAAGCTAGAGTACTGCGACCAGTAAGATGTTGAGGTTGTTCTTCTTAGAGCTCAACGCTCCTCACCATCTTTGTATGACAAATTATCTCGCCCCTAATACCATATGAAAATATCTGAAAGATGCAACATATAAATGTAAGTACTCGACCATCTATATGAGAAGACATGACACTGTCCAGTTATTTAACATCTGCTGGTCACAAAGATAAAACAATAGAAAATAACAAAACAAATATAAAAAAAACGAAGCTCCACTCCCCCACAACTAGACGAGTGCCACAGCCCGAGGCATAGAAGGAAACAAAGAGGGGGAAGGAATAAACACGGGTGGGGAACAAAGTATTCCCCCTAACTACGGAGAAACTAACTACCAATTTATAAAAACTATCCTAACTATACAAATGATAGGGTGTTACTTCTATTCAGGCAATGGTGGATCTATGAGATCCACACTTTCAACTAGACTGACAAAGTTCTCAAGGTAAGGCTTGAGACGATACCCATTGACTTTAAAGATATTGCTATTGCTAGAATCCTTAATTTCTATTGACTCGTGTGGTGACACATCCCTTACCAGATAAGGTCCAGACCATTTACTCTTCAACTTACCCCGAAACAATTGTAATCGGGTATTATAGAGCAATACTTTCTAACCGATGAAAAAGGATTTATACACAATGCGTTGGTTATAGAATGTTTTCATTTTGACCTTAGAGATTTTTGCATTCTCATAGGTCTCATTTCAAAATTTCTCAAGTTCATTAAGTTGTAACTTTCTTAGTAAGCCCGCCTTAGCCAGACTTTCATTGAATTGGTGAATGATCCAATAGGCTGTATGGTCAATCTCCACCAGAAGATGACGTGACTTTCCATACATAAGCCTATATGGAAAAGCACCTAACACATTTTTTTATGCAGTTCAATAAGCCCAGAGTGTATCAACTAACCTTAAAGACCAATCCTTTCGGTTAGGATTGACAGTTTTCTCATGAATGTTCTTAAGCTCCCAGTTAGCTAACTCAACTTAGCCACTAGTTTAGGGATGATAAGGTGTACTGACCTTATGAGCAATCCCATACTTTCTCATTAACATTCCAATAAGTCTACTGCAAAAATGAAAACCTTGGTGTGCCGTCGCAGGCAACCAAAAATAAAACTTATACTCTAAAAAATATATATATAGTAGTGCTAGTAAGGATCGTTTCCATGGAGAGTATCTAGCATAGTTTTATGCTAAGTGAACAAGGATTTGGGGGGGGGGGGGGATTGAGTATAATAAAAACAATTTTAATAAAAAACTCAGGAAGAATTCAAATTAAAGTATCGAAATCAATCAAAAGAACAAACCTTAGTCTAAGTCACCATCCACCAACAGGATTCTTACAACTAATCATCGATGCAAGTATATATTAATTCACACTTTGAATATTCATCGTTGGAATTATTTTTCTATCTCTCCTTAGTCGCAGTTAATTAGAAAACAAGCGATCTCATTAACCCTAATTATTAAACAACCCAAGCTAAGCGCTAAGGTTTAATCTAATAGTAGCCTTAAGAACTAGAGATATCGATGAAGCTAAACAACACAAGCACAATCGGTTACATTTAATTTAGTCAAGCGTCCTTCCTAAAATCTAATAATTTCTAACGCAGCAAATCATTGAATCTTAGTTGCTTCATAAATTAGAGGAATCAAATAATTACGGATCTGATATCTAACCTAGCAGTAGATTGCAACGAATAGTAAACTAGTAAGTCTTCTAGTAATTAAATGAGACAATCATGAAAATAAATACAGAAGAACATCCGATACTCAAAGCATAAATTGAACAATGAAAATAAATTAGATCTCACAGTTTATTCTTAATTTCGAGACTTCCGTTTCCTTCGACTAAGTATCAAAGTTTAGCCATGCAAGGCCATGATGAAAACTCGAATGAGAAGTTAGAGAAGAAGAGAGAGACATGTGTCTCTTGATGCTTTCTCCTCCTAAAGTAATAGGAAAAATGCTAACCCTAAAAATAAAACAATCCCAACTTTTATAAGCTTCCAAAAATCTGCAGATCCGTAAGACCGTTCGAACGCCATATATATCGTTCGAACACAACGAACCACCATTCAAATGGTGCGTCGGATGCACTTCGAATGAAAAATTTACTCTCTGTATCTTTCGAACGCGCTTCGGACCTAAACTTGGCGTGAACCCGTTTGACGTACTATTCGAACACAACTAGAACCGTTCGAATGCACTTCTGACTGTTTGAACTCCCTTCGAATGCTGTTTCCAATTTAGCGTGAATTTGTCCTCTTTAAGCTAAGATTCTCTTCCTTGGCGTTCCATAGCATCCTAAATCAAAATATCAGAATAATAAGCATATTTAGGCACCAAATAAGTATAAAAGACTAAACATTAAGGGAGAAAAATATGACATTTTGCATTCTCATCAAACCTCCATCACTAATGATAACACATGGCATACCAAAATGGAAAAAGATATGCTCTTTTAAAAACTGGACCACCACACGATGATCATTGATGCGAGAGAAAATGGCCTCAACCCATTTAGACACATAGTCTATGACCACAAAAATATAAAGATAACCAAACAAACTAGGAAAAGGTCTCATGAAATCGATACCCCAACAATCAAATATCTCAAGAATAAGAATGAGAGTAAGGGGCATCATAATTCTTCTAGACAGATTCCCTAGTTGTTGACATCTATCACAAGTCATACAAAATGTATGAGCATCACGAAACGTGGTAGGCTAATATAAATTAAATTATAAAATCTTTGCAATTGTCTTTTTAGAACTAAAATGGCCACCGCACGTATGGGAGTGACAGAACTCCATGACAGAATGAAACTCATTGTCAGGAACACACCGACGAATTATTTTATTGGGACAGTACTTGAACAAATATGGATCATCCCAAGAAAAATATCTCACATTTTTTAAGAATTTTCTTTTATCCAAATAAGACCAATGTGATGAAATTTTTCTAATAAGCAAAAAGTTGACAATGTCAGCAAACCATGGAGTGGTTGCATGAGAAAAGCTTGAATTTAAAAAAGATGCTCATCTGGAAAATGTTCATTAATAGGGACAGTGTCTTTGGCATCCCCATCAGTAAGGAGTCGTGACAAATGGTCAGCAACAACATTCTCTACCCCTTTTTATCTAGAATTTTAATGTAAAATTCTTGTAATAAAAGAATCCAATAGATGAGGCATGGTTTTGCATCAGGCTTGGTTAACAAGTACTTTAGCACATAATGATCCGTATATATGATGACTAATGATGCTACCAAGTATGATCAAAACTTATCTAATGCAAATACAACAGCAAGGAGTTCTTTTTCAGTTGTGGTATAGTTTATTTGGGCCTCATTCAAGGTTTTGCTTGCATAATATATCACATAAGGTTTCTTGTCCACTTTCTGGCCTAAAATCGCTCCTACAATATAATCACTAGCATCACACATCAACTCGAAAGATAAAGACCAATTGGGTGACCGAATGATTGGTGCAGTTGTCAAAAGCCCTTTGAGTTTGTCGAAACTTCTTGGTAATCAGACGTCCATTCAAATGGAACATCTTGAAACAATAGATGACACATTGGACGAGAGATGGCACTAAACCCTTCTATGAATCATTGATAGAAACTAGCGTACCCAAGGAAATAACGAATGTCTTTCACAGTTTTAGGGGTAGGTATTTTTTGAATCAGTTCAACCTTGGCTTTATCTACCTCAATGCCCTTACTAGACATAATGTGTTCGAGTACCATACCTTGTGTCACCATAAAGTGACACTTTTCCTAGTTTAAAACAAGGTTACTTTCCTTACATCTCTTTAATGCCCTCTCGAAGTGTACCAAACCACTTTTATAGGCGTCTCCATAGATCTAAAAATCATCCATGAAAACTTTCAAAAATCTCTCCATCATATCACTAAAGGTACTCATCACGCACCTCTAAAAAGTAGCCGGTGCATTACACAAGTCAAAGGGCATTCTTTTGTAAACATAAGTACCAAAAGGATATGTGAATGTTGTCTTATCTTGATCTTCTAAAGCAATTTCAATTTGGTTGTAACCGGAGTACCTATCCAAAAAATAGTAAAAGGCCCATTCTGTCATTCATTCTAAGACTTGATCCAAGAATGAAAGTGAAAAATTGTATTTTCTAGTAACAACATTTAGTCGACGGTAATTAATGCACATGCGCCACCCAATTTGAATCCTAGTGGACACTAATTCATTTTTCTCATTTTGGATTACAGTGACTTCAAATTTCTTCAGAACAACTTGGGTTGGACTAACCCACATTGAATCAGAGATGGGGTATATGATACCTGTATCGAGAAGTTTCAATACTTCTCCTCTCACAACTTCTTTCATGTTGGGGTTAAGGCGTCTTTGCATTTGATGAATTGGTTTAGATTCCTCTTCAAGATATATGTGATGTGTGCATACTAAAGACTAATAGCATGTAAGTCTGCAATGGCCCACACCAAGGCTTTTCTATGATTTTTTAGCACTTCCACTAGACTCTTTTCTTGGCCTTCAGATAGGCTAAAGGATATAATAATATGATAAAACTCACATTCACCAAGAAATGTATACTTCAAAGTAGATGACAAAGGTTTTCTTTCTAGTGTGGGTACTTTCAGTTCAGAAGGAATAGGCTTGATAGCACTATGAACTAGAGGTTCAAAAGATGGGGTCCAATAACCCACTTGCATACATTGCTCACTTTTTACCCATTTAGTGATTGTATCATAGTCTAATTGGTCGCATGACTCAATCAAAGCAAGAGTTCTTTCAATAGAATCATTGAAAAACTCACTCTCAACGTAATCTTGAAGAATAAACTCAATGAAATCTATTTCCTTAATATCATCATTCTCCTCAAATTGTTTCTCAACCGAGAAGATGTTCATCTCAACGGTCATATTCTCGAATGACAGTTTTAACAACCCATTCCTATAATGAATTATGATATTACGTGTAGCTAGGAATGGTCATCCTAAGATCACAAAAATTTGGGAATGAGCATTAGTGCTTGCAATTGATTGTGTATCTAAAACAATGAAGTCTACTAGGTAGTAGAACTTATCTATCTGAATGAGAACATCCTCAACAATACCCCTTGGGATCTTGATAGACTTATCAGCTAGTTGCAAGGTTATTCTTGCAGGACGCAACTCACCTAATCCGAGTTGTTGGTATCCGAATAAGGGAGTACGTTGACACTTGCTTCTAGATTAAGAAATGCTCGATCTATCTTGTTTCCTCCTATGGTGCATGAAATAGTAGGACAACCAAGGTTCTTATACTTCAATGGGGTTTTACATTGCAAAATTACACTTTAGTTTTTATTCATGAAAGCAATTTCCTTAACATGCAATCTCTTTTTTACAATATACAAGTCTTTCAAAAACTTGGCATAGAAGGGAATTTGTTTGATAGCATCTAAGATTGAAATGTTAAGTTTAACTAACTTAAAACACTTCGTAAGTTTCTGAATTTAGAAGCTCGTGTTTAGACTTGGTCAACCTATGAGGAAATGGTGTATATTTTCAACATTAATGTCCTTTCCTTCAGACGCTTTAGTTGGCTCTAAGATTGACTCAACTTTCTTTTTCTTTTTCACAATTCTATCTTTCTCTCTCTCTTGCTCTCTCTTAATTCCCTTTCCTTCATCTCTATCCTTAAGAGCTTCTTTCACAGATGGAATAGTTTTAGATCTTACTGCTCCTTAAGATTGTGATGGATTGGACTGGTTCATAACTAGATCGAGGATCAGTCTTTTCTTCAGTCATGTTCACTTGCTTATTGGGATTTGAATTTGGTTGGGGTTGAGATGGAAATCTCTTCGACACTTAGTGAGTCAAAGCTTGTGTCAAAGTAGACATTTGCTTTGCTATGTCTTTCAACAGTCTCGTGTGCTGGTCTAACACCTTCTCCTACCGATATATCCTATTATTCACCCCTTTCCAAGGTCCTAGTCTTATCCTAATGGCGGAAGAATTTGAACTTTCACACTTGTGAATCCCAACCCACCAAATCTAAATAATGTACCAGAAGGTGGGAGTGTAAATGGCGATCCTCCCCGTAGATCTCTCAAGGATTATCTGAATCCTATTAGGCAAACTCCTACTTCTTGCATTGTTCTTGTCGCGCATCACGCAATGATAACTTTAAAGCTGGGAATGATACAGTTGATAAATCCATTTCATGGTTTGGATTATGAAAAACTATATCAACATATTACAGATCTCGAGGACGTATGCTCTATATTCTCTAATAATTCTTATCTAGGGAAAGTAGTACTTCTGAAACTATTCTTATTTTCACTCAAAGACAAGGTCAAGACATAGTTTAATACATTGAGGCCTAGGTCTATTCATTCATGACAAGATCTTTAGATAGAGTTCTTGAAATAGTTCTTCCCTGAGCATAAAATAGAGGGCATTCGTCGCCAAATCTCTCAGTTTGCTCCCATAATTGGTGAATCGTTCTTCCAATGTTGGGAGAGGTTTAAGGATTTGCTGAATGCTTGTCCACATCATGGATTCATAAATTGGCATGTCATAAATATTTTCTATTCATCATTGACCCTATAACTTAAGCAGTTTGTTGAGTCTTTGTGTGTAGGAAATTTGTATAACAAAGAATCCGCTGAGGCATATAACTATTTTAATTACTTAGCGGACCTTACTAGAGATTGGGTCACAATTGGGACCCAAAATCCCGAGTCAAAGCCTGCGTAACATTTTAGCTCAATAAAATAAATGATTTGAATGCTAAAGTTGTTACACTTACTGAAAATTGGAGGCCGTGGAGTTTAAAAAAGTCAAAGTTGTGAATAGTGAGTCTCCTAGAGAAGAGAGTTGTTTAATGTGTGGTACATTAGGTCATGACACTGCTGCATGTCTAGTTACTAGACTTTTCATGGTCAAGCCAATGCGGTTGCCAATATTGGGGTACGTATAATGACCAATGAGTTGGGGGAAACCCTTTCTCGAACACAAACAACCCGAGATGGAGAAATCACCTAAATTTTGGGTGGAGAAATGAGGGGCCTTTGAACCCTCAAGCATTCTAAGGAGGGCCTCAAAACCCTTAATCTTTTCAACAAAACCCTCAACCTTTTCAAACCCAACCCATTTCATATCAACCTCCTCATAGAAAATAGTTAGAAGATAATGTGTACCAATTAATGTTTAGAACAAAAGTCCTAAATGAGGAAAGAATATGGTAGGTGGGAGAAAGATCACCAGACGAGCCAATTAACCACAAACGATTATGTACATCCCTAATGAAGTATGACATACAAGTGTACATACACTATAGGGGATGACATACACTAACCCTTCCCAAAACAACACACAAAAAAAACACTAAAAAAAAAAAAAAAAAAAAACAAATGAGTACAACGGTATACTAAAATACCTACAGACAAAAACAAAAAAAGAAACAAAAGTTAGTCTATTAGTAAAACGTTATTAAAGAGTTAGATGGTTAGTAAATAGTTAGATGGTCACCACATCAAGGGCACCGACCTAAATAGGCAGTGAATCAACTCGAGAAGTAAACCAAAAAAAATAAAATAAAATAAAATAACTGAAAGTAAAGTACAGAAAGTAGAATGTTAGAACAATAACCAAAGTAGATTATCTACTAAATGAAGGAAAATGTTAGATAGTTAGATAAAAAATAAAAACAGAAAATATGATAACCAACTTGAATGATTTCGTCCAACAGTATGCGGGTATGCCAACTAAAAAGGTTAACTACAAAGAAAATAGAAAAAAATAAAAAAAGAATTAAATATATACAAATATATAAGTTAGGAATGGAACGAAGTAATAACTTAGCATAAACCACTGATCAGTTAGAATATACCATCAAATTCCTTCGTCAAGGTAGAAATGCAATCATATGTCCAAAATCCACAACAAAAGTATTATTAATTTTTTTATTTTCACATATTTTAATTGTGCCGTTCCTTGATAACGATGTCAAAAACTGCTTGTCTTGCCCAACCACGGTACTAAAAATTACTTGTCTATGCCTAGATTGTGAAAATTTAAACACCCAAGTGCAAATGCGACGAAATAGCATTTAAAATAATCCTGTAAGAACAAGGTCGATCTACAAGGAACGGAGTTCTAAATTATATGAAATGTCATAGTTGCGAATGGTAGATGTCAGAATTCACCCCAAGTAATGGGTTAGATACCGACTAAGCCATACTAGATACAAAAGTGTCATAAACGGCTTAAGTTAGAAGTTAAACTAACCGGTTCACCTTTTGTTGACAAGATTTGGATAAAAATTAAAAAAAACAGTAACCTAAGGAAAAATATTTTATTTTTGAGAGGTTTGATAATTGTTAAATTATACTGCAAAATAAATAGATTAAAAACGACATTGGATCCAATTGATCCGATCACGTGACTTTTTTGGGGTTGATCAATTCAGATTTGTCATCTGTTAATCGTTTAGCCCCCTTGAATCTCATAAGCCAACAGATGAGAATATTCAATGATAACCAAATACTAGAATATTACGTTAAAATTATGAACCCTCACCATCAACTCATAAACACTAAGTAATGCTTTGTTAGAGCATAAGTGTAACAAGCATAATTAAAGGCACATATTTTCAAAGGTTCTAGTTAGATA
Organism: Euryodendron excelsum; assembly: GCA_033060915.1. Classification (NCBI taxonomy): domain Eukaryota; kingdom Viridiplantae; phylum Streptophyta; class Magnoliopsida; order Ericales; family Pentaphylacaceae; genus Euryodendron; species Euryodendron excelsum. The sequence goes on from CM065391.1 coordinate 12,899,001, forward strand.
CTTATTAAATTATTATCAAAAATTCTCACCATCGATTTGTATACACCAACTATTATGTCAAGGCAAAAAGTATTAAAAACATAATTAAAAGTTTAAGTTTTCAAAAGGATCTAGATTTTAATTATCAAGAATATAAAATAATCCATTTCAAATTAGGTTAAGAGGCTTAGGTTCTTACTAGAAGTTTGAATATAAAAATATATCAGACAGAGGACAAGCATAAATTATATAAGTTTCTGAAAAGTGATAAGTAAATCATCATTTATTTTACTTTACACTACTCCTATATTAATTACGATATTCTTAAACTTAAACTTAAACTTGTTTACAAAACATAAAATTATTACATGCATAAAATATACGTGCTCATGCCTGTGCATGCAATATACTGAACGTGAATAAAAATACTAAGTTTTCAAATAAATATAGAATGAAAAGACAAATCTTAATTGATCATATTAGTACCGTCACGTGATCTTCACAATTGGTTTCAAAAATAAAACTAGCAACTTATGATAATAAACAAAAACAAAATTTGGAAAAAAATGACTTCATAAATAAAAAAGTTTATTACAACAAAAAAATGATAATAAAAAAACAGAGAGAGAAAATTAATTGACTGAAAAACTACTAACAAACTAACTAGAAATCTACCTCTAAAAAAAAAAACAATTGAATAGAGCTCTCTGCCAAAAACTCCTATAGCTGAACTCTCCCTGAATGCCCTCTTTTATAGCTAAGAAGATTGGCCCTAGCACATCTATGAAATTATGAAATGTAATTTCCTTTAATCATTGTCATAGCCAACAATGGTGCGGGTGGATTCCTTTAATTTCTTGTTTTTTTATTTTATGCAATCCTCATCAATGATTTTGGCCTTTCCTCCTCACACTGCACACTTGCACGTATTGCTTGTTTTTCCCAACTAAGGTGCTAAAAATTGTTTGTCTATGCTCAGTTTGTGAGAATTTAAACACTTAAGTGTAAGTGCGGCGAAATAGCAATTAAAACAACCTTAAAAGACCATGGTCGATCCACAAGGAATGGAGTTCTAAATTATGTGAAATGTCACAGTTGCGGATGGTAAGTACCAGAATTCACCCCAAGTAATGAGTTAGATAGTGAATAAGTCATATTAGATACAGAAGCATCACAAATGGCTTAAGTTATAACCGAAACAAAGCGGTTCGAATTTCACCTCTTGCTGTCGAGAATTCGACAAAAGTTACAGAAATAGTATCCAAAAGAAAAATATTTGTTCTTGATAGATTTTATGGTTGTTAAACTAGACTGTAAAAAGAAAAAAAATTAAAAACAATCTTGGATCTAATTAATTCGATCACGTGATTTTCTTGGGATTGATCAATACAAGTTTACCATCTGTCAATCGTTTGGTGCTCTTGAGCCTCATAAACCAACAGATGAGAATATTCAATGATAATTAAATACTAGAATATTACGTTAAAATCATGAACCCTCACCATCAACTCATAAACACTAGATAATATTTTATTAAAGTATAAGTGCAACAAACATAGTTAAAGGCACATGTTTTCAAAGGTTCTAGCAAGATACTTATTAAATTATTATCGAAGATCCTTACCATCAATTTACATACACCGGCTATTTTGTCAAGATAAAAAGTATTAAAAACATAATTAAAAGTCTAAGTTTTTCCAAAGATCTAGATTTTAATTGCCAAGAATATGAAAGCAATCTATTCCAGATTAGAATTAAGAGTCTTAGGTTCCTATAAGAGGTTTGAATATAAAAATATACCAAACAGAGGACCCACATAAATTATACAAGTATCTGAAAAGTGAAAAGTAAACCAATATTTATTTTACTTTACACTACTTCTTTATTAATTACAATACTCCTAAACTTAAATTTGTTTATAAAACAAAAAAAATATTAAGTACATAAAATATACGTGCATGTGCCTAAGCATGTAATATACTGAACGTGTGAAAAAACTTTAAGTTTTTAAATAAATTTGGAATAGAACGACAAATCTTAATTGATCATCCCAATACCATCACGTAACCTTCACAATTGGTTCCAAGAATAAAATTAGCTACTCATAATAACAAAAAGACATAATTTAAAAGAAAATGACTTCATAAATAAAAAAATTTATTGCAGCAGAATAACGGTACAGAAAAGACTGAAATAAAAAAAAAAATTAATTGATTGAAAAACTGCTAACAAACTAACTGAAAATTTACCTTTAAGAAAATAAACAATTGAATGGAGCTCTCTAGCTTCTTTCGTGGTTGAATTCTCTGAAACTCCTTCCATTGCCAATTTATAAGCAAGACACTTGTGAGAATCTTTACGACACTGAAAACATAAAAAAATATTAAAATTATATTAAAATGATAAATAATGTGTAAATAATTCCTATGAATAGTTTATAATTAGGGACTTTGATTGCACGTTTTAAATAAATCACATATATATATATATATATATATATTATATACATATACATATACATACACACATATATAATATAAATAATACCACCCACACACAGATATATATTTTCAATATCAATTATAACCCGTATACGTGCCTAGTCTATTTTGTTCGATCTTAGCTGTGAATCTGCATAAGACACAAAAAACATAAAAAAATAAAATAAAATAAAATAATATTAAAATAATAAATAATGTGTAAATAATTCATATCAATAGCATATAATTAGGGATTCTGATTGTACTTTTTAGAATATAATCATTGAATAAATTACACTGTGTACTCTTGCAATTTACACTCAATCCCATTTCAGGACTTGTACTTTTTTTTTTTTTTTTGGTGGCAATTGGGTCTTCACACTTGCAAATTGTTGTAATGTCAACCTTAACTTTCATCAGTTTAATGAACGATTTTCATGGACAAAACGTAAATTTTCTTTCATTTAGATTAATTACACTTTGCACCTTTGCAATTTACATAAAATTCAACTTTAGGATCTTCACTTTTGATTATAATAATTAAATCCTTATACTTTTAATTTGTTGTAATGTCAATTTTCTGCTAATTTTTTTTTTAAAAAATAGACAAAAAAAATTATATTATAAACACGTTGTCTTTTTCAATGAACAAAAAAGTAAAATCATATTTCTTCATAATAATATACTAAAAATTTCTCTCAAATCAGTCTAAAATTATAAGTCTAATCCTTTGAGGTGGTGTATAGTATAATTAGGCTACATGAAACACTCCTAATTTAACTCACACACCATTTTCCATTCCAAAGACCCACATATATAACACGTGAGTTGAATTGGAAGTATTTTCATTTAGCCTAATTACACTATATACATCACAAAGTTAATTACACTTAAAATTTTAGAGTGATTTGAGAGAAACTTGTGATATATTATTAGAAAAAAAATATGATTTTATATCTTTGTCCATTGAAAAAGACAACATGCTTATCATATAAATTTTTTTGTCTATTTTCTAAACGAAAATTAACAGAAGATTGACATTGTAACAAATTAAAAGTGTAATGGCTTAATTGTTACAATTAAAAGTGAAGATTCTAAAATGAGATTTGATGTAAATTACAAAGTTTCATGCACACCCTAATAGATGGTCGGATAATCTAGGCATTTAATTCACTGGTAGTAAATGCATAAGACTCATATTGCTCCATCTCTAATCTCGTACAAATTATATGCATCTATCTAGTCAAGAACAGAGTCAGGGATCAAAAATTGCTAATTCAATAGTAAAATAAAAAATTAAAAGATTTTGTTGAAATTGTTCGGAAATTTCCCGAACTCACAATTCCATTTGGGCCTGTAGTGTTTGGACCCTTACTACTTGGACGAGAGCTATTTGGACTGAAACGATGTGAACCAATGGAACTCGGACTCATTTAAATCTAATTTCTAAACTTTCTAATTAAGATATTTTATTTTTTAATTTATATTCGTAACTGTACTCTTACTTAAAATTAGTAGTCCAGCTCTCTAACTGAGGAATCCTATTTTCTAATTTGATTTCTCAAACTTTAAAATAAACTTTACAATATTATTTTCTAGAGTTTATTTTGCTATTTAAATATTTCGTTTAAGAAACATATATTTCCATTAAACTTGCACATTTCATAAACTAGAGATGACACGTAAACTTAGGGAATAGCAAATGGGGATGAACAAAAATGGAGTCATTTTTTTTCTTCTAAATATGACCTCTATTCCAACTCACATTTATAAATTTGATTAAGACCAGCAAGTTGTAAAAATTTATTTTTAAGATGACCTGACTAAAGATAACAAAACAACCCAACATGTCAATTACTCGCCCCATCTCACTCCTATTAAAACGGGTATGAAATGATATTAATTGAGGGAGGTTCGTGTTTGATGAAAATGTGCAATAACTGGCCTCACACTATTTATACATGTATATGTATTTTATGTACATATTATATCCAAAATACGAAGCATCCAATAGCTTCTGTAACTCGTCAAATGATTGCTTCTTCTTTTTCTTCTTCTTTTTTCTTTTTCTTTTTGTTCTATTAGTCGCGTCCTCTTATCTCTCTCGCTCCTTGTTTTTGTGATTGTGGTCTTTGATTTGCCTATGAATTTAAAAAAATTACTGAAATGACAAGGAGGGGTCTCCTAACTCAAAGCCATCTCATTGCCATCTCTAGACTGGGCACATCTTAAACTCAAAGTCAAGTAGTGACACTTATTTTTCAAATTAAGGCCAGTTCGCTAATTTTAAAGACCGAATTTCAATGTTGCAAAAGCTGTCTCATTTTCATAATAAATAGTTTGATCTGCAACCTAATTAAGTCTAGGGTAATGTTATACAAACAAAAAATTCATACAAAATTTTTATACAAAATCATGTGTATTAATAAAAGTCTTTCACTTCAAAACAAAACACCCACATTATTTTGTGTGCAAATTTTGTATGAATAACATTTTTCTTAAGTCTAGCACTCACTAATTTAATGCATGATTTATCAACTCCACAATCACCTGATGTTACAAGCAAGATGCTACAAAAATCGCAGTTTTGTGACAACCAAATCAATAAGTGCAAATGCGTATCCAATAATAGGTAACTTACAATTACAAAATGACGAGCCAAATAAAAGCTGAATTTACAATTCCACCTAAGAGACTCCATGTTTCCTTTTTTACACACAACTTCTTCTTCCTCTCCTACATGTTTTACGTTGAAAATTCTTTGACAACTTACTAAACCGGACTTGGAACTTAATATTGTTGATGGGTTAGCTCTTATTAACATAAATTTATTGTCTTGCATGTGTGTGTGTGTATATATATATATATATAAATATATGGATTTCGAGACTACAATAAAGCTGTAGCTAGCTACAAGTGAGGAAGCTGGCATGTGAAGATATGGCTTGCATGGCTTTGAGCATTTAGCTCGTACTCTTGGGAGATTAATGGAAAGTCCTCCGAATAGGCTAATGATCCTGCAGGTTTATCGGCTTCAGCTGGCTGCGATGAAAGCAAATCGTCCAAAATTTTCCAATCAACGTATTGGCTACCTAATTGATTGCTCCTTTCATCTTCATTTTCTTTGTTGATTACGCCATTACTTGTTGATAGGGAGGCACTATCGTCTAGCTGTGGAAGTTCAACAATAAGTTGATTTTGGAGATTGGACATAAGCCCTTGTTCTTGTTCTTGTTCTGTACCAAAGCTTGATTGAGGGAACGTAATGCTTTGATTCAGGTAGACCATCTCCATCGGAGGACTTACTGTATCTGAACATGAAGGTGGCCGGAATTTGCCGCCGGTGTCCCTGACATAGTAAGCATGATTATTCCAAGCTTCAAAGCCTTGCTTGTGATTATTCGGACCGGGTTTCTTGAATGCCCGACACACGACCCATCCTTCTTCCTGCAGCAATATATCTACCTTAATCAGCTCGTTGATTTGAAAAAGCTAATGCAGAATTACTATTCGTCAAAAGCATGTAGAACATATGCTCTACTAGAGGGACATCACTTTTTGATTGCATGTTTCTATGGGTTTCTCCATAAACTCCTTTCAGATAGATGGAATATAATAAGTGAAGGTGAGCATGCTTTGTCTCCTCAAAGTACTTCATTTTCCACCCAAAGAATGTGACCTTTTTGTTGTACCTGCGCTGCCTTTTTCACTAACTGGAGAACATATATTGCTGATGCAAATTGCATAACTTCGAACTATATATATATATATATATAAATGGACAAATTGTACTAGTGTAAGGGGTGAATTTGTTGAACTTTGATCATCATTTAGGAATAGTACGAAATTTGACGGGTCCATGAACAATAATGTTCTTAGTAATATTGATAAAAATGTCATCAATCCAATCAAAATTAGCCAAATTCTATAGTTTGGTGTCAAATTTATGTTTTAGTGTTCTTTGCCATTTTAGGCCGACGCTTTTGTTTTAGGTTCTAATTTTGTCTGGTTTTCTACAAAGTTTCTTTCGTCTCTAATCTCTGAAATTTGAGGTTAACTCAAATTTGTTATTTTGGTAATTTTTAGTGTTTTCTTAATTTTTGCTTAATTTGAGACCTATTAGGTTTAGAATTTGTTTTTCCTATAAAGCTCTAGACAGCTTTTGATTATACAATAATAGATATTATTCAGCGAATTGTTTTGTCTCGATCTTGTGTTCTTATATTTTGTTTGAGGTAACATTTCACACGTGACAGTTCATTATAATAAATTAGGTCAGGAGTTATCTTTAGCCGAAAACCTTGAAAACAATTAACGTAGTTATGAAGTTGTGAATTGAACTTGCCTGAGGAGGTGAATGTTCAGCTGTTTGGAGCCGATATTCATGCATAATCCAGTCAGTTTTCCTACCGTTGGGCGAACGTCCCCTGTAAAACACTAGGGTCTTCCTCATTCCTATGATTCTGTTGTTCTTCGACAGCACGGCCTTGTCTCTCCCTGTTGCCTTCCAAAATCCAGCAGCAGTGGCTCTATTAGTCCTCGTTCCCGTCGGGTACTTCTTGTCCTTGTGACTGAAGAAATACCATTCGGTCTGTTCTTCATATCCCAATCTGCACCTTTCTGTAGATACATTAATATACCAAGCACGAACGTACACCTTTTTGTTATGAGAAATTTCAACATCATTCTAGCTAAGATAGATAATTCATGAATCAACTCTTTTTCTTTTTCTTTTTATGCATTGATTAGATTTAAAGAAAGCCAAATTACCTTGAATGTCCCATGGTTCCATGCGGTAGACATCGATATCTATAATGACGTCTATATCAAATTTTTGTGAGTTAACCTTTCTTTTGAGGTAGTAACCCACGAGCTCTTCCTCCGTTGGGTGAAATCTAAAGCCTGGAGGGACACATGACTCCATCTCCATTGATTATTTCCCCTGAAATGTAAAAACCATACATATGAGAGAGAGAGAGAGAGAGAGAGAGAGAGAGAGAGCGCTAGATTCATTTCAATTGCTAAGGTTCAGAAAACGAAGCACATTATTAGAGGATTCACTCAAACAGATTAACACATCCTTGAAGTTCTTTTGGCCTAATACCACAACCAAGTTTAGAAGACTTCATATCATATAACGGAAGTTGTATTGTTGATATGGAGACTGAATTGAACACGTTTGTTTGGATCATGATTCATATCCATTGTTGAACATCAGATGACGATGATCTCACTTTGGGCTTTGGGGGGACCCAACAGTGGTCCTAGCATGTGTTTCTGCCCGAAATTGGCAGACCAAATGTGGTACCCACCAAACAACATAGACAGATATTAAAGCCTAAACATATATATATATATATATATAAGCCTTAGTTTCATTGAACTTAGGCAAGTATATTGGACACAAAAGAAGGAGCCGAAAAGATTGACTTGATGGACACAAGCATGCTATCTCTATGTCTATTCCTTTGATTGCAGTCCACTCCAATTAATGCTCATGCTGGTGGAATACGTTTTTACACCGACCATAGTGCACATCTTCATGATCAGAAGATTATTCCAGGAAAATGACTTGCTAACACTGCTAAAAAATACAACTCTCTCTCTCTCTCTCTGTATATATATACATATATATCCACACAAACATGCATGTATATTGAGGGAGGGAGTGTGGGCACTTCCATACGTGTGAGCTTGTTCATGCGCACACAAACCAGTACATGAGAGAGTCCACACAAGCTCAGAATTGCTTAAATCTCATGTTGCAGTTCCAAGACATTAACAGCCTGTTTGGACCTAGGGGAGGGAAGAGAAGGAAAGAGAAACTTGTTTGATTTTACCTAGGAGAAAAAGGGAAGGGAAGGGAAGGGAAGGAAAGGGAATGAAAAATGAGGGAAAGGGTGAAAAAGTTAAGAGAAAAAAAATTACTCTCTCTCTTTCTCTATTCTTTCTTTTTACTTTCTTTTCATATTCTTCACCAAACAACAAAAGAAAAATATTTTTGCTTCTTTTTCTCCTTCTCTTCTCTTTCCCAAGTTCCAAACAGGCTGTGATGGATATATGGCATGTTCATCTGGAAATGAGGGAGCACATTTTAGATAACATTGTCATAACAGCTTGTCTAACAGTCTTAAGTCATCCTGTGAACTCTGAAACATTTACAGTACGTAATCTATATCAATTTCGTAGACCCAAAAAATAGAACTGGAAAATACTAACCAGAAACTATGACTTGCCTTGTTCTTGGACTGTCCGCAGATGTGAGAGAGAGAGAGATTTGGGACTAGATGAAGAGATCTGTATGCGGTGTTGGTGCTGAATGTTGTTGTAGATATAAATACGATAACATGTGGCTATATATATAAAGGAAAGAGAATAAGGGGAGAGGGAGTGTTATTGATTGCGCGTGGGGTGGGGGTGGCACATTGGTGAAAGGTTTATTTGGACGGCGTGACACCAAAATCTCACGCCACCCCCTCCACCGCTATATTGTGTCCAAAGATTTTACAAAAACTTACATTAGTTATATTATACCGTGAACTTGTCATTGTCTCATTCCATTTCCCTCCCTCCCCCCACAATCCAGCTCCTATTGTCTGTTTGGTGTGCCGCCCTTCGACACTTGTCGTGCCTGACAGCCTGCCATCTGGATGCCACATAAGATTTCCCAACCCTGTCTACATCACCAAACCAAGTCATTTGTGGCTGGCATTTCCTCAAACGAGTCTCACAAAAGCCATCACTCCTTTCACCTTGCATACCTTAGCTTGGCTTAATTTGCCTCATTTGCCTTGCAAGCCATAGATTCCATGTCAAGGATTAAATTCTAGTTCATTAAGAGGATTGCAAAATAAGATAAACAGTATAGTGAGGAAATTTTTATCTTACAGAATTTTTGCACCAACAGCTCCATCCTAATAATGTGGCAGTAATATTTTTAAAATTATGAACTAAAATAGCGAATGTCCTGATTTAAAATGAGAGCCATATACAACCCCATCTCATTCTGTAAAAAAAAAAATTTCTTTGAGATAGCATTACTCCTATGGCAATTGTACTTCTTTTTTCAATCTTTTCGGTTATATATATTTTGGGAAGGGTACTCTTTTTTTCTAGGTGACAAAAGCATTAAGGGGTATTTAGATGTGACATTTTTAGCAGCCTTATAACTTTTTAAAATTGTATTTGGCTCTCCACTAAAAAAAGGGACGTTTTAGAACTAACTTAAACTTGAAAAAAGTCATTTAAAAAAGTGACTTTTTAGAAGTAACTTAAGTTTATGACTTTTTTAAAGAGCAATCCAAACACCCCTTAAGTGTAGTACGAAAGGCGAAGCACTAATAGCTTTACCAATTGAACCACAAGATTTGTCCAGTGGTAGGCTATTTCAAGTTTGATCCTTACTCATGACTCTTTGTGGCTAACTATCATTTATACAATTAATGAAGTTTATATGGTTCATATAGACAATACCCTTATACGAGTTCAAGAGACTATTCGGTCAAAGGCCTAAAAACATATAGAAAAAAAAAAAAAAGCTTTGCCAATTGTATATTTAGTGAGGAGATTTGTAAAAAACATTTATATTTTATTTGGGAGAGAGGTAGAGTTCAATGGTCTAGGATTGTAATGAGATATTTTGAACAGTATGACACACAAGCTGATAATGATTTCCCCACACCCAGAATGAGAAATTTTTCGAAGCAGCATGAATTAAAGAAAACAGTGAAGGATAAGGTAAGCATTATGGCCTAAATAGGATCTTAATTAACAAATGACATCTTCAAGAGATTTATTAACATTATTATATGCTAATAATTGACAAAATGACAAAGTGGTCCTTTCATTTTGTGTGTAATTTGGTCGGTTAGCCACTTGCCTTAGGGAATGGGCCTCAATTCGTACCTTTTTGCTTTGATTAACATTGGATCAAAAATTAGTAAATGTGTAAACTCCAAAACTGTACGATATGATTGTCGTATGCACTGTAGCCCTCTTATTCAAACATTTGTGTACTCCCATAGGCTGGCCAGCTAGTTTTGTGTTGACATCCTCCTGTAGTCTCTGTAAAACAAATAAATAACACCCTCACCTCCCCACAAAAAAAAAAAAAAAAAAAAAAAAACCAACAAAAGAAAAAGAAAGACTGGGACAGTGGAAAGTTAAATTTAGTTTTTTTCAACTACCTTTTCTGTTTAAAAAAATTCAAGATCCAAAATTTTTTAGGTAGCTAGGCCTCTATCAGCTTATAGGGTCTTTGGGCTCAGCTCCCATGTAACTAACAAAAAGAAAAAAGAAATAATTCAACAGTCGGTTATAAATTTTTTCATTACTTTCTTTTTTTGAAACAACAAAGAAATCTATTAAAGACGAGCTAGGCTGAAAACATTAGGGGATAGGATTAGGCAGAGCCGAAGGCACAAACCTAGGCAACCACAAAACATCACCCAGATGAAAACAGAAGACAAAACTCCCCTAAAGCTAATGAGATACCAGCACAAACAACAAACAGAAAAGGAAAAAAACATTCCAGAAGAATGATCACATTAGACCTTAACCTTCCTCACCCTATTCAGAGAGTAAAGAAAGTCAGTTACTGAAAAGGACGCACTCTTAATGCTCACTATCACCCACAGTGCCGCTTGGATCTTTATTTTTTCCACCAGCACATCCCACTTGAATACAGTTCGGTTGAAACTGGCTTCATTTCTTACTAACTATAGATGCCAAATTACCGAGATGAATAAGGCATCCCACAGCATCCTTTCGACTGATTGATAAATCAAACAGAAAAGTTTAAGGTCGAACAAAAATTAGAGAACATATGCATAAAGATACTTTCAAAAAAATGTATATGTATATACATACATACGTTTATGTATACATATGGTAAATGAGAGGTGAAATATTACTAATGTTTACCGAATAGCATTGGGTAAACCTTAAAACCTCCAAGAATAGTAATTGTGACACCCTAATTAATCAATAAAGATTGTAATATTTGGCTGGATATGGGATAAGTCACTTTAATTATCAGCAATTTCAAATCAATTTCAGAGTCATCCTAGAAATATGAGAAGGGAAGAAATTATTTGTGTGACCACCACATTGTGTGAAGGCCATTGTGCTTCACTAGGTTGCAGTTTTAAACAGGATTTACAAGTATCAAAATCAAAATTTATCAAGTATAATTGTGGATGACTTCATATAAAATGAGTGTAATTTCTATACATAAAAAAAAAAAAGAGAAAAACAAAAAACGTAACTAGCATCAGTTGCAAGTATCAAAATCAAACTTTATCAAGTATAATTGTGGATGACTTCAAATTAAATAAGTGTGAATTCTATATATAAAAAACAAGAGATAAAAACAAAAAAAAAAAATGCTAGCATGAGTTGCGAGTATCCATCCTCACCAGTTGATGCTATATAACTCCCTCAGCTAGGGTTCATCAGCTTCCGATAACTCCAATTTAGATGATTAACATCACCCGGCGAGTGTTAAACACTCTATACTAGCACCCCTTCCTAAAACAAATGATCATAGGCTTAGAAAACCAAAAAATGTTAGCATTAGATGGACCCTTGTCTACCAGCCAATCAATGGTAAGTTTCAAGAACCCAATCTATTGAAATCATCACAATCTTATATGATCTACCGACTTTCCTTTTCTATCCTTAGATACTTAAATATTATCCCTCTCTTTCTTTCAATGAATATTCAAGTGACCCTTTTCCCCCTTTAGATTTGATTAGCAAAAGGAGAGAGAGAGAGAGAGAGAGAGAGAGAGAGAGAGAGAGAGAGAGAGAGAGAATTTGGTTGGGGTAGCAGAGAAAAACTTTTCATGGGTCGCGAGTTAAAAGAGTTACATAGGATCCTGAGCTGTATTCTGTTGATAACTGTATAAAATATACCATGAACTAAAACTTCTAGGGCTTGACTTGCAATCTGCTGTTATTTTTTTAATCTAAGTTCTTAAGTATATATATATATATATTCATGCTTAGTACTTGTGTACAAGATCACTTTGATGTCATTATCATAGGACCAAGGAATGCATATCAATCTCATGTTTCTGGGAAATCAAAAGTAAAATTTAATGGTCAATGCGTGCTTATAGGGCCATTTGGGGTTTGTTTTGATTTTGATTTCAATAAGATATGTTTTGAGTCCATCAATGTTATACTAAATGCATGTTGAAAGATAAGGATGCCAACAATTGGAGCTGTTTTGGCAGTAATTAACCTCAAAACAACTAGTCTGAGAATGGTGTATTAATAGTACTAGACGCTAAACGGTCATTGTGTCTTCAGATAAAAGAGAGAGTAGCTAACTTGAGTAAGTGATTAATGACGAAGATTAGAAGGAAAACAAAAAAAAAACCGTGTCATTGTCATGAAATTACTCTATTCCCAGAACTTGGCTTTGTTCGGTTTTTGCAAAGCTAGATTTATAAATAAGAGAAATGTTAGTGTCACGTTTGTGCAAGCACTTTGCTGCTTGACGCAGCCATCTCAACTGGGCTCGCCACAATGTGGCATCACCCAATTGCACCTGATGCTAATATTTCTCAATAAACAAACATTATAAGGCAGGTTCTGAAAAATGAAAACAAGATGCGCCAATGTGGCATCACCCAATTAATAATTGTTCAAACCACCTGAACAACTCTTGAACTGAAAGAAGTTTGGCTCACTACTTCAGGATCAAAGAGAGCAAAGAGAAACATGATGATTCAATATTTTATTTCAAATTAATACATATCTTTGTTGAAGAAAAACCTTTCCCCACTTCAAGTGGTCGTAATGGGATTATCTAGGATTAGCCTATAATTAGTGGCGGAATTAGGATTTTTATTGTTTATTGAGGGGCGAAGGTAATTTTTTTTAAACTTTATAGAGGCTAAGGCAAATTTTTTTAATTTTAGGGGAGCAAATACACTATATTTTAATGTAAATACCTAAAAAATTAGAGGGAGTAATGCCAATTTTGAGGGTTTAGGGGGGCTGTGATCCCTGCTTTCCCCTGTGTCTGCCGCTGCCTATAGTCACATAGATGGATTAACATATTATTACAAGTAGAATCTTATGAAGAACTTCTTTATTTTTGAAAATTTTATATACTTCTACCATGGTGATGAAAGAACTAGTTAACCTCATGCCTTCGGCACTTTTTTTTCGAGAATCATTTTTCAAGTTTCAATTTGTTTATTTGGAATTTGGCCTCTTTTCTTTCATTTTTCTTTACTTATTTTATTTTTGTTTAATGAACATGCTGAGTTTTTCATTGTAAATTCATATGGAACAATCAACAAATTCGGGGCGAAATAGAAGATCTACGTGACCTACTTTTTCTGTCCCTCCAATGATGGACCATTTTATCATATGGGCATATTGGTTTTTGGATGGTGGCAAATCAAAGGAACCGGGACTACATGAAGACTAGGTTCAGCTCAACCACAACCGTGCAAAAAATGTGGGTTCAACTCAACATGCATGCATGCCAAGAGCAATAGCTAAATGAAATGAAACACACCCACATGAACGCAATTTTTTGGGCAATTTTGAGTTCCTTTCTCGAGGTTTGAACAATATTAGGAAATTCAATCTCATTTGTACATTCTCATTTAAACCAAAGAGACTAAACCTCAACCAATATGAACACAAGGGCTGTGAATCATGCCCTAGGGATACCAAATATATTGGTTATCAATATAGAAGGCGGCCGTAAGTGGAACCACTTAAACGAGAGAGAGAGAGAGAGAGAGAGAAATCAATCATGCTTTGAAAATGTAAAACAGAAAAACAATAATAATAATAATAATAATCTTAGGGCCTAATTGGGAATGATACAACTCAGTTGTACCATGAAGTGCCTCTTTAATTTGAGAAGGGGTGGGCTTGCTTTAGCAAACAAGAAATAGTGTAAACAAAGCAAGTGGGGATTTTGGGGCGGTTTGTGGGACTGCAGTGGTTGTGGTTGCTGCGTCCCGCACACACTACATCCCCTAAACAAAATTCAACCCTCCTCATTATATTCATACGCACCTGTATCTATATCTATATGTATTTTGTGAACAACAAACCTCTTTGACAGAGACAGAGAAAGAGAGGGTAACTAAGGCTTGATAATGACTTAAACCTTCTACAGAATGTGGGGTGGAGGGAGAGGGGCCTTAACTAAGCTTGATAATGACATGTCTTCTCACACAACCAATGTCTCTTTCTCTATCCATTTTCCTCAGATTTAGGTTTGACGATTGCTTTTTCTAGTGTTTGTTCCTGTTGTTGTCTGTTTCTTCTTCAATTATTTTATTTACTTGGGGACAATGTTCATCTTTTAAGGCTGTGATAAGGTACAGCCACAGCATGAATGCACCATGTTACTGCCATTTAATACAAACGCATCCGAAAGTGAACCAAGGTTGAGGATCGTATATATGTCTTCACTATTGAACCAAGGCTGAGTATAATGCTGTGCTGTGTGTTTTCCTTTCTGTCAAAGTCCTTTAGCCCTCGTTTGGATGCCCCTTCTTAATGATTTTTTGAATTTAGCATTGGACATTTTAGTAATTTTTAGTTTTGGCTTTCAGTAAAAAAAGATAAAAGCTAAATCTAAAAGGTGATAAAAAGTTGCATCTGTTGCCACTATGATTTTGCAAATTATGATTTAGCATTAGGCGCGGTTAGGTAGATTGTCATGCTTGTAGTATGTAGAGATGTGCATGGGTCGGGTCCGTGGTAGATTCAGAACCAATCCGATCTTGATCAGTTCCAAAGTTTTAGATACAGAATCGAGCCCCAATCCTATTATGGAATTGAATCAAACGAACTTGAGTCAGTTCAAATTAGTTCGCTTCGATTTCATGCTAGATCAAGATTGGGTTAGGTCGATTCGAATCGACTTTATTGTACGTAACATGCTTTATTCATTTGAAAATTAAATCTTCAATGTGTCGAAAAATTTAAATAATAACATACAAACACAAATAATAATAATTTAAAGACTTATATATAGTATATAGATTTTTTTTAATAATACAAACTCAAGAACCGAATCGAATTGATTGGGTTACTTTTTTTTAGATCCAGAACCGAACTAAATTTTTGACATACCTAAACTATACCGACCAATGTTCGTTTGTGCCCTTAAAAAATTTGCGGGGGACTACAAAATTTTTCACTACCGGCTATAATACATACGCATAATATAAAAAATTCTGATCTGAATCTTAGATACTAATTTATGTTATTAGAATCAGACTTTCGATATCTCTCTGATTTGATCCCTGATAGTTCAAGAATAACCCAGGGGGGGGGGGGGGGGGGGAGGGGAATTGGGTTCTTCAAAAATTATAAGTAAATTAAAATAATCAAGTTGAATAAGTTGTCAAAACAATGGAGCAGAACTATCAACATTGTAAAAACAAAGATTGTTTGCAAGAAGTTTACCACAATTTAAATAAGATTGAATGCAATAAGATTTTCTTGTTAGAAAACACTTTTAAAGAATTGAACTGAAGATGTAATGCAATGATCAATGTTGATGTTTATGACGATTGCTGGCAAGCAAAAATAGCACACACACACTCAGCAGGAAAATGAACATAAGAATTTTACAAAGATTTAGCCCAACCCTTGCTTAGCTCCTCTCTTTTTCAATCCTTTCGAAGGTATTCTACTATGTAATCGTTTTCTTACACAGCTGCTATTTTCTTCAAGTGCTCAGCTCATTGTTACATTCAAACTGACACAGGTATATTCAAGCCCAAACCGGCTTTCCAGACTCAATTGAGTTAATTAACCGCTTTGTAGGCCTAGTAGGCCCAATAGAGGCAAAATGACCGAAATGCCCTTGGGGCATTGCTCGGTCCAATTCCAGTTGGCACATCTTCTTAAACATGGTAAGTCCATATTTCAACCTCAATTCCAGTTCCAATTTCAATTAAGACTAGTCAAACTCAATTCGGCATGTCTTTCAAGAAAGTTGATCCTTTCAGACGGTAAGTCCATCTAGCACAACACTTTTATTGAGAAAGCACAACGATAAGTCCCTTCACACTCGTCGATTGGGACAGAACCCAAGTCCCTGAGATGGTAGAGTGGTTCACTTCTGATGCCTGCTAGGCTGCCAACACAGAATGTCTGCTATTCGACACTTCAATTGGGAAGTACCTAAGGCCCCGAGGTGATAAGACCATTCAACAGCTTTTTGAGATCAAGCAGTCTTTGGAATGAACGCTCACTGTTAGAGTGATAGAAACACTCACAAACATCACAAGCATCAGAGTGACGGAAACACTTGTAAATAGGTCGACATCGAGAATGTCAACAAACCCCCTATGTTACAGAACCAAACATGCCTCTTGGCCGTGGCACGTTTACCAGAAGACGAGATACCTTTGGAAACCAACTCATCACACATTCTCAGAATAATGAAAACACTCAAAACCCAAGTCAACACTAGTGTCTGCTAGCCCATTCTGGTGAGAAATGACCAAAATGCCTAGGTGGGCCCCACTAATGCCCTTCTCGAGAAAGTACCTAAGACCTTAGAGTAGTAAGTTCACCCTTTCAAGATTGTCCCAAAGATAATCTAGCACGTTCTAGTGCCTTCTAGTTGCTTCCAGATCGGTTATGAGAGTATCCGGTCAAAATGACTATTTTGCCCCTAGGCATCCAATTGCCTTCAAGAACCACACCGGCTCTGGGTATCAAACCGGTTACCTTTCAGCGATGCTTCTAATAGTATTCCCAACCTTCCAGTACCTTTCTAGACATTCCAACTCCATTCAAGTAAACTTAGTATGAAATGACCGTTTTACCCCCAGTGGGCCAATCGCCTTTTCTAACCACACCGACTCTGGGTATCAAACCGGAAATCTCTCAGAGCACTTTAATAGTGTTTCCAACCTTCGAGTCTTCTCACAGCCAACCCGAATTGATCTCAATGTTCCTTGGATTAAATGATCGTTTTGCCCCTAGTGGGTCAGTCACCCTTTTCAACTACTCCAGTTCTGGTTATCAAGCTAGTTATCTCTGAGGCACTCTTTTAGGGGTTCCCGTCCATTCCCAGTCGAGTCTTGCTACTCGGAACCTTCCAGATCATTCCTGAACTTTTCGGAGTCACTCCTAGTGAAGCCAGACCAAACATTACATGGTAGTCACTAGAATAGGCGCTTAAATATTTTGTCTTGCATCCGAAGGGTCAAAGATCATTTTCTTGCCAACTTAGCAACTTTCCTAAGGGGGTGGCGCTACTACCAAGCCAAAATTAAGCCTAGCGCCACTGCAACAGGTGCCAAGGCCAATTTTGGCTAGTTATAAATAAAGGCCACTCCCCTCTTCTGGGTCTGAAAAATAGTTCCAGAAACGCTGCCTCTCTAAAAATAGCTTTCAAATTTCTCCAAGACCCTAATTCCTTCAAGCCTCTCTCCAAACCCTAGTCTCTATACACTCTAAACACCTATACACTTCCCTCCCATCACCATTAAAAATCAAGTTTTGCATATTCAAAGTTCCCAAAGTTCAAGCAAGTCCTCCATTCGAGCATTCAACCTAATAAGAAGGCAAGGTTGGGTTTTATTTACTTTTATGTAATCCCCCTCTCTTTCTTCTCCCTCCTAGTTTACTTGGACTATTATCTATTTTAATCCCCAACTTCTACCCCCTTTTCTTGTGTTCTTGAAATAAGGGATCTCCCAGTTCATGCTTAGGAAGCCCTTAGAAGAAGTCACCGTGTTGGGGATTTTCTTCGAGTTCAGCCTAAGACGATGTGAGTCCGGCCCCCTTGGTTATGTGGTGAAACCTAGCCTTGTATGTTCATGTGCCAATTGCATTGTGGTTGTTATGTTCATGCGTCGCAGTCAACATCGCATTCAAAAGCTTTCTTTAAAACTTGCCTTTAGAAAAGTTATTTTCAAACTTGTTTTTAAAACCACAACTCTAAGATGATTCTAACCATTCCATGGTTAGGGTTATTTTAAGAAAGTCTTATATTTAATGAGACCATCAAGGTCCATATTAGGATTTCAAACCTTAGTTGTTTTCAAAATCACAACCTTAGAATGGTTCTATTCTTCTCATGATAAAAATCGTTTTAGAAAAGCGAGATTTTTAGGAGACTTTTAAAAGTCTATATTCAAGCTTTTCTAAAATAGTTTTACAAATCCACTTCCTAAAAATTCTTCTAAAAGATTTACTTTCTAAAAACTTTTTGTCTTAAAGTCCAAGTCAAAACCCTAGAGTCCGTATTTAGGAAACTCTAGGTTTCTCACGTAAAATCATAACTTTTGCATCAAATCATAAATTTTCAAAAACTATTTTCTACATAAAATCATAGATTTTCTAATTCAAAAGTTACATAAAATGATAAATGTTCAAAACTAAAGCTTTCCAATTTCTAGTCAAATCAAATCTTGTCCAAATAGAAAACTAAATCAAATATTCTATTTCTGGAAATAAAATCTAATCTTCTGTTTTAGGAAATAGAAATCAATATTTCTTAATTTTAATTTTTCCTAATGTCAATATTTCCTAATTTCAAAACCTTCCCTTTGCAAACTTTCCAAAAACAAAACTTTCCTTTTTCAATTGAAATCCAATTTTTCCAATTCAAATGCATTACATAAACTCTAGATCCTAGGATTGCTTAAATCCCAAGTTACCTCAAACCTAGGTCAAACCTTTTCAAACTCAATTTTTTAAATCAAATTTTTCTTAAATTAAATCTTTTCAAATTCTGACTTTTCAAATTTCAAATTCATACATTTTTTAATTCAAACATTTCCTAAATCAAATATTTCCAAAATTAAGTCTTTCCTAAAATGGAAACTTTTCTAAAATATAATTTTCTTAATTTGAAACTTTCCTAATTCAAAATTTTTCTAAAATCAAGCTTTCTAAAATCAACTTTTTAAAATTTTTATCGAACTTTTCAATTGCATGTTTAAACCCCAAGTTATCGAAACCCTAAGATACCTAAGCCCCAGTTTAACCCTAACCCTAAGTTAGGAAACTTCAACTATTTTCTAAATCTTAAGTCTAAATTAAGATGATTTTCAAACCCCAATTCAAGTCAAAATAGTTTCAAAGTTCAATTCAAACTTTCCAAGACAAGTTCAAGTACCATTTCAAAATTAAATTCCAAATTCAAGTTTTGTTGCAAAGTTTGCTTCAAGTTCGGTTTCAAACCAAAGTTAATTTTAAATCAAAGTTCAATTCAAATCTTTCAATAAAAGTTCAAATCAAACATTTTCAAGTCAAGCCACAAGGTGTCTTTTCAAATCAAATAAGATCCCAAAGTGTCTATTTTCAATAAGACCCCGAGTTCGAACTATGATTGATCTGATTCCCACCAAAGGGATATGTAGGTAACCCCTATGGGTACGGTCATAACTTTTTCTAAAATTTCAATGTCCCTTTTTAAAATCTCTCTCCAAATTTAAATTTTTACACTTGCATATCATGCATCACATTATCTCTAAACTGATGGCTCAAACTTCGATTCAAAATTTTCAAAGTGGATATAATTGGACATTTAGTAACTGGAGGTTCTAAATGAAATATTTGGTTTTCTTTCTTTTCAAAGCTCATAAGGAGTCTTTTTCAAATGCCTTCTAACAAGAATTTTGTTTAATACATAGCATGCAATATTTACTACCTCGGCCCAAAAGTATTTTGGTAAAGCATATTCACAAAGTATAGTTCTAGCCATTTCTTTCAAATTCCTATTTTTTTTCTTTCAACAATACCATTTTGATGAGGAGTTCTTGAGGCAGAAAAGTTATGTTCAAAACTATTTTCATCACAAAAAATTTTGAAAAGGGAGCAATTAAATTCTCCTCCATGATCTGTTCTAATAGCAGAGATAGTAAAACCTTTTTCATTTGAACTCTTTTACAAAACTTGACAAACACATAAATAGTTTTGTCTTTGTGAGCAAGAAAGTAAGTTCAAGTAAATCTAGAATAATTATCCACAATCATAAGAGCATACTGTTTTTCTCCAAGATTAAGTGTTCTGATTGGTCCAAACAAGTCCATATGTAGCAATTGAAGAGGTTTAGAGGTTGAAATCTCATTTTTGATTCGAAAGATTCTCTGGTTTGTTTACCCTTTTGGCATGCATCACACATCTTATCCTTTTCAAACTTAATCTTAGGCAAACCAACAACCATATCATGTTTTACAGCTTTAGATATTGTGCTCATGCTGGTGTATCCTTGCCTCCTATGCCATAACTAAGCATCATTCTCATTCACAGCAGATAGACATTTCAATTTGCATGCAGACAGATCATTCAAATCAAAGACATATATATTACCTTGTCTAATTCCTATCAGAATGATATGATCATTAAGAATATTAACCCCCAAGCATTTTGAAGATTCAAAAACTACCTTAAAACCTTTATCGCATAACTGGTTGATATTAAGTAAGTTATTTTTATGACCTCTGAGTAAAAGAACATTTTTTATTGTAGTTGAGGAATTCTAACTAATGCTCCCAACGCCAATGATCTTACCCTTACTAATGTTTCAAAAAGTTACCAGACCTCCATCTTTGGGTGAAAGAGAGGTAAATTGAATTTTATCCCCTGTCATCTGCCTTGAATAGCCATTGTCCAGATACCAAACTTCTTTCTTCATTTTGGATTTTAAATAAACCTGCACAAAATAAAATTCAAGGTTTGATTTTTGGTACCCACTTTATGTTAAGTCCTAGAGGGTTAATGTTAGCAATCTTCCTTGACGCCCACTTTTTATTAACATCATTTCTAGGAGCTCTTCTTAACCAGCACTGATTAGCATGATGGCCACTCTTTTGGCAATAAAAACATCTAACTTTAGAAACATTTGGTGGTGCAAAAACTTTTTTGTATGATTTTTTCTTTATAAAAGGGTCATATCCAACTCCTCCTTTATCAAAAGTGCATTTTTGGTTTGCCAAAATTTAATCAAGATTTTCTCTTCATTTTACAAATTTGTCAAGAGTGTTGTTGAAGTCCTTGACTTTTTCTTTTAAAGAAATATTTTCCTTTTTCAGTAAATTATTTTCAGAAACTAGAGTTTCATTTTCTTTGGTCAAGATGGAAATCATTTTCTTTAAAAGACAATTTTTTTACCTCTGACTTTTTGAATTCATTCATCAAATCATGAAATGCATCTTGAAGTTCATCGAATGTAAAGTCAGAAGTAGATACCTGTTTCTTTTCTTCTTGGGCAATTAGGCAGAGATTAGCTTCTCTTCAGTGTCAGATTCATTATCTAAACTTAATTCTTCACTGTCACTTATAGTTGTTGCCATTGTTGCAGCCTCTTTGCTCCTTTTTCTTCTCTTTTTTAGTTGAGGACATTAAGTTTTGATGTGTCCAGGCTTTTTGCACTCAAAGCAGATGATAATGGAGTCTCATTTGTTTGATTCTCCCTTAGCTTCAGATTTTTTTGCCTTTTTTTCCATTGCTTTCTCATAAACCATTTAAATTTTTTAGGTAATGAGGGCTATGTCCTCATCATTATCCTGCTCATTGGTGGTGGACTTGAAAACAATAGTTCTTTTCTTTTTCTCATCATCATCTTACATAGTTTGTTTCTGAATCAACTCATACGTCATTAATAACCCTAGCAGCTCATCCAGAGGCAAGGTGTTCA
This sequence comes from Euryodendron excelsum, assembly GCA_033060915.1. Classification (NCBI taxonomy): domain Eukaryota; kingdom Viridiplantae; phylum Streptophyta; class Magnoliopsida; order Ericales; family Pentaphylacaceae; genus Euryodendron; species Euryodendron excelsum. The sequence goes on from CM065391.1 coordinate 12,921,111, forward strand.
GGTTCTTAGCTTCCTGTATTGTAGTCACCTTGACTTCCCAATTTTTGGGCAAAGATTGAGTATCTTCCTTACCTATTCACTGTTAGAATAAACATTTCAAGGAGATTTTAATTCATTTATAATATCAGTAAATCTGGTAAACATTTCAGTAATAGATTCCTCAAGTTTCATCTTTAACATCTCATAATTTTAGACTCTTTTACTTAATTTGTACCTTTATGAGTGACCTCTAACCTGTCCCAAATTTCTTTAGCCATATCACATGTAGAGATTCTATTAAACTTAATAGGATCTAATGCATAATATGACAAGTTCATAGCCTTAGCATTGGCTTGCATAATTTTGAAATCATCAACATCCCATTCATCTTCAGGTTTGGCAACAACAATAGTTTCAATAGTTTTAGTAGGGATTTTGGAGCCATTCACAATAATTCTCCACAGTTCCTAATCCACAAATTAAATATAAATCTTTATTCTATTTGCCATTAAACATGGGAGGTTTATTTGTGAATTGACCTTCTGCAAGGAAAGTTCTAACAATATTGGCCATGGATCATACTCAAGGATGTAAAACCTATATGTGAGCACTAGGCTGTGATACCAATTGTTAACTCAAGAATAACCCAAGAGGGAGGGGTGAATTGGGTTCTTCAAAAATTATAAGTAAATTAAAATAGTCAAGTTGAACAAGTTGTCAAAACAATGGAGCAGAACTATCAACACTGTAAAAACAAAGATTATTTGTAAGAAGTTTACCACTATTTAAACAAGATTGAATGCAGTCAGATTTTCTTATTAGAAAACACTTTTAAAGAATTGAACTAAAGATGTAATGCAATGATCAATGCTAATGTTTATGATGATTGCTGACAAGCACAAATAGCACACACACACTCAGTAGGAAAACAAATATAAGAATTTTACAAAAATTTAGCCCAACCCTTGCTTACGTCTTCTCTTCCTCGATCCTCTGGAAGGCATTCTGTTGACTCAAGGTTGATCCCCATGTTGATTTTGATGATAACAAAACCATGTGGTTGTTATCTAATGATTTCAATTAAGTGTGCAGGTTAGATTATAATCATTTGATAACAAGAAAATAATTGAGTTGATCGGTTGAGTATCCAACAAGAAGATTACTTAGGTAATCTTATTCTTGAAGAGATTGAAGATGCTCAAGGAGTTCAACAAGTATTCAAAAGAAGGATGCAAGTGACTGAAGATCTTATAATGATTCAAGAAGTTATTCAAAGAAGCAAATCACTCAAGCAATATTATTTGAAGAGTTTTCAAGTTGACATAGAATCAATTCTTGAAGACTAAAGTACAAATAGAAGTGCAAATACAACAAAGGATTTCAAGTAGACTTGAAGACCGAAGAGCTGGCACCATACAAATATGGTTTACACTTCACTATGAAGACCCTCGATCCTCATGGCCATATCAAGTCCACTATATCATCATGTATGCTGTGAACTTCTAAATTGGTTGATTTTTCTACTCTAAATCTGAAAAATGCATTGAGGCATAAAGCATAAAAGAAAGGGGGAGTAACAAGTTGAAGCTTGTCAAGTAACAGTGGAGAACTTGTCACATTGAAGATATTGAAAAACTTGTGGTGAGAAGCTTGTCATGAAACACTGAAGACAAGAAGTATGATGAGTTGATACATTCAGCAATCTCATAGTTGCAAACTCATTTAGATGACTCTTACAAGACATGGAAGCTCACCTTGAAGATTTGAAGATGTCTTGCAAGAATGGAAGAAGAAGAGACTCACTTAAAGATACGGAAGCTTTCTTAGAAGTTTTGAAGATGTCTTGAAAGTTTTGATAAGAAATCACAAGAGTTGGAAGCTTCATTGAAGATTATGTTGAAGTCTTGAATTGATGGAAGAAGTTATATTGATTAAAGAATCCTAGAAGAAATCAATTTGATGAAGATCAAGTAAAGAGATTGGAGATGTTCAATAAGCATGAAAGATCAATTGAAGAAAAGAGATCTCAAGTCTTGAAAGCTCTCTTGAAGATTTTGAGGAAGACTTGGATCAATGGAAGAAGTGATGTTGATTGAAGAACTCTAAATATAATCAAAAGTGTATTGATTCTATCTTGAAGAGTTGAAGATGTTCTTGAAGTCAACATGCCTTGAAGAAGTCTTTTCAAGCCTTAGAAACCTTATTTGGATGATCCTTAAAGAGCTTGAAGATATTGAAGAAGATTGAAGAAGTATTGCAAAAGTTAAGGATTTTCCTAAAAAGAGTCGACCCCTCAAGCAAAAGAGTCGACTCATTCAAACAGAGGCTGAAAATTCTGGTGGAACATCAAAAGAGTCGACCCCTAGCATAAAAGAGTCGACTCATTCCAACAGAGAGTTGATTGTGCAGTTTTAGACCAAAAGAGTCGACCCCTGGACCAAAAGAGTCGACCCCTGGACCAAAAGAGTCGACTCATTTGGGCAGAACCTTCAAAAATCTGCTGCAACACAAAAAGAGTCGACCCCTGCAGCAAAAGAGTCGACTCATTTAAGGTAACAACTAGTTTTTTGAATGTTATACTCCGCCGTTTTCGTATCAAATGGTCTCCCATCCATCTCCAACGGCTATAATCAACTCAAGGCTATATATACAAGATCCCCAACACATATATGATGATGAAGAACAAGAAGAACATGAGAAGAACTCAAGATTAAGTGCTCCAAAGTGATATTTCATCTTCCACATCTTATACTCTGTTTTTATTCATTTGGGGGGTTCTTGAATGAGCTGAAAATTGGTTTATCTACTCTTTGAGAGAGAGTTATTCATTGTACAACCTTCATCTATTATTGGGTGGGTTTGTAAACTTGTAAGTTTGAGTGTAGCTTGGGAAAAACACTTGTAAGTTTGAGAGAAGCTTGGACAAAATCTCTTGTAAAGTTTGAGTGAAGCTTGGACAAAATCACTCATAAGTTTGAGAGAAGCTTGGACAAAATCTCTTGGGTTTTGAGAGCTTGGGGAAGAGCTCTTGTAAAAGTGAGCTAGGCACTTGGAGAAAAACTAGCAGTTGTGTAAGGAAAGTTTACATAGTGGAATACCTTCGAGAGGATCGAGGAAGAGAGGACGTAGGCAAGGTTTGGCCGAACCTCTATAAATCTGGTGTTCTTCATCTCTTTGCACATATTACTTCCTTGCATTACATCTTAGTATTTGTTTGCTAGTTTGACTGCTCACTGCTTGTATTGCATTCTATTGTCTGTTTGTTTGAGTTATACTTTGATTAGTCACTGTTATATTACTCAATCAATTTTTAGTTGCATTGTTTGGTATAAATTCTATAAAACCCAATTCACCCCCCCTCTTGGGTTGCCTACTTGGGCCAACACATTCCACTATGTAATCATTTTCTTACATAGCTGTTAGTTTCTTTAAGTGCCTAGCTCACTGTTACATTCTAGAATTTACACCAAACCCTTAATCACCTAGAAGCTTCGATTCAAGCTCTCGATCTACACGTATACAATGAAGCTACACTCGCTCAATAGGGTTACAACAACCTTTTTTGGGAGTAATGAGTTTAGAATTACAATGAAAATCACTCTCAAAAGTTAATAAATAAAGATTAAAGCTTAGTGAATCCTTTCGGACAGTAACAGGTGCAGAGCAGTGGGGATTATTTGGAGCTTTTGGATTTTTACACTTTAAGATCCTTGTTTCTTGCTCATAAATGAGTTTGAAGTCATATATATATATATATATAGTCTCTCACAAGAATTAGCCATTAGAGCCATTTGAGATGCATTTAATGCGCAAGTGGCTAAGACAGACAGTTTAAAAATTTAACCGTTAGAGCCTTTTTTGGTCATCAGCTGAGATTGCCAGCAATCTTTGCTGGTGTCGCCAATCTGGCTTCCTGCTTCTTTTACTACTGTTGTCCATAACACATCTTTAATTCATTCTGTAAATCAATCTTTCATGGTAAGAATATGTCTAAGCCTTTTTAACTTTCCTCAGTAGCTTTCTGAACCTCTAAACATATTTAGCCTTTAGCAATCCTTTATTAACCAATCTCTTTGGTGTCAACAATCTTCTTGTGTTAGTGGAGTCTTTCAGTTGGACAAACCATCAAGTATCATCAATCATCTGCATTGTCAATAATTTTGATAGACTTTTGCTTTAAACTTTCTTCATAATGCTTTGAAGACAGTGTATTCGAGTTACAGGATACTTTAGTGGATTGATATGAATATGAGGATCGAGGGTCTTCACTGTCAATAAGTTGGCCATGGATGTTGCCAAACATTTGCATATTCAAACTTATCTCTTCTTCTTCAGGTGTTATCACCTTTATGAAAGTGTTGGCACTTTTGGTTTTGATTTGTTCTTTCATATACTTCACATGTGCCCTTCGTGGTGTCGGCAATCTTATGAGGTGCTGACAAAATTTTTCATTTTCTTGACATAATTCTCCACAGTTTTATGCATGTTTGTTATAGTTAGGTTGCATACTCAAGTTAAAATCATTAGTCCACAATAGCTAGGTTTTGTTATAATTAAAATTACTTATGGAGATCATCCCTTGGGTTAATAATTCTGAATAGCAGCAGGTATGAATTTCGAAATTCCTTTTCTTTGATCTCGAATAGTAAGCAACAGCAACAAGAAAGATTCAACTACTCGAACTCAACATTTAGATTTCTGTTGTATCCTTGAACACGCCTTACTCTAGAAAGAGTGGGCTTACAGTTGCTAAGGTTTCTATCTCTCATAAGAACGTGTATATTATATTTTCAGTTGTTGTAACCCTAACTGCTTATAGAATGCGTATATATAGAGGTTACAACACAGACCACATAATTAGTATGATTAGAGCTTCCTACACAAATAATTTATACCACTAAAGAATTAAAATTGCACTCCCTGTCATACTAGAAATTATATTTTGAGCTCTATATTATTAAATGCTTATTTATCTTCTCATGTTAAGATCATAGATACCCGTCTATTAAATTAAATTACTAACAATTAAATTTAATATATTTATTTAATTCTTTGAGAACTTCTATTTAACTTATTTGGTATGTAAAATTCATAATCCACATACAGTGCTTGATATAATCAAAACTTATAAGTTTCCTCAAGGGAGTATCATCTATACCTTTACCGGGACGTGGATTCCATCAATAATTAATATTCATTATATACGTAATGTTATAGTCCTACTCACTGAGTTTATTGACCCATAAAGAATCCCACTCTTCTAAGGATCAAAACAATAAACACTACACGCATGTGTCTATTTATTATATTAGGATTAAGAGCAAAAACACTGATAATAATCATGAGATATTAATTGTTTTATAGTTGGCATAAAAATAATTAACTCAACACAGTCATGTTTAATACACACAAAGTGTACTAGTGCAAGGATTGAAACTATATTGTTCTCCATAGTCAAGATAAACCTATTAAGATCTTGTGCTATAGTTCTATTGATGATATGTCCAATTTCATCTGAGATCGTGAATGATAAGCTTATATTCCATGAGCACCAATGATATGATCTTCTATGTATAAGTCGTACTCTATACACAAAATCATCTACGATATAGAATAAGAGACACACATGCATAATCATTAAATAAATAACGCAAGGCAAATATTGCTCACACAGATTCTCATTAAAATGGAATAACTAATTTATTAATAAATACTAAAGTCATTACACAAAACATGTCTTTTAGTATAAATCTTTAGCAGGTTCGATTCTGGGTTAGCTACCAACCTACACCAAACTGACCCATGCATACCCCTGGTGCTAATTGGCCTGAACACCTTGACGACTGAAAACCAAAAATAAATAAATAATTATAATAATTGAAATAACTAATTTATTAATAAATACTAAAGCCATTACACAAAACATGTATTTTAGTATAAATCCCTAACAATCTCCCACTTCGACTCAAAGCCATACAGTAATGTCGCGCCCAGATTTTTCGCACTCGAGGAATACTCACACAAGCGGAAAAAACACTGTACTCTCTCGTTAAAACTCACCCTCCTAAAAGAATGAGTTCGACTAGGTTTGAATTGAAAATAGATTTGAATAAAGGGCTTTTGGAAAAGATTTGGAGCCGCCACCTAACTTGATTAAAGTGAATTAGGTCACCTAAAAACTAAGAATAATCCAAAGACTACACTTAGGGTTTTTGAAAAACGATTTTGAAAATATCTCCTCAAGAGAGCGTTTTTTAGGAAAACAGGTTGTTTGGCAACCTTTGAAAAACATTTAGCCCTTTTTGAAAAATAACTCCGTTTGGTCTTTGAAAACAGTGATCTAGGTTCGGAGGTTGGTTATGTGTAGGGAAGACGCATTAAGCCATCACCCTACCCCGCCCTTTCGGTACCTACATGTCAATCTACCCTAGATTCACCTATAAGAGTCTTTAACTAACTAATGTTCAATCCTATCCATTTTAGAAAACAATGTTTAAAATCTATTATGATGCATGATATGTAAATGCAAGAAAGGAGACTGGAATTGGAAATAGATTTGAAAAGAAATTGATTTGATTTGAAAAGAAAGAGATAGAAGCTTGAATTTGAAGATTGAAATTGAATTTGGAAATTGAAATTGAAGATTAAAAATAGATTTTTGGAATTGAAAACTTGAGATTGATATGGAATTGGAGATTGAAGAAGATTGTAGAATTGGAGATTTGAAAGAATGTTGTAGAATTTGAGATTTGAAAAATGTGGAGGAATTTGAAATTTGAAAGAAATTGTGACCGCACCCCTGAGGGTTGCCTACGTATCCTTTTAGAGGAATCAGGTCAGTCGTAGTTCGGACAAGAGTCCGATTAAAAATAGAAGAGTTGATTTGAAGAAGGAGATTGAATTGGAAGATTGAGAGATTAAACTTTGATTAGAAGATTTGAAAAGACTTGGCTTTGGAAAACTTGGTTTTAGGAAACCTAGACTTAGAAAAGAGAGAATTAGGAAAGACTAGAGGTTTAGAAAGATTTGACTCGAATGTTAGACTTGAAAAATTTAGGAAAGGATTGGATTTAGGAAAGATTCAAATTAGGAAAGGTCCGATTTAGGAACGTTTCGAATTAGAAAAGTTTAATTTTTGGAAAGTTTCGTTTTAGGAAAGTTTCAATTTAAGAAAGTTCAAATTAAGAAAGTTTTATTTTGAGAAAGGTTTTGAAATAGAAAAGTGTTGAATTTAGAAATGTTTTGAATTAGAAAAGTTTAGTTTAAGAAAGGTTTAGACTTTGAAAAGTTTCAAGTTAAGAAAGTTTTGAATTTGGAAAGCTTAGAATTTTAGAAAGATTTTAAATTAGGAAAGATTTAGAAAAGATTTGAATTAAGAACGTTTTGAGTTTAGAAAGCTTTGAATTAAAAAAGTTTCAACTTAGGAAAGTTTTAAATTAAGAAAGTTTTGAATTTAAAAAAGTTTTAGATTTAGAAGGATTTGAGTTTAGGAAAGGTTTGAAAACTTAGATTGGGAAAGTTAAGATTTGAAAGGGGTAGAGTTAGGAAAGGGTTGAATTAGGGAAGATTTGGAAACTTAATGTTTAAGGAAAGATTTAAAAATTTTAGGAAACTTAAGATTGGTAGAAGGTTAGGAAAGATTTGAAATTTGAAATTTAAGGAAAGATTTAAAGTTTAGGTTTAGGGAACTTATGGTTTATGAAGGTAGGAAATTAAGAAGGAGTTGAATTAGGAAAGATTTGGATTAGGAAGGGATTGAATTTTGTTTTTAAAAGAGAAGGTTTGATTTTGTTTCCAAAAACGGAGGACGCGATCTAGTTTTTTAAATGGGGAGATTGGATTTGGTTTCGTAAAGGGAAGATTTGATTTGACAAGGATTTGGAAAGGGAAAGTTTTAGAAACCCTAGATTTGAAAGACTATAGTTTTGATATAGAAAAGAGGTTTTGGAAATGTGTATAGTTTGGATGTAGAAAATAAGAGATTTTGGAAACCTAGGTTTGGGGCAAAGTTTAAAAACCATGTTTTTGGGAAGAAAATTAGGGTTTCCTAATGGTTAGCTCTAGGGCTTGACTTGGGCTCTAAGGAAAGAGTTTTTGGAAAGTGCGTTTTTGGAAATGAAGGTTTTTATAAGGGAATCCTAGAGGGGAGTTCCTAGAAGGAAAATTTTGGGAAGAGAGTTTTTTAGAAAGATTTTTGGGGAGCGTTTTTAGAAAGTGGATTTTGGGGAAAGTGTTTTGGAAAGGATTTGAAAAAGGGAGTTTTAAAAAATAGAATTTGGGAGGGAGTTTTTGAAAACAACTTTGGAAATGAGAGTTTTAGGAAAGTATGTTAAAAAAGAGATTTTTAGGAAGAGATTTTTGAAAAGAGAGTTTTTTGGAAAGTATAAAAACGTCTCGCTTTCCTAAAGCGATTCTAACTATAAGAAGGCTAGAACCACTTTAAGAAAGTGGTTTTGAAAACAACCAGGGTTGAAAATGTGGACCATATTGGTCACTTTGAATGTAACACTTTCCTAAAGCAACCTTAGCCATGGAAAGGCTAGAATCACCCTAAGATTGTGATTTTGAAAACAAGTTTTGAAAAATGAGATTTTGATGCAAATTTGAAAACAAGTTTGAAAACGATTTTTTGAAGATGCAAGATCATGATATGCACAATGCAAGTTTGGAGTCGTGAACATATAAGGTTAAGGCTTCACCACATAATCAAGGGGGCCAGACCCACGTGGTCTCCGGTTAGCCTAAAGGAAAGCCCCCGACACGGTGACCCTCCGATAGTCTAATCCTACATATGGACCGGGAGTCCCCTTGTTTCAAGCATGCAAAGAAAGGGGGGGAAAGAGATGGGGGATTAAAATAGAGAAAACCCAAGTGGGTTAAGAGAGGGAAGAGAGGGGGGGGGGGGAAGTGCGGAAATTTAAAGAGAAAGCCTACCGTATGTCTTGTTTATTTTGCGCGCCTTGCTTGTCTTTGGTCTTCAATCTTCGTCTTGATCTTCGTCTTCAATCTTCAAGAGTTATCTTCAAACTTTAGATTGCAGCTCTTCAAGTTTTCAAAGGAGGATTGAAGGCTAATGTATGAGTGTATAGAAGGCTAGGGTTTAGTGTATGGTGGCTAGGGTTTGGAAAACCTAAAAAGCTAGGGTTTAGGGAGTGCACGAGCTCTGTATATCGAATTATATGATTTTTAGATTGAGTTTGCGGACCCTTTTCACGTTGGAAGAGGCTTTGTATTTATAGAGGTAGGACAGACCTGGCGCCTGTTGCAGTGGCGCCAGGGCAAAATTGCTCTTGGCGCCACTAGGAGTGGCGCTAGGCCAATTCTTGGCTTGGCGCCACTCCTAGTGGCGCCAACCAGTTAGGAAAGTTTGTAAGTCAGCAAACAACGTATCTTTGACTAGATTTGGGCGCCTATACTAGTGACTACCATGCAATTTTCAACCTAGCTTCACTAGGAGTGACTCCGGAAAGTCTGGGAATGATTTAAAGGACCGGGAATGGCCCAGAAGGCTGGAAAAGAGCAAGAACACTTAGAATAGCGTCCCGAAGGTATTTGACTTGAAAAATGAGGACAAGATGTGTCAGAGGGGTTGACCGGGCCTTTAAGGGCAAAACGATCAATCGAATCATGAAGCTACCGGGACGGACTCAGACTGTCCCGGAAGAAGACTCGAAATTTGAAAACATTATTCAAAATGTTCCCAAAGGTTGCCGGGTTGATTCCCAGAGCCAGTGTGGTCGGAAAAGGAGACCGGCCCACCAGGGGCAAAACAGTCATTTTACACCGGGTTTGCCGGAACTGACTCGGAATGATCCAAAAAGGTAAAGGGAGGTTGAGAACACTACAAAAAGCAGTCTCAGAAGGTTACCGGTTTGATACCCAGAGCCGGTGTGGTCGGAAAAGGAGACCGGCCCACTAGGGGCAAAACGGTCATTTTGCACCAGGTTTGCTAGAATTGACTCGGAATGATCCGGGAAGGTAGCAGAAGGTTGAGAATACTATAAGAAGCAATCTCAAAAGGTTACTGTTTTGATACCTAGAGCCGGTGTGGTTCCTGGGCATTCGAATGCCTAGGGGCAAAATGGTCATCTAGCTTCACGTGGGCCCTATGGGCCCAGGAAGCAACCGGTGGGCTAAATTGGAGTTTAGAAATCGGGTTAGACTCTGAATATGTGTGTAATGTGTAAAAGCGAGCCCAGTTAGACTAGAGATTGCCGAGCGGGCAAAAATAGGGTGCTTACAAGTAATGCATCTAAATCTCATCCCCTTTAAATGACTATCAAAAGTCTTAACTGGTAAGCTCTTCGTAAAAGGGTTTGCCAGGTTGTCTGTTAATACAATTTTGGTAACTACAATATCACTTTTGTGCACTATGTCACGTATCAGGTGATACTTAAGCTCGATGTTTTTTTCCTTTTGTGGATCTTAGGTTTCTTCGAGTTAGCAACCGCTCTGCTATTATCACAGTAAAGTATAATAGGTGACTGTATTGAAGGTACCTGTCCTAGACCTAATAGAAAGTTCCTGAGCCAAACGGCCTATTTGGCTACCTTAGAGATTGCCACATATTCGGCATCCATGGTGGAATCAGTTGCACATAATTGCTTGATGCTCCACCTCCTAGGGTAAACGTATTTCCTAAGGTCGATTTCTTGGAATCCTTATCTGACTGAAAATCTGAGTCTGTGTACCCAATGGGTACTAGACCATCTGCCTGGTAAACCAACATATAATCCTTAGTCTTTTTTAGGAACTTGATTATATTCTTTATCGTAGTCTAGTGTTCTTGCCCTAGGTTCGATTGATACCTTCTGATTATGCTTACGGCAAAGTAGATGTCAAGTCTAATGCAAAGCATAACATACATGAGGCTCCCCACTGCTGATGCATATGGAACTGCTTTCATGTTCTCTACCTCAATCGATGTCTTAGGACACTGATCCTTGGTTTGAGAGATTCTATATGTACAAGGGATGAACCCTTTCTTAGAATCTTGCAAGCTAAAACGGGCAAGAATCGTATCGATATAAATAGCTTGTGATAAGCCCAACATCCTTCGCTTGCAATTTCTCAAAAGCTTGATCCTAAGGATGTGATTGGCTTATCATAAGTCTTTCATATTGAACTATTCGAATAACCATTCCTTAACTGAAGATAATACCCCTTCATCGTTTCTGATGAGCAAGATATCATTCACGTACAGTACCAAGAACACCACTACGTTTTTTGTACACAAACGACTAGTCAATGTATTGATCAAAACCATAAGACTTAATGACTTGATCAAAACGAGTGTTCCAAGATCTAGATGTTTACTTAAGTCCATAAATGGACTTCTTAAGTTTGTACACCATATGCTCTTGGCCTTTTGCTACAAAACTATCTAATTGCATCATATAGATGTACTCATCAAGGCTTCCATTAAGGAAAGCTGTCTTGACATCTATTTGTCAAATTTCATAATCGAAATGAGCCACAGTTGGAAAGAGAATCTGGATAGACTTTAGCATGGCTATCGGTTAAAAGGTTTCCTCAAAGTCGATCCCCTCTTTTTGAGTGACCTTTCGCAAAAAGCCTAGCCTTGATGATTTTTACCTTCCCATATTTTTCTCTCTTCTTCTTATAGATCCACTTACATCCGATGGGTTTTATCCCTTCCGGCAGTTTTACAAGATTACAGACTTGATTAGAGTACATAGATTTTATCTTTGATTTCGTAGCATTTGTCTAAAGTTCTACGTCTTTATCTTGAAGTGCTTCATTGTAGTTCAAGGGTTTGGCATCTAGTTCATAAGGGATCATGTCATAAGAGTCTTCCAAAAACATATACTGATCAGGGTGGCGTACATCCCTCCCACTATGATGAGACATAACCTATGTCTTTGTATTACGAGTGAATTGATCTGCTGATTCTGATCCTTGTGCACCATTATCATGCCCTGGTTGTGGAATTAACGTGTTGATGGTATCCGCACTCTGTGTTTTAGTATCAGCCTAAGTCATAACATTCCTTCCACTACGATGAGGCAGTGGGATATCAATGACTCGGTCTTGTGGTGCTTCTTCTTGTACTGAAGGTAATAAAGAAGTATGTGCTGGTTTATCTCCTCTCAGCTCTTTTAGAACAATCTTACTTCTAGGTTTGTGGTTCATTACTTAGTCCTCCATTAAGAATAGGGCAATGGTGTTAATAATGACCTTTTGACCCTTAAGATAATAAAATAAACCACATTTCGTTCCTCTAAGGTACAAAATAAAGAAACAGAAATCTGTTCTTAATTCCAACTTATCTGTTTTCCCTTTCAGCACGTGTGTTGGACTACCCCCTATCCGAACATGCTGTAGACTAAGCTTGCACCCATTCCACAATTCTGTGAGAGTAGTAGGTATTGACTTAAATGGTACCAAGTTCAAAATGTATGCTGCTGTTTTAAGTACATAGCTCCAAAACGAATTAGGCAAATTCAAATAACTCATCATTGATCTGACCATATCCATAAGAGTTTTGTTCTTTCTTTCTACTACACCATTCTGTTGTGGCATACCTGGTGTAGACAACTGGGACTCAATTCCCTTCTCTGATAAGTAATTCATAAATTCTCCCAAGAGGTACTCTTTGCCACGATCAGATCATAGTGTCTTGATACATTTATCATGACGCTTCTCCGTTCCTGCCTTAAACACTCTGAATTTCTCAAAGCATTCAGAATTATGGTGCATCAAATAAATATACCCATACTTTGAGTAATCATTAATGAAAGTAATAAAATACTCAATGCCACCTTTAGCCTGGATATTCATGGAGCCACACAAATCAAAGTGAGCCAATTCTATTACCTCTTTTAAACTATTGCCTTTGGTCGCAAAGGGTCGCTTGGTCATCTTATCTTTTAAGCAAGATTCACAGACTGGCAGTGCCTTTACTTCCAATGAACCTAATGGCCCATCCTTAACCAGTTTGAAATTTTGTCTCAAATTAATATGACTTATGCATAGGTGCCAAATATAGGTTTGGTTAAGTTTAGAAGGTTGTTTTCCCTTACATGGTAGTATATTAGTGTTATTTAGTTCATTTAGTTGCTGTGTAGGAGAGATATAATTAACAATATAAAGACCATCCACCAATGTACCAAAACAAATAAAACGTTTATTTAACTTAATAATAATTGAGCTACTAAAATAAACGGAATATTCATTGTCAACCAATCTAGAAACTGAAATTAAATTCTTTCTATTGGAATGTACATAAAGAGAGTCTTTTAATACTAAAATTCTATCTTTACCAAAAGAAATACTAATAGCTCCTACTGCAACTACTAACACTCTCGTGCCATCTCCCATAAAGATGTAAATCTCTCCATCACTAAGCTGGCGGGTTTGCTGGAACCTCTGCAAAGAATTGCATATATGATTAGTGACTCCCGTATCTACACACTAGGTACTGGTAGATAACACTACTAAATATGTTTTAACTATTAATGAATGAGATTTACTTTTATTGTTCTGTTTGGTTAGATAAACCGGACATTGCAACTTCCAGTGCCTCGATTGCTTGCAGGTGAAACACTTGCCCTTGGGCTTTTTTCACTCCTCATTGAGGCCCATGAGGTGCCTGAGGAACTGCCTTTTTGTTTCTGGACCTTTTTCTGCTTCTGTTTCCTTTCAGTTTAGAAGTAGAACCATTCTCAGCAACTAGAGTAACAAGTGGCTTCTTGATGAGGCCCTCAGCTACTTGAAGCTCTTTAAGAAGCTCTTCCATTGAATAAGAAAACTTATTCATGTTGTAGTTCAGGCAGAACTACTTAAAGAAATGAGGTAGCGATTGGAGAATGATATCAACTTGGGTTTTTCAATCGATTGCAGCTCTAAGGATCTCTAGCTCATTCAGAAGATTCATCATCTTCAGAATATGATCCTTTACTAGGGTCCCTTCAACTATAGTTGTGTTCATCAAGCCTCTCATGGCAACTAGCCTAGAATCACGATTCTAATCCCCAAACATTGCTTTGAGGCTTGTCATCATGTCATAGGCAGTGGGTATAGGCTAATACTGATGTTGCAGAACATTTGAGATAGATGCTAAAATGTAACACCGCGACATCTCATTAGCCTTTATCCACTTCTAATAAGCCCGAGTTTCCTTATACGTTGCCCCCTCACCAAGTTGTTGTGGACAGACCTCGGTGAGCGGAAACTTGTACTCTTCTACAGTCAACACAATATACAAATTCCTTTTTTAGTCAATATAATTTGGTTTAATCAATTTGTTTTCTTTGAGAATAACATTAAGTGGATTGAAAACCATTTTAATCTTGAAAATTATATATTATAACAAAATATGATAAGCAATGATAACCTTAGAATTTAATCATTAAAATATGGTTCCCTCTACTAATATTATAAACGAATCCACCAGCAACCTAGTATACCGTAAATAACATGCCTCGATGGGAGGTTGTCTACTATTCAACATTTATCTAGAGAAGTCAAGACCTATTAACTTTACTATCTAGGTAAGTAATTATGTCAAGCAAAATTAAATAGATGACTTAGCTTCTATCCTATAAATAATAATAGTGACTAAGATGGTGAGGAAACTATTATTTATAACTAAGTATATACCATCACTTAATTTTAGACTTATTGTCCCATAATGATTTACTTAGATAGAGAGTTGACCCAATACTAACAACAACTAGAGTTTATACTTACTGAAACCGTAACTTATTCAATCTGATCCGAAAGTTAGTACTAAAACCAACACATAGAATAAATTACTTCACTTATAAACCAGTGGTGGAGACCATGAGATTTATACATAATAAATTTCCTCACCCACTTAGATATTTATTATATGAGGGATATCATGTGTTTAATTATTTAATAAATATAATATTCTAATATTGGTGACTCATACACGTGCAACAAATAAAATTTTAAATTCCCTTAATTTAGAAAAAAAATATTTAAATTAAAACATAGGAATTAATTTTAATCTCTAATTGCACATTTATAAACCAAAAATTAAAAATTTTAATTTATATAATTAAAACACAATTTAAAAGTCATTTATCTATTACTCTTGTTCTTTCATGCTAGTAACATAACAACAAGAGCACAAAAGATAACAATCATGTATAAACAAGATAAAATCAAGATCTTGACTATTATGGTTAAGTAATAACTCCAAAGCGATAAAGGGTCCATCCATACCATGACACCACCAAGAATCTTTGATTCCCACTTCACTGACAGGGATCAACCTGCCCAGTCAGGTCGTGGGGGCCCGGGGGCAGCGCCACCGGTGGGGATTGATTGGGTTAGTACATACGCACAATACCAAAAATTTTAATCTAAATAGTAGAGATTAATCTACGTGATTAGAATCATACCTTTGAGATCTCTCTAGTTTGACCCCGAATAGCAACATGTATGAACTTCGAAATTTCTCTTTTTTGATCTTGAATAGCAAGCAACAGGAACAAGAAAGATTCAACTGCTCAAACTCAACCTTCGGACTTTTGTTGTATCCCTCGAACACGCCTTAGTCCAGAGAGAGTAGGGTCATAGCTGCTAGGGTTTCTATCTCTCACAAGAACGTGTATCTGAGATTCTCAGTTGTTATAACCCTTGCTGCTCATAGAGTGCGTATATATAGAGGCTACAACAGGGACCACATGATTAGTATGATTAGTGCATCCTACACAAATAAGGATTTCTAATCTAACTAGAATTAACCTCTACTTATGTAAATTATAATTTATACCACTAAAGAATTATAATTGCACTCCCTGTCACAGATACCCATCTATTAAGTTAAATTAATAACAATTAAATTTAATAGACTTAATTTCTTAAGACCTTCTACTTAACTTATTTGATATGTCGGATTTATAATCCACATACAGGATTTGATATAATCAAAACTTATAAGTTTCCTTAATGGGGTATCGTCAATACCTATACCGAGACGTGAGTTCCATCAATAATTAATATTCACTATATATGTACTATTATTGTTCAACTTACTGAATTTATTAACCTATAAAGAATCTCAATCTTCTGAGAATCAATACAATAAACACTACATGCACATGTCTATTTATTATATTAGGATTAAGACCATAAACACTCATAATAATTATGAGATATTAATTGTTTTATATAGTCAGTATAAAAATAATTACCTCAACACAATCCTGTTCAATACAGATAAAGTGTACTAGTGCAAGGATTGAAACTATACCGTTCCCCATAGTTAAGATAAACCTATTAAACTCTCGTGCTATACTTCTGAGACTGTGAACGATAAGCTTATATTTCATAAAAACTGATGATTTGATCTTCCATTTGTAAGTCGTACTCTACACATCAAATCATTTACTATATAGAATAAGAGACACATATACATAATCATCAAATAAATAACACAAGGTAAACCTTGCTCACATAGATTCTCATTAAAATTGAATAACTAATTTATTAATAAATACTAAAATCATTATACAAAGAATGTCTTTTAGTGTAAATCCATAACAAAATTCACATACACTATATTTGGATCCCGAATTTATTGAGAGAAAAAAAAAGGATGAGAAGTGGAATTACTTTTGTTGTTTGATTGAAAGGAAAAGTAACAGGTCAAAAAAATAAAAGAGGAATGAAGGAGTAAACCGTGTTCTCCCATTTATTTTTACCTTGTTATTGATAAATACATTTTCATTTCCTTCTTATTTTCACTATCTAATAAAACAAAAGCATGAAAGTTGAAATTTCATCTCTGTTTCTTTTTCATTCTCTTTCCCTTTTTCTTTTCGTTCCTCTTAACAAATCCAAAATCCAAATATGATTACGCTCCAAACAATACCGCTAGAGTACAATGGTCGCAATGTAGTTTAAATCTTGGTAAGACCGGATATCGAATTCACAAGGACCAATCTCAATATAAGAACAACACAAACTAGCACTAACCAACCTAAACTAGCACTAACCAACCTAGGCATGAATTGCAATTGGAAAATTGTATCTAAAAGAAGACCAAAAATCTTTTGATGTTTGAGAGTTTGATGTTGATCTACTAATGCAATCAATTGAAAACTAGATTTAGAAATAAGGAAAGGGTCTTGGACACAATTGTTTCAACCAACCAAGTCTTTACAAAGCTTCAATAATGGAGTTTATAACTCAAATTAAGTATCACTCCATGGATCTTTGATCTGAAAGATTTAGACCATATAAATATGAATTAATTATCAATTGAGTGTAGAGTAGTGTTCAACATGAGGATTAAAGGTTCAAACCATTAATTTGTGCAATTCATATACCAATTCTAAGCTTGTGCATGAGAGTTACCAAATATAGTCATGAATTTAAGTTTTCTAATAGATCTACACTTCAATTGATAAGAATTAAAGAAATTAAAAGTTGATTCATTGAAAATTAGGGCAGTAAACGAGCCGAGCCGAGCCGAGTAGTGGGTTATTCAAGCTTGGTTTGAAAACCTTAATAAGCTTGAAAATGTGTTCAAACTTGGTTTGTTTAACTTTCGAACCGATCTCAAATGAGCTTTAATCGAGCCAAACATGAGGCGAGCTCGAGTAGCTTGAATTTGTGAGTGTATATAAGCTTATCGTGCTTAGTAATGGGTTGTTTAAACTTGGTTTGAAAACCTTAACGAGCTTAAAAATGTGTTTAAGCTTGGCTTGTTTCCATAATGAGTCGATCTCAAACGAGCTTTTAATGAGACGAATGCGAGCCAAGTTTGAGTAGCTTGGTTCGTTTTACAGCCCTATTGAAAATTCATATACCTCCATTAAACCCTTGAAGGTCATTGGTTGATTTTCACATTTGCATTCAAGGATGAGTTTAGCTACTAGAATCCATGAGAATTTGCATTGAAAGGGTAAGAAATTGTATTGAAATCATAAATCTAGTGCTTGATTATAAAGAAATTGAAGAACTCTATTGAAAACTACACTTTCTCTCTCTACAATGCTCTTAAATATAGCTAAACCTAATATAAAAACCCTAACTAAATAAAAAAACTCCTCTCAAATAAGGCAAAACTACGTTATATAGCTGTGAAGAATAACAGAGCACCGTTAGCCATTTGAACACCCTAAGGGCCATTTGAATGGTCGTTCGCACCCTAACGAACGGCTAGCGAGTGGAAAAACATGCTCTTTGAATCTCGTCCCATCTGTCGAACTTGATTCAAACCTGAATCGAATGGCAAAACAAGCTCTCAGCATCCCTCCTAGCGTTCGCACTCTTGCCCTGGCATCTGAATGACCACTCGCACGGTTAGGCTCTGTTCGAATAGTCCTTAGTAATTTACTCTTTTCGATCCTTTAAAGCTTTATTTCATGCACAAGGTTCAATAAAGCAATTTAGGGATAAAAATATACTATAAAAGCAATATACATCCTATAATAGAGCTAACAATCTACTAATTAAGAGATTATGATTACACTTTTCGAGTGTAATCAAAATACAACATCAAACTCAATTTGAATGAGTGAATTAGAAATAAAGGGATTTGAGGTTCAAGTTTATAAATTATAAAAATATTTGCTACTGAAAGTAGATTGATAAACTGACTAGATATAGAAAAGACAAATTTTCGTAAGATTCTTTTACAAACAGAATAATTCATGGAAGGATTTCAAAGAACTATATGTTGGAATATTTGGTGTGACACACCAACTTTGAGCCATTGTTAAGGTAGAATCCATATGTCCTTTGTAGTGGGTCCAAGGTCCTTTGTATTCTCCTCCATGAAGAGATGAAGAATAAGCAATTACTTGCTCAAGTCCATGGAGGTTTGAATGAGATAATGGTCTCTAAAGTAGGTACCACGAGTATGGTCATTGGGTAAAACTAAAGGCTTATTCTACATTAATTTTCTATTGGAAAATTGATGGGTATATAAAGCCTAGGTTTAGAGATGGGTTTGGGCCCCAAGGGGCACCCTACTTTTGTGGAAGGAGGAGGACTTATGGAACTCATAGGTTGAACCAATACTCCACATGCGCACGCCGCCGCCACCAATCCGGCTGGCTCGATTCGGCTTGGGTGCGGGTGCGGGTGCAGGTGCGACTAACATAATATTAAAAAGGTTTGGGCCAGTTTAATATCAATTTTTTGGAAGCGGTTTGAACCATAACTGTGTGGAGAGGGTAGAACTTAACCGATTCAAGTTTAAATTTAATTCCAACAGCCGTGACCCTCCCTAAAGGCGAGTTTGGCTGGTACCATTTCGAAAGGGTGTGAATTTTTCTATATACAAAAAGATTCCTCTTTGAATTAAAGATAATTTTTTTATAGTTTATATATATTATATTCTGTTTCGTTCGTCTCTCTCTCTCTCGGTCTCCGACGACGAGATTTTGCCTAAATTCCGGCGACGTTTGTTCATCTCTGGCAAAGTGTTGCCTAGATTTTGATGATTGTTACTGCGACTTCTCTGCCCAGATTCTAGCAACTGTTCCAGGCAACTTCTAAATTTCATCACTGTTTGACTTAGAAATTTTGTACAAATTTCTATCCAGGTTTTCTATCTGGTTAATTCTTTATTTTATCGGTTGTGTTTTCAGATGATTATTTTTACATGTTGTGTGTTGAATTTATGTGGAAATTCAATCACTTTGTTCTGCGTTTTTGTATTGAATTTCAGCTTTAAAATTTTACAGAATGGCAATAGTTTTTTAGCGTAGGAAATACTATTTTTCCATTATCATACCATATTGATTTTGTCAGAAACGGAGTATTGTAAGCACCCCATTTTTGCCCGCTCGGCAATCTCCGGCCCAACCGGATTTGGTTTCCAACGTCACAACACATGCAAGCTCAAGACAAGCCTTTCAATCTCCAATCCAACCAGTTGGTCGCTTCTCAAGCCCACAAGGATCCGCTGGAGCCTTAAGCACCATTATTCCAGGCAGTTTTCCGGACCGGGCGGTCCCGGAAACCAGCGCCATCCAGGTAGCTTCCCAGGATCGGGCGATCTCGGGGACCAACACCTCATCAAAGATTCCAGACGGTTCACTTCTGGCGCCTACTAGCCCACCAATGTAGAATGTCCGTCATTTGGTAGTTCTCCAGGACCGGACGTTCTTGGAGACCAACACCACCCTTCTAGGTAGTTTTCTAGGACCAGGCGTTCTTAGGAACCAACACCACCCTACAAATAGCTCTCTAAGACCAGGCGTTCTTAGAGACCAACACTGCACAAGTAGTTTTCCGAGTCCGGGCGGTCTCAGGAACCAACACCTAGGACAACACCGGCGCCTGCTAGCCTGACTCGGTAAAAAATGACCAAATTTGCCCCTTGAGCCTCCATGCACGTTTTGGAAAAGTTCAAAATCCCTCAAAACGATAAGTCCATCCTTCCACAATGTTGTCAAACCATCAGGCGTCTCTTGCACGCCATTTAGTTCGAATCCGGTCCTATTCTAGCTCACTCTGGCCAAAATGACCATTTTACCCCTGAACGACTCAGCATGGCACAAATCCCGCTGAACAGCGACAGACTCTCTTGAAACCATCTCTGAACAGCCCTACACGCCTAACATAATATACCAGACCATTCCTGACCATTTCCAGCCAAAACGGTCAAAATGACCGTTTTGCCCCTGGAAGCCCAAAAATGCTCTGAAACAACACCGGCCTTGGGATTTCGAGTGAGGGTTTCACCGCGCACCCTTATTTAACCCTAAGAAAACCCTACGACACTAAACTCACACGACACGATAAAAGTTCCCTGGAGCATCTTGCAGACGCTCCGCTTAAATTGTCCTTTCCCCCGATTCCCTGGTTACAACGTACCATCAACTGATTTGAGAAATACGTAAATTAGGGAAATCTCGAAAGCTCATCCATAGATCTTTCCATCGGTAAGGTCCGATCGGATAGATCGCTTCTCGAAGGCCTCGATCACATCAAACGAAAACAGCCACTTTCAAACACCCCCGGAGTGTATCACAGACGCTCAGCAAAAGTGTCCTTTTTGGCACACTTCTCGAGACGATATCACACATCTCCAAACGTGATTCAAACTTTTTAAAAACATGAAAGATCATCAGACGCACTAGGAGAACATTCTGAGTGCGACCGATTTCCTTGGAGCCTTCCCGGTTGGCCCAATTATCGAGGCAAAGTTTGGGCGAATCTTCCCGGTGATGGAGCGTATGCTACATGCGCTCAAATTTTGTTCGGATTGACCGACTTTCAATCAACAGTCGAGATTTAACTAGTACATAGGATGCCACGTGTTATTCTAGCAATGGAACAGTACCTGCGCATGGTCTATTCCAGATTGCCTATAAATAGAGGCCTCCCCCCTTGCATATTCCAGGTCCAAAATTGATATGAAACTCTGCTGAAATCACTCCAGAAACTCGAATCTCTATATATATTCCTCCCCTCCAACACTTAGGTTAGATTCTACCTCTCCTAAGCCTATACACTCCATACACAAAGCCTTACACACACTTATACACTCCACTCAAGCCTCTCAAGCCTTCTTAAAGTCACTCAAGCTCCAATCAAGACATCCATTGAAGATTACAAGAGTGTTGAAGGCAAAAGGTGGTATCCCTTTTACATTTGTGCTCTCCCCCACTTTTCTCTTCTCCCTCCTAGCCTATTTAGGCTATTCTCTATTTTAATCCCCATCTTCAACCCCCCTTTCTTGCATGCTTGAGCCAAGAGGGCTCCTAGATCATGCTTAGAGGAAAGTAAGTGAGAGCCACCGTATAGGGGGACCTCTCACTAGCCTACTTTAAGATGGTATGGCCTAAGAGCCCCTTGTTTGTATGGTGAAGCCTAAAAGCCTTGTATGTGAATCATGACCCTTTGCATATGGTTCTTTTGATCATGTCTTGCATGCTTGGTTTCATTTCATGTTTATTGCCACATCCCATAATGCATACATTGCTCTTAATTTCATGATATTTTCAAGTTCTACACACTCTTTAAAAATTGTTCCAAGAGTTGGCCACTTGAAGTTTAGGATGAGATTTTAAGAATCATGCCTTAAAAAATCCCTCTCAACCCCCTAATTCATATTTTGCACCATTGTATTTGAACTTGCATAAAAGTTGCTTTCAAACTCTCTAATTTTCAAGGTTTCCATTCTCTCAAAGTTAGTAGTTAAAATGGCCCCATGGAACCCTCTCTTGAGTGGTCTCCCTTTTTATTGGCCATATGGACCCTTTCTTGATGGAATGGTTCTCTTGAAAAACGGTTTTCAAAATCCTTCCCCAAAGATGATTTCAAAAATGCATTCTCTCCATCTTTGCATCAAAAATGATTTTTCAAAAATTGTCCTCATCATGTTGAATTTTAATCCCTCCACTCTTGTCAAAATAAAGGTTATAATGGACATGAGGAAACCTTCCTTGGAATGGTCTCCAAGCACCTCCCATACAAACCATACTCTTGACTAGAGTCAAAATTTTCATAGAAATGATCTTCAAAGAGATGACATACTAAAGTCCATTGCATAACATGTTTTGTTTTCCAAAACTCTTTCCAAAAATGCACCAAACCACACTTCAAAATCATCTTTCAATCCAACCCTAGGTTAACTTGACCCTAGTTACCTAACCCTAGGTTAACTTGACCCTAGTTACCTAACCATAGGTTATCTTAACCTTTGGTTCCCCCTAACCCTAGGCTAACCTAACTGAGATTAATACACTTCAAGATTCCAACTCTTGAACCCTTTTTCAAATGATCATTCAAATTTTCCAATTGTCCTCTTAACCTATTCTTCCAAAACCTCCTACCCCATGACTTTAACCCAACTCTATAAACTCTTCAAATGATCTTACATTCCCTCTCCAAGGCCTTTCCAAAAATGTTTTCAAAGGATCACAAACCTAAGGTGTCCCTAGCCCTCTTATGGTTAGGGATTCCAAGGACAAGTGATAAATCAAGAACAACCTCTAAAGTTGTCCATGTTAGGATTCCATACACTTAGCTATTTTCAAAAACCACTTTCAAAAACAAATTCATCCAAACTTGCCTCCAAGGTTTTCAAAACAATATTTCAAAAATACTTTTAAGTTCTCTTGAGTCATGCCAAAGTCTTTTTCCAAAACTCCCTTAAATGGATCCAAAAGCATTTTCAAAACACTCTACTCTCTAATTTCAAGTCAAAACTTCCAAGACCACAAAGTGTCTTTAAACGTTTCCAAAGACCTCAAAGCATCTTCAAACTTTTTCAAAGACCCCAAAGTGTCTTCAAACTTTTCCGAAGACTCCAAGGTGTCTTCAAACCTTCCAAAGGCCCTAGTGCGCCTATTTTCTATCGGGCTCTTGCCCGAACTACGATTGACCTGATTCTCGCCAAATGAGATACGTAAGCAATCTAAAATGGTGCAGTCATAACTTTTAGTTCAACCCCAATCGCTTTTTTTCAAAAATTTCAATCAATTCAAAGCTTCTATTCCAAACTCTTTCAAAACCTCCATTATTTTCAAACTTCTTCCAAAGATTGCATCATGCATCATTCATCCAAAAAGTGATGACTAAATCCCTTTTTCAAAGTTCTAAAGTGGATATTAAGTGGACAATGGTAACCAGTTATTTTAGTGAGTGAATCAATGGTGATTAGACATGTAGGTACCGAAAGGATGGGGTAGGGTGATGATCTTAGGATATCTTCCCTACACGTAACTAACCCCCAATTATTGCTTTGACTAAGAAATATCCACCCACTAGTTGATGAATGATCATCTCGGTCAGATATCCAACTAGCATCAGTGTATCCTTCTAAAACCGTAGGATACCCACTGTAACACAGACCATAATCCATGGTTCTTTTTAGATATTTTAAAATTCTTGTTACAGCATGCCAATAACTAGTGCTAGGATTACTAGTAAATCTACTAAGTTTACCAACTGCATAAGCAATATCAGGCCGTGTGCATGTCATAACATACATCAAACAACCAATTACCCTAGCATACTTTAATTGATCAATAGCTCTACCAGTATTAGGATACAATTTCAGATTTGAATCAAACGGTGTACTCACAAGTTTGCAATCAAATGAATCAAATCTTCAGAGTATTTTTTCTATATAATGTGATTGAGAAAGGACAATCTCATTAGTATTCCTTTTAATTCGGATACCCAAAATGACATCAGCACTACCCATGTCTTTCATTTCAAAATTAGATGACAAAAATTTCTTAACTTTCACAATGCTATCAATATCAGTACCAAAAATCAACATGTCATCTACATATAAACAGATAATCACACCTTTATCATTATTGAACTTACTATAAACACACTTATCAGATTTATGTATTTTAAAGCCGTTAGTAACCACAACTTGATCAAATTTCTCATGCCACTGTTTAGGTGCTTGTTTAAGTCTGTAAAGAGACTTAACCAACTTACAAACTTTATGTTCTTGTCCAGGCATGATAAAACCCTCAAGTTGGTCCATGTAAACTTTTGCATCCAATTCACCATTTAAAAATGCAGTTTTAACATCCATTTGGTGAATTTCGAAGTTATAGATAGAAGCTAATGCAATAAGCAACCGGATAGTACTAATTCTAGCAACATGTGCATAAGTATCAAAATAGTCTATACCTTCTTGTTGTTTAAAACCTTTAGCAACTAATCTGGCCTTAAACTTGTTTATAGTTCCATCTACCTTCATTTTCTTTTTGAAAATCCATTTACATCCAACAGGAACAGAACCAGGTGGTAGATCAACTAATTTCCAAGTTTTATTACCCATAATAGAGCCCATTTCATCTTTAATAGCCTCTTTCCAAAAAGCTGAATCTTGAGACTTCATAGCCTCATCGAATGAAAGAGGATCAGGTTCTATAGAAGGAGAAACTGAAGTTTGCTTAGAGATAGAATCTCTAGCACCTTCTACCAAATAAACAATGAAATCTAGCCTAAAAGACTTTTCAGTCCTTATCCTTTTACTCCTTCTAGGTTCAGAAGATACAATGACATCTTTTTGTGGTTCCAAAGATCGGTCCATATGTTTTCTAGTCTCATTTATACTGGAAATAGACGTGAAACTATTTTCATAAAAGACTGCATCTCTAGATTCAAAAACGGTATTGATCTCAATTGAATCATTAGTCTCAATAACAAGAAATCTATATCCTTTACTATGTTCTGCATATCCTAAGAAAATGCATTCAATAGTTTTTTGTCCTAACTTCTTGATCTTAGGTTCAGGTAATCTAACAATGGCTCTGCAGCCCCAAACTTTAAGATAAGACAAATTAGGCTTTCTTTTATTCCATAACTCATATGGAGACACTTTAGACATCTTATGAGGAACACGATTCAAAATATAACATGCAGTTAACATAGCTTCACCCCAAAAACTATTAGAAAGACCAGAATTAAAGAGCATAGCATTAGTCATTTCTACTAAAGTTCTGTTTTTCCTTTCAACAACTCCATTTTGTTGTGGAGTGTAAGCCATAGAGGTTTCATGGATAATACCAACAGATTCACAAAATGCAAGAAAATGATATTCACCTCCCCTATTTGATCTAAGGCGTTTAATCTTAGCATTACATTGACATTCAATTTTTGTTTTATAAACTTTAAACTTATCTAAAATTTCATCTTTAGCATGTAGTAAATAAATATAATAGAATCTTGTATAATCATCAATGAAAGTCACAAAGTACTTTTTGCCTCCTCTAGCAGGGGTGCTATGCATATCACACACATTACTATGAATTAATTCCAACAAAGTAGAATTTCTATCAACCTTCGAGAATGGTTTTCTAGTGATTTTAGTATGCATACATATTCTGCATTTATCATTCATGTCATTTGCACATTTAGGAATTAAATCTAACTTAACCATATCATGCATTCTTCTTGAATTAACATGTCCTAAACGAAAATGTCATAAAGAAAGAGAATCAATCATATAAGCAGAAACATTCACTTTATTAATATTAAGCTTGAACATGCCCTCATACAAATATCCTTTTCTAACAAACATCCCTCCCTTAGTCAAGATAAATTTGTCAGACTCAAAGACAAGTTTAAACCCAAACTTATTAAGAAGACTCCCAAACACCAGTTTCTTTATAATTTCTGGTACATGATACACATCAGTAAGAGTAAGGCTTTTTCCAGAAGTAAACTCTAGATTCACATATCCTTTTCCCTTGACTGCTGCAGTGGACGAGTTGCCCATGTAAAGAACATTGTCGTCCTCTATGGGTTCATAGGTCTTGAAAGAACTTTTGTCTTTACAAACATGTCTCATCCCACCAGAGTCAATCCACCATGCTTCATTATCTTCAAGGATATTAACCTCGGATATCATGGCCACAAATTTCTCCTTAGAGTCTTTAGCATCGTTCCCTTTTTGTTTCTTAAAGAGACGACACTCTTTCTTGTAGTGGCCTTCCTTTTTGCAGTAGAAACATGCCCCCTTCTTTTTCTTATTATTGTGATTCTGGTTATTTCCAGAATTATTGCCATTGTTACCAGCATTTCTGCCTCTCTTACAATTATCTTGTCTAGATTGGTAGGGCTATTTTGACCCTTGTCCATCCTCCATCATATGAACCTTGGAGGCATGAGAGCTATGCTCGTCATTACTGTCTCTTTTTCAAAATTCCTCCTCAATCCGAAGATGACGGCCCAATTCTTCAAGAGACAAGTCCTCCTTTTTGTGTTTAAGACTCTTTTTGTAGTCTTTCCATGATGACGGAAGTTTGTCCAAAATGGCAGAAACCGTAATGGATTCATCCATTTTCATGTCATACTGATTGAATTGGTTTAGGATATGCATGATTTCATGAAACTGCTCAATAACAGGACGAGTTTCAGACATCTTATAATTAAAAAATTTTGAAGCCAGAAATTTCTTACTAGTGGCGTCCTCCATTAAGTACTTGGCTTCAAGTGCATCCCACAATTCTTTAGTAGTCCCCTTATTCTGGTACATATCAAACAAAGTATCAGACATTGCATTGCAAATGTGTCCTTTGCATATGTAGTCATCTTGCTCCCATTTCATCCTTGTCCTTGTTTCAGCCACAGTCTCATCTTCATTTGCAGCGGGCTTAGGGGTGGTGAGAACATACACCACTTTGAGACTGGCAAGTAGGAAGTGCATCTTCTTCTGCCATCTTTTGAAGTTTGCTCCATCAAAACGATTTAGTTTCATAAAGTCTGCAAAAAACTCTCGTAATGATGTAGCCATGATCATAATATCGTCTGAAGATTGTTAGTTCAGAAATCTGTAAAAGAAAGAAGAAGATGAATAATCGCATCTAAGGCATGATTAATATCGTTTTCCTTAAGACGATATTCGCCCCCAACAATTCTCATAATCTAGTGTGCATCGGGTTAATGGCGAATCGCCTCCAGAATATAATGGAGCCCAGAAAAATCTGTAATTCTGACTGCGTGTTGCACACACAAAATCAGACCCGAATACCCTCTGATTATCAAGTCTACCAAGAATCTGAATGTTTATTTCTGCAGAAACAGACTTCAGAGATGATGAATAATAAAACTAGAAAAGAATCAAGAACTGTATTGCCTTTCAATATATAGAGAAGTTGTAGGAAAAATTATATATTTTTGTCTGCGAATTTGCCATGTTTTTATAGATATTTTGGTGTCTTTTTGGATCAGACATGACTGTTAGAATTTAAATAATAACTGATTTCTAACAGTCACTTGCAGGTTTAAACACAGCCGTCGGATCGCCTTATTCTTAATCTAACGGTGTAGATCTCATCTATTTATTATTTAATCAGATCATACATCACACCTCTATGATCAGGTGTGGTTCTCACCACATGATCTTTTTTGCTTATGTATTAGCCATCCGATCGTTGATCATCATAATTGACAAAAATCAATGGTCTTAATCACACGTCACATGCGCACGTGCCATGTGTCCAAGTTCCAAGTGCGCCACGCGACTCGCACGCGAGACGTGCACGTAGCGCACATGTGGCTTAGCGCACATGTGGCTTGGCACACATGCTCACACTTGAGTGCTACACCCAATCATTGCTCTAAAGTAATACATAAAAAGTTGTTGGCATTTATAAATGCCTTACAAAACTTCTCACTTTTCGATGTGGGATTTATTTAATAAGGCAATAAAGACTTTCTTCAAAGCTAGTCAAAACTAAAATGAAAAAATCCCAAAACTACTACATATATTATATATTTTGAAAATAATTTCAATAGGTTTAATATGCTATCAATAGCAATAGTTCTTAAATTCTTTGCTTTTATTTGGTTGAACTAAGAAAATGAGTAGACATTTCCCAAAAACTACATTTTCTTCGTTTGATCACACGTAAAAATGAATAAGTATATGTAAAAAAAAAAAATTCATTTTCCTTCACAAATCTTAAATCCAAACATAACATTGGATGAATTAGCATCAAGAAAATTTATGCGAATGCATTTCCCAAGATTTATTCTATTTTTTTGTGTTCATGCAACCCTTTAATTTTCAATGATGACACAAGAATTTTTTTTAAATTATTAATGATTTGTAATTGTGGAACTCAATAAATCACACAACTTTTTTTTATTATAGGTTCACTACAATTTTTATTATTATTCATATAATTTTGGTTTTTAATATTCTAGTTTTCAAAAATAAAAAGAATTGAAAGTTTAAGAGTACAATAATTTCCATACCGTTCATATATATTTTTTATTTTTTATTTTTGTGAATTTGGTCTTTTAAGAACTTGAAAAGTAACGCTTTCTAAACGCAGACTGCTTTTAAAAAAAAGTTCTCAAATATAATTTTAGAAGTAATTCTTCCCGGCGCGTGTTTTGTCTGGTTTTCATACTTCGTGATAGTTTTCGAAAACAATATGCTGTATTGAAACACCAAATCATAATCCTTTAGTAGGTTTTTCTCATATACGTACTTCATACTTTACGTGTCACCCATGGCATGTAGTTGGTTTACAACGTGCTGTCAATTGATTAAATAGTTTTTAGTTTTGAATTTTTATTTAAATCATAAATCAAAATTAAAAACAAGTAAAAAAAGGCAAAAGCCAAATAAAAAACTAATCAAAACAACCATTGATAAAACTTGTTTAGCATTGACCTGGCACATCAATGGAAATCTGATATATACATACATAATATTATTTCAAAGTCCCATCGGTGGCATGTGAAAACAATCATTCCTTTGTTTGTGGCGTTTCTTGGAATGGGCATATTATTGGTTTCATGTATTGATTTTGATAATAACAAAATATTGTGTTAAAGATCTAATGACTCTACTTATTATGTAGACTATATCATGCCTTAATCTCTCTTAGGATTGTGACATGAAACTTGACACATTGGAAGATGTTGAAGATTTTGTATGTTGCAAGTTTACTAAATTTGTTGAAGGTTGTTGAAGCCATGATGGGTTAACACATTAATGAAAGACCTTTCAACAAGATTATGTTCATAATCTTATCTCGAATAGATTAAAGGTGCTCAAAGATGATAAAGATTTATACAAGACATGGAAACTTTCCTTGAAGAATTTGAAGATATCTTGGAAAAATGGAAGATCAGTTGAAAAGGAGATCACAAGAGTTGAAAGCTCTTTAGAAGATGTTGAGGAAGTCTTGGATCAATGGAAGAAGATATGTTAACTGAAGAATCGTACAAGTAATCAAAACTTGATTGATTTCATCTCAAAAAGATTGAATGTGTTCTTGAAGATCAACATACCATAGAAAAGTCATTTCAAGATTTGGAAGTCTTATTTAGATGATCCTTGAAGAGCTTGAAAATTTAGAAGAAGTTTAAAGAAGATTTTCAAAAGTTGAAGTTATTGAGCAAAAAGAGTCGACTCATGGATCCCAAGGGTTGACACATTCAGATAGTAGCACTGGACAAAAGGACTCTTGTAAAAAGAGTCAACCCCTCCAACTCAAGAGTCGACACATTGGTCTAAACTGCAAAGTCTTGAAGAAGTTCCAAAAAGGATCGACTCCTTGTTTCTCAAGGGTTGACATATCTTGACAGAACCTTGTTGAAGTTTGGTAAAAATAAAAAAGAGTCGACTCCTAATTCTCAGGGGTTGGCACATTTGGACAAGAAGTTGAAGACACTGGTGTCAAAACTAAAAGGGTCGACTCCTTCAGCAAAAGAGTCAACTCCTTGACTATAACAGCTAGTTTTTTAAATAGCCTATCAACGCTATCTTGCATTAAATGCACTCCCAACTACCACCAATGGCTAGAATCAATGCAAGACTATATATACAAGATCCCTACAACATTTATACATAAGAATCCAAGGATTTAAGTGCTGAATCTAAGATTGAAAGATAAAATTCATGAACATCACAACTATATTCTCTTTGCTAGGTTATTAGGGTTATTTATTGAGCTTGAACCTACTTATTTACTTTGTTTGAGGGTTATTCATTCTATAAACCTCATTCATTTCACTTGGGTGGGTTATAAACCTGTGAGTTTGAGTGTTCTTGCAAAAAATACTTATAAGTTTGAGTGAAACTTGAACAAAATCACTTAGGTTTTTGAAAGCTTGTGAAGAGCTCTTATAAAAAGTAAGCTGGGTACTTGGACAACTAGCACCTACTGTATAAATAAGTTTTTGCATTGTAGAAGGATTTCAAGGAGATCTTGGGGGTGAGGACATAGGTCACACATTGGAGCTAAACCTCGGTAAATCTAGTGTTCATCTTGTGCTTTGTTTTTCTTCCTTACATCATATCACTTACTTGCATTACTCATACATTGGTTTTTTTACTGTTCCATTGCCTAATTAGTTTTGTGATTAATTTTGAAAAACCAATTCATCCCCCCTTTTGGGTTGAATATTCGGGCCAGTAATTGGTATCAGAGTTAGTGCTCTATTTTAAAAGTTTAACATCCTTAGAGTTAATCCATGGCAACCATGACTGGAAACTCTCTAAGTGAGGGTCTATCCACCAATTGACCTCTAATGTTCATTAGGACTAACTACAATTATTGGAATAACAGAATGAGGATATTGATTATGCTGCAAAAGTGCAATTATAAATTCTTGATTAGTGCTTTGTTAGAATTAGTTTATGATTATATGTCTTTTTAGTTATGTTTTGATATTAATTAAGTTTATTATACTTTATGTAGGTTTTGACCTTAAATAGAATGATTTCGGATGCAATTCAATCATAAGTTTCAAGAGGTTGCTGTCAAGGTACAAGCTACTGAAGTTGTGGTACAAACTGTTAAAGCACGTAGAGCTGAAACTTTAGAAACCTATATCTCTCGAACCATAAAGGTTATTAGGGCCCATAATATGTTGATTTTATATAACTTTTTGAGATCTACAACTTGTGTGAAGTAACCCAACCTGTCTGAGCACTTGGTAGGTTCCTTCCATACGGTCGATGACGAAATTTGTAGATTAACTTACTTTTTGAGTTTTGGATAGATTAGGAAGTAGTAAAATAGACTTAGGAGTTTTTTTATATTTTGAAGGAGGAGAAGAATTCTACGGTTTTAGGAGGAAGAAGAACATCTTCTTTGGAGGTTACGCATCTTTTCATCTTCAAAGGGAGAATCTTTTAATCTTTAGTTTTTCTTCTTGTTCGTATTGTGAATTCAATATAATATTTCTTTAATGCAGTATTTTCTTTCTTTAATTATTATTTCCATTCTTGCAGTCTTTATAATATTTTTTCGTAGCTAAATCCGTTCTTGGTATGGGTTGAGAAAATAACTAGGTTACAAGTAGAGATTCAATATAGTTATTTATTTTTCAAGATTTCAAGATCTTGGATTATGATTCATTTTCTTGCCCATGAATATCTTCAAAAATAATATTCTTGATCATATCTAGCATGTACGTATAGACTGATTTGTAAACAGGGATACATATACCTAGAATTTTTTATAAGGATATTGATTATAATTGTATACATATTCTTATTTAGAGTACTTTAGAAATTTACTGTTCTTAATTAAGTTTTAAACATACGTTGTAGACAGGTTTATAAATTGGGACAGGTATGAATGGGACACTGGTATAAACACTAGTAAATAATTGAATATTAACTCCAAGAGGGTAATCGAATCTTGAGTTTCTTTAATCAAAACTATCTTGGAAATCTACCTGTAGGCCTATTACTAGATCAAACCCTACCAAGACCTTTTTATATTATTTGAATATATCCCTAAAATTAGTTTAGTTTTATCGTCTGATAATTTAGATTAATCATCTCCAACAATTGATATTTATTTTCTTTTTGAAGGTTTTCCTGCGATTTTAATTGATTCTGAGCTCGTTATTCTTTTGTCCTGATTGTGGACCTTGCCAAAGTAAGTTCATTCTTGTGTTCCCTGTGGATTGACCTCGGACTTACCAAAATATTATTATTACATTGCAACCGCACACTGGTAGATATAAATTGCACTATTCAGGAACGATCAAATATATATCCAGTCTATTGACTATGAGTTGTAGAGAATAATTGTGAATGGTCCTAAGACTCCTACTAAGATCATTGAAATGATAGAAATCCCCAAACCTAAAAGCCAATGGGATGAAAATGACTTAAAACTTTTGCAATCTAATGCTAAAGCCATGAACATATTATATTATGCCTTAGGCCCAAATGAATTCAAAAGAATCTCCACTTGTGAATCTGCCAAGGAGATTTGGGATAGATTTGAAGTGACTCATGAAGAGACCAATCACGTCAAAAAGTCTAAGATTAACGTTCTTGTGCATTGTTATGAATTATTTAGAATGAAATCTGATGAGTCTATTACTGAAATGTTTACTTCATTCACTAACATTATTAATGATTTAAAATCTCTTAGAATAGTGTATCCTAACAGTGAATAGGTGAGAAAGATCCTTAGATCTTTACCCAAGACATGGGAAGTCGTAGTGATAGCTATGTAAAAAGCTAGAGACCTTAACACCTTGCCACTTGAAAATCTTCTTGGATCTCTTATGACCTATGAGCTGACTCAAAAATAAAATGCTCCAGAAGAGGAAGAAAAAAGAAAGAAGATTGTTGTATTCAGGTCTTTCACTCCAGAAGATGATTCTGGAAGTCGAGAGGAGAATGAGGAATAACTTGCTCTCATTACAAGGAAGTTCAAGAAGGCCATGAGGAGAAAGTGAAAAGTAGGAAAGAAGCCTGAATCAAATAGTGAATCCAGTAACAAGTATTCAACCATCATCTACTTTGAATGCAAGAAGTTAGGACATATAAAAGCTTAATGTCTCATGCTAAAGAAGAAGGGAAAGAAATGCAAAGGCAAAAGAGCTTTAGCTACCACCACTTAGAATGAAGAAGAGGGATCAAGCTCAGATGAAGAAACTGAACTTCAAGAAGTTGCAAACCTTTGTCTCATGGCATAAGAAGAAAAAACAATGGTATCATCATCCAAACCCTCTGATTTTTCATTTGATGAGATACAAGATACTTTTGATGATTTGCTTGCTGAATTTAAAAGAAGGGTATCAAAAACACTCTTCTCAAAAAGATGATTTCCACTCTCACAAAGGAAAATAAGGATTTAAAAATGCCAATGAAGTTTTGAAAAATGAAAATTCTATTTTGAAAGAAAAGGTAAAGGATGTAGAAAAACTCTTGCAATATGTGTTAAAGGGAAAGAGAAGTTCAATACTATTATTGGAAAACAAAGATGCTCTCTTGACAATGTTGGAATTGGACACAATCCTTTCAAAAAGAAAAAAAATTTCAAAAACAAGTTTGAGACTCCTGTATGAAAATCACAGATTACATGCTTTTGTTGACAAAAGAGAGGACACCCAGCTAGCCAATATTTTTTTATGCAAAAATCACATGCTGCCAAGAAGGCCTAGGTTTCCAAAAGGAACATTGAAGGCTAACCCCCATAGACCCAAGATGGTTTGGGTACCAAAAGTCAAAGCTTGAGTTGTTTTTTTTTTTTTTTTTGTAAGTATGTCTTCAAGCAAAGTCTAAAAAAGACTATTGGTACTTGAACAGTGGATGTTTAAGAGACATAATTGGTGATGAGACTTAATTCACATCTCTTATACCAAAGGATGGAGGCTTGGTTTCTTTTAGAGATAATAGCAAAGGCAAAATCATTGGTACATGTAGTATTGGTAAAGATTCTTCAACCTCTATTGAAAATATTTTCTTGTTAATGGTCTTAAGCATAATCTTTTGCGCATTAGTCAATTGTGTGACAAAGGTTTTTAAGTTATTTATGAATCTTCAAAATGCATTGTGGTAAATATTAATAATAACAAGACCATATTGATTGGTCATAGACAAGGCAGTATTTATATTTTTTGTCTAAATTATTTATCTTTTTACAAAATAAAATGCCTTGTAGTTGTGAACAGTGAAGAGAGTTGGTTGTGGCATAGAAGGCTTGATCATACAAGCATGAGTATTCTTTCAAAGATTTTTAAAAATGATTTTGTTAATGGTCTTTCTAAACTCAAATTTGACAAAAAAAAAAAAGGTTTGTGAAGCTTGTTAATTGGGGAAGCATACAAGAGTTTCTTTTAAATCCAAAAACATAATTTCTATTTCTAGGCCACTTCAACTATTGCATATGAATTTGTTTGGTTCAACTAGAACTCTTAGTTTGGGAGGTAAGCAATATGCTCTAGTCATTGTTGATGATTACTCAAGATTTACTTAAACATTCTTTCTTGCTCACAAGGATGAAACAATTAGTTTCTTTACAAAGTTTTGCAAAAAGGTTCAAAATGAAAATAGTTTTATAATCACAGTAATTAGGATTGACCATGGTAGTGAGTTTGATCGCAATTCTTTTGAAAAATATTACGATGAAAATGGTTTTGAACACAAATTTTCAACACCTAGAACACCTCAACAAAATGGGATTGTTGAGAGAAAAAATAGGACCTTAGAAGAAATGGGAAGAATAATGTTTTTGAAAATAATTTGTCAAAATATTTTTGGGCAGAGACTGTTAACACAGCACACTATGTTTTAAACAAAATTTTGTTTATAAAGTTTTTTAACAAAGTCCCATATGAGCTTTGGAGAGGGAAAAAGCTAAATGTTTCATACTTTAGAGCTCTTGGATGCAAGCGTTTTGTGTTGAATAACAACAAAGATCACCTTGAAAAATTTGATGCAAAATTTGATGAAGATATTTTTCTTGGCTACTCTACTTATAGCAAAGTTTATAGAGTTTTCAATAAAAGAACTTTGGTTGTTAAGGAATCTGTGTATGTTACCTTTGATGAACTAAATTCTTTACCTAGAAATATTATGTGTGATAATGCGGAGCAAAGCATGGACAATCGAACCATCAATCAACACTCAAGTGAAACCTCACAAAAACAGAAAGAAAAGTAAGGCATTCCTTCAAATCAACAAGATGAGGATCAAGGGCTACCAAAGAAGTGAAAGTTTGTCCACAACCATCCACAAGATCAAATATTAGGTCATCCATCATAAAGGGTAAGGACAAGATCATCCCTTAGAAATATTTGTAATTGTCTTGCATTCTTGTCTCACATTAAATCAAAATCCTTTTAAGAAGCTGAACATGATGAATATTGGATTCTGGTTATGCAAAAAGAGTTAAACCAATTTGAAATGAATGAGGTTTAGAAATTTGTGCATAGATCTGAAGATCATCTAGTTATTGAAACAAAATTATTTTTAAAAAATAAAATAGATGAATCTAAAACTATTGTGAGAAACAAAGCTAGACTAGTAGCTCAAGACTACAGTTAAGAATAAAGAATTAATTTTGATGAGACCTATGCACCTGTAGCTAGATTATAGACAATTAGAATATTGCTTGCATTTTCATGTTTCAAAATTTCAAGTTTTATCAAATGGACGTGAAAAGTGCATTTTTAAATGGTTTTATTTTTGAAGAGATTTATGTGGAACAAGCTCCTGGTTTTAAAAATTCAAAATTTCCAAATCATGTTTTTAAGCTTACAAAAACACTTTATGATTTAAAAAAGACCCCACTAAGAAATTTTACAAGAAATTTGCTAAGTGTATGTAGGGTGAGTTTGAAATGAGCATGATAGGAGAGCTCAATTACTTCTTTGCCTTCAAATCAAACAATTAAAGGAAGGGATCTTCATTAACCAAGTTAAGAATATCAAAGATCTACTCAAAAAGTTTGGAATGGAAGATGCAAAGACATTTTGCACTCTTATAAATACTTCAACCAAGCTAGACAGTGATGAAAAAGATATCTCTATAGATATCATATTATATAGAAGTATAATTGAATCATTGCTCCATTTGACTACAAATAGGCTTGATATTATGTTTAGTGTATGCTTATATGCTAGATTTCAATCTAATCCTAAGGATTCATATGTTTTTGCTATTAAAATGATTTTTAGATATCTTAAGCACGCTCCTAGCCTAAGGTTATGGTACCCTAAAGGCACTTCATTTAACCTTATTGGTTACTCAGATGCTGACTATGCTGGTAGCAAAGTGGACAAAGAGAGCACTAGTGGCTCTTATCAATTTTTGGTAATATACTTGCTTCATGGTTTAACAATAAACAAAACCCAGTTGAACTTTCTATAGCTGAGGCTGAGTATATAATAGCTGGAAGCTGTTGTGCTTAAGTCCTTTGGATCAAACACCAACTAAAGGACTTTGGACTTACTTTTGATCACATTCCTATTAGATGTGACAA
This sequence comes from Euryodendron excelsum, assembly GCA_033060915.1. Classification (NCBI taxonomy): domain Eukaryota; kingdom Viridiplantae; phylum Streptophyta; class Magnoliopsida; order Ericales; family Pentaphylacaceae; genus Euryodendron; species Euryodendron excelsum. Next base: position 12,957,773 of record CM065391.1, read on the forward strand.
CACAAGTACCATCAATTTGACCAAGAACCCTATTCAACACTCTCGTACAAAACACTTTGAAATTAGACATCATTTTATTCGTGATCATATGCAAAGAAGTGATATTAAACTTGATTTTGTGAGCACTGAACATCAATTAGCTGATATCTTCACAAAACCATTGAGTGATGATAGATCTAGCATGATTAGGAGAGAATTGAGGATGAGTAGTCCATTATCTTGATTATATGTGTTGATTTGTGTATTTGAATCTTTGAAATTTGATTGCATGCTTATGCACTTCATTACATGTCATTTGAAGTCATTTCTGTACTTCACAAGAAAATGAGTCGACCCCTGATTTTTGGAAATGACTTATGATGACTTCTGTTGAAAATAGTCGATACCTCACGTTTCATGAGTCGACCCATTTTAACAGAAAGCATAGAACAGTTCTGGGCAGAAAAAGAGTCGATCCCCCAAAGGCAGGAGTCGACCCATTTGCACACATGCTTAGACGGTTACTTAAACCCCTGTTTTGCCCCAAGTCAATCAGTTTCACTTTCTCTCGATCAACCATCATCTTAACTACCAAATCTTTCAAAAACCTCTCATCCAACCTCTATAAATCCCAAATTTGAACCACCAAGATCATTCCCCAACTGCCCATAACTTCCATTTCAACCTCCAATGGCTCTTAAAATCGCTAAATTAAAGAAGGAAAAACAAACCCTAGTGGAGTCGACTTCCAAATCTAAGAAAGGCAAAAAGAGGAAAGACAAAGGGGAGTCTTCCAAAGCTCCAAAGAAGAGGAAAAGAAGTAATTTACTAAGGAAGAAGAGGATTTCCTTGAGGGTGATGTCTACTTTGAAAAACAATTCAACCGAGATAAGTGGGATCAAGATTTCTTCTCTAAAGTTATTTTGAATGGTAAATGGATTGATCATACTTTTTTTGCCAAAGAGAAGTTTACTTTTAAACCGAAACTTGAGAAACTTAAATGGAAACCCATGACATTATTGAAAGATGATGTCTACCCTGAGTTAGTAGAGTAATTTTATGCCCATGCCAAGAAGGAGAGTGCTAGTGTAAATGTTTCTAACTATGTCAATGGTGTTTCTATTGATCATACTAAAGGTGTAATTTGTCAAATTTTGGGTATAAGTGCTCGTGGAGAAATTGGGAAGAAAAACATGGATAGATGTGCAACCCTCATTATTCTCCTAGGAAAAGAAGTCACTGATGATAGTTTCCAACCCATTGCCAATAAACTCCCATTAGAATTGAGACTTGTCCATCACTTTGCGTGCCACATTCTTATTCCTAATGGTGGAAAGTTTAAGTCCATTTTTAAGAAAGAGTTGTTCTTTATGTAGGCTTACTTGATTGAGACCAAGGTTGATCTGGCTAACTTTATTCTGAATCACATTCTTAAGGCAACAAGGATAAAAATGATTCTGCCTTAAGGAATTTTTCTGACCAAAGTCTTAAAACACTTCAAGATTGACTTATACAATGAGAAAAATAGAACACTTGACCCTAACTCTGATGAGTATAACCATAAGACTTTGCTAAGGATGAGGTACTTTTTTTATCCACAAACCAAGAAGTGAACCCCAAAGAAAGAAAAGAGTGCTAGAAAAAGTACAACCCCAAGGGCAAGAACTTTTGAGGGAGGTGAATTCTCTAGAACTCAAAGGAAAGTTTTTTCCATGGACATTGTGCCTACAGCAGTTTTGTGTAGATGGAAGTCTTCATGAACATAATGAAAGAAATGAAGGAATATCAAGAAGAGATGTTCACCAAGTTTGACACAAAGATTGATAATGGAGCAATGAGGCTACTACAAACTAAGAAAAAGGTAAAGGAAATGAGCAAGGCCTTTGTAACTGAGGGAACCAAGCTGAAAGAGGAAATCTTCAATGACATTGCTGTCTCAACTGAGCACATTGGGAAATACATTAAGAAAATTGTTAGAGAGGAGTATAAACCTCTCTACCCTGAAGCAACAAAGTTTGCAGAGGAGGACTCTAGCACTGATGAGATGGATGAATTTACTGAAAGAGCCAACACCTCTCCTTATTTATCTCAACCATCACCTGCAGAACAATCTTATCCCTTTGACCAAACCACTCTAAAACCATCAACAAGCTTTCACAAGTATGGTTCGAGGCAAAGGAATCTAGCCTCCAAATTCACCAACACTGCTGATGACTCTGTTGACCTCTCCCAAACCCCATCTCCAAAAGCCAAATGAGCTTGCTTACACTTGCATTATCAATCACATTTGCATTTTCTGAACAATAGGATGGTGTGTCATCCTTTACGATAAATATATTTGTAATATTTTGTGATTTTTTTTTAAATTCTATGGATGCTTATTATAAATAAATGGTTTGTTTTGAATTGCCTTGCCTTATCTTTGCTAATTTGATGAGGTGATTGATGATTGCTTTTGGTTGCTACTTTAACGATAGCATTATTCATGTTTTAAGATTTTTTTGCTATTGTACCAGTCTTTATTCTCTATGTATTTTTCTTTTTGATAAATTGACAAAAAAAGTGATAAGAATATTGAACATTGAGATGAAGATATGAGTTGATATATGAGTTGACAACATAAATGGGAGAGAATATTACATTAATGATGCATTATTGACTTAGATGTATTAATATTTGAATGCTTGTTTGAGTGTTGGTTATTTGAAAGTTAATAGCAACATAAAGTGCTACATTGCATAAGAAAGGGGGAGCAATAAATGTTTTAGTTTTGCTCTGAACCTATCTTGCATCATTGTTTTGAACCTGAAAAAGTTTTGATGCATTGAGTATAAAAGAAAGGGGGAAAAACTTTTGGTACTCCAAGCAGGTAACAATTTTTTAAACTTTCTGATATTACACATAGCTAAGTTCATTAAATATTGTATATTATGTTCATACTGTTTAAGGTTTTGTCATCATAAAAAAGAAAGAGATTGTTGAATCCATGCCTTAATTTTGATGATAACAAAATATTGTGTCAAGGATCTAATGACTCTACTTAGTATACAGAATATATCATGCATTAATCTCTCTTAGGATTGTGACTTGAAACTTGACATATTGGAAGATGTTGAAAATTTTGTGTGTTGCAAGTTTAGCAAGTTTGTTGAAGGTTACTGAAGCCATAATGAGTTGACACATTGATGAAAGATCTTTTAACAAGATTATGTTCATAATCTTATCTCTAAGAGATTAAACGTGCTTAAAGATGATAAAAATCAATACAAGACATGGAAGCCTTCTTTGAAAAATTTGAGATGTCTTCGAAGAAATGGAATATCAGTTGAAGAGAAGATAACAAGACTTAGAAGCTCTCTTGAAGATGTTAGTTGAGGAAGTCTTGGATCAATAGAAGAAAATATGTTAATTGAACAACCCTACAAGAAATCATAATTGATTTCATCTTGAAGAGATTGAAGGTGTTCTTGGATATCAACATGCCATAGAAAATTCATTTCAAGCTTTGGGAGCCTTATTTGGATGATCCATAAAGAGCTTGAAGATTTAGAAGAAGTTCGAAGAAGATTTGCAAAAGTTGAAGTCATTGAGCAAAAAGAGTCGACTCATGGATCCCAGGGGTTAACACATTCAGACAGTGGCACTGGACAAGAAAACTCTTTTAAAAAGAGTCGACCCCTCCAGCTCAGGAGTCGACACATTGGGTCCAGAATGAAAAGTATTGAAGAAAGTCCAAAAAGGGTCGACTCATCGCTTCTCAGGGGTTGTCACATCTGAACAGAGCCTTGTTGAAGTTTGGTAAAAATAAAAAAGAGTTGACTCCTAATCCTCAAGGGTTGACACATTTGGACAAAAGGTTAAGGACGCTGGCTTCAGAACTAAAAGGTTGACTCCTTCAGCAAAAGAGTCGACTCCTTGACTATAACGATTAGTTTTTTAAATAGCCTATCAACGCTATCTTGCATTAAATGCACTCTCAATCACTACCAATGGCTAGAATCAATGCAAAGCTATATATACAAGATCCCCACAGCATTTATATACAAGAATCCAAGGATTTAAGTGCTGAATCTAAGATTGAAAGCTGAAATTCCTGAGCATCACTACTATATTCTCTTTGCTGGGTTATTAGGGTTATTTATTGAGCTTGAACCTGCTTATCTACTCTTGTTGAGTGTTACCTATTATATAAACCTCATTTATTTTACTTGGGTGAGTATGTAAATTTGTGAGTTTGAGTGTTTTTGGCAAAAATACTTGTAAGTTTGAGTGAAACTTGGACAAAATCACTTGAGTCTTTGAGAACTTATGAAGAACTCTTATAAAAAGTGAGCTAGACACTTGGACAACCAGCACCTACTGTGTAAAGAAATTTTTGCATAATGGAAGGTTTTCAAGGGGATCTTGGGAATGAGGACGTAGGTCACACGTTGGAGCTGAACCTCGAAAAATCTAGTGCTCATCTTGTGCTCTATTTTTCTTCCTTACATCATATCACTTGCTTGCATTATTCATACATCTTTTAGTTATTGTTCCATTGCTCTACTAGTTTTTAATTGCATTATTTGTTATTAATTTTGAGAAACTCAATTCACACCCTCTCTTCTTGGGTTGCATATTCGGGCCAATACAAATAAGCAACTCAAGATGAAGGTGAATTGAGTTTCTCAAAATTAATAACAAATAATGCAATTAAAAACTAGTAGAGCAATGGAACAATAACTAAAAGATGTATGAACAATGCAAGCAAGATATAAAATACAAGGAAGAAAAACATAGCACAAATCAACACAGCGATTTATCGAGTTTCGGTCACAACTTGTGACTTATGTCCTCACCCCCAAGATTTCCTTGAAAGCTCTTCCACTATGCAAAAGTCTCTGTATACGGTAGGTGCTAGTTGCTCAAGCGCACAACTCACTTTTACAAGAGTTCTTCTCAAACTCTCAAGACCCAAGTGATTTTGTCAAATCTTCACTCAAACTTAAAAATGTTTTTATCAAGAACACTCAAACTCACAGGTTTACAAATCCACCCAAGTGAAATAAATGAGGTTTATATAATAGGTATCTCTCACAAAGAGTAGATAAGCAGGTATAGGTTCAGCAATAATCTTAATCGCTCAACAAAAAAATTGTAGCAATTAGGGCTTAGAATTTCTCAGCTTTGATCTTTTATTCAACACTTATAATCTTGGATTCTTGTGTATAAATACTGTGGGGATCTTATAGGTATACTCTTACATTGATTCTAGTCGTTAGTGGTGGTTAAGAGAGCATTTGATACGAGTTCGAGCTGACAGAACATTACAAAAATATAGCCTTTGGGCCCAATGTGTCGACCATTAATCTAAACGAATCAATTCTTTCTGTTCTAGTGCTAGTGACCTCGACCTTTTGTCCAAATGTGTCAACCACTGAGAAATAGGTGTCGACTCTTTTTCACTTTCACCAAACTTTATTAAGGCTCTATCCAAATGTGTTAATCCTTGAAAATGGAGGTGTCAACCCTTTTTATACCTTCTTCGTGACTTTGCATTCTAGACCAATGTGTCGACTCATGGAATAGATGGGTCGACTATTCTGCTCTTTAGACTCTGGTCCAATGCTATTATCTCAATGTGTCAACCCCTGAAATGGATAGGTTGGTTCTTTTTATCCAGAAACTTCAACATTTTCAGTCTTGACTAATATTCTTCCAAGTCTTCAAACTCTTCAAGTATCATTTAATTGAAACTTCTAAAGTTTGAAATGACTTTTCCAAAACATGTTAATCTCCAAGAACACCTTCAATCTTTTCGAGGTGAAATTAATATATTTTAATTACTTATAGATTACTTCAATTAACATAGCTTCCATTCTTCCAAGACATCTTTAGTAGAGCTTCATCATCTTGAACACCTTCAATCTCTTTGAAATAGATTATGAACATAATCTCTTGTTGTAAGATTCTTCATCAATCAATCATCATGACTATGGTTATCAGAACTGGATCGAATAGGCCAATTGAATTGATTCAGTTCAATTAAAATATAAAAAATGCATAATAACTAAATTGAACTGAAAGAACCGACTGGTATTTTAAAAATCGATGAGGTCGGTCTTTAGAGAACCAGACGATTTTTTAAAAAAAAAAAGTCAAAATAACATAAATTAAACATGATTTAAAATCATATGTTTTTTTAGAAACATGTTTTTTGTGATTTTTTGATGAAAAATATAATCAAAAAGTAAAAACTTTAAACTAAAACCAAAAAAAGGGAAAAGAAAGAAAGAGGAGGATACAAAAAAAGGCAAATAATGCACAATCTTACTTTCCTGCTTTGCATTATTTTCTCATTTTAAACTTATGTTTCGATATGCTTTTCAGATTATAATTGGATATACCGATATAATTATTATAAAAATAATAATTAAAATTTATAAACTATAAACTATAAACTAAACCAAAAATAGGAAAAATAAAGATGAGAAAGAGATTGGTATAGGATAAAAAAGAAAAAAAAAAAAAGAGAATAGGCAAAAAGTAATGAACATTGTTTTCTTAATAATACATATTATTGCCAAGTTTTACGCCATTTTTTTTAAAAATAAAAATACTAGTAGACACTAGATTAAAAGATATTAAATTAGAGAAAAAAATATAAATCAACTTGAATGTTTCTATACTTATTTATTTGTATATTTTTTCTTATAAAGTATTTATTTTTATACTTATTTTGAGTTATTGTATGAAAGAGAATATCATTTAACTCATTAATAATTTTTTTAACTATTATTTGTATTATTTATTTATTGTATAACTAGTTGAACTGGTGAATCATTGAACCGGTGCCTTGACCGGTTCAATCACTTGTTCGGTTCTGATAACTATGATCATGATTCAACAACTTTTAACATACTTGATAAACTTTCAGCTTACAAGATCTTCAATATCTTTATTATATCAAGCTTCAAGTCATAATTCTAATGAGATTAAAGATAAGATATGATCTGCACACTAAGTAGATTCATTAAATCCTTAACATAATGTTTTGTTATCATCAAAATCAATGTATAAAGTCAACAATATCAATATAATGGCAATTACAATAATGCTATTGTCATATCATTCTGACAAATTTTTTTATAAAAATTAATATATAAATTTTGTTGAGGAAAAAAAAAGAAAAAAATGTTATGAAATTAAACTCTATGTTTCGTTGTGAGAGAAAGTGAAGAGTAAAATAACAAAAAAATAAATAAGGTCATAAAATCTCTCATTTCCTTCTATTTTCCTCTCCCTTTCCTTTTCTTTTTTCTTGATTATTCTGATATCCAAACATAGCATAACTCTGGATGAAGTTGGGATTCAATCCGAGATTTTGTATACAACTAACAAAGAGACTTTATTAGCTATTCACAATCTCTTGTATGCTGCACGAGGCCATAGCTGACATTAAACCCGGATTATGCAGCTAAAGAGGCCCAAAGTTAATAGGTTTGAACTTGAATCTCCAAGAGTTTTAGATTAATCAAATTCGGTCCGCAATAGAGTACACATGAATAAATTTAAGATTTGCTAATAAGCAAAAAGCTTCATTTGGATTCAATATTATTTATACAGAACTCTACCTCCCTCCTAATTCTATCATTTTTTCAATGTCAAAATTTTCAATTCACAAGACATAAGCAGTCAAATGACTTTCTCATTAACCTACCAAATAAAAATAAATGAGTAAAAATTCCCACTTAAAACTAATGACCTGACTAAAATCCATTTATAATTTCTCAATAAACTCAAAGCAGAGTGCCACAAATTATCTAATTATGTATTGACACTGAGAATAGAAGGCAGAAAATAAACTACAACCATGCTCATGAATAATAATTTGGGCCAATATCCCGGAGTGAGATAGATTCTCTTATCCCAACCCACACCCACGAGTCGAAAGCACCATAATTTCATGGACAAGTTTTCGCAAAAACTAAAATCACAATACCGATAAAAAAATTTCCCTCCTAATCCTCATCATTTTCGCAAATTTCTTTGGAAATGATCAGGACAAATCCTTTGCTTTCCTTGAAGACTATCCAGAGCATTTAGGGACACTCTTGGTGCTGACATTAGTTATGAAATATTTAAGAGGACACAAATCAAAGCCATTTAGCTACCAGAAGGGAAAAGTCAGCATTCATCAAATCCATCTACTAGAATCCAGGGCTAATGGGGACGTAACAGACAGTTCAGTTCACTTCTACAATACCAGTTCTCTGTACTCTGTGGTTGTTAAACATAGAAACTAAAATTATTACTACTTCCAATTGCTCAAAGAGTACAGGAAAAAAGATAAAGAGGATGCCGAATGATCAAAAGACTAGCTTTCAACATAAAACAAAGCTATTGAACACCTCTTGAGGTGTAAGCAGTATATACAACACAAACATGCACACACAAAAAACACAGAGAGAGAGAGAGAGAGAGAGAGAGAGAGAGAGAGAGAGACTGTGTAGCTCCGTTGGATCCTCAACTTTCCCTATAAATAGCTACAAAGGTCCGATGTGGAGTATGAAGCAAAAATATCTGGAAGTATGAGCTGCAGAAGGGTCCTTCTGCTGGTGGCATATGAACCATGAACCTCAAAGGATGAATTAAATCGGTCATACTAACCAAACCCATTTGTGGCCTAAAGGAAGTTCCTTTGAAAGGATCCAGAAGAAAATCTGGAAGCCAGGCCCTGAGTCATGTTTTCAGCATCAAGTTTTACATTTTGACGTCCAGCCGTCAAATCCTTCTCACGATCCCAAGGCTTCCATGGATGCTGCCCCTCCCACTCCCTTTTTTCCAGCTCCTGCTTGGATTTCCTTTTAGAACTACTCCGAGCATCCTCTTGGTGCTTTTCTACCAATGATTTTGATCGTTTCTTTTTATTATATTCGTCCACCAATTGTGCATCTGAATTTGTCCTCTTCTTTTCTTGTTCCGTAGAAGCAAGCGCCGAAGCCTCATTATACGCTTCTAAATAACTGCCACATGAAACTTATGAGTTCCAAGAGTCCCAGATATCCCTAGAGTGCAAACTCAAGAAAAGGTAAACCACATAAAGCATACTAAAAATATTACATACTTCATCTTTGCTTTCTGGGATCTTTCTGAAGGAGTATCTGTCCACATACTGGTATCACCACGTCCACCTTTAGAGGTCCTGCTAAACTTTGTTGTTTGCATCGTCACACCAGGCTGGAGAAAAAAAATCAATAGCAGCCCGAGTTACAAAAAAGCAAGGCGATCATTAAAGTTATGATGTCCTGTGAAAAAAAAAAAAAAACCTTTCGTGGTGTTTTTTAAAATTAGTTTCTTTATTTAACAGTTAGAACCAAATGTATATTTATTTCATTTACGATGTCCTTTTAGATTGCAAAAAATAACATTGGTTTCATGTTTAACCACTGTATTAAAATGTGACTCCAATAATTTCCAATTCCAAATACAATCCGGTAGAGGCTCCAGTTTGAGAGATGGATTGATGCCTTTATACCAACTGAGACACAGAATACCACAATCTGATTTCCGTGGACGTGACTCTTTATGACCTGATTACTGCTGTGACATATTTAAGTTTATTGAGTTTCTGAAAGAGGACTTGTGCTAATTTCACACACATTTCGTGCAGCAATAACAAATGAAAAAACAGCTTTCATCTCTCTAGTTTTTTGTTTTTTTTTTTGTGGGGGGGAGGGGTAGGGGGAAGAGAAAAAAAAGTAATGTTACCTTCTATTGACATAGCTTAGTTCATTTTTACGGAAGGAAAACTGAAGAGGGAGGCAGGAAAAGGAGGGGTGGGGGGGATTGGGGTGTGGAGAAAAAACAGTGATAACTTGAACATGAAGAGGGCCTTACTTTTCTTTCTGGGGGTAATGTTGTCATCCATTCATCTCTTTTTGGTTCTGCTTTCACATCCATGTCTGCCAGAAGGACATCATCACCCTCCATGGATATACCTGCCGATGGAACAGCTAGTTTCACATCCACAGGAGCTTTAACATGCCAAGAAGTAATAACATGCACTAAAGCAAAAGCAACTTTGTGATTTGAAAAATAATTTGAGAATTCAACAGCAAAGACTTTCAGTTCAAGACCTGCAGCAAACTACTATATAATGACTTCCAAAAATAAAACGCAGGACTGATGCAAGAACAGATTCTATTTCTAAAAGCTTTGAGCACAACAAATATATTGGACAAAGATCTATGAAGTTCCAGTCAACAGCAACACAAGATTCCACTTAGTCTTCAAGAAAGCCTACCTTTGTTAGTTATCACTTCAGATTGCTTCTGGTTAGCAGATGTTAATTTGGTATCACAAAATAAAACCAAAAAGTAAATACAGTCAGTCCTCGCTACCCAGAAAAGAGGATGGAGAAGAGTTCACAAACAAATAAAAAAAAAAGCAAATAACAAAATGGTATCTGTAACAATCATCCAGTGGAGCATAACCCTCACTGCAACTAAAGTAGCCTATTTCTCCAAGCGACAAGAAAAAAGTCCTCTTTGAGCCATCTTCAGATCATGACCAGGAGAAGAGAAGTGTCACTGGTTCAGTAAGACCAACATCAGAGGATGATCGTTCCTCAGGTTGTGCATGTAGTGAGTAGGCCTCTCAAATAATTCGGTCTTCTCTTGGGTGGCAACCCAGAATCTGTTGGTTTTTGAGCATGTACATTAAAAATGCCTACTCTATTTTGGGTGTAAAATTATGTTTATTGAGCCTTGTTTAGATAAATCCCTTTTAATTGCACTCTTTAATTAAAGTTTCCAGTACCATTGATTTTATAATCAAAAGATTTGAGAGTCAGAGGGTCTCTTTGGTGGCCTCTCACAGTCCAGGGAAAGTCCTAGAGACCATTTATTATGAGAAAATAGGTCTGCAGCTGCCTGAGAAGGATGGTTGTTTAGGATTGGACAATCGGGTTCTTACGATCAAGGCCTTAGAAATATTAGCAGAATTTCCTAAAAATAAAAACTCATCTAGTCATACCATGATAATAGAACTATATGATGCTCATATTGATGTTGCGCGTAAGGAATCTTTTAACAAATCATCTAGGCCTCAGAGAAGTGATGGGATGCTGATGTTGCACATAGCGAGGGTGTCACGTTGGGAAGACTTTCTCAATGGGTATATAGCCCCCTTGTGACATATAACCTGACATCCCCCAGTGCCTCCATGTTTCGACCCTGGAAGGGGCACATGGATCACTGATATTAAACACGTCCTCTTTGGCTTGATCCATAACGGCCATACAGGTCTCCACGGATACAATAATCTGCGTAGTGCCTCGGCCTTGACCAAGCAGTCGCGGCCAATTTACCTGGGTCAGGCCTAATTTACCGACGTACTCTATATGGGCTACGCAAGATGTTTGGTCGAGCATATACCTTGGATCCCCATCCTAGCACCCTAATTCATATCTTGTCTACATAGGGAGCAAGGGCTGGGGAGCTCTTTGAGCTCGACACATGGTGGGGTAGCCTTGGCATTGTATAGTGGCCCAGCCACAAGATCCTTGAGGTTATATGGCTCAATAGTTAGGGCTGAGGATTTCCTGTAGCACAATTCCCTCTGAGGAACTTACACATTGGCCAATCTTAGAGGGAGATCCCCAGATGCCTATCTAGCACGTACCCCTCATCCTCCAGGAAATAGCTCACGCTCACCTCTATTACCTAAACTCTTCTAAATTTGTAAAATATCGAACAATTGACACTCAGATAAAGGTATGGAATATGTGTCCGATATGGCTAGTTGGACATGTGATTACACCCTAAAAGTGTAATGATACGCCCTTAATTTGTACTTTGTTAGACTTATATTGTAATTAATTATCTTATTTTAGTTAGATATTTGTTTGAGTATGTTTTGTATGTGTTTTGTAAGTTATATAAGCTAATAAAGGTGAAAACAAATCAAGAATAATCAAAGCGAGTTTAAGGCGAATAATTTATTCATGAAAATTCAGATCTATCTCGGTATTTCGGCCATAACTTTTTACTCCAATATCCGATTGAGCTGATTTTTGCATCATTGGAAAGAAGACTTCGAGCTCTACAACTTTGCGTCTAATGTGCATTGGCTGAATCGAACTCTAGAGTGGTCAAATCAAACTTCAAAATTTCTACAGCTGAGCAGTGTGAATAGTACCCGTCCGGACGAATACTGTTCACTTCAAACGGGCGTCGAACGGACCGTTCGGACGGTATTCGGACGGTTGCTGTTCATCCAGATTGTGTTTTTTGCGTCCGAAACTGTGTTCTTTTAGGATTTTTTTGTATAGTTTTTGAGGAGTTAGGATTTTTTTTAGCAGGGGGCGGCGGTAGAAGCTCTCTAAGGTTAGTTTTTTTCATTTTTCTTCATTTTTAGCTTAGATTTAGCTTTGTAATGTTAATGTAGGTATAAAACTTGTAGTTTTCTTCCATTATATTGTATTTTCTTTCACTTTCTTGCATTTTCTTTCATTTTCTTTGCAACCAAACATCTTTAATATTTAAGTAAATTTTATATTTAAGTCTCTACATGCTTTCTTTACATTTCTACATGTTTTTTATGATGTATTCAAGTAGCTAAAGTTTACATTGGGTTTAAATGTGAAAATCACCCAAATCATCCAAGGAATTCATTTGAAGGTATCTCATAAATTAATTGTCATATTTTCTTAGAATTCAAATTTCTAGTAATTAGGTGTGGAATTTTAGAAAACTTAGATTATTGACTAAATTTGGAGATTTTCATCACCCAAATCAATGGTATTAATTTAGGACTCTTGACTAGAAAAAAAACTCCACAATTGCTAGAAATTCATTCCCAACAATTGATTGAAGATGCCTTAGAAAACCTAGGTTATTGACTATGTTTGGCTAATCAATGCACAAACCACAAATTTGGTATTGACTAAGTTGAATCGATGGTATTAACCTTTGATTCCCCATTGAACATGTATCTAATTTCAATTGCTTGAGAATAATTGGTTTTCAAAGCTAAATCCTCCGAATCAAACACACTTAAATGTTGTGTTTGATTTGAGTTATAAACTCCAATGGAAACCTTGGATGAAATTGAGTGGTTGAATCATTTGAGCCTAATTCCCTTTTTAATTGCTTTAATTCTATTTTCACTTTGCTTTAATTTATTTGTCTAGTGTTAATTCTCTTTATTTTTATTGCAATAGTTTAGGAATTCAAAACAACCACCAAAACCCAAAAGATTTTCGATCTTTTTAGTTTCCTTTTTTATTTTAGATCTAATTCCCCACATAATTGCAATTCAATCTTAAGTTAGATTAGTATGAGTTGAGTGCTAGAGCCTATATTTGGCTAGATCCCTTGGGAAAAAACGATACCAGATTACCAGTTTATACTTCATCGCAACCCCCGTACTCTTGCGGGATGCTAACTCCATTTTGTAGGAATACCGCATTACGGAGGCGAGTCAAGTTTTGACGCCGTTGCTGGAGACCAAAGGCACAAGGCGAGCACTACTAGCTTGGGGTTGAAGAGCAATTGGTGGATTGGATCTCCATCAATCTACCACAACGAAGGAATCTTCGGCTTAGGCCATCGGTAACTTCGTTCTAATTTTTGTGTAAATACTATGTTAGATTTTCATTCTTTCTTTTTCTCTTTATTTTAGGCTTGTTTTGTTTATTTTGTATATATTTTGTTTTATTTTAATAATTTGATTGGAGGATTGCTAGAGGAGAATTAGGGATTGTGTACATTACAAATTGATGGTATATAACTTGTGGAGATTGGAGGTTTGGTTGGATTGAACTTAATTAAATTGGTGAAATTTTTATATGGAGATTAAAAGTTTGGATAGAACATTATTGAGCATTGTTGTGTATGATGTGTTGAGGCGCAGTGTGCTACATTTGTTTGTGCATTGCATCCAATTTTCATTGTGCACTTCATTATGTTTGGTGGTAAATTTTCACACCTTCCATCATCCAATATGTCTATTAGAGAACTCCTAAAAGCTAATGGCCAAAGAGAGCCTCCACGACCACCTCCCACTCTTGGGAGGTGTGACCAACTTAACCTTGGTAGGGGATATGAAAAAATATTTTCACATCATTATTTTGAGCCTCACCCTTACCAAGAGCCCTTTGACTATCGCCATGTATCACCTCCACCATACAACACTCCATCATGCGAATACCCCCATGCCCAATTTTTACCCTATGAGGAATATCACTCTCCTCACATTGACACACAAGCGAACACCATAGAGGATACCCTAGAGGACACACTTCAACAAGCCATAAAATTTCAGGGAGAAGTGAACTCTAGAATAGATGAGGGCCTTAATGAGATAAAGAGTCAATTGACTCTTTTAATGCAAACCTTGGTTGTTCGAGCGGAGGACAAGTCCCATGTGTCATCTCCAATTATTCCTCCTAACCAAGGGTGTCCAAGTACACCCGCTCATCCCATCACTAACCATAAGAATGAGGAAATAATTGATCAAAATACCTTCCCCAAAACTTTGAGTTTAAAGAAGACATTCCTAGGGAAAGTGAGGCAATTATTGAAAATATATTTCGGGATGAAAATTTTGAGAGAGTGGAGTCCGAAATTGGGGACTCCAAACAAGAAGAGAGGGGTAAGATTACACTTAATGATGGTGTTGGTTTAGATGTTGAGAATGTGCTTATCAATGAGGATGTTGACGGTTTAGAGGACACACCTACCATGTCTAGGAATCATGTGATCCCTATTTTTACGCCTCTAACACTTAGTACTATTTTACCGGAACCTTTGGAGCTCCATGTCCCAACACTTGAACCAACCATCATTCCAATGGCCGACTAATCAAAAGAAGAAGAGGGTCCAACACTTCATGGCATGAGCATAATGGGCACCTTTGTACATGATTATTTTTCATTTTCTACATACCATGACCCTTTCTACCCCTATATGCTTCAATGCTATATCTTAGAGTTCATCAAAAAGGTTGTCATTGTATATTCTCATTTTTGCACGAACTCTTTGAAAATCTCTAAGTTGGGGGGGTGGGATGATGGCCAATTCCCACTTCGTGGCATTGGGTGATTTACTCTTTCTAATTTGGGTAGGAGTAGGAGTAGTTGTTTTATTTCTTTGTTTTTCTTAGTTTGTTTATGATTTTAAGTTGGGGGTGTCTTAAGCACCCCATTTTCTTTTTCCCACCATGTATGTGCATTTCATGCTTTGTTCTCATGCATTGATGACAATGCATCATTTTAAGTTGGGGGTGGGGTAGAGGCTAAACCTCTATTGGTTTATTTTTGTTCATTTGTTTAGCACCCTATATAAAAAAATAAAAAATAAAAAATCATTTAACTTGTGAAAGTGCCTTTTGAGATTGAAAGATAGGAATTTTTGCATGTATCTTTACTCATGATGATGTTGAATCATTCCTCATACCCAACATGTAGTGGGAGTTGCAGAATTCATGCATTTGTAGAGGGGATTACATCATTGTGCACAATCATGCTTTACAACATAGTTTGTTACTAGTTTTTGTTTTTCCATCCTTACATTAATGAAGATTATTACCTTGTGAGCTTTAGAGCATTTATCGCCTTTTGGAGCGTTTACATTTAATCAAGGATAGTTTCTTCACCCTCACTTCATTCAATAGCTTCATTATACTTGTTTTTTGTTCATGAGTTGAGTTTTGATCTTGTTATTGACACTTGTACTCTATGAAATGTTTCGATTGTACAACTTTGGATATGATTCTATGCCATTTTCTTCTTCATAGTCATAAGTTTCCCGTTACCGAATCGATCATTTTCCCTTAACCCTTGTTGATCTTCTACTTGAAAAAATAGAGGAAATTGATTTGGAGAGTTCAATGCATATGAACATATTGAAATATGAAAGGTAGTTGTTGAATCTAAAGGGGAATGATAAAATGATGGAAACAAAAGAAGAAGTAAGAAAAAGAAAAAAAAAAAGAAGAAGAAGAAGAAGTAAGAAAAGAAAGAAAAAAAAAGAAGAAAAAAAAAAAGAAGAAAGAATAAAATAAAGAAAAGAATGAAAGAGAAGTTCAAAAGTTGAAAATATTTTAAGAGAAGAGTGAGAAATGAATAAAAAAAAAAAAAGTGTATTAAATGTTGAAAAGGGAGAGTTGTAGTTGTTTTGCATTCATCATTTCATGCCTTGATCACACATGATATGACTATTTACTTCATCTCTTTACCCTTACCTTTCACATCTTCTATATTACCCTCTTCACCTCTACATGGTATAGATGATCCAAGTTGTGCTTGATTGAAGTTTTCAATAGAATATAAGCTATATTTTGTCAATTTATTTGAATCAACGCTTAACTTTGAAGATTCTTTCATGGAACTATGCTAAAGTCAATACACTTCTATCTTTTCGGTTTTTGTAATTGGTATACTCACTTGTTTTGTCTCTTTACATTTACTCCATTGTTGGGCATATCATTGTGAGAACCAAGTGGAACTTTAATTGTGAGTGTATGCCTTGTGAGGATTGAATCAAAGCGTAAAAAGGGTGGATTTGCGTAAATGAGTTTCATTTGTGTTGTTTAGCATGATTCTCCACCCACACACATGAACCTCTCTTTTGTATGAGTTGTTGCATATTAATGCAAGTGTTGGAGTTTGGAGTGGCATTAATGTTAACTTGAGTAGGATTATGCATCCATTCATTATTCTTATCTTAATTGGCAATTCACATAAAGATGTTTGTGAGTATCATCACTGAAAACCCTCACGAGACACCACTCGTCCACTAAAGGTAACTTAGGAGTTTAAAGGCTTGGTGCATAAACTAAATGCACTCATGACTCCTACGAAAGTGGAGATTATCCTTTATGTTTTTTTATAGTTTTTGCTAGGGACTAGCAAAATGTAAGTTGGGGGTTGTGATTACACCCTAAAAGTGTAATCATATGCCCTTAATTTGTACTTTGTTAGACTTGTATTGTAATTAATTATCTGATTTTAGTTAGATATTTATTTGAGTATGTTTTGTATGTGTTTTGTAGGTTATATAAGCTAATAAAGGTGAAAAGAAATCAAGAATAATCAAAGCGAGTTTAAGACGAATAATTTGTTCATGAAAATTCAGATCTGTCTCGGTATTTTGGCCATAACTTTTTACTCTGATATCCGATTGAGCTGATTTTTGCGCCATTGGAAAGAAAACTTCAAGCTCTACAACGTTGCGTCTAATGTGCATTAGCTGAATCGAACTCTAGGGTGGCCAAATCAAGTTTCAAAATTTCTATAGCTAAGTAGTGTGAATAGTACCCGTCCGAATGGGTACTATTCACCGTTCGGACGGTTACTGTTCATGAACAATACTCGTCCGGACAGTTACTGTTCACTGTTCGAACGGACTTCAAACGGGCGTCGAACGGACCATCCGGACGGTATTCGGATGGTTACTGTTCATCCAGATTGTGTTTTTTGCGTCCGAAGCGGTGTTTTTTAGGGTTTTTTGTATAGTTTTTGAAGAGTTAGGGTTTTTTTTAGCAAGGGGGTGGCGATAGAAGCTCTCTAAGGTTAGTTTTTTTCATTTTTCTTCATTTTTAGCTTAGATTTAGCTTTGTAATGTTAATGTAGCTATAAAACTTGTAGTTTTCTTCCATTGTATTGTATTTTCTTTCACTTTCTTGCATTTTCTTTCATTTTTTTTGTAACCAAACATCATTCAAGTAAATTTTATATTTAAGTCTCTACATGCTTTCTTTACATTCCTACATGTTTTTTATGATGTATTCAACTAGCTAGAGTTTACATTGGGTTTAAATGTGAAAATCACCCAAATAATCCAAGGAATTCATTTGGAGGTATCTCATGGATTAATTGTCATATTTTCTTAGAATTCAAATTTCTAGTAATTAGGTGTGGAATTTTAGAAAACTTAGATTATTGACTAAATTTGGAGATTTTCATCACCCAAATCAATGGTATTAATTTAGGACTCTTGACTAGAAAAAAACTCCACAATTGCTAGAAATTCATTCCCAACAATTGATTGAAGATGCCTTAGAAAACCTAGGTTATTAACTATGTTTGGCTAATCAATGCACAAACCACAAATTTGGTATTGACTAAGTTGAATCGATAGTATTAACCTTTGATTCCCCATTGAACATGTATCTAATTTCAATTGCTTGAGAACAATTGGTTTTCAAAGCTCAATCCTCCGAATCAAACGCACTTAAATGTTGTGTTTGATTTGAGTTATAAACCCCATTGAAAACCTTGGATGAAATTGAGTGGTTGGATCATTTGAGCCCAATTCCCTTTTTAATTGCTTTAATTCTATTTTCACTTTGCTTTAATTTATTTGTCTAGTGTTAATTCTCTTTATTTTCATTGCAATAGTTTAGGAATTCAAAACAACCATCAAAACCCAAAAGATTTTCGGTCTTTTTATTTTCCTTTTTATTTTAGATCTAATTCCCCACATAATTGCAATCCAATCTTAGGTTAAGTTAGTGTAAGTTGAGTGCTAGAGCCTATATTTGGCTAGGTTCCTTGGAAAAAAACGATACCGGATTATCGGTTTATACTTCATCGCGACCCCCGTACTCTTGCAGGGTGCTAACTCCATTTTGTAGGAATACCGCATTACGGAGGCGAGTCAACATGCATCCTACAAGTATGGATAAATAATTGAGTTTGCTATAGAACTATGCATAAGACTTCTATTTTATGCATAAAATGCATATCTTAGTTTATAAATGCTATTTTACCTTAAATAAAGAAAATATGAAAACTAGCCATGTCTGAGTGTTCTTATACATGAGAATTAGATGAACCCGACAATCATTTGTTATAGATCTAGGTTCTATGCCTGGGGATATTGTAGTAGGTATAGTATGAGCCCTTTGCTCACTTGCATGAAAAGAGCAAGATGATGGAGCGAAGGAGGTGATTCTCTCTCTTAACTTGACCATTTCAATTGTCACTATATAATACTTACGGTGAACTTCAATGCATGACTAACCAAGTAAATGCTAATGATACTTTCTACATAACTACTTTTGTAACGGGCGATGTTTGTATCTTTTTCCCATAAATAGTGAATCAAAGAAGCACAGACACTCCGTGGAGGGAGGGGTCTGTGTGCCCAACACCTATCAGACATAGATTCCAGTGGACATGTGCCCCAAGTTATTTTATTTATTTCCCCCAGAAATGCCAAAGGCGTAGCCGTTTGGGACACAAGATGGATAATGAAGGAGCTAAAATACAGTTTTCAAACTTCTAAAAGAGGGATCTATTTTGTAAAATGAAAAATTATATACTTAAGAACAATAAAAACAAAAAAGTTTGTCTCCAACGAGCCCTAGTGTGTGTGTGTGTGTGTGTGTGTGTGTGAGAGAGAGACAGACAGACACACACACACACACACACACACACACAGAGAAGCCCTGTTTTTGAACAGCAAAGACCGACCTGCGGCTCGACAAGAGGATTTGAACAGATCGAAGCAGCCCCTCTCTTCAACCAGTGAAGAAGAAGGCAGACCTGTCTAACCTGTGGCTTCGACCAGAAGGACTGACCTACAGCTTCAACCAGAGGAGTCTGTGCCTTTGTTTCCAATTTCTTCTATCACACCTCCATTCTTCATCAATTGTTTTTGTAAATGATGTGTTGGTTTACTTTGTCATCTTTGATAGAATGTAGGTACGTGAATGATATGTTAACGTTTAAGCAATGGAATATACCATTTTTTAATTAATTAGTGTTATCTTGTATTTTTTATTTTTAAATATAATATTCACATTAATTGACTCCCTACTTCAATTAAAGCTCTCCCCCAGCCCCCATTTTCCCCTCTAAAGCCCTTCGCTGCACTCATTATGTGTCCATACTTAGGACTGAATTAAGCATGATACTGCTGCACAAGGAAGCTAAGTTTTCCTACTGCAGTCACCAATGATTGTGAACAATAGTTCCACAATAATGAAGAAACTAAGCACAATCAGCTAGTCCGTCTATGTCACAAATGTAAGGAAACAATTTAATACAGGATATTTCCAATGAAGTATGGGACCAAAAAAAAGGAAAAGATAAGGAGGAGGAGGGAGGGAGGGAAGGGAGGGAAGAGAGAGGGAGAGAGTAAAAGAAAAGAAACTATTAACACTTATTTTACTTTTTCTTCCCTTCATTTGGTACATATTTACGGTATGCTACTTTTGAAAGACACAATTTCAGTACACATCTCAAGTACGTTAAAATACTAAAATTTCACTCAATCAACACAAAGGATCTATCTTATTCTAGTATGATATTCTCATTCCATCCTCAATGAAACACGCATTTAACAAAATTTTGTCCCGTAAGGAGTCATCATCAGGAATGCAGTTCGGTCTGAAATAGAAATGAAAATAACTACCTATTGCCTACTCGCACAGAGAGAGAAAATTATTGA
The DNA here is from genome assembly GCA_033060915.1 of Euryodendron excelsum. Classification (NCBI taxonomy): domain Eukaryota; kingdom Viridiplantae; phylum Streptophyta; class Magnoliopsida; order Ericales; family Pentaphylacaceae; genus Euryodendron; species Euryodendron excelsum. The sequence continues at coordinate 12,978,193 of CM065391.1, forward strand.
GGTTGAAAGTCTACTAGAAGAACCATTTTTATTTTTTTTTCTTTTGGTGATATAAAAAGAACCACTTTACAGTACAAAAAAACTAACCTTGCAAACGTCTCCACTGAGCAGCCTCACGCATTGCCTGCAATTCTGCCTACAGAAGCAAAAACCATCTTGTATAACATTGACCATTAAAAAACTACAAAACTCCACCTAGTTCAATACTGGGTAATATATGTACCTTAAATTCCTCTTGTTCCTCCTTCAGTCTGATTTTCTCATCCAGCGCTTTTCGCTATAAAAGAACAATATGGTTAGAAAAATATCCCGATATCAGATACTTTACTGAAATTGACATAGGATACAGAATACAGTATTCTCTTAGTTAGAGAGCCAATAGACAGATAATATTGCTGAACTCACCAAGATGGCAAAAAAGGTATCTATAACCACCATCAGCTTTATATTATTCAAATGCATAAAAGAGAAGTGATGACGCATGGTTTATAAAACTTAAGGGCAAAAAGGAAATACCAATCAACCTGGTTATGGTGAAAACATGACCTGCCCCACCCTTCCCACAATGAGTCAGGTTGGGGGTGCATCCAAACAGGCAAGGGAGGCCACTTAGAATTTGCAGTCTAACCATATAAGAACAGTTTAAATTTTTATATCCATCACAAAGTAATGCGAAAGTAAAAGTCCAACAACACCAGCCAGCATTGTGGAAGACAGCATTTTTAAAACAAAAACCATTAAGAAAGGCAAATGTGTCACTTCAGAGATAAATTCCACCCAAGCCTAATAATCTTTTAACTTGCCCCCTCCCTCCATGTGCTCGGGACACATTTGAGGAGGGGATTTTCTTTGTCAAAGCAGGGTATGGGAAGGGCTGGCCCATCCCAAAGCCAGTCTGTTGCCATTTCTAGCTACAATGTGATATCATTCAATAACTAAGACAAAATATGACTCATATTTTCTCCTTGCAATCTATAGAGTCAGTTAAACTGGTTGAAACATTCCTTTCATTTAATAATAAAACAAGTACAACCAACTGAAAACCAAAGCAGTAATGATCCTAAGCACTGTCACAAACTCCATTGCGATTTATGACACTGTTCCAATGTCAGAACCATAATATTCAGGAGAAGGGCATAGTTTGCACCCCAACAGAAGAAATAATTGAAGAGTTCCTTGGCGACAAAAGACATGTTCAGGCACCGATTTTAACTGATTTCTCAACCATAAAACACCAACCAGTACAAAAACACTTCTTGGACACTCCTAGACGTGTAGGACACTTGTTGGACATATCAATGATGTAAATATAAATTTTGTAATTTCATACACTTGGCCAACTCTTGTTGAATGCTCAGCCAACAGTTTGAAAAAGTGTTGCCCGACACTTTTGAAATAGGATGAATACATTCCTCAGTGTCCAATCTTTAAAAGAATTAATTACACTTCCGCCCCCTCATCTATGACTTAGTATAAAAAAAAAACCTTAAATTTTTACCCTTTAAAGTCTAAATTGATATCAAGTCAACCCTTCTATTAGAAAAATGGATGGATATTTGTCATGTGACTAGCACATGACTGAAAAAAGTTATTCTTTCGACAAAATTACCCTATCATTAAAATAAAGGAAATTTTTTGGGACAAAATTACCCTCAAAAGACAAGGAAAATTTACACTCGCATTAAATGGGTTTGGCTGTTTAGGAAAAATTTGGAAAAATTGTGGATAAGGAAACTTGCGAAGAAATCAGTACGCATAAGGCCATGTTTGGAATATAAATTTTGTTGATCAAAGGCTAAAATACATGTCAGGAAGGTTAAATGTCAATTTGCCTATTTTGTTAATGGTGTTGACACATAAAAGAATTATGATACTTTAAGGGGAGTAAATGTAACTTTTTTAGTATAAGAAAGTTAAGTGATACTGAGTCATAGTTGAAGGGGTGACAGTGCGCTTAACCCTTAAAAGAAATACATATGTTTATATGCACATAAAATAAAGTTTGGGATTGTACATATTCCCACCATAATTCAAGCATCCAACGAGCATTTTCCAATTTATAGAAAGAATATAATTGAAAAGACAAAAAAGAAGAGAATAGTTACTTCATCCAAAAAAAACAAAAATATTAGAAGAAATAAGATGTGTGTCTAGCTTCATCTTCCTTATCATGCAATTGATAATATAAATTTATAGAAACAATCAAGTCGTACAATATATAGACATGTATATTTTATTAAAATCAAAAAAAGAAAAAGTTTATTTCTTTTAGAATTTTCCTTGTCATGTTGTGTGCCGTTGTGACTTTGTCCCGAGTCTGTGTTTGTAATACACTTCTACTTAAGCTCTCCTTGCTCAACCTTAACATCAATTTTGAAAATATTCTAAGTCCAGGAAATGTCAAGGTTTCAAGATTTGACAACAAGCAATAATCCAAATGTTAGATTTAAAATAAAAAAAAAAGTCCACTCGAAATGCATGGAAGTAATTTCAGTGAGCAAATCTCAATTGGTAATAGGGGAATTTGCCTAAAATTCACAAGTCAAATCGGAAAGTAGGTCGTTTTGTAATTACTTAAGTTGGGTGAAAATGCAAAGCAGATACCATCGATTCATGGTTGAAACTTGACCAAATAAAACAAAACAGAAGAAGAGGAAGAAGAGGAAGGTTACAAGCATTGTTGTTTGCCGTATACAAACCACAAGATCAAAGTACGCAACAAAGAAAATACAATCAAAAAACAGATTCACAAGAATTTACATGGTAGGACAAGATGCCTAAGCACACAAAAGTGAGGGAGGTCAAGTCCACAATCAATAATGAATAGGGGATACAAGAAAACCATATGTTTCGTGCGCACACACTAAACATGCTCAAAAAAGACAGGTTGAATCAAAGAACAGGCCCAAAATTACAACACCAGAGCCCCACTGGAGTAGAGCATGGAAAGAAGAGAAAGGCCAAATCAGCAATTTTTCTAAGAGCAGTTTTAGGGCACTTTTCAATAAGTTTATACTTTGTCATATTTCCATGTTTCTTTTATGTTAGAATACTGCTGGATATGTTTAATTATGTTCAAGTGTCAAAGGCATGTTAATAATCTGAAGATTTGATAGACATGGGCTGTAGGAGTCGCCCATGGGTCATATAACAAATCAAATAATGTTATTGAGTCTTATATGAAGTTTTTATTGAATCTAGAATATTATAGTAGGTCAAAATATCTTGGTTTCCCAAATTGTGTCATAATCCTTATAGAATTGGGAGAGCTCTCGGCAGCCTATCAATACTATTTTAATATTTCTAGTCATTGGAGTGGAGTTTTAGAGGATTAGTGTGAAGCTTTTATTGCTGTGTAACATTTTGTGCAGCCTTACTTCGGGTGAGGTTATACCTAAAAAGTTCTAGTTGGATTCCGGGAGTTTTCTAATTTTCTCTCTCTTCTTCTCTTTTCACAAAACACTATCCTTAGGTTACTGTTCACAGCATTGGAATAGTGCCAGTTTCAACCATAAATCCTTAGCTAATTGAACCCAAAGCATACCCAACCTTGATGCTACCCTTTGGCCTTTCACACCAAAATCTCACAGAATCACTGTTTTACTGGGAATTTTTGCAGCCAATCTGAAAATTCTGCAACCAAAAACTTCCGAAAATCAAACCAATTATGATCCTTTTCCATCTAAAACCCTAAAAGCTTTCCTCCACCTTTTAAAATCCTGACCCCCTCAATAACGCTCCAAAACCAACCATAAAATCCACTCAAAAGCAGCAATACACTAAGTTTCCCAAAGCTATCCTACATCAACCCAAGTGTTATTGCAATGCCTTAATAGTGAAACTGGGGACAATGATAAAATGCATCCCTAACCTGCAGAATATAAGACAACTAACAACACCCATGCAATGATCTCACTAATTGCCTTGGGATTCATCCAATGCACATCATGCATAGCATATGCCACACGATATCTGCAGTTTGACAGTGTGTTTGTGCATTTCTTAATTAATCTCCTTGAGCAAAACTGTCTATCCTAATTGTGTTTGACAGTGTCTATCTTTCTAATTTGTCACATGAAGATAGTTCTTATTAAGTAGGGGACAAAAAACATAATGGAAGTTTCTGTGTATCATGAAGTCTCATCCGTAACAAAATCAACACTAAGCTCAAATAAAAGAAACGGTTGAATTATAAACCTCAACGCACACTAAAAAATTAAAAAAAGAAAGAAAAAGAGCCAAAAAAAAAGGAAGAGACGGGGGTAGCAAACGCAAAGCAGCCTTTCACTTAGCTGAAGCCAATTAGTTGGGAGATAGGGTTTTGTTCAGCTAAACTTAAATTCAAGCATGAGGGGGGTAAAATAAGGTAACCAGTACACAACCCTCCAGCGAAAGCAACACACCAAAATTCAATCAACTAGCATTGATTCATCTCAGCTCGAAGCACACTAATAGCAACCCTGACAACCACCAAAAGCATTAGTAAATAACCAAGGAAATAAGAGACAGACAGAAAAAGAGGAAGAGAGTTCAGCCTTCCTCTACATCAGGGCTCAAATATTAAGTTCCTCACACACCCTCCTCATTTGAACATGTACAGCTTATGAGTTGTGTCATCATCCATATTTTCTAGCAAGCAAATGGGGTCAGTAGTTATATCTCCCCAAATAAGTTGTTAAAAAACTTAAAAGAGTGCGAGAGGAGCAAGATAAATCATGAGCAAATTGGCAAAGGTCATACAAGAGTTTACAAATCTAGCCAACATGCAAGGATAGACCAACCAAACATAGAAAAACTGAAACTTCACTCAGCAAGCAATAGAATCAGAATATAACGTCTAAATGAACATTAAATTCATGATATACTGACTGCAATCAACAAAGCACAAACTTCACAAAATGGTCACATGCAAGATTCTTGTCTGTCCACTCCTACTATATCCTTCAGTATCCTCTATCAACATCTTAATCATGGAAATAAATTTCAAGTACAGGCTGGATCTCCAGACAGTAAATTATATATACATATAATACCTAAATCAGTCAACGGCATTAAATATAGAAACCATCAAACTAAGATACAAGACCAAAAGTGTAAAAAGGCATCATAATATTTACTTATAAACCTTGACAATGTATGACACACATGACACACCTTATCCGGATCTTGTAAGTCTTTAAAAGCTTTATTTAATTTAATAAATGCTTGGTGGGCTTGAGGGTGAGAGCATTTGTCAGGGTGTACCATTAGAGACAGCTTCCAGTACCTAAACCGTCATTGAAAGGGAAAGCAATAAGTTGAAGAAACATGTTAAGCAACAAAAACTATAAATGTAAACGTGTTGACAATTAAAAAAAAACTAGACAGGACAGTGAAAGAAAAATCGCCAATCTAGTTTGTCTTTAATACCATGGTGGCAAATAACAGGATATTGAAAGTTCTCTTCTACAATTATAAATATGTGAAGGCAACATGGAATACTGAGTTTCCATGCAGAATTCGGAACCTACTTGTTAATTATGCATACTGTAGAAACAAAAATCCAATCAGACAAAATAGAGAGGATATGTCTAGTTTTTCAACAAACTATAATCATTTTTTTTTTTATATAAGTAACAAACTACAATCTACAACCTTACCTTTTCTTTATGTTGTCAGCTGACATATTTCTGTTCACTCCTACAACATCATATGGACTATCAACCTCAACTCCCATTATTCTTGTAACCTGACCGTATACATTTACCAGCTCATAAGTTTTCATTCATACGCAACAACCAATGCAATATTCAAGACATAACTATTTAACAAAGCATAACAAATGAAGTATGCTAAACCAAGGGCCGACAGCAGTGCAAAAAGCTTGACATAGACTACAGAAACTGTCAAGATTTCCCAAAATATATCTATAAACAGAAATAATAAAATAAGATAAAATAAGAAGAAATTTGTCTGCCAGATATCCTAAAGAATTATTCTGAGTCCTGTAAAAGTTGATCTGATGCAGATTAAACATTCCAAGCACGACATTTTATGACTTTTCTAATAGAATTCCTGAATTTGGATTCTCTTTCCTATCTGCTACAATATTTTGAAGACCAGTGACATACAAATGTCCTGGTTTTTACTTCTTCAAATGATATTTGAAATGACACAGGAATATAGTGGTGATGAAGCTGATGACTACTGATTGGACTAACAATTGGCTGACGGAAAACATGTCTTCATTGAAGAACTATAGATATCATCAATGAGACACAAAATGCAGTCAAAGAAGATATATCTAAACTCCTTATATAACCCCATCCTCCATATGCCATATCACTATTGAATTTCCATACATTATTGCATTCCTCAATTTCCAAAAGCTAAAAAAATAAAAGTAAAAATAACGGTCAAAACATTTGTGTCCAATTTGATGTATGATTGAGAAACCTGCAAGAAATAGGCAATAGAAATAAAAATGGAAACTCGCAATAAGATTTTCATAGTCATTGGGAGGCCATTGAACATTAATTGGTACAACTATTAAAAAACGATAAAAGCCTATTCTCAATCTTGATAGAGTGCAATTGAATAAACAAAATTTGATAAAGACTTGGGAAATTGAGTTAGGAACCTCTTCAAAACGCTCTGCCTCATTTGCTGATTCAGCTTCGGTAACCACAGCAGTTGGTGGAGGTCCTATAAACACTCCAATGTCTTCCTCCACCTCAGCCTCCCTAGATTGAATTATAAGTAAACAGGAACATAATAGTCACGTCAATTAGACTTTCCTATTGTCCAACAAAGCCATATTCATAGAGCAATCCAGCATTTTTTTATAGGTAAAATAAGCATATCACACAACTCTAGGTCATTATCAAGTTTAGAATTCAAAATAAAATATAAGAGATGCAAATAGTCCAGCAATCCTGAACATACAAAGCATGTTGTACAAGTCTTCAGAAAATACCTTAATTCAGCCTCCGCTTCAGTTAATTTGGCTGCAGCAGCAAGTAGCTCAGCAGAAGGCATTTCAGGGCCAATCACCCTGCTAGCCAACAATTGTGCAATGAAAACATGACATCAGAAATAAATATCAGAAGTCCAATGGAAGCTAAAGAGCTGAAATCATAATATGACCACATCAATCTCTAGAGGATTGAGTACATAACATGGAGATTTAAATTAAAGCACAGAAAGTTACATCAAGCTCACATCAAATCCAGGAAAAAAAGATAAAGGAACCTGGAAAGGACTCCTTAGTCCAAAAGAACATAGAAACTATAAGCATTCCTTTCAGGCCAGGAGTGTTTAAGCACAAAGGAGAGCCATTTGAGTCGATGTTAATTATAATTGCGTCAATATCTTCCCAGTTTTTTTCCTAACATGTTCTTTGGAAGCTCTAAAGAAAGTCGAGTTTGTTAACAAGTAGAATTGACATGTGGAATAAGTTGGAGCAGCACATGTGACTGTAAATGCAACCCCATTGTATTCATAGTTGGACAGTTGTAAGTTATTGTCCAGGAGAAGAGCAGATGGTCAAAGAACAAGAACAGAAAAAGCTGATATTGCAATTGTAAACATCTGACGAATAAGACCAAAACAATATCTTCAATGACTGGCTTTTCAATGTGACACCAGTCACACCACCGTTAGGAAAACTATGTTAATTGATCTTTCTTGGTTGCAATATCTTCTGTTCGGTTTTTATTCCATAATCTGACTCCCAAAAACTCTACAAGATTTTTTTAATAATTTCTTCATTTAACAGTTTTTGCTCTTATAGTCACCCTCATTAAATACAAGCATCACAAAAGGTACCCTAGGTGAGCACAAAGCGGGATGAAAGTCAAACTCCTAAGACTAATAGATGATTCCCACTCCCCCTTCTCCCTGTTAGGCCTGCCCATGGACCGAGTCTGGTTTAGATCCGACCCAATTCGAGTTCGAATATTGTGGGACACGATCCAATTACAACAAGATACCAGATCTGATTATCCGATATGACCCATTTATTTAAAATTTTAATGAGACCATTTTTGGGTTTTGAGTTACCCGTCATAATAATTTCAATAACCAAATGGGGGTTGGGTACCATTGATGATTTAAATAATAATTTCAAGCTATTGTAGAGAGAAAATATGAGAGAGAGAGAGATTTATGAATATTTTTTCTGACAAAAGGGTGAAGGGAAGGATATAAGGTGGAGTTTGGAAGAGCCTTAAGTATAGAAGATGAGAGAGAGAAAGAATGTGTTAGGAAAATTAGCTCATTTTGTGCCATGTAATTTGAGAGCTAAAATCTTTTTATGTCTTGTGTAAGGCTTGAGTGTATTGATCACATTGTAATGACCTTAGAGGTTAGGAATTTGTCTCCATAGAGCCTCAAGGGAAAAATCAACAACAGCTAGATGAATTTTAAAAAGATGGGTCACTTGTAAAATTCAAATGAATCTGTCTCTAGCAGATCAGTTCTCTTGTAGCTGGTTTTAGCCATGATATGATTCGATTTCGAAAAGGCTCATTAGAAGAAAAATTGTAGATTTTCGAATCTTCTTTTCAGAAAACTTCAAATCGCATCAATCTGACATCTGAATAAAAAATTACAGCTAAAATACTAAAGACAGCCAGTGAAGCCCGCTGTCAGGTGGACTCCACCCCGCTTGAGCGGGGTCCAGCTACTTCAGCAAAAAATGCTCCCAGTGCAGTCCGCTCTCAAGCGGACTCCACCCCGCTAGAGCAGATTCCGATGATTCAGCACGTGGCAGGTCAGTTTTTTGTCCGAATCTGCTTTCCAACCTTGCACTAAAAAGCTAAAAGGTAGCTTTAACCCATCAAGGAACATGTGGAAACATATGGGAGGTATCTTAGCTGGTCTTCACTCATCAAGAAACATTATTTTACATCATTTACAAGCATGAATCATATATACATCTTGCCCATGCTCTTAAGCACATGAAGATCAACTTGCCCATACTCTTTGAGCACATAAGAATCAATTTACCCATACACTTGTGCACATGGAGATATACACTTGTGCATATAGGGATCAAAGGGAGAGATGTTCTAGAGTTTTCTTTTTCAGCCAACAAGGGCTTGTAGCAGCCGCCATAATATATATATATATAGAAGAGTTTCAAGTGGGTGAACGCAAGAATCTAAGCAAGAATCTAGAGAGAAGAGATTCAAGTGTTTGGGGTGAGCTCTCTCCTACTTAGAATCCTCTACTTCATATGTTAAGAACCTACATGTTCTAAGAGGACTCTCCATCATACTTTCCTACATACCACCAATGAGAAGAGAGTAACTTGTGGTGATTCAAGTTACTAGATTGAAGAGGGCAGCATGTGGTGATTCAAGTTGCTAAATCAAAGAGCTTCATCGTGGACTCGGTGGAGAATCAAGTGCTGGAACGAATTCATGGATTCGAATGGTGTGCAAGCTGCAGGATTCAATCCTACTTGTGGACTCAACGGTGTGAAAGAGGTGTAAGGCTTCTTGTAATTTGTTCCTTATATAGTAATTGATTGGAGCTGGACTAGGTCTCGTGATTTTCTCTCGCAAGGGTTTCCACGCTAAAAATATTATGTGTTGATGGTTGTGTGTTTTGATTTATGTTTATGGTTTGCTTTAGATTAATCATTGCAAATACTTACTTAAAAAATGAGTAGAGACCTATTCACCCCCCTCTAAATCCACATTTTAAGGTATAAATTCATATTTTCAAGAACACTTGTTTTTCCCAAAATGCAGAGGCCACACCTGTGTTGTGTAACTTCTGTGAGCTTTCTTCCGGTTCATTTTTCTTCTGCTCTGGCTTCATGGTAAAACTTTTCTTGCCTTTGGGAAAACTTTCATGTTAAAACTTTCCTTTGGCTTTTACACAAGAATGGAAAAAGTTGAGCCCCAAATAGAAGAGGGGAGGTTACTGCTACTTTTTGTCTTTGGTTTTAGCTATGTCACATCTCTTTCTTCCTTGTAACTCTATTATGTGAGCCATAATAACTTCTGCTTTTGCAGGTTACTCTCTCTCTCTCTCTCTCTCTCTCTCTCTCTCTCTCTCTCTCTCTCTCTCTCTCTCTCTCTCCATAGTTTTAATAAATTTTTAGACTTTTTGCTTTCAATTATCTTGTCTGGCTCGTCTTTTTCTTATGTGACCTAAGGCTTCTCCACTAGCTCAAAGCAAACTGAGGTTTTTGCCTCTCTCACTTTGCATAGGATAAAAGAGTCCCCTCATAAGTCTCTGCAAAAACCTAAGGAAACTATCTTGAACATACCCACCACACCAAACAAAACAAAGCTAGTTAAAAAACAACTAGATTCACAACTCCTCTCTCTTTCACTCCACTGACTTCAAAGTTCAATTAGAGTAAGCAGAGTCAGAGATATAAATTGTAGAGTCTATAATGAGTGCACCTGTCTGAAGCTATCTAGTGAAGCATTTTCGAGGGTAATAAGGCTGCAAACCAAGCTCTTTCATTAACATACAGCCCAACAAAAAAATATAGGATTTGTTTCTTTCTACCTCCCTTCATCTCTTTACATATTTCCTTTCTGCAAACCGGCTTCGCTACTGGTTCCCACTCTCTTTCCCTTCTCCTCTCTCTTTATTCTTCTTTCTTTTACTCTTCTCTTATTCTTTTTCTGGTTCTCTCTCTTCTAATCCCCTTTGTTTTGCACTCCACAACACACACCTATCTCTACATATATACATATACATATATCTGTGTACATAAATATAGGCCGCAACCAGCGGCCTCCCCCGTCATTACTACAACCACCAAGCCAACCCCTTACTCTATGTCACACACTTCAACTCCGACAAATGCATGGCAGTGGCACATGGCACAAAAGAGAGCAGAAAGGAGATGGAAATTGGAGGGCAGAACTAGAAATTGGTCAGAGAGATGCAAACACCTAAGAGGGAAGCTGCATCATGGACGCCCTTTCCACATAAAGTGCTTTTTTTGTGTTATTTTATTCTCCAAACAAAAACCAAAAGGGAAAAAAAAAATTATTTCTTGTCAGGACGGGTTGGGTAGGGTCAGGTTTGACCATATCCGATCAGGTAATAACTGGATCGATTAGATCCGAGCTTATTGGATCATAGGATTGAATCTTAGCTATCTGATTCGGATTTATCGTTTCGGGTCCATATCAGATCTGATCCATTGACAGGCCTTCCCTCCAACACCCCTAGACTATCCAAGACATGATTTTTTGCTTCCTCAAAATATTTCAAATTAAGAAGTTATGACCTGCAGTTAATCTCTAAAAGAAGCCCAGCACTCCAAAACTCAGACAATATTTTCTGTTAAAAATTAACTAACAACAATGTCATAAGATCTATCCTTCAACTCACAATATCACTTGATTTCTTACAAGACTATTTCCGCTGACCATTAATAGAAATATTGAAGTCTAAAAGAATAATAGAAAACTGAAAGAGATTGAGTTCTTTTAGGCTGAAGAGTAACATTAATAGGTTCAGCACAAAGTGAATCAATGTGGTTTAAGTACCATGCTTTGAACCCAAGGGAAGTTAAGGTTTTCGGACCACTTGGATATTTAAATTCAGATGCAAAACTAATTTTTCAACTTGTACTTCAACAGAATTATACATTTATAGTTTGATAATGGGGAGTTCACTAAGACAATACTTTAACATGTAGTTAAACTTGTACTTGAAAAGAATTGTAAATTTATAGTTCAATAACGAGGGAGTTCAAACTTGAAGGTGTAGTTCATCCGTACAGCAAAATTATCAAACTTGTAGACGTCGGCCCCTAAGAAAGCATCTAGAAATTAAGAAGGTCCAAGACTTTCATACTTCTAGCATTTTTACAACACCCCAGAAATATCTCTCTACCATGACAAAAAGATTTTGCATCCTATAAGCTGTCTATTCTCTCCAGCACTCCTGGACTGATCATCTTGCTGCAGAGAATCCTAGACAAAATGATTCCCAATTTCAAGGGAAATAAGAATAAAAAAACATATCATACCAAAAAATCAACCCTTGATGACAGTCCCTCAATTTTTAAGTGTGCAATTTCGGTTACATGAACCTTGGGAGTCAAGGAAATCCAATCAAAACAACTGACATGAGATGCTATCATATTTAACCAATTTCAGTTACCTGAGATGCTCTGTCATATACAAAGCTTCTTAAACAGTAACTGACAGGAGATGCTCTCTCATATACAAAGCAAGAATAATTTCTGACATGCTTAACAGTTACTGACATATGATGACTATTCCAGAATAAAGCATCAAGGCCAAAAATTAGATCAATGAATAAACAACTAAAGCAGGATCTTGATATCAATTCATTGTTCAAAAATCATTTAACAAACAGAAACTACAGAAATTACCCTTGTCAAGCTAGAGAAGATCAGAATAATGAGAGAGAGAGAGAGAGAGAGAGAGAGAGAGAGATCATATTGAGGTGTAAGAAAACAAAGGCTACTCTCCATCGTCCTGGAGTTATTTCAGGCACTAGTGCTGATAGTCAATAATAGTACAAATAACTGCCCTTTATTTCACATGAAAATATTTGCTAACTTTTCTCTATACCAAAGTCATAATGCAGCACAAGGCTTGGTGCATAAGAAATTATCCAAAATATAGAAACAAAATACATGATCATTGACCTCTATTGCATTTTATATGAGGAATTGCAAATGTGATACTTCTATCATACACTAAAGCAACAAATATTTGGTATTTGAGCAAATCATGCACAAAAGAATGTCAAAGATATCTAATTACCTCCTCCTAGGAGCGTCAACATTCTCATTTGGACATGGCATTGCCATGTTATCATCTACCTTTGGTCTATATTCTGCATCCAGCGGTATTGAATGTATATCCTTTGGTGATACTGAATGATCAGGATGTTGCTCTTTAGCTTCCGTCTCAGAATGAATGAGTGGCCCAACAATCTCCAAAGTAGGACAAACATTTGGGGGTAGTAGAAAAACTTGATACCCATTTTCCTTAAGATTTAAGGACTGGAAGAGCTTCTTCAGATGCTTAACCAAAGACTTTTCAGATAATCCACTTATGTCAACAGCTTGTCCACCATCAATCATTTGCAGAAGCTATGCCAAAATATATCATTTACAAGAAAGAATAAATTGTGTATCACTAAATATAAACACCAAGACATACGCACCCAAAAATTATAAATATAAAGATGTAAGTACCTCCATGAATTATGTACATAACACGAGCATTAATAAACAAAAACAAATATTATCCCTATACTCAACAATTTCTTATTTGGATACCCAATAGATTGGTACAGTGTCCACAAAGAAGTCTATCATAAGATCATGTCCACATTATATAGTTATAAGTAGAACTGATTAAGAAATTGAATGATTAGATACAGGATATGCATGCCCAAAAAATAAAAGAAAATAAAAAAAATCAACCACTTAGCAAACATCACGTAGTGTATTAGAAGGGTAAGAAACAAAGTTATGCAGTTCACTATCAACTAACAAGCCAACTTCAAGATTTCAACCTTGTGAATCAGGGTAAAAGTATAGGAAAAACACAGAGGGCATGAACGTGGTTACTAAATAATATCACCCAATATAATTCTGGCCGCTAAAAGTGCACTAGAAGTGGGGGAAGTTGTCAGTGTTGGTCAGGCCACGAATCCAGATCAACCAAGGTGATCGGGAGAGAATGCCCCATCTCCACTAGTCACAATGCTCTTCTCTGGGTCAAGCCATGCCAGCCGAGGCTAGTGTACACAGTGGCTTAGCCACAAGCTTAGGTGCTCATCGATGTTTCAAGGCACCTCCTAGTACACTCACCCAAGCATACTCGATGCACCCCCGGCTAGGCCGAGCAAATCGACACTCAAATGTGTCGCTCCTCTTGCTCGCAAAGACATGCTCGACATCCTCGGCCAACTGATTCCCCACCTAAGCGTGCCCCTCTTATTGATTTAGCCTGATTCTCTCTAGCATTTATTCGAGCACAAGATCGACTCAATTTTTTCATGAGATAGAGGTAGGCAAGATCAAAGAAAGAGAGAGAAAACAGAGGATAGGAAAAGAAAGAGAACATAGATAAAATCATAAAGGTGTATAGAGATAAAGAAGAGAGAGAAACTACGAGAGAAATATAAGAGCAGAGAAGAAGATAGAGAAGGGAAACAGAAGAATAAAGAAGATCAGACTAGGGAAGTATAGAGACAGAAAAGTGAAGTAGAAAAAGCAATTAGGGAAGAAGAAGAAAAGGAAAGAGTGCACAATATGAACTAAATCTGAATTTTATTCATCTCTTCCAAGTCTAAATTCGTTTTACATCTATAAGGCCTATTATAGGCTTCCTAAAACTCCTAAACCACATAGATATCGTCTAAAACTAAGCCTACCAATCATGGTAGCCTCATACCATTAAAAATTCTATGACTTAAATCCTAATAAAATTAAAATACAACAAGATTAAATCAAAGACTCTTAACAAACCCAATCACTTAATATTATCATTTTCTTGTGGGTCCCACATGAACTCTATTGCATCAATCCCAATTATTGGGGAAAACTCGACCTCAAAGTTTTACCAATTTTAAACATTGAGAAGATTCTTTATCAAAGGTTCTTTCACTCTGATACCAAACTACTGCAACCTAATTATCGCGAGCATTATTCAAGAACATGTTGGGCTTATTTGTTTCATGAGACAGAGATAGGCAGATGAGAGAGAGAGAGAGAGAGAGAGAGAGAGCACAAGCTCTATGGACCAAACTAGAACTTTATTCATCTCTTTCAAGTCTAATCTCATTTTACATCAATAAGGTCTATTAATAGGCTTCATAAGATTCCTATACCACATAAATATCCTCAAAAAACTAAGCCTATCTAACATAGTAACCTAGTATTACTAAAATTCTAAATCTTTAGTCTTTAAAGATCCTAATAAAATTAAAATAAGATTAGATCAAAGACTCCTAACCTAATCGTTCAATACTTGTTATCTTCTTGTGGGTCCCACATTATCTTAACTACATCACCTATGCCTCAGTCCCTTATCACCAATGTTGTTGCCAATGATTATTTCCAAAAAAAAAAACACCCTAATGCTCCTATACGAACCTAGGTTTAGAGTTGCGTAAGGAACCCCCTCAAGGTTGGTGGCATGGTCACGGGTGAACGAATGACCCCCTAATCCTAGAGCGGTACCTCAGGGGATATGTCACTCGGTAGTTAGAGCTAAGGATTTCTCAAAGTGCTCATCCCTTCCCTCGAGGGATTTGCACCTTAACTGGTCTTAGAGAAAGATATATCTCCAATAGAAGACAACTCTAGATCACAACAAAAACACACGGTGTGCTCCCATACCCACGGAGCACGTCCCACGACCTCTATAACCCGAGCATCTTGAAGGATATTGGTGCCACCACTAGTTGAGATTGCTCCACTAACAGGGTTTCAGGGCATTTAGAGAAGGCTACCTGGCTTTTGTACCCGCTTAGGCATATGCCCTCATCATCAGATGTGCTAGCCTCCTGCCCTAACCCCTTTATATATAGTGAGCCATCTCCTTCACCTTTAAGCAAGCATTCTCCTCCGGCAACTTTGAGATTCTAATTCAACACCTTCGGCTCTCCACTATTATCTCTCTCTATCTCTCCCTTCCTAAGATAACCTCAATTCTCACCTTCTCCACCTATGTTGGTGTCACCATCTGAGTGCTAACCGTATTTCCCATATGCCTCCACTGCAAACCTATTCACCCTCCACCATCCACTTACTAAGCAAAACCACTAAGTAATTTATTAAATGAAGTTCACGTGCCCTGCTTCAACCATCACACAATTAAATAAAAAAAATCAAAATATCAACCTTGACAGAGAAATAAATAGAAAACCAATGCCAAAATTACCAATATCAACAAAGAAATTAAGACGGAACAGATACACAACAAACAACAGCTCCTAATCTTAGTGATCTCCATATTGAAACTGCTTACTAATACACTCAATATACAGAGAGATACAAGTATCTATCTGTGTGCGCACAAAACATTTACAAATTGCACAATATATACAAATTTGGAAAATATCAAATTTGAGAGAGCACTAAATGGTGATTGCCAAACTATTAAAACCATAGGTCCCATATAAAATAATCAAAGCACTAACATTGACAAACAAATTAATAGATCGCAGATGCACAATCAACAAAAGCTCTTTATCTTGATATATAGCCAAATTGACACTACCTATACATAAATGAGTAACACATACAAATGTCCATATATAAGATGTAGGTAAACGCGCATACAGCTCTAAATCCTGATTATTATACACATTGACAATACTTATACATACATACACTAATATTTATTGAAAACACATACCAATGTATGTAATGGAGAATAGTAGTACCTGCTCTAAATCAGCGGACACACTAGGGAATTCCTTTAAAATACGCCGAACTATGCCTTCGGGATCAGTCCGAAGCTTCGAATCATCGTCGATAGCAAATTCTCTTTCCTTCTCAGAATCACCATCGGAATCCGAATCCGAGACCTTTCTCTTTCCCACTGGCCGCGATCTCCGATGCTTTCTCTCTCTATCCCTTCTCTCCCTCTTCTTCTTCTTCTTTCGCTCCCTGTCTCTCCTCGAACTGCCATCACTCCGGCGTTTCTCGTCTTGTCGCCGCCTGTGACTGCGTTTTTGTCGCTTCGAAGAGGGTTCTACGTCGGAGGAGTAGAAGGAGCTCGAGGAAGCAGACGAGGATGAAGCCGCTGTTGTGTCGTCCAAGTGTTTCTTCCTTTTGCTTCTTCTGGAACGGTCCTCCATTTGTATGATGAGATAAGATAGAAACGCTGAGAGAGAGAGAGAGAGAGAGATTTGGGTTTGTTCCACGGAGGGCCGGAAGCATATGGTCTACACAGGTGAGAGAGAATGGGAAGGGCAAGAGAACCGGGATGGGTGGGTAGCAACTTGTTTCTGAGTCGGGCCGGATCAATGGTGGTAGCTATTAACTCCGGTTCGAGGTTTTTTGGAAAGCCGGGTAAGCGGGTAGCCCTATTGACATGGCAAAATTGGCTTTAGTCAGATTGAAGTACTGCAAATTAATATGCTCTGGGAATAGCAGTAGCTTGTTTTCTCTTTTTCTTTCTTTCAATTATATTTATTTGTGTTTTCTATTTTTTTGTTTTTACATGGTTCCTTCCATCCATCCCTACATGACATGTTGTGTGTTATAGCAATTCGGGCAGTGAATATCATAATTTCATAAGCACGAATATTTTTTGTATTTCTTCTTTTATTTGGCAACAGAATGTTTTGAAATTTAAATATCAATAAAAATAACAAAGGACACTTGCAACCAGAAAAACACTAGTAATTGGCCTTAGACAATAAGCAACATGAATTTTATGATGTTTTATTAACTTATCAAATAAAAACAAAAGTTTTATTATAGTATAGGAATAGCATGGACACTACCGGTGTTATAAAAGTATAAATAACTAGTCATTTACACAATATATAACATGGTCAGGATTTGACATGACGAGGTAACCAATAGTCAAATAACCAAGTACTCTCTATAACATGATCAAGTAATACATGTGCATAAAATAAATAAATAAAAACAAAAATTGTATGTAAAATTCAGTGACGTCACCATTCAAAAAGAATTAATTAATTGCCAAAAATAAATAAATTACTATTAATTAGTTCGATTCATAATTTTTTTACTTTGTCTACTATATATTAGAAAATAAAAACTCAACAAATTACATATTAAATTTTATTCAATTGCCCATCAATGTTTTTTCGGATTTTGAAACTGCCACATAATAGCCTCCTCGTTGTTCTTTAAGGTATATTTGTTTTTTCAAAATAGGTGACCAAATTGTTAGTCATCCATTAATCTCTCTGTCGGTTGCACAATCGATTTTTTGGGATACGCATAATAGAAAATGTTATTGTTATTGCAGCTGGTGTAACTAGTAAAATTAATGTTAATGTTATCAATGAACAAACAACGGGATGTAGTATTCTTTTTTCTTTTTAACATTTTTTCTTCTTTTTTTTTTTTTTTTTAGGCAAGCTGTCCTAATTCTTGACATTCTAAAAACCTTCTCATAATGCATATCAACAATGAACACCTTATTATTCTATGCGCGCACTAATGTATTGTTATTATATATAGATATTTAGAATGCAAACTTAAAATTAAATTATAAAAATTTAATAAACAAATTTATAGAAAGTAAAAAACTTGAATTGTAAAATGATCAAGACTAGTATTTGACATTATGTCCTTAAGATAAAATTCATCATCATAATGGTGCTTATGGTTGAATGGACGTTTGTCTCCCAAGATACGATGATCTACTCACACATAGAAGCAGCACTACAATCTGTGTACTTGACGAACCAAAACTATGATTAACTCTCCCTCAATACAATAGAAACTTCTCAAAAAAAAAACCCTATTATGAAATGCAAAAATTAATAGTATTTATAGACATTGAAGTGTCTATTAAGAGCAATCATGAACTATCAAACAATACTTTTAAAATGTGCTTATTCAAAATAGTATGAACTAACAGTCACAACTCTATACACTAACTATTCAGAAAAGTCGCCAGCCCAAAAGTACTCCCAACGGTCACAACTATACAATTTAAATTTTAAATTTAAATTTGAAGGAAAATAGAAAAAATAGGACCGCGTTTAGTTATGTTGGACACTTTATCGCCAATTTCTTATTCACTACTTTGAACAAATGACTATATGAAATTAATTTTCTCATTGAGGTTAATTTGTAGCTCCCACATTTATATAGGATATACACAATATTTTTTTTATAATCCTCCACATGAATGAGATTGGCTGATGAAATAAAATTTAAAAATGCTAACACGAGAGAAATAGAGAGTACTATTGAAATGTTATTGCATTAAGAGATGTGGCTTTTGGCTTTAAACCTTCCCTAGTATAATGTACTCAGATTTAATGGCTAACTAGTGAATATGGTGTTTTGAACTATTCAACTATTTGTATAAACTAAGACAATAGTATTTACATAGTTTCTTTTCCATCACAATTTGACTCTCACGATTGTGTTCATTTTGGCCCTGAAGAACGCCTGATATTTTTATAAGTGTTTTAGAGAATTTAGCCTTATCATTCTCGTAGAAGCGGCACTTTCACACTTGTATGGGGGATATCTGGTTAAGGGTATCTTGCTATACTCCACTTGGATTTATAAGTTATAACAATCATTAAAAACATACCTTACCCTATGCTACGCTGCACGTCATCACTATTTCATCATAGGAATGCATGCGTAGAACAAGTTCCTTAGTGATTCTACTGAGTCGCACATAATTCGGTTGTCCCTTAAAATCTAGATCTTTGAATCTCTAGTCAGCTAGGTTGGGTTGTTATTATGGTAACTTTAAGCACCCCATTTTTGCCCGATTGACAATTTTCGATCCAAAGCATTCCTCCAATAAAATTCAAAACATTATCAAGCCCAATACGACCTCTCAAAGAGCAAATCAACCTTTCAAGAGCAAAGTGTTCACTTCCGGGCCTAGATGGCCAATTTGGAGCCAAAATGACCAAAATGCCCTTAGGCATTCCCTTGCTCCCATTGGCATTCCAATCATTTTTTTTTAGACCAGGCAATTTCCGAAACAAATCTCCAATACCGTTGGAGTGACAAAAACATTAACAAATCTTGCATGGTTCACTTTTAGCATTTGCTAGTCTGCCAACATGAATTGCATTATATCCCTTGGCATCAAGCGACCTCCTTGGGACAAAGAGATTCCCCGAGCCAATAGCCAAAATCACTGGACTGGTAGAAGCACTCACAAACTATTAAATCGTCAGAATGGTGCAAACGTTCGTAAACAGGTCAATACGAGCACACCGCAAGCAACCCATTATCCAAAGACTGACTACATCTGTTGGCCGTTGCACATTTACTAAGGACAAGATGTCTTTGAAAACCAACTAGCCCCTATCAGTAAAAAATGACCATTGTGTCCTTAGGTAAACTGACACGTCTTTCAAGACAGCACCAATTCCTTAAGATGGTAAGACCACCTTCAATTGTCTCTAGACAAGTTTGGCATGCTCAATATGCCATTCAAACCAACTTTACTCCACTTTGGAGAACCTTATCAAAATGATTATTTTACCCCTAAGCAAACTAGCATGTCTTTTAAGAAAGCACTAATTGCTCAAGATATTAAGACCACCCTTAACCTTGTCTCTAGACAAGTCCAACCTGTTTGATATGTCATTCAAACCAACTTCAGTCCCATTCCAAAGAACCGAGGTCCAAATAACTATTTTACCCCTACGCGTCCCAGCAAGCTCCTTAAGAAGTACACGTTTCCTGAAGCAAAAAGACCATCCTAAACTACCTTTAGGTAGCCAGGCACACCCTAGTGGCCAAGGAAAGTCCATCCAGGTCTCATTCTAAAGAGTCTTGGTCAAAATGACTATTTTTCCTCTACATGCCTAAAAACATTTTCAAAATCACATTGGCTCTAAGAATTAAACTAGCCCCACTGGGACACTCCGAAGAGGGTTCCTAACATTTTCAAGTGAGTCCTTTGACTCGAAATACGCTTCAATAAACAAGAGTTTTGAGAAGCATATCACATACTGTAAGCACCCTATTTTTGCCCGCTCGGCAATCTCCGGCCCGACCGGATTCGGTTTCCAACATCACAACACGTGCAGGCTCAAGATGAGCCTTTCAATCTCCAATCCAACCAGCTAGTCGCTTCTCGGGCCCACAAGGATCCACTGGTGCCTTAAGCACCATTATTCCAGGCAGTTTTCCGAACCAGGCGGTCCCGAAAACCAACGCCATCCAGGTAGCTCCCCGGGATCGGGCGATCTCGGGGACCGACACCTCATCAAAAATTCCAAACGGTTCACTTCTGGCGCCTGTTAGCCCGCCAATGTAGAATGTCCGTCATTCGATAGTTCTCCGAGACCAGGCATTCTCGGAGACCAACACCACCCTTCCAGGTAGCTTTCCAAGACTAGGCGTTCTCGGAGATCAACACCACCCTTCCTGGTAGCTTTCTAGGACCAGGCGTTCTCAAGAACCAACACCACCCCACAGGTAGCTCTCTAAGACCAGGTGTTCTTAGAGACCAACACTGCACAGGTAGTTTTTCGAGACCGGGCGATCTCGGGAACCAACCTAGGTCAACACCGGCGCCTGCTAGCCCAACTCGGTGAAAAATGACCAAATCTGCCCCTTGGGCCTCCAGGCACGTTTTGGGAAAGTTCAAAATCCCTTAAAACGATAAGTCCATCCTTCCATAATGTTGTCAAACCATCGGGTGTCCCCCGCACGCCATTTGGTCCAAATCTGGTCCTATTCCGGCTCGCTGTGGTCAAAATGACCATTTTGCCCCTGAACGACTCAGCACAGCATGAACCTCCGCTGAACGGCGACAAACTCTCTCAAAACCATCCTTGAACAACCCTACACACCTAACACAACATACCAAACCCTTCCTGACCATTTCCAGCCAACTCCGGTCAAAATGACTGTTTTGCCCCTGGAAACCCGAAAATGCCCCGAAATAGCACCGACCTTGGGATTTCGAGCGGAGGGTCTCACCACACGCCTTTGTTTAACCCAAGGAACACCCTATGATGCTAAACTCACATGACTCAATAAAAGTTCCCTGGAGCGTCTCGCAGACGCTTCACCTAAATTGTCTTTTCCCCCGATTCCTTGGTTATAACGCACCGTCAACCGACTTGAGAAATGCGTAAATCAGGGAATTCTCGAAAACTCGTCCATAGATCTTTCCATTGATACGGTTCGATCGAATAGATCGCTCGCCTAAGCCCTTCATCGTACGATGTGCAAACCATGACTTTCAGCAACCCCTGGAGCGTCTCGCAGACGCTCCGCCAAGGTTGACTTTTTCTCCGATTCCTTAATCAAAACGCATCGTCAAACGACTTGAGAAATGCGTAAATTTGGGAATTCTAGAAAGTATTTCCAGAGCATTTTCCATCAGAATGGTCCAATCGAATAGATCGCTTCTTGAAGGCCTCGATCACATCAAATGAAAATAGCTACTTTCGAACACACACGGAGCGTATCACAGACGCTCCACAAAAGTGTCCTTTTTGGCACGCTTCCCAAGACGATATCCCACGCTTCTGAACATAATTCAAACTCTTCGAAAACATGAAAGTTCATCGGATGCACTAGAAGAACATCTCAAGTGCGACCGATTCCCCTGGAACCTTCCCGGTTGGCCCAATTATCGAGGCAAAGTTCAGGCGAATCTTCCCGGTGGTGGAGCGTATGCTACATGCACTCAAATGTTGTTCAGATAGACCGACTTTCGATCAACGGTCGAGATTTAATCAGTACATAGGGTGCCACGTGTTATTCTGGCAATGGAACAGTACCTGTGCATGTGGGACATGCGCATGGTCTGTTCTAGATTGCCTATAAATAGAGGCCTCCCCCTTGCATATTCCAGGTCCGAAATTTATACAAAACTCTGCTGAAATCACTACAGAAACTCGAATCTCTACCTATATTCCTCCCCTCCAACACTTAGGTTAGATTTTACCTCTCATAAGCCTATACACTCCATACACAAAGCCTCATACACACTTATATACTCCACTCTGTAAGCAACCCATTTTTGACCACCCGGCAGTCTACACTCCGTCCAGACTTGTTTTGAAGTCATTGTGGGCATATTCCTATCGAAATCAGCTTTCCAAGTCTAATGCCGTTTATCCATCACCTCGTCGGCCCACCAGGCCCAAATAGAGGCAAAATGACCAAAATGCCCTCAGGGGCATTGTCCTTTCCTTTCCGATTCCAATCCCTCTCTCGAGATAGTTGATTCCTCGAGACGATAAATCTATTCCAATCCAGGCACGCCTTTTCGAAGACGGTAAGTCCCCTTTCCGATCCCACTCTCGAGACAGTTTATTCCTCGAGACGGTTCCAATCCAGACACGTCTCCTCGGAGACGATAAGTCCCCTTTCCAACCCCTCTCTCGAGACAGTTTATTCCTCGAGACGGTTCCAATCCAGGCACATCTTTTCGAAGACGGTAAGTCCCCTTTCCAATCCCACTCTCGAGACAATTTATTCCTTGAGACGGTTCCAATCCAGGCACGTCTTTTCGAAAATGGTAAGTCCCCTTTCTAACCCCTCTCTCAAGACAGTTTATTCCTCGTGACGGTTCCAATCCAGGCACGTCTTTTCAGAGACGGTAAGACCCCTTTCCAATCCCTCTCTCGAGACAGTTTATTCCTCGAGACGGTTCCAATCCAGGCACGTCTCCCCGGAGACGATAAGTCCCATTTCCAACCCCTTTCTCGGGACAGTTTATTTCTCGAGACGGTTCCAATTCAGGCACGTTTTTTCGAAGACGGTATGACCCCTTTCCAATCCCTCTCTCGAGAAAGTTTATTCCTCGAGACGGTCAGAGTAGCGAAAATACTCACAAAACCGTTAGAGTAGCGGAAATACTCACAAATAGGTTGATGTAGGGAATTGCCAACAAACCCCTGTGTCACGACGACCGTTGTTAGAATGGCGAAAACACTCAAAACCCAGGTCAACACCAGTGTCTGTTAGCCCACTTCGGTGAAAAATGACCAAACTGCCCTTTGGACC
The DNA here is from genome assembly GCA_033060915.1 of Euryodendron excelsum. NCBI lineage: Eukaryota > Viridiplantae > Streptophyta > Magnoliopsida > Ericales > Pentaphylacaceae > Euryodendron > Euryodendron excelsum. The sequence continues at coordinate 13,001,861 of CM065391.1, forward strand.
TTTTCCGAGACTTTCTGGTCAAGATGACCATTTTGCCCCTAGGCATTCGAATGCCCCGGGAACCACACCGGCTCTGGGTATCAAACCGGTAATTTTCCAAGAATACTTTTTATAGTATTCTCAACCTTCCTTTACCTTTCTGGATCACTCTGAGTCAGTTCCGGCCAACCCGGTATAAAATTACTGTTTTGCCCCTAGTGGGCCGATTTTCTTTTTCGACCATATCGGCTCTGGGTATCAAACTGGTAACCTCTTGAGAATACTTCTTATACTATTCTCAACCTTCCTTTACCTTTCCGGATCATTCCGAGTCAATTCCGGCCAACCCGGTACAAAATGACCGTTTTCCCCCTAGTGAGCCGGTCTCTTTTTCCGACCACACCGGCTTTGGGTATCAAACTGGCAACCTCTGGGAACATTCTGAATAATGTTTCTAAATCCCAAGTCTTCTTCCGGGACAGTCCGAGTCTGTCCCGGCAGTTTTCCGGTCCGATTGACCATTTTGCCCCTAAAGGCCCGGTCAACCCTTCTAACACATCTTATCCTCAATTTTCAATTCAAATACCTCCAGGACACTATTTTTAAGTGTTCCTGCTCCTTTCTAGCCTCCCGGGTCATTCCCGGCTCCTTCAAATCATTCCCGGACTTTCTGGAGTCACTCATAGTGAAGCCAGGCTAAAAATTACATAGTAGTCACTAGTACAGGCGCCCAAATCTAGTCGAAGATACGTTGCTTACCGACCTTAAATATTTCCTAAATGGCTAGCACCGCCAAGCCAAAAATTGGCCTGGCGCCACTCCTAGTGGCGCGAGTGTAAACTTTGGCCTAGCGCCACTGCAACAGGCGCCAGTGTTATCCAACCTTTATAAATACAGAGCCTCCTCCAACGTGAAAAGGGTTCGCAAACTCAACCAAAAATCATATAATTCGATATACAGAGCTCGAGCACTCCCTAAACCCTAGCCTCCTTAGGTTTTCCAAACCCTAGCCACCATACACTAAACCCTAGCCTCATATACACTCCTATACATTCCCATACACTCATACACTGGCCTTCAACCATCCTTTGAAGACTTGAAGAGCTGTAATCCAAAGCTTGAAGACAACTCTTGAGGATTGAAGACGAAGATCAAGATAAAGACCAAAGATCGAAGACAAGCAAGGCGTGCAAAATAAACAAGACATACGGTAGGCTTTCTATTTAAATTTTTGCACTTCCCCCCTCTCTCTTCTCTCTCCGAACCCACTTGGGTTTTTTCTATTTTAATCCCCCATCTATTTCCCCCCCCTTTCTTTGCATGGTTGAAACAAGGGGATTCCCGATCCATGTGTAGGATTGGACTATTGAAGAGTCACCGTGTCGGGGGCTTTCTTTTAGTCTAACCGAAGACCACATGGGTTCGGCCCCCTTGATTATGTGGTGAAGCCTTAGCCTTGTATGTTCACGACCCCAAAATTGCATTGTGCATATCATGATCTTGCATCTTTCAAAAACTGTTTTCAAAGTCGTTTTCAAAATCATTTTCAAACTTGTTTTCAAAATTGCATCAAAATCTCTTTTTCAAAAATTTGTTTTCAAAACCACAATTCTAGGGTGATTCTAGCCTTTCCATGGCTAGGGTTACTTTAGGAAAGTGTTACATTAAAAGTGACTTTTATGGTCCATATTTTTAAATCTTATTGTTTTCCAAAACCACTTTCTTAAAGTGGTTCTAGCTTTCTTATGGTTAGAATCGCTTTAGGGAAGTGAGACGTTTTTATACCTTCTAAAAATTCTCTTTCCAAATCCTTCTTCCTAAAAATCTCTTCTTCAACATACTTTCCTAAAACTCTCCTTTCCAAAATTGTTTTCAAAAACTCCCTCTAAAAATCTATTTTTCAAAACTCTCTTTTTCAACTTCTCTCCAAAATCCTCTCATCAAAATTTACTTTCTAAAAACACTCCCTAAATTCACTTTCCAAAAAACTTTCTCCAACAATCTCTTACCAAAAATCTTTCTAAAAACTCTCTTCCCAAAATATTCCTTCTAGAAATTCCCCTATAGGATTTTCTTTCTAAAATCTTCGTTTCTAAAAACACACTTTCCAAAAACTCCTTTTCTTTAAAAAAAATCTCTTTCCAAAAACTCTATCTTCAAATCTCTTTCCAAAAAACTCCTCCCTAGGATTCCCTTCCAAAATTTTTGTTTCCAAAAACTCTTTTCTTAGAGCCCAAGTCAAGCCTTAGAGCCCACAATTTGGAAACCCTAATTTTTTTTCCAAAAACATGATTTTCAAACTTTGCCCCAAACATAGGCTTCCAAAACCTCTCGTTTTCTACATCAAAACTATACATATTTTCAAAACTTATTTTCTATGTCGAAACTATAATTTTCCAAATCTGGGGTTTCTAGAATCTCTCTTTCCCAATCTATGCCAAATCCTATCTTCCCTTTAGGAAACCAAATCAAATCTCCCCGTTTAGGAAACTAGATCCCATCTTCCATTTTTGGAAACAAAATCAAATCTTTTCTTTTAGAAACCAAATCCAATCCCTTCCTAATCCAAACCTTTCTTAATTCAATTCCTTCCTAAACCATAAGTTTCTTAAACCTAAACCTTAAATCTTTCCTTAAATTTCAAAATTCAAATCTTTCCTAAATCGAATCTTTCTTAATCTTCTCATTTCCTAAACCTTAAGTTTCCAGAAACTTGAACATAAAAATCTTTCCTAAAATTCTAAAATTCAACCCTTTCCTAATTCAACCCCCTTTCTAAATCTTAACTTTCCAAATTCAAGTTTTCAAATCCTTCCTAAACTCAACATTTCCTAATCTCAAGATTTTCTAAAACTCTAAAACTTTCTAAATGTCAAATCTTTCTAAAATTCAAAGTTTCCTAAATTCAAAACTTTCTTAAGTTAAAACTTTCTAAATCTAAAACTTTCTAAATTATAAACTTTCCAAAACTTCAACATCTTTCCAAATCTAAGACTTTTCTAAACTCAAAACTTTCTTAATTCAAACATCTCCTAAATTGAAAACTTTTCTTTTTCAAAACTTTCTTAAACCTAAAACTTTCCTAAGTCGAAACTTTCCAAAAATAAAACTTTCCTTTTTCAAAACTTTCTTAAACCTAAAACTTTCCTAAATCAGACCTTTCCTAATTCAAACATTTCCTAAATCCAATCTTTCCTAATCTCCTAAACCTTCCAAGTCAAGTTGAATCTTTCTTAAATCCTCCCAAGTCTCAAGTCTTTCCTAAGTCTAGGTTTCCTAAAACCAAGTCTTTCAAAATCAATCTTTTCAAATCTTCCAATCAAAGTTCAATCTCTCAATTTTCCCAATTCAATCTCTTTCTTTCAAATCAACTCTTCTATTCTCAATCGGACTCTTGTCCGAACTATGACTGACCTGATTCCCCCAAAGAGATACGTAGGTAACCTTCATAGGTGCGGTTACAACACTTTTCAAACTTTCAATTCCACCCTTATGGGTGCGCTCTCCACATTTTTTAAATCTCAAATTCCAATCTATTTTCAAAATTCCAATTTCAAATTTCTATTTCCAAATTTTCAAACTTTCCAATTTCAATTCCATCTCTTCAAATCTATTTTCAAATCAAATCAATTTCAAATCAATCTTTTTCCAAATCTATTTTTCAATTCTCTTTTCTTACACTTACATATCATGCATCATGTTAGTTTCTTTTAAAACATCATTTTTTTTAAAGTGAGTAGGGTTGAACATATGTTAATTAGAGACTCTCATCGGTGAATCTAGGGTAGATTGACCTATAGGTACCGAAAGGGCGGGGTAGGGTGATAGCTTGGTGCGTCTTCCCTACACGTAACCAACCTCCAAACCTAGGATCACTGATTTCAAATACCAAAAGGAGTTATTTTTCTAAAAAGGGTTGAATGTTTTCCAAAGGTTGCCAAACAACCTGTTTTCTTAAAAACCCTCTCTTGAGGTGATATTCTCAAAACCTTTTTCAAAAACCCTAGGTTTAGTCTTCGGATTATGCTTAGTTTTTAGGTGACCTAACTCACCTTAATCAAGTTAGGTGGCGACTTCAAATCTTTTTCTAAAAGCCCTTATTTCAAACCAATTTTTCAATTCAAACCTAGTCGCACTCATTCTTCTAGGAGGGTGAGTTCTAACGAGAGAGTACAACATTTTTCCCGATTGTGTGAGTATTCCTCGAGTGCGAAAAATCTAGGCGCGACACACTCAAGCCTCTCAAGCCTTCTTGAAGTCACTCAAGCTCCAATCAAGACATCCATTGAAGATTACAAGAGTGTTTAAGGCAAAAGGTGGTATCCCTTTTACATTTATGCTCTCCCCCACTCTTCTCTTTTCCCCCGTAGTCTACTTAGGCTATTCTCTATTTTAATCCCCATCTTCAACCCCCCCCCCTTTCTTGCATGCTTAAGCCAAGAGGGCTCCTAGATCATGCCTAGAGGAAAGCAAGTGAGAGCAACCGTGTAGGGGAAACTCTCACTAGCCTACTTTAAGATGGTATGGCCTAAGAGCCCCTTGTTTGTATGGTGAAGCCTAAAAGCCTTGTATGTGAATCATGACCCTTTGCATATGGTTATTTTGATCATATCTTGCATGCTTGGCTTCATTTTATGTTTATTACCACATCCCATAATGCATACATTGCTCTTAATTTCATGATATTTCCAAGTTCTACATGCCCTTTACAAATTGTTCCAAGAGTTGGCCCCTTGAAGTTTAGAATGAGACCTTAGGAGTCATGCCTTAGAAAATCCCTCACTACCCCCTAATTCACACTTTTGCATCATTACATTTCAACTTGTACAAAGGTTGCTTTCAAACTCCCTAATTTTCAAAGGTTTTCATTCTCTCAAGTTTAGTGGTTGGAATGGCCTCATGGAACCCTCTCTTGAGTGGTCTCCCTTTTTATTGGCCATATAAACCCTCTCTTGATGGAATGGTTCCCTTGAAAAATAGTTTTCAAAATCCTTCCCCAAAGATGATTTCAAAAATGCATTCTCTCTATCTTTGCATAAAAATCATCTTCCACAAATCACTATCATTATGTTGAATTTTGACCCTTATTACTCTTGCCAAGATATTGGTTATAATGGCCATAAGGAAACCTTCCTTGGAATGGTCTCCAATCACCAACCATATAAACCATATTCTTGGCTAGAGTCAAAATTTTCATGAAAATGATCTTCATAAAGATTACCAACCAAAGTCCATTGCATGTCATGTTGTGTTTTCAAAACTCTTTTGAAGAGTGCATCAAAATAACTTTCAAGACCATTCTTCAATCTAACCTTAGGTTAACTTGACCCTAGTTATCAAACCCTAGGTTAACTTGACCCTAGTTACCAAACCCTAGGTTAACTTGACCCTAGTTACCTAACCCTAGGTTAACCTGACCCTAGTTACCAAACCCTAGGTTAACATGACCCTAGTTACCTAACTCTAGGTTAACTTGACCCTAGTTGACCAACCCAAGCCCAATCCTATTTTGGTTAATACACTTCAAAGTTCCAACTCTTGAACCCCTTTTTTCAAATGGTCATTCAAACTTTCCAATTGTCCTCCTAACATATTCTTCCAAAACCTCCTCCCCCCATGATTTCAAAAACCCAACTCCATACACTCTGCTTATGTTCCTACACTCCATCTTTAAGACCTTTCTAAAGATGTTTTTAAAAAGTCACAAACCTAAGGTGTCCTTAGCCCTCTCATGGTTAGGGATTCCGAGGACAAGTGATAAATCAAGAACAACCTCTAAGGTTGTCCATATTAGGATTCCAAACCCTTAGCCATTCCCAAAAACCACTTTCAAAAACAAATTCATCAAAACTTGCCTCCAAGGTTTTCAAAACAAGATTTCAAAAAAACTTTCAAGTTCTCTTGAGTCATACCAAAGCCTTTTTTCCAAAACTCCCTTAAGTGGATCCAAAAGCATTTTCAAAACACTTCACTTCCAATTTTAAGTCAAAACCTCCAAGACCACAAAGAGTCTACAACTTCTAAAGACCTCAAAGTGTCTTAAACCCTTCTATAGACCTCAAAGTGTCTTAAACTTATCCAAAGACCTCAAAGTGTCTTAAACCTGTCCAAAGACCTCAAAGTGTCTTAAACTTATTCAAGACCACAAAGAATCTTCAACTTTCAAATATCTCAAAGTGTTTTAAACTTTTTCAAAGACCTCAATGTGTCTTCAAGCTTTCCAAAGGCGCTGATGCGCCTATCGGGCTCTTGCCCGAACTATGAATGACCTGATTCTCGCCAAATGAGATACGTAGACAACCTAAAATGGTGCGGTTATAACTTTTATTTCAACCCCAATCCCTTTTTCCAAAAAAATTCCAATCAATTCAAAGTTTCTATTCCAAACTCTTTCAAAACCTCCATTATTTTCAAACTTCTTCCGAAACTTGCATCATACATCATTCATTCAAAAAGTGATAACCAAATCCCTTTTTCAAAGTTCTAAGGTAGATATTAAGTGGACAATGGTAACTGGTCATCCTAGTGAGTGAACCAAGGGTGATTAGACATGCAGGTACCGAAAGGGCGGGGTAGGGTGATGATCTTAGGATATCTTCCCTACACGTAACCAACCTCCAAACCTTAGATTTCTGTTTTCAAAAGACCAAAATGGAGTTATTTCAAAAAGGGCTTAAATATTTCCAAAGGTTGCCAAATAACCTATTTTCCTAAAAACCCTCTCTTGAGGGAGTTTTCCAAAAACCTTTTTCAAAAACTTTAAGTTTAATCTTCGGATTAACGCTCAGCTTTAGATGCCCTAACTCACCTTTATCAAGTTAGGTGGTGACTCCTATTTTTCTAAAAAGCCCTTAGTCAAATCAATTTTTAAACCTAGTCGCACTCATCTCTCTAGGGGGACGAGTTCTAATGACAGAATTCCGTACTTTACGGTCTCCGAGCCGAAAGGACCTTGGACCCCCAAAAATCGGGACGCGACACATACGCTTCTCTAAAGCCAACCTTTTCTTCATTTTCCTAGTTATAACGTACTGTCAAACAACTAATGAAATGTGTAAATTAGAGAATTCCTAGAAGTCTGAGCAATAGGCTTTACATTGGTACAATCCAATCATTAATATCATCAATTGAAGATCGCGATCAAAGGCACAAAGTAAAGTACTTTTGGATGCTTGGGAAGCGTACAAAAGTCACTTCCTAGTTCCCATTTTAAATCCCAATTTCCTAATTATAGCGCACCCTCAAATTGATAGCAAACTGCGTAAATTTGGGAATTTCTAAGAGAGTTTGCAGAGGGCTTTCCATTGGTACGGTTTGATAAAGAAGGTTGCTTCCCGAAGCCCACAATCAGATGGATCAAAGACGGCCATTTTGGAAAACCAAGCAAACGTCTCACAGACACTTCCAAAAAGCTTGTCTTTAAGCTTGGTTCTCGAGATGATATCTCCACCAACTGCAATCATCTACAGCTCCCCGAGGGCACTAAGTTTAAGATAAACTATAGGAGAACATCGCCAACGTGCCCAATTTCCTAGAATCATTCCAGGATGGCACGAATATCGAGAAAAAATAAGCATAAAAGTTCTTGGTATAGAAGCATATGATACATGCGTTCATATTTGGATAAGATCGAGACAAATCTTACCTTGCAGCCTAAGTTTGGAAGGTACAAGAGTCCCATGTGGCAATCACTTAGTGGCTAGGACCAAACGCATGAAAGACATGCGCAGGGCCTTCGCCAGATTTTTTATAAATAGCAGGCCACCCCCTATGTATTTTAGGGATAGAAATCGTAGGGAAATTCTACCAAAATAGTCTCCCAACTTCGAAATTCATAAAAAAGCACTCAGTCACTCAAATTCAAGAAGAAGTCCAAGCCAAATAAGAATTAAGAAAGAAGCCATGGCTAATGAAGGCAAGGTAATCTCCATTTAATCTTGTGTACGTCCCCACTCTCTCTTCTCTTTCCTAGCTCACTTGAGCTATTCTCTCTTTCAATCCCCAACTTCGACCCCATCTTCTTTTGTGCTTGAAACAAGAGAACTTGAAGGCCATGCCTAGACAAAAGCTCACTAGACCCATGGTGCCCGAGGATGTCTTGTGAGTCTAGTTGAAAATGATATGGCTTTGAAGCATCTTACAATGTGATGAGGCCAAGCCTTGTATGCTCATACCCTTCGCATTATCCTTGTTATAATGTTCATGTCAGGCATACTATGGATTTGTTTTGGTGTTTAAAACTCTCTTTCAAACCATTTTCAAAGTTCATTCCAAAATTTTTTGCAAAATGTCTCTCTAAAGCTCTCCAAATTAGTGCTTCCTAGTGTTTATACCGAAAACCCTAAGTTCTTATGTCTTAAAGTGCCTTCAAAACCATCTCATCTCTAGGTTGCATTATTTTATATAACTCTCTTGGTTTTATGTTAAAATGATTTTCATAACAACCCTCTCTTTAGTGGATTTCAAATGTTTCGCTCTCTTGAGTTTGTGATTGAAATGGTTTCCAAGGCAACCCTCTTTTGAATGGTTTTCAAAAATCAACCATATGAATCATATGGTCATTTGAGTAGTTTCAATATATTAAAATGGTTTTCAAAATAGCCCTCTCTTGAGTGGTTTTATAAAATGTTACTCTCTTAAGTTTGTGTAAAAATGATTTTCAAAACAACCCTCTCTTTAGTGGTTTTCAAAAGTTTTGCTCTCTTAAGTTTATGATTAAAATGAATTCCAAGGCAACCATCTCTTGAGTGGTTTTCAAATATCAACCACATGAATCACATGCTCATTTGAGTGGTTTCAATGTGTTAAAATGGTTTTTAAAACAACCCTCTCTTGAGTGGTTTTCAAAAGTGTTGCTCTCTTGAGATTATGATAGAAATGGTTTCCAAGGCAACCCTCTCTAAAGTGGTTTTCACAAATTAACCATATGAATCACATGCTCACTTGAGTGGTTTTAATGTGCCAAGATGGTTTTCAAAACAACCTTCTCTTGAGTAGTTTTCAAAAGTTGTGCACTCTTGAGTTTATGTTAAAATGATTTTTAAGATACCTTTCTTGAATTGGTTTTCAAGTTGTTTATAAAACTCATCATTCTCTTAATTGATTTTCCAAGAAGTTTTACAAAACTCACGACTCTCTTGAGTTGGTTTTCTTAAAGGATTCATATAAAATCAAAATTTTCTCACATGAAATGACATTTTTCAAAGTATTTCTTAGAAGTTTTTCACATAAATCATAAGTTTTCTTTTACGTAAAATCATAGTTTTCAAACATAATCTTCCAAGTTTTGTGCATAAAATGACACTTTCCAAACATTTCAGAACCTCTAGGTTCAAACCTTAGTTTAAAACCACCTTTTAAAACCACTAGGTTCAAAATCCTAGTTCAAAACCATCTTTCAAAACCCTAGTTCAAAACTACCTTTCAAAAGCACTAGGTTCAAAACCCTAGTTCAAAGTTACTAAGTTCAAACCCTAGTTCAAAGTTACTAAGTTCAAACCCTAGTTCAAAACCATCTTCCAAAACCTCTAGTTTCCAAAACCCTAGTTTCTCTCTCTAGATTTCAAAACCGTAGTTTCTCTCTATAGGTACCAAATTCGTCGTTTCTCTCCAAGTTTCAAAACCCTAGTTTCTCTGTCTAGGTCCAAAACATCATTTCTCTCTCTAGGTTCCAAAACCCTAGTTTCTCCCCCTAGGTAAACTTAACCCTAGTTAGTAAACTCTAGGTCAATTTAACCCAAGTTAGTTAATTCTAGGTCAATCTAACCCTAGTTAGTACACTATTGGTTTACTTTATCCTAATTACTCAACCTTGCCTAAGTGATTTAAATTCTAAAACCACAAATCAACATTTCAAAACACTTTTAAAACTCCGTTGAATTGATTTCAAAACATTCAAAAACTCTCTTGAGTTGATTTCAAAAATACTTTTCAATACTCCATTAAGTTGATTTCAAAACATTTCAAAAGTCTCTTGAGTTGATTTCAACACTTCCTCAAGTTACTTTCAAAACACTTTTGAAACTCTCTTGAGTTGATCTAAAAACACTTCAAAACTCTAGAGTTCATTTTCAAGTCAAAACCCTCTTAAGTTCAAGTTTCAAAAGCCTTCAAGATTTTTTCGAGTCCATTTTCAAATCGTGCTCTAGCACGAACTACGAATGACCTGATTCTCATCAAATAAGATATATAGACAACCAAAATAGGTGCAGTTATAACTCTTATTTCAAGTTAAATATCCTTTTAAACCCTTCCTTCTCTCAAAATTACTTTTTAAAATCAAATTTCAAAAACTTTTTATTCTTTCAAAAGTCTTTCTAAAAATATGCATCATGCATCATTCATCTCCAAAGTGATGACAAAACCCCCATTTTCAAAATTATATAAGTGGATATAGTAGATATTAAGTAACCGAAGATTAGCGAATGAATTAAGGGTGAATCGACATATAGGTACTGATTATCAGGCGGGTAAGGTGATGACCTTGGAATATCTTCCCTATATGTAATCAATCCCTTGGACCATAGATTTATAGTGAGAAGACCAACATGGAGTCACATTTTAAAAAAGTTTTAAAACTTTTTCAAAAGGTTGCTAAAAACCTTATTTACAAAAACCTTTCCTAGAAGACATTTTCAAAATGTTTTCGAAAAACCTAAGTTTAGTCTTGGGATTACACTTAGTTTTAAGTGAACTAGCACATCTTCACTTATGTTAGTTGGTAACTCTAAAATTTTTCAAAAAGTCCTTATTTAAAAATTAATTTCAAGTTTAAACCCCCATCACACTTGTCTTTTTAAGATGAGTTCTAACAAAGAGCTACCCAAGTCAAGACTTAGACTCGAGTTCAAAAAACTAGCATTTGACAGTAACTCTAAAGTCATAGTTTTTAAGCTCATTCTCCTCAATGAAGAATTTATTTTATATTTTATCAAGCTCTAACTAAGCGGATCTGCAATATTATCATTTGCCTTGAACTTGTTCTAATAATTAACATTCTACAAATTCTGTAACTTCAAGTCTTGTAAGTTATTAAATTTTGATTCTGATTCTAAAATTTTGTAAGTGGCATGATTTACTTTCTGATTCTGAAATTCTACAAGTATGTTGTGACCTGCCATCATAGATACGATTACGTGTCCTTCCTATTGCTGATTGATTATTGTAATGTACGCAAATAGCTGACACAAATTTTAGCCACAAATGAATATCCTCTAAGAAATTACGAAGTCACTTAGCTTCTTTTTCTGCTTTATCTAAACAGATAAATTCAAATTTCATAGTGAATCTAACTATCCATGTTCGTTTAAAAGATTTCCAAAAAATAGTTACACCACCAAGAGTAAACATATATCCAGTTGTGGATTTTGAGTGTTTAGTATCGAATAAACAGTTAGCAACACTGTCCCTTCAAGAACAGATGAATATGTAGTGCAACCCATAGTTCATAATATATCTTAGATATCTAAAATCTCTAACTATAGTCTTTTAATGGTCTAATCTTGGATTACTTGTATATCTACTTGTAAGCACCCCATTTTTGCCCGCTCAGCCATCTCCAGCCCGATCGGGTTCGGTTTCCAACATCACAACACATTCAAGCTCAATATGAGCCTTTCAATCTCCAGTCCAACCAACTGGTCGCTTCTCGGGTCCACAAGGATCCGCTGGAGCCTTAAGCACCATCATTCCAAGCAGTTTTCCGAACCAGGCGGTCCCGGAGACCAACGTCATCCAGGTAGCTTCCCGGGATCGGGCGATCTCGGGGACCAACACCTCATCAAAAATTCCAGACGGTTCACTTCTGGCGCCTACTAGCCCACCAATGTAGAACGTCCGTCATTTCGTAGCTCTCCGAGACCGGGCGTTCCCGGAGACCAACACCACCCTTCCAGGTAGCTTTCTAGGACTAAGCATTCTCAGGAACCAACACCACCCCTACAGGAAGCTCTCTAAGAACGGGCGTTCTTGGAGACCAACACCACACAGGTAGTTTTCCGAGACCGGGCGGTCTCAGAAACCAACACCTAGGTCAACAACAGCGCCTACTAGCCCGACTCGGTGAAAAATGACCCAACTTGCCCCTTGGGCCTCCAGGCACGTTTTGGGAAAGTTCAAAATCCCTCAAAATGATAAGTCCATCCTTCCACAACGTTGTCAAACCATCAGGTGTCCCCCGCACGCCATTTGGTCCAAATCCGGTCCAATTCCGACTCACTTTGGTCAAAATGACCATTTTGCCCCTGAACGCCTCAGCACGGCACAAACCCAGTTGAGCGATAAAAGACTCTCTCAAAACCATCCTTGAACAGCCCTGCATGCTTAACACAATATACCAGACCATTCCTGACCATTTCCAGCCAACTCCAGTCAAAATGACCGTTTTGCCCCTGGAAGCCCAAAAATGCCCCGAAACAGCACCGGCCTTGGGGTCTCGAGCAGAGGGTTTCACCACATGCCCTTGTTTAACCCAAGGAGCACCCTATAACACTGTAAGCACTCCATTTTTGCCCGCTTGGCAATCTCCGGCCCGACCGGGACCGATTTCCAACATCACAACACATGCAAGCTCAAGATGAGCCTTTCAATCTCCAATCCAACCAACTGGTCGCTTCTCGGGTCCACAAAGATCCGCTGGAGCCTTAAGCACCATTATTCCAGGCAGTTTTTCGGACCGGGCAGTCCCGAAAATCAACGCCATTCAGGTAGCTTCCTGGGATCGGGCAATCTCGAGGACCAACACCTCATCAAAAATTCCAGACGGTTCACTTCTGGCACCTGCTAGCCCGCCAACGTAGAATGTCAGTCATTTGGTAGTTCTCCGAGACCGGGCGTTCTCGGAGACCAACACCACACTTCCAGGTAGCTTTCTGGGACCAGGTGTTCTCAAGAACCAACACCACCACTACAGGTAGCTCTCTAAGAACGGGCGTTCTTGGAGACCAACACCGCACAGGTAGTTTTCCGAGACCGGGCGGTCTCGGAAACTAACACCTAGGTCAACACCGGCGCCTGCTAGCCCGACTTGGTGAAAAATGACCAAACCTGCCCCTTGGGCCTCCAGGCACGTTTTGGGAAAGTTCAAAATCCCTCAAAACGATAAGTCCATTCTTCCACAATGTTGTCAAACCATCAGGCGTCCCTCGCACGTCATTTGGGCCAAATCCGGTCCTATCCCAGCTCACTCTGGTCAAAATGACCATTTTGCCCTTGAACGACTCAGCACGGCACAAACCCCGCTGAACGGCGACAGCCTCTCTCAAAACCATCCCTGAGTAGCCCTACACGCCTAACACAATATACCAGACAATTTCTAACCATTTCCAGCCAACCCCAATCAAAATGACCGTTTTACTCCTAGAAGCCCAAAAATGCCCCGAAACAGCATTGGCCTTGGGATTTCGAGCGGAGGGTTCCACCATACATCCCTGTTTAACCCAAGGAACACACTACGACACTAAACTCACATGACTCGATAAAAGTTCCCTGGAGCGTCTCGCAGACGCTCCGCCTGAATTGTCTTTTCCCCCAATTCCTTGGTTATAACACACCGTCAAACGACTTGAGAAATGCGTAAATCAGGGAATTCTTGAAAGCTCGTCCATAGATCTTTCCATCGATACGGTTCGATCGAATAAATCACTTCCCAAAGCCCTTCATCGTACAGTGCGAAAACTATAACTTTCAGCAACTCCTGGAGCGTCTCGCAGACGCTCCGCCAAGGTTGACTTTTTCTCCGATTCCCTAATCAAAACGCAGCGTCAAACGACTTGAGAAATGCGTAAAATTGGAAATTCCAGAAAGTATTCCCAGAGTACTTTCCATCGATGCGGTCCGATCGAATAGATCGCTTCTCGAGGGCCTCGATCACACGAAACGAAAACAGCCACTTTCAAACACCCACGGAGCGTATCACAGACGCTCCGCGAGAGTGTCCTTTTTAGCACGCTTGCCAAGACGATATCACTCACCTCCAAACATAATTCAAACTTTTTGAAAACATGAAAGTTCATCAGAAGCACTAGGAGAACATCCCGAGTGTGATCGATTCCCTCGAAACCTTCCCGATTGACTCAATTATCGAGGCAAAGTTTAGACGAACCTTCCCGGTGATGGAGTGTATGCTACATGCACTCAAATTTTGATCAAATCGACCGACTTTCGATCAACAGTCGAGATTTAACCAGTACACAGGGTGCCACGTGTTATTCTGGCAATGGAACAGTACCTGCGCATGTAACACATGCGCAAGGTCTGTTGCAGATTGCCTATAAATAGAGGCGTCCCCCCTTGCATATTCCAGGTCCGAAATTGATACGAAACTCTGCTGAAATCACTCCAGAACCTCGAATCTCCATATATATTCTCCCCCTCCAACACTCAGGCTAGATTCTACCCCTCCTAAGCCTATACACTCTACATACAAGGCCCCCAAACACACTTATACACTCCATACTGGCCTCTCAAGCCTTCTTGAAGTCACTCAAGCTCCAATCAAGACATCCATTGAAGACTACAAATGTGTTGAAGGCAAAAGGTGGTATCCCCTTTACATTTATGCTCTCCCCCACTCTCCACTTCTCCCTCCTAGCCTACTTAGGCTATTCTCTATTTTAGCCCCCATCTTCAACCTCCCTTTCTTGCATGCTTGAGCCAAGAGGGCTCTTAGATTATGCCTAGAGGAAAGCAAGTGAGAGCCACCGTGTAGGGGGACCTCTCACTAGCCTACTTTAAGATGGTATGGCCTAGGAGCCCCTTGTTTATGTGGTGTAGCCTAAAAGCCTTGTATGTAAATCATGACCCCTTGCATATTGCTATTTTGATCATGTCTTGTGTGCTTGGCTTCATTTTATGTTTATTGTCATGCTCCATAATGCTTATATTGCTCTTAATTTTAGGCCATTTCCAAGCTCTATATTTCTTTCAAAAATTGTTCCAAGAGTTGGCCCCTTGAAGTTTAGGATGAGACCTTAGGAGTCATGCCTTAGCCCTCACAACCCCCTAATTCATATTTTTGCATCATTGTATTTCAACTTGCATGAAAGTTGCTTTCAAACTCTCTAATATTCAAGGTTTCTATTCTCTCAAATTTAGTGGTTGAAATGGCCCCATGGAACCCTCTCTTGAGTGGTCTCCCTTTATATTGGCCATAGGAGTCCTAAATTGTTAGAATGGTTCCCTTTTCTCTTTATGATCGCCTAAGAATGATGTTCAAGATCTTTGATTTCTATGGTTCCTATTCTCTCAAGTTTAGTGGTTGGAATGGCCCCATAGAACCCTTTCTTGAGTGGTCTTCCTTTTGTTGGCCATATGAACCCTCTTTTGATGGAATGGTTCCCTTGAAAAATGGATTTCAAAATCCTTCTCCAAAAATGATTTCAAAAATGCACTCTCTCCATCTTTGCATCAAAAACGATCTTTCAAAAATTACCATCATTATCTTGAATTTTGACCCCTTATACTTTTGTCAAGATATTGGTTATAATGGCCATAAGGAAGCCTTCCTTAGAATGGTCTCCAATCACCAACCATATAAACCATACTCTTGGCTAGAGTCAAAATTTTCATGGAAATGATCTTCATAAAGATCGCCAACCAAAGTCCATTGCATATCATGTTTTGCTTTCAAAACTTTTTCCAAGAATGCATCAAAACAACTTTTAAGACCATTCTCCAATCTAACCCTAGGTTAACTTGACCTTAGTTACCACACCCTGGTTAACTTGACCCTAGTTACCAAACCCTAGGTTAACTTGACCCTAGTTACCTAACCGTAGGTTAACTTGACCCTAGTTGTCTAACCCTAGATTAACTTGACCCTAGTTACCAAACCATAGGTTAACTTGACCCTAGTTACCTAACCCTAAGTCAACTTGACCCTAGTTAACCAACCCTAGGCCAACCCTATTTTGGTTAATACACTTCAAGGTTCCAACTCTTGAACCCCTTTTTTCACATGATCATTCAAACTTTCCAATAATCCTCCTAACCTATTCTTCCAAAAACTCCTATTCTCTTGATTTCAAAAACCCAACTCCATACACTCTCCTAATGTTCCTACACTCTATCTTTAAGGCATTTCCAAAAATACTTTCAAAAGGTCACAAACCTAAGGTATTCCTAGCCCTCTCATGGTTAGGGATTCCAAGGACAAGTGATAAATCAAGATCAACCTCTAAGGTGGTCCATATTAGAATTTCAAACACTTAGCCATTTTCAAAAACCACTTTTAAAAAAACTAATTCATCAAAACACTCCAAAGTCATGCCTCTAAGGTTTTCAAACTAAGACTTCAAAAACACTTTTAAGTTCTCTTGAGTCATGCCAAAACATTTTTCCAAAACTCCCCCTAAAGTTAATCCAAAAACATTTTCAAAACACTCCACCCCAAGACCTCAAAGTGTCTTAAACTCTTCCAAGACTACAAAGTGTCTTCAACTTTTCTAAAGACCTCAAAGTGTCTTAAACTTATCCAAAGACCTCAAAGTGTCTTAAACTCTTTCAAAGACCCAAAGTGTCTTCTAACTTTCCAAAGGCCCTAATGCACCTATCTTCCATCGGGCTCTTGCCGGAACTACGAATGACCTGATTCTCGCCAAATGGGATACGTAGGCAACCTAAAATGGTGCGGTCATAACTTTTATTTCACTCCCAATCCCTTTTTCAAAAAATTCCAATCAATTCAAAGTTTCTATTCCAAGCTCTTTCAAATCCTCCATTATTTTCAAACCTTCTTTAAAAACTTGCATCATCCATCCGAAAAGTGATGACTAAACCCTGTTTTTCTAAAAGTGGATATTAAGTGGACAATGGTAATCAGTTATTCTGATGAGTGAACAAAGGGTGATTAGACATGTAGGTACCGAAAGGGCGGGGTAGGGTGATGATCTTAGGATATCTTCCCTACACGTAACCAACCCCCGAACTTTAGATTTCTGTTTTCAAAAGACCAAAATGGAGTTATTTTCAAAAAGGGCTTAAACATTTCAAAAGGTTGCCAAACAATCTATTTTCCTAAAAACCCTCTCTTGAGGGAATTTTCAATTGATACAATCTATATTCCAGGTCCGAAATTGATACGAAACTCTACTGAAATCACTCCAGAAACTCGAATCTCTACATAAATTCCTCCCCTTCAACACTTAGGCTAGATTATACCCCTCCTAAGCCTATGCACTCTATATACAAGGCCTCATACACACTTATACACCCCACTCTAGCCTCTCAAGCCTTCTTGAAGTCACTCAAGCTCCAATCAAGACATCCATTGAAGACCATAAATGTGTTGAAGGCAAAAGGTGGTATCCCTTTTACATTTGTGCTCTCCCCCACTCTTCTCTTCTCCTTCCTAGCCTACTTAGGCTATTCTCTATTTTAATCCCCTTCTTCAACCCCCCCTTTCTTGCATGCTTGAGCCAAGACGGCTCTTAGATCATGTCTAGAGGAAAGCAAGTGAGAGCCACCGTGTAGGGGGACCTCTCACTAGCCTACTTTAAGATGGTATAGCCTAGGAGCCCCTTGTTTATGTGATGTAGCATAAAAGCCTTGTATGTAAATCATGACCCCTTGCATATTCCTATTTTAATCATGTCTTGTGTGCTTGGCTTCATTTTATACTTATTGTCATGCTCCACAATGCTTACATTGCACTTAATTTTATGTCATTTCCAAGCTCTACATTTCTTTCAAAAATTGTTCCAAGAGTTGGCCCCTTGAAGTCTAGGATGAGACCTTAGGAGTCATGCCTTAGAAAATTTCTCACTACCCCCTAATTCACACTTTTGCATCATTGCATTTCAACTTGCACAAAAGTTGCTTTCAAACTCCCTAATTTTCAAGGTTTCCATTATTTCAAATTTAGTGGCTAAAATGGCCCCATGGAACCCTCTCTTGAGTGGTCTCCCTTTATATTGGCCATAGGAGCCCTAAATTGTTAGAATGGCTCCCTTTTCTCTTTATGCTTGCCTAAGAATGATGTTCAAACTCTTTGAATTCTATGGTTTCTATTCTCTCAAGTTTAGTGGTTGGAATGGCCCCATGGAACCCTCTCTTGAGTGGTCTCCCTTTTGTTGGCCATATGAACCCTCTCTTGATGGAATGTTCCCCTTGAAAAATGATTTTCAAAATCCTTCTCAAAATATGATTTTCAAAAATGCATTCTCTACATCTTTGCATCAAAAATGATCTTCCAAAAATTGACATCATTATGTTGATTTTTGAAACCCCCACTCTTGTCAAGATAAAGGTTATAATAGTCATGAGGAAACCTTCCTTGGAATGGTCTCCAATCACCAACCATATAAACCATATTCTTGGCTAGAGTCAAAATTTTCATGGAAATGATCTTCATAAAGATTGCCAACCAAAGTCCATTGCATATCATGTTTTGTTTTCAAAACTCTTTCCAAGAATGCATCAAAACAACTTTCAAGACCATTCTCCAATCTAACCTTAGGTTAACTTGACCTTAGTTGGCCAACCTTAGGTTAACTTGACCCTAGTTGTCCAACACTAAGTTAACTTGACCCTAGTTGTCTAACTCTAGGTTAACTTGACCCTAGTTGTCCAACCCTAGGTTAACTTGACCCTAGTTCACTCACCTTAGGTTAACCCTATCCTAGTTAGTTAATCATAGGTCATCTTAACCTTAGGTTAACCTAACCCAAGTTAGTTAACCTTAGGTCACCCCTAATCCTAGGCTAACCTAACCTAGGTTAGTACACTTCAAGGTTCCAACTCTTGAACCCTTTTCTAAATGATCATTCAAATTTTCAAACTATTCTCACAACCCATTTTTCCAAAACTTCTTACTCTCTTGATTTCAAAAAAACAACTCCATGAACTCTTCTAATGTTCTTACACTCCATCTTCAAGACATTCTTAAAAATATTTTCTAATGTCACAAACCTAAGGTGTCCCTAGCCCTCTCATGGTTATGGATTCCAAGGACAAGTGATAAATCAAGATCAACCTCTAAGGTTGTCCATATTAGGATTCCAAACCCTTAGCCATTTCCAAAAACCACTTTCAAAAACAAATTCATCAAAACATTCCAAAATCATACCTCCAAGGTTTTCAAAACAAGACTTCAAAAACACTCTCAAACTCTCTTGAGTTATTCAAAAACATTTTTCCAAAACTCTCTCATGTTAATCCAAAAACATTTTCAGAACATCCCACCATTCAATTTCAAGTCAAAACTTCAAAGACCTCAAAGTGTCTTAAACTTCTCTAAAGACCTCAAAGTGTCTTAAACTTTTTCAAAGATCTCAAAGTGTCTTAAACTTTTTCAAAGACCCCAAAGTGTCTTCAAACCTTCCAAAGGCCCTAATGCGCCTATTTTCCATCAGGCTCTTGCCCGAACTACGAATAACCTGATTCTCACCAAATGAAATACGTAGGCAACCTAAAATGGTGCGGTCATAACTTTTATTTCAACTCCAATCCTTTTTTCAAAAATTCCAATCAATTCAAAGTTTCTATTCCAAACTCTTTCAAAACCTCCATTATTTTCAAACTTTTTCCAAAAACTTACATCATGCATCATCCATTCATCCGAAAAGTGATGACTAAACCCCGTTTTCTAAAGTGGATATGAAGTGAACACTGGTGACCGGTTATTCTAGTGAGTGAATAAAAGGGTGATCAAACATGTAGGTACCGAAAGGGCGGGGTAGGGTGATGATCTTAGGATATCTTCCTTACACGTAACCAACCCCCAAACCTTAGATTTCTGTTTTCGAAAGACCAAAATGAAGTTATTTTCAGAAAGGGCTTAAACATTTCAAGAGGTTGCCAAACAACCTATTTTTCTAAAAACCCTCTCTTGAGGGAGTTTTTAAAAACCTTTTTCAAAAACTCTAAGTTTAATCTTCAGATTAACGCTTAGTTTTAGGTGCCCTGACTCACCTTTATCAAGTTAGGTGGCGACTCCTATTTTTCTAAAAAGCCCTTAGTCAAACTAATTTCCAAACCCAGTCGCACTTGTCCTTCTAGAAGGATGAGTTCTAGTGACACAGTTCCGTGCTTTAGGGTCTCCGAGCCGAAAGGACTTTGGACACCCAAAAACCGAGGAGCGACACTACTTAATTTACGAATTGAGTATGTGATATACGAATAAGTGCAATTCATGACGTACATTAAATTGCATATTATTTGAGATATTCCAATTGAGATATGATCTAAGAAATAAAATAGTAAGTGCATCATCATGTCCAACATAACTAAAAAAAAAATAACTTAACTGCATGCCCATAAGCCATGTGTTTAGAAAATGCGTTGTCTGCTACTAAGCACACTAATTTAATATGTGCAAAAAACGAAGTCCAAGAGTGACTGCATATATTCTTCCACACATCACTAGGAGATAGTAGGCTTGTGCAAAAAAATTTTTAAAAGTATAATTCAAATCCTAAATCTTTTTGGAACTACATTATACACCTCCAAAACTTTTAGAAATCACATTATACTCCTCGTATATTTTTATAATTACATTACACTCCCCAAAACATTGAGAAAATATAATATTTACCCACCTCCTTTAAGAATTACAAAATGTTCTCAAAAGTTCTCGTAATTACAAGTTTTAACCCATTTTATAATTACAAAAAAAAAACCCTACTTAAAAAAAGAGTTGTCACTAGGGGTGTTCATAGGTCGGGTTTGGCAGTCACCCGACCCCTGACCCGAAACTATAGGGTTGAAAAAAATTAGAACCGATTCCGACGCAATGGATGATCAGATCGGGTTTGGGTTGGTCGGGTTGGGTTGGGAAAATAAAAGCCCAACACCCGAATTGAATATGCTCAGGTATTAAAATTTTCAACTGCTATCCACCCAAAATGACTTTAGTTTGGGTGGGGTTCGGATCGGGTCTGATCAGGTAGGTCGGTTTGGTCGGGTTTGATATATTTTTAACAGCCCTAGTTCTTGCTCATGTAATGTTACTGATCTTCTTATTTTTGGTCCCGTAAACTAGAGACTAAGACTATTCACAAAATGTTTTGATATCACATAAGTTTATATCCATTAATCCAAATCACACAAATCATATATTGTTGGAAAGATATTGAAAAATCGAATCCAATCACATGTATTTCATGTACATAAATATTATAAGTAGAGAGATTAGAATTGTAGTCAAAGTTAGATCAAAATTGATAAAGTTTCAAATTTTATAACTTTGACTTCAATTTTTCTCAGACCATAAGCCTTTTGGCTATAAAACTTTGAACACATAATTATATATGTATAGACAACAACATACTAAAATCTCATAACATATGGTGTTTATATAATCGAGATGCCATTAACACCCATATAGGGCTTTTTGCACAAGACATATATGCATTCTAATATACACTTGCAATTACAGAAACGCAATCCAATCTCAATAAAGGAAATAAAAATTTGTCTTAAAATTGTTATCCTCTATGTGTACTAACGTGCTACTATATATAGATTTTAGAATGAAAACTTAAATGAATTACAAAAATTCATAGAACAAACTTACCAAACGTAGAAAACTCGAATTGTGATTATAGATTGATCATGTTTAGTATTTGACACTATGTCCTTAAGACAAAACGTGTCCCTACAATGGTGTTTATAGTTGAATGGATGTCTGCCTCCTAAGATATAATGATCTACTCACAGATAGAAGCAACACTACAATCTGCGTGGTTGGTGAACAAAAACTATGATTGACTCTCTCAATGCAATAAAAACTTCCCAGAAAAACTCTATTATGAAATGCAGAAATGAAGAGTATTTATAGACACTAAAGTATCTATTCAAAATAGTCATGAACTATCAAACAACACCTTTAAAATATGCTTATTCAATATTGCATGGACCAACAATTAGATCTCTATACAGTGACTATTCAGAATAGTCACCAGCCAAACAGTACTTCCAATGGTCACAACTATATGATTTAAATTTTAATTTTAAATTCGAAGGAAAATAAATATTAGGATCACGTTTGGTAATGTTGGACACTTTATAGCCAATTTTTCAATCATTACTTTGAAATTTGAACAAATGACTATATGAAATTAATCTCTTCATTAAGGTTAGCTCCCACATTTATTTAGGCTATACTTAGGCATGGCAAAACAACCCGACATGTTGGGTCTCCGTCCAGCCCCTACTGGGACTAGTATAGAGTGATTCTAATCGGTTAGAGTCGGGTTTGGGAATAAAGTGTAACAACCCGCTTCGCCCCATTTATACATATATTTATTTTTATTTTTGTGATTTTGTCTCTTGCTTTGCCTATGATATATTTAAAAGAATTACTAACATAAAGGAAGCAGGGCAGGGTGGGGCAGGTATGGGGAGGGGTCATCATCAGGGGGGGAGCTACTAAGGGCTTAGGGTGGGCACTTGCCCCCCCCCCCCCCCCCCCCAACTTTTGAATTTTTTTTTTTTACCTATAATTTCAAAAAACTTTCTCTCTTTGCCTCCCTAAAAATGACAAATGCCTCCCTGAAAAATTATAAATGCCCACTTAAAAGTGGTGATTAGTGTTTACCCCCCTGAATATATTTTGTAGCTCTACCACTGGTCACCATGACGGGACGGGGATGGGATAAGGGTCCCCCGACCCAAACTTGCCCCGTTATGATCCATATACACAATATTTTCTAACACATCTCAACTTGGTTAACAACATTACTATTTGTGCTACAAAAATCTTTCGGGTAAATTTGAGCAAACTTTATAAGCTTTTGATTGGTGAATGCAAAAAAGGAATTAATTAGACTTAAGCATGCCACACAAAGAAGTAATTTGACATTCACCTTGTTAAAGCAATTGCTGAGCTCTTGAAGCTATATGTTCACATTTGCATAATAAAGCTTTCCTTGATAATGGTGAGAATTTGTTACCACTTGAGCTTTACATTGTGATCAACATCTTGGCAAGAAAAATTCATCCATGCTTTCAACCACAATTTCATGTTTCTCACAAAATGAAAAAAACTCTTCATGAAGCAAACCCCATCCATTCACTCATATCCCGTCGTCGTCGCTTTGAAATGTCAACCAAGTTCATATTATTCATAATGTCTAGTTCTTTCTACTCCAGAGCTTGTGGTAATTTATATGTAATCCCCAAAATAGTTCTCATCAAACGTAAGTGTAAAACAAAATCAAAGCTTTGAATTTAATCTTATAGTATATATGCTTTACCTCAATGCTCAAAGCTATAATCATTTCCCTTTACTGGTTGACCACGTAGGTATGCTTGTTCACTCGTGTCGACTCTTTTCCTTTTTCTTCTTGTCGCCATTGTTTTCTGTCAACACCACTACTACATGCTTCTGCATATCTTCAATGTCAACACCTAACTCATTTGGTTGGTTGGTTGGTTGGTTGGGTTGGACTCTGAACTTTTTATGCAAAGCCAATGTCCTGTTATATGGCATAGTTTAACCTTGCTTATCAGTCATTCTTGCCTAAAAGTCCATGCATTCATCAGAATCTTGGTCATCAAAATCCTCTCCTTCCTCTCTGACCCTTTCGATGCCAAATCCTTGCTTGCTTTGTAAGAGGTATCAAACTTACTAGACTTCGTAAGCACCCCCATTTTTGCCCTCTCGGCAATCTTCAGCCCGACCAGGCTCAGTTTTCGAACACCATAGCACATGCAAGCTCAAGATGAGCCATTTAATATCCAATCTAATCTAATCAATTGGTCGCTTCTCGGGCCCACAAGGACCCGTTGGAGCTATAAGCACCATTATTCCAAGTAGTTTTTCGGACCAGGCGGTCCTGAAAACCAACACCATCCAGGTAGCTTCCTGGGATCGGGCGATCTCGAGGACCAACACCTCATCAAATTCCAGATGATTCACTTCTAGTGCCCGCTAGCCCGCCAATGTAGAATGTCCGTTATTTGGTAGTTCCCCGAGACCGGGCGTTCTTAGAGACCAACACCACCCCTACAGGTAGCTCTCTAAAACAGGGCGTTCTTAGAGACCAACACCACACAGGCAGTTTTTCAAGACTGGGCGGTCTTGGGAACCAGCACGTAGGTCAACACTGGCGCTTGCTAGCCCGACTCGGTGAAAAATTACCAAACTTGCCCCTCGGGCCTCCAGGCACGTTTTGAGAAAGTTTAAAATCCCTCAAAACGATAAGTCCATCCTTCCAAAATGTTGTTAAACCATTATGCGTCCCCCACACGCCATTTGGTCCAAATCCGGTCCTATTCCAGCTCGCTCCGGTCAAAATGACCGTTTTGCCCCTGAACGCCTTAGCACGGCACAAACCCCGCCCAACGGTAAAAGACTTTCCCAAAATCATTCCTGAACAACCCTACATGCTTAACACACCGCATTAAACCATTCGTAACCATTTCCAACCAATCCTGGCCAAAATGACCACTTTGCCCCTGGCAATCCAAATATACCCCGAAACAGCACCAGTCTTGGGATTTCGAGCAAAGGGTTTCACCATACACCCTTGTTTAACCTGAGGAGGACCCTACGACATTAAACGCTCACGGCTCGATAAAAGTTCCCTGGAGTGTCTCGTAGACGCTCTGCCTAAATTGTCTTTTCTCCTGATTCCTTGATTATAACGCACCATCAACTGACTTGAGAAATGCGTAAATCAGGGAATTCTCGAAAGCTCGTTCATAGATCTTTCCATCGATACAGCTCGATCGAATAGATCACTTTCTGAAGCCCTCCATCATACGGTGCGAAAACTACAACTTTTAGCAATTCCTGGAGCGTCTAGCAGACGCTCCGCCAAGGTTGACTTTTTCTCCGATTTCCCGATTGAAACACACCATCAAACGACTTGAGAAATGCGTAAATCTGAAAATTTCCAAAAGTATTTCTAGAATACTTTTCATTGGTACGGTCCGATCGAAAAGATCGTTTCCCGAAGACCTTGATCATGCAATACAAAAATAGCTACTTTTGAACACCCTCGGAGCGTATCACAGACGCTTCGCAAAGATGTCCTTTTCTGCACACTTCCCAAGATGATATCCCACCATTCCCAACATAATTTAAAGTTTCTGAAAGCATGAAAGTTCATGAGAAACCCCAAGAGAACACCGTGGGTGCAACCGACTCTCCCGAAACCTTCCTGGTTAGCTCAATTATCGAAACAAAATTTGGACGAACCTTCTCGGTGATGGAGCGTATGCTACATGCACTCAAATTTTGATCAGATCGGCCAACTTTTGATCAACAGTCGAGATTTAACCAGCATACAGGGTGCCACGTGTCATTTTGGCAATGGAACAGTACCTGCACATGTCCTACATGCACCAGGTCAAATTTTGGCCAGGCGCATGTAGGACATGCGCCAGGCTTGTTCCAGATTTCCTATAAATACCAAACCACCTCTTTGTATATTCCATCTCTGAAATTGATGCGAAGCTCTGCTGAAACTGCTCCAGAATCTCGAGTCCTTACATATATTCCACCCCTCCAACACTTAGGCTAGATTCTACCCCTCTCAAGCCTAAACACATCACTTATAAGGCGTTATATCCCATTACACACTCCATTCCAGCCCCTCAAGCCTTCTTGAAGTCATTCATGCTCCAATCAAGACATCCATTGAAGACTACAAGTGTGTTGAAGGCAAAAGGTGGTATCCCTTTTACATTTGTGTCTTCCCCCACTCTTCTCTTCTCCCTCCTAGCCTACTTAGGCTATTCTCTATTTTAATCCCCATCTACAACCCCCCATTCTTGCATGCTTGAGCCAAGAGGGCTCTTAGATCATGCCTAGAGGAAAGCAAGTGAAAGCCACCGTATAGGGGGACCTCTCACTAGCCTACTTTGGGATGGTATGGTCTAGGAGCCCCTTGTTTATGTGGTATAGCCTAAAAGCCTTGTATGTGATCATGACCCCTTTCATGTTACTATTTTGATCATGTCATGTATGCTTGGCTTCATTTTATGCTTATTGTCATGTTTTATAATGCTTACATTGCTCTTATTTTCATGCCATTTCCAAGATTTATATTTCTTTCAAAAATTGTTCCAAGAGTTGGCTTCCTGAAGCTTAGGATGGGACCTTAGAAATCATGCCTTAAAAAATCCCCTTCTAACCCCCTAACTCTCACCTTAGCATCATGACATTTTAACTTGCATAAGGGTTGCTTTTCAAGTTCTCTAATTTTCAAGATTTTCATTCTTTTAAGTGTAGTGGTTGGAATGGCCCCATAAAACCCTCTCTTTAGTGGTTTTCCTTTTATTTGGCCATAGAAACCCTCTCTTGATGGAATGACCTCCTACAAAAATAGTTTTCAAAAATCTCTCCAAAGATGATTTTCAAAAATACATTCTCTTCATCTTTATATTAAAAATGGTGCCTTAAAAAGTTGTCATCATCATGTTGATTTTTGGACCCCTTAGACTCTTGTCAAGATTATGGTCATAATGGTCATGAGGAAACCTTCCTTGGAATGGTTTCCAATCACCAATCATATAAACCATACTCTTGACTAGAGTCAAAATTTTCATGGAAATGATCTTCAAAAGGGTTGTGCACCAAAGTCCATTGCATAACATGTTTTGTTTTTCAAAACTCTTTCTAAAAGTGTATTAAACCAACTTTCGAAACCATTTTCCAATCCAACCCTAGGTTAACTTGACCTTAGTTGACCAACCCTACGTTAACTTGACCCTAGTTGACAAACCCTAGGTTAACTTGACCCTAGTTGTCCAACCCTAGGTTAACTTGACCCTAGTTACCCAACCCTATGTTAACTTGACCCTAGTTCACTCACCTTAGGTTAACCTAACCTTAAGTCATCTTAAACCTAGGTTAACCTAATCCAAGTTAATTAACCTTAGGTCACCCTTAACCATAAGCTAACCCAACATAGGTTAATATGCTTCAAGGTTCAAACTCATAAACCCTTTTTGAATGATCTTTCAATTTTAAACCATTCTCATTATCCACTTCTCCAATACCCCTTACTCGCATGATTTCAAAAAACCAACTCCATAAACTTTTCAAATGTTCCTACACTCCATCTTCAAGGCATTTCCAAAAATATTTTTAAAATGTCACAAATCTAAGGTGTCCCTAGCTCTCTCATGGTTAGGAATTCCAAAGACAAGTGATAAATTAAGAACAACCTCTAAGGTTGTCCATATTAGG
Source organism: Euryodendron excelsum (assembly GCA_033060915.1). Classification (NCBI taxonomy): domain Eukaryota; kingdom Viridiplantae; phylum Streptophyta; class Magnoliopsida; order Ericales; family Pentaphylacaceae; genus Euryodendron; species Euryodendron excelsum. The sequence goes on from CM065391.1 coordinate 13,028,976, forward strand.
ATTCCAAACCCTTAACCATTTCCAAAAACCACTTTCAAAAATTAATTCATCCAAACATTCTAAAGTCATGCCTCCAAGGTTTTCAAAACAAGACTTCAAAAACACTTTCAAGTTCTCTTGATTCATGCCAAAACATTTTTCCAAAACTCCCTTAAGTTGATCCAAAAACATTTTCAAGACACCTCACCACCCAATTTCAAGTCAAAACTTCCGAGACCACAAAGTGTCTTCAACTTCTAAAAACCTCAAAGTGTCTTAAACTTTTTCAAAGACCTCAAAGTGTCTTAAACTTCTCCAAAGATCTCAAAGTATCTTCGAACATTCCAAAGGCCCTAATGCGCCTATTTTTCATCGGGCTCTTGCCCGAATTACGAATGACCTGATTCTCGCCAAATGAGATATGTAGGCAACCTAAAATGGTGCGGTCATAACTTTTATTTCAACTCCAATCCCTTTTTCAAAAATTCCAATCAATTCAAAGTTTCTATTCCAAACTCTTTCAAAACCTCCATTATGTTCAAACTTCTTCCAAAAACTTGCATCATGCATTATCCATCCGAAAAGTGATGACTAAAGCCCGTTTTCAAAATTCTAAAGTGGATTTTAAGTGGACAATGGTAACCGGTTATTCTAGTGAGTGAACAAAGGGTGATTAGACATGAAGATAGCGAAAGGGCGGGGTAGGGTGATGATCTTAGGATATTTTCCCTACACGTAACCAACCCCCGAACCATAGATTTCTGTTTTCAAATGACCAAAATGGAATTAGTTTCCAAAAGGGCTTAAATCTTTCCAAATGTTGCCAAACAACCTATTTTCTTAAAAACCCTCTCTTAAGGGAGTTTTCAAAGCCTTTTCCAAAAAAAAAACCCTAAGTTTAATCTTCGGATTAACACTTAGTTTTAGGTGCCCTAACTCACCTTAATCAAGTTAGGTGGCGACTCCAATTTTTCTGAAAACCCTTAATCAAACCAATTTTCAAACCTAGTCACACTCGTCCTTCTAGAAGGATGAGTTCTAGTGATAGAGTTTCGTGCTTTTTGTCTCCAAGTTGAAAGGACATTGGACACCCAAAAACCGGGGCTCGACGGACTTCATCTCTTCATCTGAGAGATCTAAAACCTTTGGAATTCTTTTAATTTTCTTCTCAAAGGGTTTCCTTAATAGGGAAACTCTCATCCTTATGACTCTTGCTCTCATAGATTATAAGAAATTGGCTTTTACCCCCATCTTAGAGGCTTTCTCCTCTCTTTTCCACATTATACTTCATTGTTTTGGTAGGAAGGCTTATGAGGGTGCTAGGCAGTCTCTACTCATCATTGTAGCAAATTTCGACTATGTTTCAAAGTCCTTGGGATGCATAGACATCTACCACTGACTACTAGTGGAGTCAATAACTGTGCCATATTTTGGCTGGCTTAAATTTGTCTGGCTATACTCCTTTATTGTGTCGATGTCTTGATAGTAGGTTCCCAAAAATATAGTTTTTCTTTTCTATTCTTCTCTCAACAGTATTTCATACCTGTAGCCATTGTTGACAGTTCAAATAGATATCTAAATTTCATCCCTCTTAACTTCTTTCTGAGTTTGAAGTTAAGACCATCTTGGGCCAATTTGACTAGTTCGGCTTTGGGCAAGGGAACATGTCATTTGTTTTATACCTTTTTAAACACATCGATAAAACTAATTTTGTACTTTATGTAGAATTTTTCTTTAATTTGGACAACCCAAAGAGCTTGAGCATGGAACTCTGTAAGCACCCCATTTTTGCCAGCTCGGCAATCTCTGACCCAACTGGATCCAATTTTCAAACATTATAATACATGCAAGCCCAAGATGGGTCTTTCAAACTCCAACCCAGTTAGCTAGTCACTTCCTGGACCCACAAGGCACAATTGAAGCCATAAACACTATCATGCCCCTAGGCATTACAGGCAACTTTCAGAGACTAGGCGATCTCGGGAACCAACGCTATCTAGGTAGCTTCCTGAGATCGAGCGATCTCGGGGATCAACACCTTATCAAATTCCAGACGGTTCACTTATGGCGCCTACTAGCCCGCCAATGTAGAATATCCATCATTTGGTAGTTCTCCTAGACCAGACGTTCTCAGAGACCAACACCACCCTCACAGGTAGCTTTCTCAAACTAGGCGCTCTCAGAAACCAACACCACCCTATAGGTAGCTCTCTGAGACTAGGCGGTCTCAGGGACCAACACTGCACAAGTGGTTTCCCTAGTCCAAGCGATCCAGGGAACCAATGCCTAGGTCAATACCAGCGCCTACTAGCCTGACTCAGTGAAAAATGACCAAACCCGCCCCTTTGCAAAGTGTTACTAAGCAATTATTCGTACTCAGCATGCCATGTTGTACAATTCTGATCCCACTTCGGCTAACTCCGGTCAAAATGACCGTTTTACCCCTAGACGCCCTAGCACAGTGCAAATCCCACCAAACAGTGAAAAACTCTTCCAGGATCATCCCTGAATGACCTGACATGCTTAACATAACACTCTGGTCCATTCTTGACCTTTTTCAACCGAACCCGGTTAAAATGACCATTTTACCCCTAGCAACCCAAACGATCCCCGAAATTACACCGGTTCTAGAATATCAAACGGCGGGTCTTATCATAAACCCCTGTTTAACCTAAGGTGGACCTTACAACACTATGTTGAGTCAATGCCTTGATTTTGATGATACAAAACATGGTTAAATGATCTAATAATTCTACTTAGTGTGCAGATGAATTATCAATTAGATCTTGATTTGAAGCTTATCATAATAAAGGATTTATGATGAAAAGCATGATGAAGTAATGTATTCTACAAAGGTGATATTATAAGAAGAAGAAATCTCAAGTTAATGAAAATCCTAGATTGAAGATTGATAAGTATGAAAGAATAGCATATTCTACAATGGTGATTTTATAAGGGAATGAAGATGATGGATATCAAAGAAGAAGAATGAAAATGATCAAAGTCTTGATTTAAAAGATTGAAGACTTTGAGTACTTGAAGACATCTTGCAAGAATGGAAAAAGAAGAGACCAACTCAAAAACATAAAAGCTTTCTTGATAGATGTAAAGATGTCTTGAAGACATGGAAGGAATCACAAGATTTGGAAAGCTTTCTTGAGTTGTTGAAGTCCATGGAGAAGCCATGTTGATTGAAGAAATGAAGATTCTAAGTCGTGGAAGCTCTCTTGAAGATATTGAAGAAGACTTGAATCAATGGATGAAGCTATGATAATGGAAGAGCCCTACAAGTGATGAAAATGAAGAAAACTCACCTTGAATGGATTGAAGATGTTCTTGGAGTCATCTAATCTTGAAGAAGTGTTTGCAAGCTTTAAAAAGCCTATTTAGATGATCCTTGAAGAGATTAGAAGCTTTGAAAAAGGTTGAAGAAAAGTTGCAAAAATATAGGTTTTGGTAAAAAGAGTCGACCCCTCAAGTTAAAAGAGCCGACTCATTCGAACAGAGCCTTGGAATTCTGCTGGAAGCTTAAAAAAGTCGACTCCTGGCCAAAAAGAGTCGACTCATTGCAACAGAGAACAAACAATTCTGCAGACTGCTGAAAAGAGTCGACTCCTGGGACAAAAAGAGTCGACTCATTTGGACAGAAACTTGAAAAATCTGCTGAAATGCAAAAAGAGTCGACTCATTGTGAAAAGAGTCGACTCCTAGACTCTAACGGCTAGTTTTCTGACAGACGGTATGGGCACAAACACAACCAAATCTTCTCCCATACTTCTCCAACGGCTAGAATCGATCCATACCTATATATATGAGATACATACAGCTTTAAAGAACAAGAATAGAGCAATCATACCATTCATATCAAGGGCTTGAAGCTGAAAATCACCTGTACCTCACTGCCATATATTTTTGCTGAGTGTTTAAAGTTATCCATTGAGTTGTATTCATTTGTATACTCACTAGAAGAGTCACTCTCTGTATAATTTTCATTCATTCTTGTTTGGGTGGGTTTGTAACCTAGTAAGTTTAAGTGTTCTTGGGAAAAACACTTGTAAGTTTAAGAGAAGCTTGGACAAAATCTCTTGGATTTTGAAAGCCTGGGAAGAAGCTTTTGTAAAGAGTGAGCTGGGCACTCGTGGCACAACCAACAGCTGTGTAAGGAGTATTACATAGTGGAATTCCTTCGAGAGGATCGAAGAAGAGAGGACGTAGGCAAGGTTGGCCGAACCTCTATAAATCTGGTGCACTTCTTTTCTGCCTCTGTTTTGTTTAATTGCTCACTATACATGTTTGCATAAATATATATATTGACATACACTCCACTTGCTTGATATATATATTTTGATTAATTGTTATTAAAATACATAAGCAAGTTTTAGTTGAAGTTCTTGTAAAAAAAAAAATTTTATAAAACCCAATTCACCCCCCCTCTTGGGTTGCCTACTTGGGCCAACACACTAAACACTCCTGACTCAACGAAAGCCCCCTGGAGCATCTCACAAACACTCCGCCAAGATTGCATTTTCTTCTGATTTCCTGGTTATAACGCACCGTCAAACGACTTGAGAAATGCGTAAACCAAGGAATTTTCAAAAGCTCGTTCATAGGTCTTTCCATCGATACGGCTCAATCAGAGACATTACTTCCCGAAGCTCCTCATCGCATTGCATGGCTCGAATACTGCTATTTTAAACAACCCCTAGAGCGTCTCACAAACACTCCGTCAATATTAACTTTTTCTCCAATTCTCTGATTATAACGCACAGTCAAACAACTTGAGAAATGCATAAATTAGGGAATTCCTGAAAGTATTTCCAGTGTACTTTACATCAGTACGGTCCGATCAGAGAGATCGCTTTTCGAAGGCCTCGATCATGCAGCACACAAACAGCTAATTTTGAATCCCCATGGAGCATAGTACAAACGCTCAGCAAAAATGCAATTTCATGCACACTTCCCGAGACGATATCTCACACTTCGAAACATCGTTCAGACTTTTTGAAAACTCAAAAGTTAACGAGAAACCCTAGGAGAACACTATGGATGTAACCGATTCCTCTGAAACCTTCCCGGTTGGCACAATTATCGATGTGAAGTTTGAACGAACACTCTTGGCGATGGAGCGTATGCTATATGCGCCCAGATTTTGATCAGATTGATCAAACTTTGCTTAGCCCTTAAGATTTAGCCAGTACAGGGAGTGCCACGTGGCCTTCATTCTGTGGAACAGTATCGATACATATAGCACATGCGCCTGTGTAAATTTTACACAGGCGCATATCCTACATGTGCCAGTGTCTAAAATTTTGCCTATAAATATAGGCCTCCCCCTTTGCATATTCTAGAATCGAAAATTATGGCAAAACTCTGCACAAATAGCTCTAGAAATTCGAAACCCTCTATATACTCCTCTCTCCAAACACTTAGGTTATAGTTCACCTCACTCTAACCCATACACCTCAGCTACAAGGCCCTTCATGCCATAGAAAGCCTCATTCCAGCCCCTTCCAAGTCCATCCAAGATCAAGTCCAAGCATCCATTGAAGTTTGAGAGTGTTTGAAGGCAAAAGGTAGTATTTCCTTTTATATTTTGTCTTCCCCCCACTCTTCTCTTCTCCCTCCTAGCCTACTTAGGCTATTCTCTATTTTAATCCCCATCTTCTACTCCCCATTCTTGCATGCTTGAGACAAGAGAGCTCCGAGCTCATGCCTAGAGGAAAGTTGGTGAGAGTCACCTTGTAAGGGGATCTCTCACTAGCCTACTTTAAGATGGTATGGCCTTGGAGCACCTTGATTATGTGGTGTAGCCTAAAGTCTTATATGAATTCATGACCCCTTTTGCATATGGCTATCTTGCTCATGTTTTGTGTGCTTGGCTTTATTTTCATGTTTATGATCATGTTTTCCAAAACTTACACTATTCTCATTTCCATGCCATTTCCAAGCTAAATATCCTTTTTAAAATGATTCTAAGAGTTGGTCCCTTGAAGCTTAGAATGAGACTCTAAGAAACCATGCCTTAGAAAATCTCTCCATTAACCCCTAACTCACATTTTTGCATCCTTGCATTCTAACTTGCATAAAAATAGTTTTCAAACTCTCTAACTCCCAAGGTTTTTCTATTCTATCAAGTTTAGTGGTTGGAATGGCTCTATGGAACCCTCTTTTGAGTGGTCTCCCTTCTTTATTGGCCATAGGAACCCTAAATTGTTAGGATGGTTCCCTTCTCTTTTTATTCTTGTACAAAAATGATTTTCAAACTAATGAATTTCTAAGGTTTTCATTCTTTCAAGTTTAGTGGTTGGAATGGGCCCATGGAACCCTCTCTTGAGTGGTCTTCCTTTATATTGGTCGTAGGCCTAGCTTGTTAGAATGGTTTCCTTTAAAAATGGTTTTCAAAATCTTCTTCTCAAAAATGGTTTTCAAAAGCTCATTCTCTCCCCTCTTTGCATTAAAAATGATTTTTCAAGAGTTGTCATTATTGTGTTGATTTTTAAAATTCTTACTCTCTTCAAAATAAAGGTTATAATGGTCCTAAGAAAACCTTCTTCGGAATGGTTTTCAAGCACCAACCATATAAACCATATTCTTAGCTAGAGTCAAATTTTCATGAAAATGATCTTCAAAAAGATTTGTTTACAAAAATCCTTTGCATAACATTATTTGCCTTTCAAAAACCACCTTCCAACATTAGGTTAACCTAACCCTAGTTCAATCCACCCTAGGTTAACTTGACCCTAGTTGTCTAACCTTAGCTTAACTTAACCCTAGTTAGTTAACCTTAGGTCACCTGAACCCTAGGTTAACTTAACCCAAGTTAGTTAACCCTAGGTCACCTTAACCCTAGGTTAATCAAACCCTAGTTTGTTAACCCTAGGTCAGTCAAACCCTAGTCCAACTCAACCCTAGTTGTCCAAACTCTAGGTTAACCCAACCTTAGTTAATTAACCTTAGGCCACCTTAACCCTAGGTGTTAACCAACCCAAGTTAGTTAACCTTAGGTCACCCTAAACCTTAAGACAACCCGACCTAGGTTACTATGCTTCAAGGTTCCAACTCAAGTACCCTTTTCAAATGATCTTTCAATTCAAAACTATTTTTATAACCTATCCTTCAAAAACCTCCTATTCTCTTGAGATTTCGAAAATCAACTGTAAACTCTTTTCCAATGCCTCCATACTTTTCCTTCAAAAATGCCTCCAAGAAGTTCTCTTAAACTTGTCTCAACTGAAATGGCTAGACACTTAACATTTTTCAAAAACTATTTTCAAAATGCTTTTTAAGGACTCACAACCCCAAAAAGGTCATTAACCCTATATGGTTAAGGATTCTAAGGGAACGTGATACATTAAGTACAACCTTTAAGGTTGTTCATACTAGGGTTTTAAAAACCCTAAGTGTTTTCAAAGCTCTTTTCGAAAATGATTTTCAAACATCACATTCTGGAAGCAACCTTAATCCTTCCATGGTTAGGATTGTTCAAGTGTAAGTGAGACATTCAAGAAAGGTTCTATAACCCTAAAGTTCTACAAAACCGAAGGGAAGTCTCTAGCCCCATTTTCCAAACATGTTTTCAAAACTCATAGTCCTAAAGGAGTTTAGTTTTCTCAATGACTAACCTCATAAGGGTGATAAAACATTAAGCATGCCTTTCTTAAGGTATTCAAAAGCTACTTTTAAAAGCTTTTCAAAGACAAGTTTATAAGAGCACTTCCAATTCAAACTCTATCTCCAAAGTTTTCAAGTTTTCAAAATACTTCCAAAACTTCCTTAAGTTGTTTCAAGAACATTTCAAAACTCTCTTGAGTTAATTTCAAAAACATTTCAAAAATCTTAAGTCCTATTTAAAAAAAAAAGCATTTTCCAAAATTCTCAAGTTCTATTTTTTCAAAGACCTCAAAGCGTCTTCAAATCTTTTCAAGGACCTCAATGTGTCTTTAAAGCATTCCAAAGCCCCAATGTGCCTCTTTTCTATCCAGCCCTTACCTAAACTACGAATGACCTGATTCTCACCAAATGAGATACATAGGCAACCTAAAATGATACGGTCATAACTTCTATTTCAAACTCAATCCCTTTTTCAAAAGTTTCTATCAGTTCAAAGTTTCTATCTCAAACTCCTTCAAAACTCCCATATTTTCAAACTTCTTCCAAAACTTGCATCATGCATCGTTCATTTGAAATGTGATGACTAAACCCTGTTTTCAAAATTTTAAAGTGGATATTAAGTGGATAATGGTAACCGGTTATTCTAGTGAGTGAACAAATGGTGATTAGACATATAGGTACCGAAAGGGCGAGGGTAGGGTGATGATCTTAGGATATCTTCCCTGCACGTAACCAACCCCCGGACCATAGATTTCTTTTTCAAAAGACCAAAATGGAGTTACTTTAAAAAAGGGCTTAAAACTTCCTAAAGGTTGCCAAACAACTTATTTTCTCAAAAACCCTCTCTCAAGGGAGTTTTTCAAAACCTTTTTTCAAAAATTTTGAGTTTAATCTTCGGGTTAACACTTAGTTTTAGGTAACTTAACTCACCTTAATTAAATTAGGTGGTGACTCCTATTTTTCTAAAAACCCTTAGTCAAACCAATTTCAAGTTTAAACCTAGTCGCACTTGTCATTCTAGAAGGATGAGTTCTAATGATAGAGTTTTGTACTTTTTTCTCAAGCCAAAAGAACTTGGTCAAAAACTGGGGCGCGACAAATTGGTCATCTCTTGCTACATCTGAATAGAATTTAGTGGCAAGTTGATGAACCAAATAGATAGATTTTTGTTTACGAAATATGGAAATAACTTCATCTTGAGGCTTCATTGTTCCCTGCCACTCCACATAAAAGTGTAAACTGTCCAATTGGATTGGTTCTTCTCTCAAGGAAACAGAGTGAACTCGGAGATCTTGAATCCCTCTAAAACTCCATTTTGTCCACCTATGGTAGATATGGTTTCTTGAACATTGGCCTTTCACTCTTTCAGTCCTTTGAAGGTGTAGGCCATAGAGTTCCTGAATAAACTTTGCTAATTGGTTTTAGTTCACATAACCATATTATTTTAGCAACTAGGAAATAAGGATACTCTGCCAAGGCCCCCCATATGCATGTTGGACATGCGCTGAACACGTGTCCGACACACTGTCAGACTTGTCCAATTTTTTTTAATTTTTCTTCGTTATACACTCTGTGGAGACGCATCTCATTTTAGACACTTTGTGAATACGGTGGAGGCTCTACCACAAATTTTGAAAATAAAAAAATGCTAATTGATTTTGGGGCTCTACTCATCTTATTGTTTTTCAATTACTAAGAATATTGCACTGTTTAACTGTGCATGGTTCTTTAATTAATTTATGAAAGATATTTTTCTCTAATTTTAATAGGTGTCATCTTGTAATTTTTATTGCTTTGATTAATATATTTATACATATATATGACATATAAAAAATATATAAAAATATATATTTTTGTCGTGTTTTCATCGTGTCATGTCCTGCATTTTTCAAAATCGCCGTGTCTGCATATCTGTATCGTGTTGTGTCATGTGCGTATCCCGTATCCATATCGGTGTTTCTTAGTTTAGCAATAAACATTCTTTTGGACTTCGAAGTCCTGCCTCCCTACTCGACGGTCCGGGTCATCATACATAGGCAAGAAGGGCTTTTTTTGGCCTCTTCACATGGGTTCATTCCCAGTTTAGAAGCCAATTTTTCGCCTTTGATATCTAGGCCGGTTGGCATTTGGCATGGGAGCCATTTCCGCTACATCTCCTTCAAATGAAGGGTTCTGGTGGACTTACTGAGGTCGCCAGCCATGCCATCATTTGGGGTCACTACTTCATGGTGCTCAGCCTCCTGATGTGCTTCTTCTTACCTTCTATTTCGTGACATTCACACTCCACATTAAGCAGTGTCCCAAAGAGCATGCCACAAATGGTTACCGAGCAAAAATCTTTTCAAATTTCGATAAGTGGAATCGACAAACCAGGAGACTATGCTCGTGTGGTTCCTTTGTAATATTTAAAGACTTCCCTAGATGCAATAATATACACTAATGCAAGAAATGAAAATGCAGGAATTGAATACTACATAAAGGGACTTCTATTAATCTCCAAAAGCGAGCACAAGATGGGTGACTGCCTAAATGGCCTGAAAAAACTAACTTACAAATAAACCTAAACAAAGTACTTCCACTTCTAGATAAACCCATTGTGGGGTGATGCGGCTGAAGGGTCTCGTTCTTCTATAGTCTTTCGATTATTTATAGCCCTATGTGAATGGTTAAACGATTGTCAACAGTTACCTGTAGTTCAATTTTTTTTTTTTTTTTTGGTTTTTTTGTTTTCTTTTTGGATCCATGATAGGTTCTTCATCCACCATTTTGTGGTCTAGAGCATTTTCTTCCACATTTTTTTGAACTACTTCATAACTTGTAGTTCTCATATTCATGGACTTCTAACACGTGTGGTGTTTTTCAACCCTCATTTCACTGCATTGCTTTGAAAATGTACAAATCAACAACATAGAATGCCCCATATGCAATAACTTACAGCACTTGCAATTGCTGCAGCCAATTTTTATTACATACAACATACAAACCCCCTTCTCCACTGCAATGTAACTTTGATTTTCTAACATTATGTCACAACAATTGACAACTGAGGGAACTCCAAAGTACAATTTCGTCAAGAGGTGTATATATATATTCCAAATGAAGTAATTGTACAAAGAAGTTTCCTAATATACAACTGATTACTTTGGGCTTGCATTTAATTTAATGCTCCCTCAACATCTGGAGAAAAAGGCAGTTGTGAGTTTTCTACACAATAAATAATTAGAAAATTAATACAGCTAAAATCGAACCCAGCAGCGAGTGCATTGCGCCATACAATCTCCCTTACAATCAACATTATAACCCAACACTTTCGGGTTACGAAGAAGAAGATTTCGAAGGGACTTCCCTTTTATTCCCCAATCCTTTTCCAAAACCTGCACATTGGTCCTCAACTCGTCATCAAGACTACAACCCAGAACTTCAGGGAACTTCTTGAGCAGCTTGGAAAGATCATCATCTGACAGGCCTAAGCTCCTCAGATAGTCCAATATTTGATTTAAAAGTTCAAATGTTGGCACCTCTTTTTTCCTTTCTTCACCCCAGTAAGGTGAGTGGATCTGGCCAAATGCTTTTCCCAGCATTTTGTCTTCCTCCTCAACACTAAATTTAAATTCAGAAAGAACTTGTTTACATGCTTCCCATGTCTTCCGCTCTTCATCGCTTGAGACTAAATTCTTGGTTTGTGCGGTCGAATGTAACTCCCATTTCCTTGATGGCAAAATGGAGGGCCAAGCACTTCGTACCACATGAGGTGGAACACAGTTTGATAAATTCACATTCACTATTGGTGCAGCTGTTGCGAGATCAGGCTGCAACAAGAAAAAGCAATTTGTAAGATTCAGAATTTTAACTAGAATAACAAATCAGAATACAGAGGGAAAACCACTTTTATTTCAAGCAATAACTTCAAGGCTAAAAAGCATTCTATCTGAGCTCAACTTGTGTTCTTGAAGTGTATAAAGATATCCATCCACGTACAGTAAGAAATATTCTACAAGGATTCTACGAGGAACACAAACTCAAACATTACATCTAGCAATGTATGTGCCACAGTCAATTGAATGACAAAATACATGGATGTCTACAAGCAATTATTCTACACTGATCTTCTCTAACTGAATGCAAATTATTGTTCCTAAACATTAACAGTGTGGTCATGCATTTAGAGTAATTGAAATAACACCAACATTGTGCTTGTTTCCCCATTTTTTCAAACAGCATCAACACCGCTAACCTACAATTTTATCATCACATTTTCTTCTGAATTTCCCTTTCCCAAAAAGCGCACCACGTAGAAGATTACACCTGGGTCTAGATGAAGCTTTGGACTTCGGTAATTTTTGCCAAAGTGATTTGGACCTCAAAATAACAATAGAACATCAAATAAAGTAGCAGTTAGACAATAACAATAGAACATCAAGTCCTGTTGTATTCTAGATTGGTATAGCTTGGGATGTTAAAATTTGACATGGTACACAATGTTCTCACCCCAAATTTAGGATAAAATAATTAAGAGCCGCAGATGCAGCAATCTATCGGAGAATCATAATTGATTAGATTATTTTCACATAATACGGAAGAGTACAACAAAAGTTACAGAGCAGGGTGAAGTCACAGATATAGAGATCAAACAACATTACATGTGACTAAATTGCAGTGTATATTCATCAAAAAAGACTATATGAGCTAAAAAAAATGTTGTTCTACTCACTTGCAAACTTCAGAAAATTACACAGAGGAAACAAAGCTCATAATTCATACGCTATATTCATCAAAAAAGGCTATATGAGCTAAAAAAATGTTGTTCTACTCACTTGCAAACTTCAGAAAATTACACAGAGGAAACAAAGCTCATAATTCATACGCTATGTGAGATCTTAATTAATGATGTGCAGCTCATTGAAAGGATTTTAAGGAGTTTCTGTTTAAATTAGGACCAGTCAAGCATTGTTATCAGTAATTTTCCCTCAGGGGTTATTAAACTGTCCAGAATTGTCCTTGAATCATAGAGCACATCTGAGGGTCTTGACCTAAGAAGTACGTACATGGACACATGTACAGGTATGGACACAAGGCTATGGACATTGGACATGGCGATTTTTAAAAAAATAAAGATATGGAAACGACGGGGATACTGCAAAAAATAATTTTATTTATATATATCTATTTGCTATACATACGAGTGTAACATCCCCAAACCACTAGAAATATTGACAAATAACCCTAATTCAACATGAAAACCACCATTCAAATCATAATTTAAACAACATATATAATCTGAAAACAAGTTTACAATTTAAAACATAACAATTGAATAGGTATAAACTATAAATCCACATATTTTTTGTTTAATCATTGGATCATAAATTATTTTCTTCAAACTTGCAATATGTTTCCTATGTCAAAGTTATAGACATGTGTGTTTTCTAAATGTCTAAAGCATGTCCAATTTTAGAATATTTTTTTAAAAAATAGAACATGTTTGGACGCATGTCCGATACGTGACGGGAAGTGTAGTGTCTATATGCAACAAGGATACTACTTCGGTCTTGACCACAAAAATTTAAACACCCCCCGCCCCTTCTCCCAAGAGAGAGAGGGGAAGAGAGAAAACTGACCTCAACATATTTATGGGCAATTGTATGTTCAGAAAAATTGAAATCACCATTAACCTTAAATTAGAAATGCAATCTTTGTGTCTCATAACATAAGTCTGGTTAATTTTTTTTTTTCTTCTTTTCTTTTGATTTTTTGTCTTCATACATAGTCTAGAAAAGGCTAAAAAGCACACACACGGACACGACACGACACGACACGACACGACAAGGATATGCTGACACGGCGATTTTGAAAAAATGCAGAACACGACACGGCAGGTACACAACAAAAATATATGATTTTATAGATTTTTTATATTTTATATACATATATATATTATTCAAAGCTAATAAAAAATACAAGATAACATTAATTAAAATTAGACAAAAATGTCTTCCATAACTTAATTAAAGAATCATGTGCAGTTAAAGAGTGCAGATTATGTTTCCAAGAAATTAGCCATTAAAATACTCTTAGCAATTGAAAACAAATAAAATGGGTAGAGCCCCAAAATGCCATCTTTTATTTTCAAAATTTGTGGTAGAGCCCCCGCCGTGTCCACAAAGTGTCCAAAATGTGACGCGCGTATCCAAGACGTGTCCACGGAGTGTCTAAAAAAAATTGGACACGTCTGACGACGTGTCGGACACTTGTCCAACGTGTGTCCAATGCGTGTCCAACGTGTGTCCGCACCCTAGACATGTCCGACACGCATATAGGGGCCTCGGTAGAGTGTCAATGCTTCCTAGAGAAAAGGTCAGTTAGGAAATTAATGAGAACCCACTTCTATTTTACTTTGCAAATAATGATGATGGCTTTTATTACATTATGCCACACAAAGTGCAACTGATTTATTCTGGAGTGCTGCTTCTGTTGCTCAGAAATTAGGACTTCTCAACACCAACAGCAAAACAGCTGAAAATGCATGGGAAAATAGATTAAAATCTATTTCTTAAAAAAAGGAAGCCAAATAATTGATTGTCTGTCCCGCCTAGAGATTAAATTTCAGGCCAAATATTCCATTTCTGAAGAGTCAAATGCTGACCTAAAGTCCTCTTACCTTTGAACTTCCCCCTCCCCACTCTGTTCTCCATTTTCACAAGAAGATTTTTCACTAATTTTATTTCCCTTTTCTGAAAATTTCTCACAACAACTCAACTTAGAGCTGAAGGGAGCTTGCTTGGATCCAGCCTAGCTAATGTTTTGAGTTTCTAAAATTTGAGATCGGACATCACTTCTAGAATTGGCACTTGGCAGTGACAAATGATAACACATTCAGGTTGAATAATGACATTAGTTCTCCGCTACATTGTTTTCTGACAAAAACCTAAATTACTTGAAATATGAAGAAAATTTTGTAATTCTCTAAAGTGACGATTCTGATTATGCTCATATAACTGAAGGTCATCTTCCAACCTCAACAGTGATTTACATTTTCAATAAATTATAAGTCTGACCCATCCATATGACCTTTGAGCTACGAGAACTATAGTTTTTTTTATAGTTTTAACAATCCTATTACAAGCCATAAAGCAGTTTCCCCCCCCTTTCTGTGATGCTTTTAAGCTGCTAACCAGATTTATTCTTTCTTTTTTGCTTTTACTCCTTTTGTTTTTTTCTGGTGTGTTGAAATTTCTCCCCATAAGATACAATAGCAGAAGAACAATTGGACAAAAATGGATCTCTGCAGTGATAAAATCAGTTCAGTTAATCCTACATGGCAATTATAGAAGTCTCTGTCTCCCCCTATCTCTTAAATCCTATCCTATCCCTCCCTTTCTACTGCCATGCTTGCACCACTATGATACAACATCATTGTTGTTCATAGCCTTCAAGAGTCTCCTCACAGTATGAATACAAAGTGAACTTCAAAAAACAATTGGCAAGATTGGAATGCCACATCAATGAAGTCAGACCATAAGATTTTTGCAGTGAAACACTTTCCAGTTGACAGCATTTTAAATAAGAGTCCATATGCATCAAAAGCAGGAAAATATTTCCAAGAAGTTAATAAAAGAATTACATTGTACCATTAGTGAGTGTGCACACATGCATGCAACACTGCTCTACCTTTAACTAAGTCCATTCAAAAGTATGTGTTCGTCTTCAATATACTATTTGAGCTAAAAGGACTCATTTAATTTGCATCCATATGTCATAAGTTCACTTTCAGTTTAGGTAAAAAGATGGCACTTACAGAAGAAAAGCAGAAGCATGTCCCAGAGTAAAAAGTCAGTAGAGGAGAACCTAATGATTTTCCCAGCATCCCTGTATTGTATGTAAAACCAAAAAAAAAAAAGAAAAAAGGTAAAAGAGGACTCCTCAAAATCTCAATAGCAGTCAAAATAGTACTGGTGATAGATCTAGGGGTTTTGCCTGAATTATTTTAGTTTTGACGAACTGTTTCATAACAATCAATTTCAGGTAGCGGCTACCTCATGTTTCAGTTTAACTTGATTTTCAATTGAAGGTAACTGAAACTTCACTAATACAGAATTATTACAAGACAAGACAAATTGAAACAAAATAGTTGACACTCTAGTTAGGTCTATCTGTCTGTTGGAGAAAATTTCCATAACTTGTTCAACCATCCAGTTACAGTACAGATGACTCGTCTATGAAAAGTCAGCTATGACTACTAGTTTCCGGAAGTTGTATGCCGAGATGAGTTATTATGATATATGAAATTCATATGAACATGGTTTTAGAGGCATTTTTTATGGGAATCTTGTGCAGAAGAGTCTCACAGTCACATATTCACTAAGAGACAAACAAGTAAGAAGCATGAAATGTGAAACAACCAAGACATGTCTAACTGAAGTTACAGAAGTGGACTGAGCAGACTGGATAAACAGGATTCATGAGCTGCCCAAACAGTTGGGACAAGTCAGTCATTAATGCATGACATGAGTTCCCCCACAACTTTTATTTTGCAGTGCTATTACAGTACCAACCACTGGATTGTTGTCCAAACCCATCTAAACTGAGCAACTGACAAATAAAAGATGATGACAGTTTGATTCCACAAAATTTAAACACTAAAACAAGTAAGATTTAATATTTCAATACTACTAAACGAAAACATTATTTTAAATTTAAAAGACTTTGAAAACACGTGCACAAATAAACTAATAACAATTTGTAAAGAATTCACATGCTTAAGCACATTGGTCAGTTAGCTTATGTAGTGGCAAACCATAACCAAACCAATGTTTATCATTCCCCAAAAGAATCAAACCAGAAATGAAACAGCAAGGCCATGAACTGAAGAAAAACCAAACCTGACTATCGAACTTGCAAGGACCCACCTAGAAAGATGACTAGAAAGAAGAACCATTTATATTTATTTATACTTCTATACTACTCATGGGTGAAGCCAAAAAAATTTCACTCAAGGGAACGGGACTATCTTTGAGTTTTTTCATGTGCTTTTTTCTTTTCTGTTTTTTTTATCAAAGTATTTCTCCATGTGAGTTACTAGGTATTTGTTTTTACCAAATTCATTTAATTGTCAACTTTAAATTACTTGGATTTTAAATTCGACTGTTTTACAATTAATATAGAATTTGTTCAAATTAATTGCTCAAAATATAGGTAAATTAAGTAAAAAGAGATTAAAATGCCCAATTTTTAGCATGCAGCTGAATATTTCTCCATGATTTTACATCAAATTGACTTATGCATGATGTTCCAGTCCAAACTTGAGCACCTTGCCACAACTTATCTTTTTTTCTTGGTAAGGAACCATGCCACGGCTTATCACAAATTCTTCCTAAAGTTTGATCCTTCTCACCCCTTTTCCACAATTGTAAACTTTTTCAAAATGCAAAATGCTTCACCTCAAAATTAACTCCAACAAACAATCATTAGAAAAGCACGTAAAATGCAAGGCCAAGATGGAAGATATCCACAACACATATTTACTTTTGCCACATTTGTGAATTGTTATTGGTTGAGATGTTTATTAGTAAAAAGGGTTAATTACACTATTCACCCTTGCAGTTTACACCTCATCCCACTTCAGCCCTTGTACTTCTAATTGTGGTAATCAACCCCTCACACTTCCGGTCAAGTTCCAATGTCGCCCTTTTGTGAGGCTCTGTCTATTCTAGGAACGGAAAATGATCATGTGATGGTCACATGTGCATTTTTCAAGGTCATAAAATTAATTCACTTTTTTCTTCCCTCCACCTGACCCTCTCTCTTATTCTGTTTTTGCTTGACCAATAATAATACTCAGCAACCCACCCCACGTTACCCAGCACCACCCCCTCTAAAACTCCATCCCATTATCACGGTATCACCCAAACTACCTCAAAAATTATAAGAAAAGGTTGCTGCAATTCACCCAAACCACCCAAGCCATATGTAGATCTGTACATATATGACTCTCATCTCACTTATAAATTTTAAATTTTTTTGCTTCGACTCCTCCATCCAATTCTCTAATTTTTGCAAATTTGGGGTGGAGCTGCGGAAATGAGGTGGGGCTATTGTATGGAAAAAAAAAAAAAAAAAAAGAAGGGGTTTTGCAGAGGGAGGGATGTGCAGAGTGAGGAGGGAGGAGAGGGGGTGCCGGGGATGGGTGGGTCAGTCCAATCTCAAGGCTGCAGCCGGTCAGTTCGATGATCTCTGCTCTCGTCTTGGTCAGTGCGGTCGGTGTGGGATATGGGTTAGGGCTTCGTTTTGGGGTAGCCAGAATGCCATTTGGGGTAGCGCTGTTGCATTTGGTGCCGCTGGAGCTGGTGCTGCTTAAGCTTTGAATTTTTGCGTTCTCGAGGTGTGGATGACTTTATTACACACACAAGAACATACTCACAGATATATATAATTCATGTAATAAGCACAGGAATTAAGAAAGAGAGAGGGAGAGAAGGAAATAGGTGTATAGCTGGATTCTTACCGGAAAGTTGGGTGGGGAGAGATACAAAGAAAGGGGTGGTTTTCTTAATCAATGTATTATCCTTGTCAATAATAATGTTTAGTAATTAATATGTTATTATTATCAATATTAGTGATATATTAATTTACTTTATTTTTCATTTTAAAATGTATTTTTTACTTGGAGAGCAAAAGAAGTAATTACCTTTAGAAACAAACCACGTGAGTCTCATATGGACAATTTCCGTCGCAATCTCACATGGAGCTTCACGGAAAGGCAACATTGAAACTTGACCAAAAGTGTGAGGGATTGATTGCCACAATTAGAAGCACAGGGAGTGAAGTGGGATGAGGTGTAAACTGTAAATGTAGTTAACGCTAGTAAAAATCATGGAAAGTCCAATCTCTAAAGAATAATCAAAGAAGCAGAGGGGTTTTAATTGGACATTTGCAGCCCTCCATGTCACATGAATGCAGCCAGTGCATGGACTAAAGAAACTTCAATTTCTCCCTCAGCACCACTAAGGGTGTAACCAACTAAAGGTTTTCACCCTATCCCCGACATTGTTCGACAACAATGTCCCCTAGGCGGAAGGGATGACCACCATTCTCTCTTTCTTCTACAGGTAGAACTTGAGCAATCTAAACTTCAAACCTTATATCGTAAAGGGTAGCAAAGCCCCTTTCTACTCTTCTTATTTCTTTTTCTTTTTTGTTCCACCGGCCCTGGGTGGGTGGGTGGGTGGGTGGCAGCGACATGGCCCATCTCTAGCTCCCTTCCTTCCGCCTCTAATGCTACCATAAAATGTCTCAAGAGAGTAAAAAACTTTAGAATTACTATCAACAAAAGTAAATAATGAAAACGGTATCTTTGATAGCTCCAATAGATTGCTACCCAATTACATTAGATATTCCTAGTTAGTATGAATATTATAGTGAACAACTAAGATGCCCCATTATCATGAATCATGAGGGCTGCAAATTCACTGTATCTTGTTTCCTTAAGGGTTAATTACATGGATACTCCTTCAACTATGACCCAGTATCACTTTACCCCCTTCAACTAATAAAGTGAACATTTTAACTCCCTCAACTATGAAATTGTATCCCTTCGCTCCTTCCGTTTGATTTCTGTTTAAGAAATTAACGAAAAATAGACCAAAAAATACCCTTACATTAAGATAAATGTCAATACATATGCATACATATGTGTGTGTATATTTACCTATGGCTTCTGCATGTTTATGTATGCATATGTATAAGCATTTTCTAAGGCAATTTTGACACAAAAAATATCAATACAATTTTGTCCAAAAAAAAATCATTTATCTTAGCGTAAGGTCATTTTGGTCTATTTTTCAATCACGTGACTGTTTTTCGTTGCTTTCTCAAACGACAGCCTAACGGAAGGGGTGAAGGGATACAATTGCATAGTTGAGGGGGTCAAAATTTATATTTTTCTAGTTTGAAGGACGTAAAATTATACTAAGTCATAGTTGAGGGGGTGTCCATGTACTTAACCCTTTCCTGAACTTCAAAAGTCATAAACTTGGTCTAATGTTGCCCATACTTATTTTTTATATTAAAACAATTCATGTGAGAATACTACATTAAGATAAATGTCTATACATATGCATACATATGTGTGTGTATTTACCTATGGCTTCTGCATGTTTATGTATGCATATGTATAAGCATTTTTTAAGGCAATTTTGACACAAAAAATATCAATACAATTTTGTCCAAAAAAAATCATTTATCTTAGCCTAAGGT
This sequence comes from Euryodendron excelsum, assembly GCA_033060915.1. Classification (NCBI taxonomy): domain Eukaryota; kingdom Viridiplantae; phylum Streptophyta; class Magnoliopsida; order Ericales; family Pentaphylacaceae; genus Euryodendron; species Euryodendron excelsum. The sequence goes on from CM065391.1 coordinate 13,048,818, forward strand.
CATTTTGGTCTATTTTTCAATCACGTGACTATTTTTCATTGCTTTCTCAAACGACAGCCTAACGGAAGGGGTGAAGGGATACAATTGCATAGTTGAGGGGGTCAAAATTTCTATTTTTCTAGTTTGAAGGACGTAAAATGATACTAAGTCATAATTGAGGGGGTGTCCATGTACTTAACCCTTTCCTGAACTTCAAAAGTCATAAATTTGGTCTAATGTTGTCCGTACTTATTTTTTATATTAAAACAATTCATGTGAGAATACTGTTAAATATATTTTTGTTGGTTTCTCAAGATTGAGTAGGAGGTTCAATTTTAGGATCCGAACATCATAATTATGTTATAAAGATATATTTAAAAAAATCAATAAAAAGAAATAAAGTCAAGTATGAAGAACATATCATTTTATCATTTTTTCCCCCTCCAAAAATGTATGGAAGTTTTCTATTGACTAACGTATTAGTGTTCTCATAGAAAATGACTCTAATCTAATGTTCAAAGACTTCACTTGTGTTATACCAAAAAGATAAAATTTCCTAAAATTGAGTACTAACCACACAAAAGAAAATTTTCTTCAAAATTAATAAAACATAGTAAGCACAAATCTAGATACAAGAACTCAACACCCAGTAGTTAACATATGAATCCACGATTTTCATCTTTTCCTTCATTATTCCGAAGGCTAGAAATCACAAGGAAAGAACAAATCATCCTTACGGCTAATTTTATTCAAAACCCAAGAATTACTATCCCTCAAAATGAAGTTAATGAGAGAGATATTGGAAACAGAGATGCTTGAACAGAAGAATGAAGGAGATAATTTAAGACAGCGTTCAGAGTATTACTAAAATATCTAAATATATACATATATAATGCATACACCCTAGAGAGAGAGAACCTGGGGAGGAGACAATAATCCTGAGTGATTGAACTGTATTTCTCAATCAGAGCTTATTGATTTCCGCTCAATAACGACTGGACTGTATTTCCAACCCGGAGGACAAGCACGTCGTTTCTTTATAGCCGCTCGTCATTATACGGGTTCGGGTTCACTTAGGATCTCGGGTTATAATAGGGGAGAATCACCAAACCCGCTTATTTAAGTGGGTTAGAATGTCGAGTTTTCTTGGGACTACTTGCAATCACACTTTTTTTATGACTCAGTACCATTATACCTATTTAAACTTTAAAATGTAATAAGTTGACTATCATAAATTATGAATTTGTATCAATCAACCCTTCATATTAGCAATTCGTTAGCAAAATAGATAAAAAAATTATTATTTAACTTGCACATATTAACAAAAGTATAGTTTTATACCTAAATTGATTATCTCTTATTATAATAATTGCTTAATAACTAAAATGTCCTATGAAATGACATGTAAATATAGGAACAAAATAAGCGGTATTTAGTCATTAGAAAATTATTATAAGACGATAATGTAATTTAAGTATAAAATGAATTTTTATGAACGTATGCAAATTATATGATAATTTTATGTCTACTCTTTTAACTGATTGCTAATATATTGCTAACAGAATAGATTAATTGATATAAATTAATAGTTTAATAAGTCAAATTGTTATGTATTAAAATTTAGAGGGACGTAGTGATACTTAGAGATGGCAATGAACCGAAAAAATGTGGAGATTCGATAGCATCTACCCTGTTTGGGGTGGGGATGGAGGTTAAAATAAAAATTCATACGGGTATGGAGGCGAGGATAGACCAAGACTTCCCCCTGTCCTGCTTCCCTCGTTTATATATATATATATATATATATATATATATATGTATATATATTTCAAATTTTTATGTAGGCTAGTTGTTATTTGCCTTTACTCTTTTGGCTTTGATTGAACTCGCCTAGGGTTCCTGTGCGCCTCCACTTCCAGTTCTAGACTAGGTTCGTTCCCTCTCTCTCTCTCTCTCTCTCTCCATACAAAATTCAAATAGTCTTCTCTTTCTTTCCTCAAAATTTAGGGCTAGGGTTTGACTTAAATTGAATGACTCTCAGTTCGCTTAGGATTCCTGCACTCACACCCCCACTTCCAGTTCCAAACCAGGTTCTCTCTCTCTTTGTCTATTCAAAATTCAAAGCGTCTTCTCTTCCTTTCCTCAAAATTTAGGGCTAAGGTTTGTAACTTTCTTGTTGAAGTAATTGTAGAATTTCGGCCCTTTCTCTTAACTTCACTAGAGAACTCAGATTTGAGATTAGGGCTAACCATCCAAGCCTCCAGCTCTAGCGGACTAGCGCCTCCACTTTTAGGGACCATATTCTCTCTCTCTCTCTCTCTCTCTCTCTCTCTCTCTCTCTCTCTCTCTCTCTCTCTCTCTCTCTCTCTCTCTCTCTCACGTCTTCTGCACAATGGGTACATGCAAAACATCTGAGAAGTCATTTAACAAGCTTTGATTATTAAATTACTATCTACAAACATCTTAGTGAATTTGTATTGTGTATATTAGCCATTTAACAAGCTTGATTGTTTGAGAATTGTTATTTGTGTAGAATAATTTGCTTACTTTTAAGAATTTTAAGTTTCTTAGGATGAAATAAAGAAAATGAACAATGAAATAAACTTATCTCTTTCTTTTTGTTGAGAAGTCATAAAAGTAGCAATTTAAAGTCACCAAATATAATGAAGCAAGTAAAATATAGATATACAATCAATGTGGAGTCCTCTTACTAAATTGAAATATTGATCTATACAATTTATTTTGTTACTGGAAATAATTCATTAATTCAAACATGAGAATTTGAAGTAACTATGACAAATGGGAAGGTGATCTAATTAAGGGTTCATAATCTCAGATGCCCTGAAGAAGCTAGAATAGTGAATTGTTGCTTTTGGGTTGGGTACTAATCCCTTCCCCAATAGAATTTGGTTTTTCATATACATATGTGATGAGAATGCTTTACTCTTGAGTGATCTTTTTATGTATGGCTGAAACAATGGATCCTGCTTGAAGTTTCTTTGCTAATTGCTGCATATTAGTTTAAGATTTTGAAAGTCCTTTGTTGCACTTATATAAAAATTTCTATCATTTTAATTCTTTTCCTTTAATTTATAGGTAATCAATGGTACAATCAGGAAAAGAAAGTGCAGCTTCTCCACCTAACGTGTCTCAATTTCTATTACTACCGACTGATAGTTGTAGCCAAGTGCCAATCGATGTTAACGATTCATCAATTAGTGAGGTTCCATTGACACTTGGACCAACGAGTAGGCATAGATCAAATGTGTTGCTTGATGCATACTGAAGTATTTCTCGTTTCCATATTATGCATCCATGTGCTTGGTTGCTTCTCACTTACTTCTCCTGATTTGCTCTTCCATAAATATCTGATTTTGTTTTCCTTTACTTATATGCTGGTGGGAATTTAGAAAAGTGGTTTTGCTGTTGCTTACTTGTATTGCAGTCATTTTCTCTTCTTTTTCTATTTGAGCTGGGTTTTCTTTTCTTTTCAACTAGTTGTAATATATAAAAAATGGAGAGTATAATGTTTGAATCGATAATGAACATCTGCTTTGCCTCTAAAGTAGTTGATTTTCCAAGTGTTGAAAAAAATAATCCCTATTTAAATACTATGTGTATAATAAGTGATCACCAATAATAAAATAACAGGAATACATCTAATTATCAACTAGAAAACAATTAGAATCTGAATAAGAACAAACTAAATAGTAACAACTTACCCGGTTGTCGTTCGCAAAAACAGAAATCTAGAAGTTGAAAGATAGACCGAGTCGAGTGTTTCACACTTTCTCCTTAAAGACAGATTCACCCCTCACAGTTGGTGCTCACGAGATGATGGACGTCTGACTCCCAGGATAAAATGATCTCAGCAGTCTTTAGGCAGCATTTCAATAAAAATTGCTTGGCAGCTTCACAAGATGATTTGAACTCTCTCAGGGAAATATGGAAGGAAGAAAAAGAAAAATTCGTTGTATGCAACAAACTTCGGAATTTCAGAATGAATATTATGAATGCTGCCCTTTTTATATAGCCTAGATGCCTGTTTGAACATGTACCATCAGCCAAACAGCCCCTTACTGGAGGGACACACCTGTTCGGTCAACCGTCAGAAAATAATTAATTTAATTAATATAAAATTAATTAATTTAATTTTGACCCTAGCCCAAAAAGATAAGACTAGAACCGAACCCACGCCCCCAACCCGACCCGAACGGGTGGGCAGTGGCGGCAGCTTGTGCGTGGAGTATTAAGCTAACCCATAGGTTTCATAGGTTCTCCCCCTTTTACAAAAGTGGGGTGCCCCTTGAGGCCCAAACCTTACTCCAAACTTGGGTTATATATGCACAACATATTTCCTATAAGAAATCAATGTGGGATAATCCACTTTCAACTACATAACTCATATTCAAGGGGGTGACTTTGGAGGCCAATAACTTATTCAATCCTACACGGATTTGAGCAAGTAAATAGTCTAGATTCACCTCTGTGAATCTAACACACCAATGACCCGACACAAAGGATGCATGAGTCCCATATTTATATTGGCTCAAAGAACAACAAAACAATAGGTTTACACCCATTTTTTCTAACACTAAGTTCTCACTTCAGTGGAGAAGGAATTTCCATTGTCCAGTGTCAAGTGCATTCTTGTTTACAGTTGCACTATTTTTATCAATAATACTTTATATTTTAGGAGCATCTGAATTTTGTAACAGTCTGGTGTTAAGGTGAAACTCATTCAATATCTGGATGATATCATTGCTAGTGGAACTGTATTGTTGTTCCTTCAATTTTGGGTCCCCCAACTTAATGTGAGTTGTGTTGCTTGAAATCTTTCAACATTCCGAACTTAAAAGCTGACAAGAGGTGCCTTTTCATAGCCTTTTTGTTAATGACAATATCATGATGGTTGCACTAGGTCATGCCTCTATATCATTTATTGATTGTTGCACTTGAAAAATTAGTATAAATTAATGATTAGATATGGAATAAATGTATAATTTTTAAAAATGAACAGAGTGTAAACAAATTAAATTTTGAAAAAAACTTAAACTTTGCCTTAGACTTAGGCTTGGGTTTGGGTTTGGGTTTGGGTTTGGGCTGGAGGCAAGGGCGAAGGTGGGTGTGAAGGTAGGGGCGGAGACAGAGGTTTAATTAATCCTCATGTGGGGATAGGGGGGAATTTTTCAGGTGGAGGTAGGGATGAAGATCCCAATCCCCGCCCTGCACCGGTCCATTGCCATCTCTAGTGATACTCAGTTATAGTTCAAGGGATGTACTTGTAATTAATCTCTTTTTTTTATAACAAACTTGGGTTGTATACAATCAAATTCACAACACTGGTTTCGACTTATTTTCTAAACTTAAGTAGTTTTTGGGGTTGTGGGATCAATACATGACTGCCATGGAGTTAAAACTCTTCTAATAGTTTTCATTTTCTTTGCCCTATCCATATTTCTACTTTTTCTTTTAACACTAATTACATATTACCCTGTACATATTTGAAGGATGTCACCCCACTACATGAATGAGTTTATGCAGAAAAAATAAAGAATGGATGAGTTTATGCAAGTGAAAAAGAAAAATAGCAAGGGTCTAGTGGGTGGGTTAGAAAACTAGAAAAATGTTCTTATTATTGAATTACTTATTACTTTTTTATTTTTTTTTGTTAAAAAAAAACTCATCACAAAAATGAATTATTCATTTTTCTTTTGGATTTTTTAATAATTAAAAGTGTGTCATCAAACTGGCTTCACCAATATCTCTAGTGTTTGCTTATTGTAATAGAATAGATATTTAGATTACGTAGTCATAATATCACCATATTACAACTTTTAAAGGTTCCTAAAACAAAATTTATGAGATTAGACCAAAGGTAAACAATGCCATAGGAAGAAAGCGAAATGAAAGAAGAGAAAGAAAAAGAGAATCTGTTCCGATTCTAGGTAACACTGCTCTGTTCCTAAACTTGTTATTTAGTATAAGTGTCAACATTGTTAACTCTCTTTCTCTCTCTATTAAAACTATTTAATGGCTAAAGAGAAAGAGAGTGTTAGTACATAGTTTAAATCCCCACCGATTGTGTATCCCCCTTGAGGGCCACACAGTCACTCCCAATCTTTGAGCTACTTTATCTTCTGTCACGAGTGGAAGTACTGTAGTGCTCCAAACAACTGTTTGGAACTTGTGGAAGGGAATGGAAGAGAAGGAAAGAGAAGCGAAAGGAAAAGAAAGGAAAGGAAAGAAAAAAAAGAAGAAAAATTATTTTCTCTTCACTATTTGATTTTGTAAAGAAAATATAAAAAAAAATTGAGGAAAAGAAGAGAGAAAAAGAGAGTGCGTTCTTTTTCCTCCTTTTCTCTTCCTGGTCTCTCCTAGGTAGAACTAAACAAAGGAAGAGAAAATTTTCAACATTTTCTCTCCTCCCCATGCCTTCCCTTCCCTCGCCATCTTAAGATTCAAGCCAACATTTTGTAGGGGTGGCCTAGTGTTTATAGCTTAAGTTCCTTATTCCTTGAGGGAGGCATCATCAAGTGGGCTTTCAACACTTACGGAGTATTAAAAAAAAAAAAAAAATCCTTACAGAGTAGATTCATTTTTTTTTTTTTGTTTGTGCTAACCGGTGTTCGGACTAACTTGTGTATGCCTTGCTTAATTTCTGAAACTTGTGTAGTTTTTCCGTACATCACAAACCTGTTAGTTACTGGGCCAAAGGCTTTGAAAGTAGTCTTAAAGAGTTGATAATACTTAAAATATTTCAAGCCTTAGCCTTTGAGAAAGCAGACCCCCTAGGCTTCAAGCCTTTACCTTAGGGTTGGCATGAAAGTTAGCTACAACCACGTTTATATCGTTGCTATCGTTAACTGTACCTTACTTTTCCCCATTAGGCACGAAGGTTTTTGGAAGAATCGGTCTTTTAAAAATTATTTAGTGCTCTTGGAGCATCACATTATCTTTACTTTACCACTCATATCTACAAAAATACATATGTTAATTTATATATTCGTCTGTGTCAATGTAGGTATACACAAGTTTATAAGTCAGTTTATACATAGATTGGGTCAAAACGGATTTTTACGTAGACTTGGCTAGATTTGTATTTTTAGTATGTATATGTATCTTATCTAGTGATTTCATATATGTGATAACATATATTGCTACAAAGATGGATTTTCGCTATTGCTTTAGTATCTTTTTTTTGGTTGTCTTTTTGTATTGTATTGGATTTTCTAGACCAAAAAAGTCTTGTTCTGACTCCAAATGTTTAAAATAAAAGATAAAATAAAAAATCTTAGATCACTCTTCTTTTCGTTTTCCTTCACTTTTGTTATTTTTCCGAAAACGCCATAATTGTAGACATGCAGGTAAATGGATAAGTTTGTATGTACATCCAAGGATAGAAAATAATGTCATAAAAAACCCACATCTAATGAGAGAGAGAGAGAGAGAATTGGGTCAAAATGTGATGTCATTAAAATTAAGAAAAATGAATAACCCAAATGATAATAGGTTGGATCAGGCTCTGACGTGCATCTGTGTCAACCGAACTCAATTAAACCTGATTACTAAATGGCAATATTCGGTTTGGCTTGTGAACCTGCCTTAACCGAGTTCAAATTTGTCTATTTGTCACCCCTACTTAAAGGGTTTGAAAATCTGATGATTTGAACCAACTAGTTGACTACAAGTTAGGCTAGATTGGCTTAGCTTGGCATAATGCTGAACGTGCCTCAATATGGGTGGCCCACGTAGTCTAATTTTTATAACATGGGTTTTCATCATCATTGATCTCCTTTGGAAATCCAACTATTAGTTTATTGGACTCGCAACCAAATGGTATGGGATCGACTAATGTAGTTCCTATGTTCTCTTGTCTACTTCTCCAATAGCGTTTTTGTACAATTTTACTAATATGGGCTGACCTCGTGGCAAATTAGAGCACACATTTTTTTTAATTTTGACATAGGTTGGGCCTTGAAGAGCAGTACCCAAACATGTCATATTAATGGCAATTTAAGGAAAAATTGCTTGGCATTGACCTATTAGGCTGAAAGAGGCCCAAGCCGTTCATTAGACCTGTTGGGCCCAAAAACTCATAAACTAGGTGGATCGTTTAGCAACATAAAAAATGTAGACCATATGCTTATGATGAAATAATACATAAAAAAAATAGTAGCCATAAACATGCTTCTCATACAGGAAAAAAGATTAAATTAATCACCTTACAAATGGAAAGCATGCATGCAGGTATAAAAAAAAGGAAATCTATTAATTACAGTTTGTACCCTTGCACGTTACATCAAATTTCACTTTAGAAAATTCAATTTTAATTTAATAATTAAGTTCTTATACTTTTAATTTATCACAATATCAATGTTCTGCTAACTTTCATTTGTAAAATTAAAAGAAAATTATCACGTGAAAAGTTTATGGCCTTTTTAAAGGAAAAATATAAAATTCAGCATTTTTCATCTAAAATTCAGTATTTTTCAACTAATTGCATTATATTACAATTAAAAATAAATGTTTTGAAGTAGAATATGGTGTAAAATATAAATGTGCAAAATGTAATTAACCCAAAGGAAATTCACAGATGTATAAATGTTATTTTGACATTTCCAAAATAATTGCAACAACCTCTTTTTTTTGACAAAAAAAAAAAAAATGATCCCACATTACTCATAACAATAAAGAGTGCAAGTGTTGCATTTCATGATCAAATGGAAATTGGCCTGATCACGAGCCAATTAAAGGTGTTTAATATTGTGGCTGAGTTGTGGGGTTTATGTTGTGAGTTGGAATTAGCTTAAGGCCGAGACATCTCCTAACTCATCAACATCAAATATTCACATGCGACGGTGATTATCAAGTTTATTTTGAATGTTGATCACTAATCAGATACCCACTTTTGGAATGTTTGGTAACATTTTTATTTTGTCTACAAAAATTCTAAAAAAACATGTTTGGAACCATAGTTAGTAAAACATGGGACATCAAAAAAATAGTACTTAATTCATATAGATTCAATACGATTTTTTAAAAAAATACGATAATAAAATTCGGCCTAAAAATATGATAACATAAAAAATAGGATATATAATTATCTAGGTATTATACAACCATTAGTTAACAAGTCGGGACAAAATACAACAACATTTATAAGTAATTTATTCTTATGTGTGTTAGTAAGTAGTGCTTTTGTCTCAAATATATTATTTTTTTAAAACTTATTATTAACAAATAGCTAAATTAAAGTGGTAGATAAATAAATATTTTTTATTTCACTATTTCAATATTGGAGATAAAAATGGGTTAATTTATCAATCTTAATTCTTAATTTAATATTTTAAGTATTAATAAGAAGTTATAAAATGGTATGTTTAATAGTTTAAATATATCAAAGTATTAGAAAAATGTCACAAATATATATGACATGATGCTAATAAAAATACACAAATTATGAGTTATACCAGTTTTCTTTATAATTGATAAAGTCAAATTAGTTTAATGATCAATAATCATATATATATATAAAAGTTGTATTCGCCCTTATATTTTGTCTCTCTCCTACGTAGCGCTCTAAATGTTCGGATACTTTTAAAATGTCATGTCACAGAGATAATTTATTAGATAACTATTAAATTTATTGTATTAGTTTTGTAAGATATATATATACAAGATAAGATAAGATTAGTTTTGTAATATAGATAAGATACACATATATCATATTAGATTGTTAAGACTCTTTCTGAATTAAATATCTATAAAAAAAGTGATTATAATTAAATAAAATATTATATATATATATCAATATCTATTTACATTTTAAAAATACGATATGATGTATTGATTTTGTAAGATATATATATATAAGATAAGATTAGTTTTGTAAGATAAATAAGATATATATATATATATATATATGATATCAGATAGTCATGATTTTTTCTGAACTTAATATCTAAAAATATGATTATAACTAAATAAAATACCATATATGTCAATATCTATTTACATTTTAAAAATACGATACGATTGTATAATTAATTATTGTGACTTTTAAATTAATTAGTTATGATTTGAACAACTTTTACTCCCGTGCATTACACGGGTTAACACCTAGTTGTACTATTATTATTATATATTAAGTATAGAACTAATAATATACTAAAATTATATTAAATTATATCTAATTTTTAGTTGAATTTTTACTAAAAGTATAATAAGTAAAATATTTAGTACATGTACGGTTCAATTAGAAAAACCAATTATTTTTTATTAGATTTTAGATTTGAACAAAAAATAAATTATTTATTTATTTATACATACATATAAATATTATACATAAATAAATAGTACAAATATTTACTAACTAGGTTTGAAACTAGCTTAAGTATTATAGAGTTTTTTGTGCGCCATATTTCAAAAAGAGAAATAAGTGTGCTGATGGGTTGATTGGTGTACTCGTGAAATCCATAACCACCTAGCTCGAAATTCTACTCTCTTCACCTCTCATGGGTGTTTTGTTTTTTTATTTTTCTACACAAAAAAGTATTTAATCTTACATAAAATGGGCTTGAGAATCGAGATAGGGAAGAACCCAAAAAACAAAAAAAAAAAAAAAAAATCATTCCATAAGGCGTAGCAAATATAAAACCAATCCGAAACTCACGGAAAATCTAATTACATTGTCGTCCCCAACTCTCGTTACCAGCCCTTTTCATCACCGGAAGTGAGGAATGAGTGAGTGAGTTGAATCTCATTAAATTCGACAAAAAAACCTTCAGAGATTCAGAAGATTTAAAACACCACAGTCAAAGTCCTAGAAAACTCAATCGACTTAATACTCTCTCTTTCTCTATTATCTATACTATTATAAAGCAAACCCTTAAATTTGGTGAAGCTGGTGAAGTTTCAAATTTAAAAAAGTATCACTTTTATGTACAGACCAAAATATCCTTAAAAACTACATAAATTACTAACATTGTGCATATCTTTATTTAACTCAAAGCATAAAAAGGTAAAATATTAATTTAAATTTTATAACCACCCACTAATCATCACCTATTTATTCTCTCCAACTTGCTTAAATTAACTACTCCAAATTAACCACCCGGGGCACCTATTCTAGTATGTATATATATATACACACATGTATATATGTGCACTTTCTCTCTCTAGACGAGTGATTTGAACAATGCGCGAATGGCTCAGTACAGGCAATCAGGCTTCGATAGGGTCGCTGTCCGAAGCCCCGACTTCCACCACCAACACCATGGCTATGGCGTGTCGGATCACGTCTCCGTCGGGATTCGCTCACCTTCGCACAAGCAGCACCGCAATCGGCGGCTGACGAGCCGTAAGCTCTCGATCGGCGCCGTCATTGTTATTCTCTCTGTCGCTTTCGTAGTCTCTGTCTTTTGCTTCGTGTATCTCTCCAGAGATAGAGGTCAGTTAGTGGCCATAATCTTGAAATGTTTTTTTTGTGCATGTGAATATGTGCGTATTTGTATCTGCATGTATTTTGAATCTTGTGGCAATTCGAATTTGATTGGTTGCTTTTTAATTTTACTTTGGGTTCTGTTTGGTTGCTGAGATAATGTGAGCAAATTTAAGAAATTGCGATTGTGACTCATAAAACTTTGCTTAAGTTATCTTTGCCAAATTCAATTCTCTCGCTTTGTGTGTGATGGCAAATTCAATGGTGAAGTTAGTGGACGCGGAACATATATGTTTATAATGTTTGTATGAGTGCATGTGTTTTGTTTTACTGTGTTTTTAGGAAACCAAACTAGGTTCAGAATTCTGTTGTCTGGTATTCCTAATTAATTGAAAGACTAGTCCTCGTACTAACGCTACATTAGGTTCATGGATTTGGCGAGGAATAGGAAAAATAAAAGTAATGGAGAACATAATGTGGAAAACAAGTAGGGAAACCAAATATGTTGAAAATATGTGAGAAATTTCTAATTGTGGATGTCCTTTCTCCTTTTTTTCAATATTTTTCATGTTTTCTTTAAATATGTTCTAAAAAGTTTTTTCGTACTACAAATGAACACAGCACAAGTGACATTACTACATTGAGTTCATCTTATTATTAGAAAATAGAAGGTTCAGAATTCCTTTCTTTCCCTTTCCCACTCTTTTTGTGTTAGTTCTAAATAGAGAATTTGACTGCCCTATGTTCTTATAATTGGTTCAATATGTCATGGTCTTCAGCCATTAAGCTCTTTTAGCATGATAAATGTGGCTTCTCTTTGCACAACAACTTTAATCGTAGGAACCTTTGATTTTTCTACTATGCTTCATCTGGGGATTAGTGTGTAAATGAGGCAACAAAATTGCTGCCAAAGGTGTAGGAAAGCCCAATCAAGAGAAGCCTCCTAAGCTGAACACTTAGCATTGTGGAGTTTAAATTACTAAATGATTAATTACTGCAAATGTTTTCTGGAACAAACCAGCTTTCTTAAATTTTTAGCCAGACTTTTCATTTGATCTTGATCTTTGGAAGTATCGAATTTAATCTGAGCACTTACTGTTCATTTGTTAGTGGTTTGGTGCAGAAATAGATGGTTATCATGCTCAGAATGATGATTTGACGAGTGATTCTGATTTTCTCCCAAATGTGACACGGATGCAGAGGTTTAGAGTCCTTAAGTTTGGCCTTGGTTCAGTAGCACATGACCGGGATTCCGGTATTGGGACAAGGATGATAGGAGAAGGGATGAGGATTACAGTGAGGATGTCTTGCAGCATAATAACATGGGTGCTCAGGATGGTTCCACTGCTAAGGTTCATGTTTCAACAAAGCAGAAGAATGGTGATAAGAAGTCTTCCCTTGATGAATCTAAAGGTTCGGGCACTACATGTGTTGGATTGTATCATGAAGCTGGCCGTGATGAACTGAAAGTGTATGAGGCAGAATACGAGGCCTCTTTGAAGAGTTTTGGGGAATCAAGAGAGGAACATAGCGATAGAAACCAGCTGCGAGCTGACGAACATGTGAGGCTACAAATTGAGGAAGTTGATGCTGATGATGGTATTGATTTGAATGATGCTCAAATGGAAGAATATGATGATATTGAACACGACGAGGAGCATTTGGATGTAGGAAGATTGCGTAATGTGGATGGCAGAGAGTCTTCTGATGCCCTTCACACTAGAACGAAAGACCAGAATCTTGCAGAGGCATTGGAGGAAGCTTCCACTGATTTTTCTGTTGAGAATTCTTCTTTAAACTCTCAACATTCTGGTAAAATGAACAAAAGTTCCAGACATGTTAGCGTTCTTACTGGTAAATCTTCTAGAAAGTCTACTTCTGAAAAGCGTTCAGTTTCTAAAAAGAAGCCACAGCGCTGCAAATTTTCTGGTAATCATTTAATGCTCTCATAATGCTAGTAGATATGTTTGCTGTTTAATTTTTATTCCTACTTCCACTTGTACCTAGAATGGGGTGCGGGTTTGAATTTTTTGATATAATAATGTGTGTTTTCTGGTTAAGTTTCTCTTTGTCACTGGGCTTTCTTAAACTCTAAATTGTAAATAAACTAGTCCTTGAACTATTAATAATTAGAAGAAGAAAAGATATAATTAATTGAACTAAAATTTCTAAGAAAAGATATATATTTTTTGTTTGGACAAGAGTGTTAGATGCTATTCTCTTATTGGAAAGCTGAGGAGACACTTAATAATTTGTTGGTGCATTGTGAAGTGGCTAGAGAGCCATTGAAACTCTCTTTTTTTGTTTTTTTTGGTGTTAGTTGGGTGATGACGGATTCAGTTATTCATCTTTTTAAGTTCTGGTCTTCTGGATGTCGATCTAGAAGGGTCAAAAAAGCTTGAAAGATGGCGCTCTTGCGGTTGATGTGGTGCATATGGAGTAAGTGTAATAGTCGCCCCAATGAGGAGATAGATTTAGCAAGTCATAAGACTTAAATTTGCAGTTTTACACTGTTTTCATTTTTGGTTAGAAGATACTGTCAATGAATCTTCTTTTACTTTTGTTGACTTTATTGGAAGACTTTCATTTGTAAATGCTATATAGCCAAATTTTGCATACGACCAATGTTTACAGGTTGCGTCCTTCTGGCAGTTTCAATCGAAATACTTATTTAGCAAAAAGAAGTGGATAAAGGATGCTGTTTTTGATTTTGAGAGAGCGCTTGCTTCAGTGGTTGGGACCTTATCTTACCAAGCTCATGGTCTAGGGGTTCAAGCCCCGGTCGCCCCACATTCGTCTCCGTGTTGCAAGTTTGAAGAAAACAACTTGGGATCCAATTGTAAAATAAAAGTAATGGGGATTTATACCTAGTTTGGTGTTTAAGCTATGAGTTATACATCTTTTTATTTTAATTGTGTTATTTTGCATTGAGTAGAATGTATAAACACACACACACACATGGCATATACAAGATGTAAAAATACATATTTTTGCTGTGTACTCTCCCTATCATGTCTTTACTTTTTGAAAATCGCTTGTTAGTGTGTCCATGAATGTCATGTCCATTACACATATCAGTTCTGTGTTTGTGCTTCTAAGTTGCTTACTTAAGTTGATGACTTTTTATTTCATTCTATATATTTAGGTTATGATATTTAGTTCTCTTTGAAAACTAATGATTTTTTTTTCAAAAGAAAATCTTCTACAACATAATGCAATTGCTGAATTTAATGTTGATTTTTCATTATTTGTGTTTCAAATTACTGTTTGGAAATTACTTTTTGAGAACTACATATTAGAAATTAATTTGAACTTCACAAATTGTATAAATGTTTCATTTCTGACCCCTAATAGAGCTTCAATGGTTTTTTGTTCCTTCATTTTATTAACTATTTATTTTTGGTCCAATTTTTTTGTCGAAATATTATTTTTATCTTTTTCCTAATGCCAGGCAATTGAAAGATTTGAAAAATCATGTACTATTTAAATTAATTTTCAAATTTTGCCCTTTTTTGGCTCCATTTTTCTTTCTGATGCATTAATGCTATTTAGTTAGGCACCTTATAAGGATAGTCAATTTAGTAAATTAAATAGCCTTAGAAATTATCTTTTGATTTTTTGACTAGTCGTTAATTTATTGTTAGTGCTCACCATTGCTTTTAGGCCAAGTGGTATCGAGTTGGTCTTTAAAATTTTTGTGTCAAGGGCCCAATTCCCTTTGTTGTGACCAAATAAAGGAAAATGTAAAAGTATATTGTTAGCATTCAGTTAACCTATGAAGTATGGATATGAATACACAACATGGACACAACATGAGAAGACATAACAGCTTTAACAAAATGCAGGATACGACACTGCAGCATGGACACAACACGAGACAAGATAACAACTTTAACAAAATGTAGGACACGACACTGCTGAGACGCGTCAAAAATATATATTGTATGTCATATATATAAAATTTACTCCAAGATAATGAAAAATTGCAAGATAACACTAATTATTATTAAAAAATATGTATTTTATAACTTGAATGTCAAATTAAGTATAAATCAACATTACGTTTATTCTGCATTTAGATCCTAAATTATTTTTTTCAAACTTACGTGTTTCATACTTGTTGAACTGATGGACAAGTATGCCCCTCAAGTTTTCAAAGTATGTCTAGTTCTAAAACAATTTAAAATTTAGGGTACACGGTTGATAACTGTCTGATTCATGTTGAAAGAGTGTCCAACGAGTGTTATGTCAGACATGATGTCAGATACGGATATGACATTTTCTTAGAAGTGTTGGTGCTTTTTAGCAGGTGAGCCTAATGGACAAAATGGGTAGTGCTTGACCATTTTTTCTTATCGGCTTGTTTTAACTCGCAAGTGCACAAGTGTGCGATGTAGCAATTAACTCGGTGAGATCGAGGTCATATCCACAAGGAGCTAAATTTAGAAAACACGTTTGGTGATAAAAACTTAAGAGAAATTTATTTGGAAAGAATTTGGCTCACAATGAGTGAAATTTTCTTTGGAAGATGAATGGTTGTGAATGAATTCAAATGACAATGCTTAAAATTACAAGAGAAATAAAAGTCTTGACTCCAAATCAATTCCGATGGTGGTATATTGGTGGTTCCTTCAAGATTTAAAATAATTCAACTCAACATCAACAATGGTGATATTGGGTCAGAAAATATTACAACAAAGTTCAAAGAAATAAAAGATTGATTCTTGCTTAGAAATGACAAAATAGTTTCAAACTAGGCAAGAAATTGAATCAAGCAATCTCTATACCAAAATTGAGGTTTGTGCATAAAAATTCAAGATTATAACATTACCTAAATGATTTCTAAAAATTCTTAACAATAATCAATCATTTATGTACAATGGGAGAAGATAAAGTATTGGGATGCATTAATATCTCAAAAAGATCACCTCGACCACCATCATCCTTGATCTTGAACCAAGAAAGAGATTAGCCAACAACCATTATGAAGAAAAACACTTGCAACAACATGAAATAAGAGGTTTTTAACATTGAAGAACCAAAATTAGCAAAAGAAAGCACAATACAAGCTGTCCAAATTTTTGCACAAATCTGTCTTCTAACTTTGCACGAAATTTTGACCCTCTTTCCTCTTGTTTTTAGAGATGGCTATTGGACGGGTATTTATAGAGCTTTCATCTCCTTTCCAATCCTGTAAAGAACAGTTCATTTGGACATCTGAATCACAGCACATAGAGGGACATTTCAGATTTGGCTAGATTTTGAGCTGGCTGGTGGACTTTTTAATTCCATCTTTTGGCCTGTTTTTTTTCTTCTCCCTTTATCTCATAATGAATAATTATTGTCCTCCATTTCTTTCTAGCCATGTGCATGCTCTTTTTTTCCCATAATGAAGAATTATTGTTCTCCACTTTTTGCCAACTATGTGTATGCTCTCTTTTTTCCATAATGAAAAATTATTGTCCTCTACTTCTTTACAACTATGTGCATCTTCTCTTTTTCCTAACAAACTTCCTACAAATGAGCTGAAATGGGCCTTCAAGCTTTGGGCTGATGTTTGCACAAAACATGGAGTAAGTTTGGGCTGAAGTTTACACAAAACATGGAGCAAGTTTGGGCTTGAAATGGATCATCTTCTAGCCTCTTCTTGGATTGAAATGGGGTAGATTTGGAGTGCTTATTTGAACCAAAATTTACTTCAATCTTTGACTCAATTTCACTTTAATTCTTTGCTCCAATTCCAGGCCTCAAAGATCTTCGAAATACTTCATTTAAGCCACAAAAATCTATCAAAACATTAAGCCAAACTTCATTATCAAAAGGCACACCAAACTATTATGCGAAACACAATATAAACGAATAAATACATATGAAAAACTAGGGATTTATTGACAATTTTGATGCACAATCAGGTAGGGCTGGGTCAGATTCTAGAAGTCCAAGTAGAGGAATAAACTCTTTATTTTCTTAACTAAGTATGTACAAATAGTGTGTGAATATATGTGTATTTTCTTTAGAGCATGACACGTAGATTTCTGTTAAGTGACACATACTAGATAAACCTTTGCAAGCATGGATGATTTTGTGTATCTTGAAATTTTAAAGAACATTATGAGAAACAACTTTTTTGATGAAAAGAGGATTATAAAATTGCGGAGAGTTTTCCTTCGAGAGAGAAAAGGAATTAGTTGAGAGCAAGTAAAAAAATACAAAGACAAGAACAAAGGAGTCTCTCTTTCTCTGAAATCCACCACATATTCCTGGAGACAAATGACTCTCTTTTCGCTGTTTTAGTGGAGTCCTTCTCTGAGCTTCGCGATCAACCTTTAGTGAAAGGAACCATATTGTTCTCGATGCAAGATCTAAGAATGATTCCCTTGCCAACTGTTACGATACTGCCAAGGACCCCTCTCTAGGTTCATGCAAACATTTGTCTATCCTTTTGCCTGGCCACATGTTGATTATGGGGCTTCTTCTAAGAGTGACCAATTTGACATTTGTGGACTAACCCATGATTGCAGGACAAGCGAGATGATGTTGCCAATGTGGTTTTTACTGGTATTTTATACCCAATTGACCATGATTTCTAAGAGGACACCTGTTACACATATTAATTTAGTTTGAAAAACTCTGCCATCAGGATTGTTTGCCTGTGTTCTCTTTGCTGCTAGATCTTTTTATTTGTTTATTTTATTATTAGTTAATTTAGTTTTCCTTTTCTCTTGGTTGTTGATAAATTAGCTAATAAGATTTTTTGAAGCAAATATTGCTTAAGGGAAAAAAAAAGGAATTTAGATTTTTTTATATGGGATGGTAGGTTCGTGTCTATACTTCATACTTGTCGCTTAGGAAGCACGGACACTTCGTTTTAAGGTGCCGTATCCGTGTTTGACATGTGTCGGACACACATACTCTCCGGATATGCCAATGTAGTGTCCTATATTTTTATTTATTTATTTTTTGATGGACACATCTGGGGCACTCTAGCGACACCTAGGACATACATTGGACACATCTAAGACACATATTGAATACATTTAGGACACTTTTTGATAACTTGTGGATGTTACATTCATATACATTACACATAAAAAAGTATAAAAATATATATTTTTTTCCATATACCCGCCGTGTACATGTCCTCACTTTTTGAAAATTACTGTGTCCTTTGTCCGTATTTGTATCAGTATCCGTGCCCGTATCCATATCCGTACTTCTTAGCTTGTCACTTTGCTAGTAATATTTAATCAGCGGAATTCTCCTTTGTTATGTAGGGAGAAGTTTATATTCAACATTTTCTCATCCACTTTGCTGTTTTCTAGGAGAAAGGTATTGAATCATTTTCCACTCCTTCACCCTTTCCCAACCAAAAATAAATAAAAATAAAAATAAAGAAACAAAGAATTAAGTGCATCTATTTGCGTACCTGATCAGATCTACAGTATGTTGCAGATTGCTTCAGTATAGGATGTGACTACTATTGCCTATGCAGTTTGAATATGCCATATGTAGTTTGGTAATTTTAGTATACATTTTTCTTGTCAGGTTAGATGAGTGTCTTGCAACTTTGCACAAGAATCTCCTTCATATGTATGTATATTTTAGGCATTTGGGTTTATTGTCATGTGAATTTCAAATCTAAGGACCTATGTACATTTTTCAACAGATCCACTTGTTTGTTCTCATACTTCCAATTTCATTTTTGTTTTTGGCTTGAAACTGGTTATACTAAAATATTTCAGGTTCTTGTGAGGTGAAGTTTTTGAATTCTACTGTACAGCTTGTAGAGCCTTTGGAAGGTCGAAAATTTGCAAGATTTTCCTTGCAGTATACAGGAGTGGAAGAGAAGCCTGTTGGCCAAGAACAATGGGAGCCCAGATTTGCAGGGCAACAGAGTTTGATACAACGAGTCATTTTTTGCACATGATCAAAAAATAAATTGTGGCTTTGTGAAAGGACCTGAAGGTTCCCTGAATACAGGATTTAACTTGGCTGAAGATGATGCAAAATACATTAGTAGTTGCCACATTGCTGTGATTTCTTGCATCTTTGGAAATTCAGATCGCTTGAGAACCCCTATGGGTAAAACGGTACTCGATTTTTCTTTTTCTTTTCTGTTTTCTAGTTTGACATTATTTTCCATCTGTATAAGGGTTTGAGTATAATAGTTGCCTTTTTTATTCTCAATTTTGGCATGGTGTCATTATTTTTCTTGAGAGCTGCCTGGATTACATGCTATCTCTGTGGAACTGTATTGGATATGATTATGGTGATGGTTGGCTTTTGTTAGTGCCATAGGTTCTAAAAGAAAAAAGAATAAGGTGCGGTGTTTTTAAAATTCACGCGACTAGGCCGCAACCGCAAGGATTTGAGGAATAAGCTTTTGAATTTCAGATGAAGGGCCACAATCTCAGTTAAATTGTAAGCTAACTTCTTTCTTTATTTTCTCAACCTAATATTTTGGTCACCCTCGTCCACTTACATTACTCTCAATGGAGATAGTGTCACTTTTCCTAATTGGGGCACTTATTGGTCTTTCTTATATTTGCGCAAGCCATCTTAATCTGATTTCTCATATTTTATCTTCAATAGGTGCTAACTCTTCCATCTCAAGAATTCATTTTCTCCTAACCCTATCTTTCCTAGTTTTGCTGCACATCTGCCACAACATCCTCATCTCAGCTACATTAATTTTTCTAACATGTTTGTTGATATCTGTCTTGTAGAAATTTTATTTAAATCTTAGAAATGCATTGAACACATAAAGACACCCAAAGTTGTCCTCCACTTGGTCCATTCTGCCTTAATTCTATGAGTAACATCAACAATCTCTCCCTTCTTAAGTATAATTTGTCCTAGATATTGAAATTGTTCACTCTCTAGTATTTATTGGCATTCAATACTAACTACCCTACCCTTGCGTTCATAACTTCGTAGTTTGACTTTTAAGTTGCATTCCATATGCTTAGTTTTAGTGCTACTTATCTTAGACCCTCTTGATTCTAGAACTTCTTGTCAACCTTCTAATTTAGCATTGACCTGTGCTTTTGTTTCATCCATTAAAATAATGTGATCAACAAATAGCATGCACCATGGCACCTGATCTATACCATGCACCGTGATACCTTATCTAATATATGCCTTGTCAATTAATCCATAACTAATGCAAAAAGGCACAGGCTTAATGTAGATTCATGACGTAAACCTATGGTGATAGGTAGATTACTAGTTTCCCCAGGGCTATTTTAGTAAGTTCAAATTCTAGTCTGTCACCTTGATGTGTGTGTATATGAGTGCGCACATATTTGTTTCACAAGCCCTAGACCCTGTGTACCATACAATAGTTCGTTTGATGCTATCATGCTCATAATGGCTTCACTCATTGTCCCCCTTTTGTTCACTCATTGAGGCCTGTATATCCAGACGTCAGTATAATCTGATGCAATTGCATATACTCATTTGCTACAGTATTCAATAGATATAGGCATCCTTCTGCCTATTCTATTTCTGAGAATATAGTTCTTCGAGAAACTATCCTAGTTTATCCTTCATGCATTTTTTCCTCTTCTAGTATTTTTCTTATGATGAATTGCTGTTACATATCTTAATTTTGATTTGTGTGTGGGGCTGTGGCCAAATGTGGTGCTTGGAGTTGGATGTTACTGGGACACTTTTTGATGGCTAATCACATTCGTAGTCATTCATGTGGCTCACTTTTCAGTTACTCTTCATATCAGGTCTCTCGTTTGTCAAGGAAAAACAACTGCTTTGTTATGTTTGTGGATGAAATCACTTTGCAAACTCTTTCTTCAGAAGGTCAGATGCCATATAGAATGGGTTTTGTTGGTTTATGGAAGATTGTGGTGGTGAAGAATCTGCCTTACAGTGATATGCGTAGAGTGGGAAAAATACCAAAATTGTTGCCACATCGACTTTTCCCTTCTGCAAGGTAAGGAAAATATTAATCAAAGTATTGAAATTGGTTTCGCTGCTCTATTAATTTAGTTCTTGCTTATAACACTCTCTTCCAATGACAATAATGGTATGTGGTGTTGGGGAAAAAGTCTAGTGATCAAGTAGCAGCAATTGCTCAATACTCATCCCTATCAAGTTGGGACATGGGCTGTTTTGTTATCTCAGCAACATGAATTTATAATTGGAAAGGAGACTTTTAATGCTATAAATAACTTATTTTCAAAAAATGACACGACATATTAAAAAAATGAGGATACAAATACGGTAGAGATACGACCAAAAAACGTGTTGTTTATATATCTGATTTGCCATGCATATAAATGTAATATTCACAAACCAACAAAAACAAAATGGCAATTATAATACAAAAGCTAATAAGTTAAGGATTTGAAGAATCCATTTGGGTGTTTTATGTTTTGGTATTTTAAAGTTCTGAAGTTTATAAATTCAACTCCATTTAATACTTTTAATAGTTAGATTTCAACCAGTAAGGGACATGCATGTCCCCAACGTGTCCAGGACATGTCTACTGAAGAAATAATATACATGTATCCGGACATGCGCAAGGAGTGTGTTGGACATGCAAACAACACCCTAAATGAAGTGTCTGTGCTTCTTAGCATTTAGTCCTCAAAATTCTATTTAAATTCCGAAAAACCACAATCATCGGGTTTCTAGTCTTGGAGACCCACCTACACAAAAGAATCAACAAACAAGACTTCAACTGAAAAGACTTCCACCCCATCAAAAAAGACCATTTTGATTCCTTTCTCCTCACATTATCTGCATCACCACAAAGGAACTGCATTCCATGCCTTCTACTATTGCCAACACTCACTCCACTCCAGCAGTGCAAAAGCTCTATCACCTTCCTCGGGAACACCAAATGGATGCCAAATCATGACAAAAAGAAAGCCCACATTTCCTTTTGTATCAGTTTTTTTTGCTTCTTCTTCTTCTTCTTCTTCTGTTTTTTTGTTGTTCTCATTTTCCATTACCATCAATTTGCATGCCAACACTTGTGTAGTTAAGTCGCTAATGTTGTAAAAATTCACCTAACTTCAAATGACCCCTGCTGTCTTCTGGAATTTTTGACACTATTTTAGTCATTTCAAATTTATTATGTTATTTATTTCCAATATTTTATGTTGTTGCTACAAGGAACGTGCATATCAATCATGGACACAACTCTTCAGTTATGGTGAATATCATTGGTGCAGCCAATCTTTAATATCTCAATCTCAATATTGTATATGCACATGCAATTAGCTTTTCAATATCTACTTGTGAACGGTTTCTCTCCGGAATAAACCTATTGGATCTTTGATCTGTAAACTTCTAGCTACTTTAGAAGAATTCCATCATCAAAAGACATGTTATTCACAATTTTCAAAACATGGATGCAAAAAGGTCCCTAGTTTTCTGTATTCAAGTCATATGCTGCACAGCAAATTTCCCTACTAAGCCTTTTGGATTCTGTAGGTCATAGAGATTTTTATTTCTCTGTTGGATGGTACTGGATCTTCATCCATTTGTTTCTTGCAACTTCAAAGCTGACATTAATTATTTCTACAATTTGTATTTTCTAAGTATTGATTGATACTGTCAAGGTGGGTATTTTGTCCTTTGCATCTGTTACATGGTGGCTTTCATATGTCAAGGGGTTTTTGTTTTCAGTTTGAAAGATTTTCTTAGAGCTTGAGCATTATTATCTGGGAACTGACTTCAAAGTCAAGGTGTGACAAGTGGAACCAGAACTGAGGCACTTTAGCTTATAAAATCCATATGAGTGATATGACCAAGTAGATGGCGACAAGATTATCACAAACTTGCCATTACGACCATTCTTTCAGGTTCTTCATTGCTAGTTTCGTAGCAGTGTAAGGGTTCAAGGTGAACTAAGCAAATTAGTGATATCATTTCTATGACGAGGTGAAGAATGTGGTGGTATAGCAGTCAAGTTGCATTATGAAGTTGGGTTCTTCCCTGTCATCTTCGGTTACAGTTGGATTTGTCTTTCAAAACTAAACTGGTTATTCTGTAGGGAAAAGGTTTAAGAAGTGATTGGTAGGATGAGAAAGACAATATTTGTTCAAGGGGGATGGCTTACTCATTGAAAACACCCCTGGAAGCCTTCAGTAGCATTGCATTTCACTCTTTGAATTGGGGTAGTGAAACCTAGTGATATCATCGCATAATGATATCAGCTGATTTTTCATTGATGTACATGGTTTGATGATGTTCATATGTGAATAATCGTGTTATATATCAACATGGTAGTGATTGTGATAGTTCTCAACTTCGGTAGTTGTCATCATTTTTCGTTCCCTACAATCTTTTTTGCAGTTGAGAAGTGAATGATACCGACCCACCAACCAAACTTACCTACCAAGTTTGTGTAGTAAAATCAATGCTGCTATTATGTGCTTATGCTAGTGGAAGTTGGGGAATAGGACAAGTAAATTGAGCAAAAATGTTTTGTTAGTCTAGGTTCTTGTGCATGTTTTACTGCTGGTATTTATGCTGGTTAACAACCTGTCATGGACAAGTGCCAAGTTTGTTGAAGAGACTTGTTGACTCCTTCCGCATTTCCTAATAATTTGTGTTCTGCATTAACCTGGGTGTAGCACCTAGGTCTTAAGACTTTTACATACAAAATCTTTTCAGGTATTCTAATTGGAATAATTCCTGTGGCGAAGAGGTTACGAGTATGCAATTTCCAATCACTATGACCGGCATTGCATATGGGCAGAAGTGGCCCAAAATAAGAAGCTTAACAAGTACAACCACACCATCATCGATCAACAATTTCAATTCTACCAGGCTGACGGGCTGAAAAGATTCAACGCATTGGATCCCAAGAAGCTTTTACCCGGCAGTATGATTTTGTTTGCAATTTCGTTATTATTATGGAACTTACATCTTGAGCGTATTGTTTCGATCCTTGATTTCACATAATATGTTCCTGTGATGTTGACAGATGTACCTGAAGGGTCTTTCATTGTGAGGGCGCACACACCAATGTCGAACTTGTTCTCTTGTCTTTGGTTTAATGAGGTAGACCGGTTTACTCCTCGTGATCAGCTAAGTTTTGCATATACAGACCACAAGTTGAGAAGGATGAATCCTGGCAAACCTTTTTATCTTAATATGTTCAAGGTGAGAAATCCTGTAAATATTACATCTACACCCCAATGAATGGAAACCTGATATTAGAGTTAAAACAACAACCCATATTGTGGAGGGGATTACATGTTAATGCCCTCGGTTCGTCTCATTGCAGGACTGTGAGAGGCGAAAGATAGCCAAGTTGTTCCATCACTGGTCACAGGAGAGGAGGAACATTCCTCAGGACGTGATTTAGTAACATGCTGTATTCAATTTCACGAGGGAAGCTGGTCCTGTTTGTTTGTATTTTATACTGGGGAACGATCTTCTTGGTTGATTTAAGGGAGCTTTGTCCTGTATACAAATAGCAGTCCTGGTTGCGCAGATTACAAATTGTACATTGCCAATTGAACTCGTTGGAAGTCTTGCAGAGTCACATTTCTATTTGCACAACTAGATCAAGCAACTTCAGTTTTGGTGGCTCCTCTTTCTGCTTGGAAAAAAAAAATGGTCATCATTAGTGTGTGCTTGGGATTAATCACATTGTTATTTTTTTGGACCCCAGACGCACCCCATACCCAATCCTACGCTGTGAACTTATTGTACTGATATTGTTTTCTCATTGTCAAATGGGTGCCATTTTTTTTTGTTGTTTGTCAGAAGTTTTGAGGGATGATTCAAAGCTTTGTACAATATAATTTGGCAATTTGTTTTTTGTTGTACTAATCATTTGACTTCATGCTGCCTATCTTACGGCCGGGTACTGAGAAATGTGATTGGTGAACTCTTGCTATAAAGGGGTGATCATTCAATGCGTGTATATATATATATCTATATACATGGAAAACAACTTGAACCCTTAACCTTGAGTTTGTAAGAAAACACTGGGACTATTTAAGCTACCACATTATTTATATGTTAGTTGTGATACTAGCATATATATGATTTTGTAACTGAAAGTATTTCTAAAATAATAGAAAATTTCGCAGAAAGATAATGTAAAAATACCTTCATCTCAATTGTGAAATTTTGGAATAGCTCAATTAAAATATTAAAAGGGGGCTGAGAAAAAAATCTTATTATATTGTATACTCATTATATGTCAAAAAATGAACGAAATAGTTTAGCAAGAAGCATCAAGAAAGGCAAATTGACCATGTTGGCAATGCAACACCTTAAATCATGCAAGCCTAGCCAAAAGACCTTTTCCCTCCTGAATCATCAGCCCTGTTAATATCATAATTAACAAGAAACTCTTAATAAAAAGAGAAGCTTGCTTCCCGAGTGGAGATGGAACTCCCATAAAATTTTAAAGGAAATTCAGAAAACGTTTTCGAGTCATTCATGGGCCCCACCTGCTGGTGGACCCCAGTTGAGGTAGCCCTCCTCATTTTGATATTGATTAAAATTAATGACTTTGAACTGGGCCCCTAGTATGAATTAAAATGTTAAGGGTTCTCTCTAGAGTTGAGAACTTCTATATAGAGCCGTTAGTCTAAAATCTTTGAAGTACATGTTAAATATGATTTTCGCATATGAAGAATACCATTAAATTATCAAAATGGAAATTTAATAAATGCATCATGAAATACATAAAATAAATATTAGAATAGTTTGGTAAAATTGCGAGGCATGAAGAAGTCGCTGTCGTAAAGACATCGTGTGTTGAAGGTTTTAACAGGCATTAATGGCTCCAAGATTCAACCTAAGAACTCACAAGCCATTTTCTATCACGTTAATTGGGAGACGATGAATTGTCACTGCAATGATTGTTGCAAAACAGTAGTATAAAAGTATTTATGAATTTAAAAGGAAAAGAGAATGCACGAAATGAGGGAACTTCTGTATAAGGAATAGCCTTCTCGGTTTCTGGGTGTGTTTTAAAACAATAACCATGTACATCCGTATGTACAGCACATGCTCAAATTTGTTTTGACTAAGGGAGGGATGTTTGTTGTAAAAGGATATTTGTAAGAGGGGATGTTCAAGCTTAATATTAATAAAGTGAATGTTTTTGCTTATATGATTGATTCTTTTTATTTATGGCATTTTCGTTTATGACATGTTAATTCAAGAAGAATGCATAACATTGTTAACTTAGAATTAATTCCTTTAAGTATCTTATTTTTGCCCACTCGGCAAATTCTAGTCCAAATCGGTCCTCTAGTAAAACATCACAATAATACCAAGCCTTAATTGGATTTTCAAAACTCAAGTTAAGTCAAAACAATCACTTTCGGGCCGAAAAGGCCCAATCGAAGCCAAAATGACCAAAATACCCTTAGGTACTCTAGGCAGATTTTCGAGACTAGGTGGTCTCCAAAACCAATCACCGATGCCATCGGAGTGACGGAAACACTCACAAACTTTAAGTGGTTCACTTCCTGCGCCTGTTAGCTCGTCGATGTAGAATGTCTATTATGTCTATTGGCATCAGGCAGCTTCCTGAGGTCAGACAATCTCTAGAATCAATGTCAAAACTGCCGGAGTGGTGAAAGCACTCATAAACTGTTAAGCTGTCGGAGTGGTAAGAAAACACTCATAAACAGGTCATCGCAAGCACTCGTAAGTAACCTTGTGTCAAAAGACCAAAAGCACCCTTTAGCTGTGGCACGTTTACCAACGAATTAGATACCTTCGAAAACCAACCCGTCATAAGAGTTAGAGTGATGGAAACACTCGTAACTCAGGTCGACACCCGCGCTTGCTAGCTTGACACAGTGAAAAATAACCATTCTACCCCTAGGTAGATCGACATGTCAATGAAGAAAGTACCAACCCTTCGGGAGGGAAAGACCACCGTCAAACACTATCTCTAGATAGTCTGGCATCATCAATATGCCATTTAAACCAATCACGATCTCATTTCGATAAACTTCGGTCAAAATAACCATTTTGCCCCTGGACATCCCGGCATGCTCACTGGGAAGTACAAGTCTTCGAAACAGCAAGACCACACCAAATACCTCTAGGTAGTCTAGCATGCCTAAGTGCCCAAATAAAATCCCTTTTGGCCTCATTCCAACAAGTTTTGGTCAAAATAACCATTTTGCCCCTATCAGTTCAATCACATTTTCAGACTGCACTGGTTCCGAAAAACTAGACCTCCATATACCAGGACACTCCAAAGTGAGTCCCATCATTTCAGGACGAGTCCCTTGAATTGAATCACACTTTAATCAATAAAAGCTTTATGAAGCGTTTCACAGATGCTCCACCAAAGTTAACTTTTTCTTTACTTCCCTAACTAAAACGCACCGTCAAACAATTGACGAAATGCGCAAATTAGGGAATTCCAAGACACCTGAGTGATAGGCTTTTGTTTGACGAAATACACAAATTAGGAAATTTCAAGAGGCCTAAGTGATAAGCTTTCCATCGGCACAGTTTGATGGTCAATAACATCGCCCAAAGGTCATGACTGAATGGCTCAAAGTAGGGTACTTTTTCAACACTTGTTAAAAATAAAAATAAACCTCTTGGGTCATGTGTTAAATCTTGATTCCCTGATTAAAATGCACCATTAAATGACTTGCAAAATGCATAAATCAGGGAATTTTTTGAAACTTTTCTGGAGGACTTTCCATCAGTAAGGTTCAATCAAGATGATCGCTTCCCGAAGGCCATAATCGCGCAGTGCAAAAATTGCTACTTTGGAAAACTGACGGAGTGTCTCACAGATGCTCCAAAAAGCTTATTTTTAAGCTCGTTTCTTGAGATGATATCTCTATCATTCAAAACCATCCAAGGCTCCCCGAGGGCATTAAGTTCAAGAGAAACTATAAGGAAACGTTGTGAATGCGTCTGATTTCTCCAAATCATTCTTAAATGGCACAAATAGTGAGGCAAAGTCAGCATAAAAGTTTTCAGCAGCGGAGTGTATACTACATATGCCTAAATTTTGATCAGATCAAGATAAAAGCTTGTCTTGACGCCCACATAGGGTAGTATAAGGATGCCTGGCCAAATTTTGGCCAGATGCACCCTTGTCAGATTTTTGGCCTATAAATATCAGGCTACTCCTAGCATAATTCATAGACAAAAACAGTGGCTAAACTCTGCCCAAATCATTCCAGAAACTCGGAAATTCCAAGAAACTTAAAGTCTCTTAAAATCCAAGAAGAACTCCAAGCCTCTTGAAGCTCAAGCCCCTCAACAATGGTGGATTGAAAGCTCAAAGATCCAAGGTAAACTCCATTTTAAGATTATGTATATCCCCACTCTCTTTTCTCCCTCTTAGCTCACTTGAGCTATTCTCTATTTTAAACCTCATCTTCTAGCTCCTTCTCTTGCATGTTTGGAACAAGTGAGCTCCATGACCAAACTTAGGTGAAATCTTGTGAGAACCCGGGGTCCTCTCATAGGCCTAATTTAAGATAATATGACCATTGGAGCACCTTGTAATGTGGTAAGGCCTAAGCCTTGTATGTTCGTACCTTTGCATTCTACTTGTTATAATACTCATGTTATGCTTGCAATGGCTTTGTTTTTGTGTTTAAAACCCTTTTTAAACCTCCATTGTTACTATCTTCAAATACTTTTTAAAGTCCATGTCAAGTTGTTTTCCAAAATAGCTCTCCAAGTTAGGATTTCTCAGTGTTCAAGCCTAAAACCTTAAGTTTCCACGTCTTAGGATGCCTTCAAAACCACCTAGCTATCTAGGTTGTATAATTTCATTTTACTCTCTTGAGTTTGCATAAAATCGTTTTCGAAACAACCCTCCCAAAGGAGTTTTCAAAGTTTTGCTCTCTTGAGTTAGTGGTTGGAATGGGCCCCATGAAACCCTCTCTTGAGTGGTTTCCAAACATCAACCATATGAATCCTATACTCACTTGAGTGGATTTGATTTCACAAAAGTGATTTTTTTTCAAAACAACCCTCTCTAAAGGAGATTTTCAAAGTTTTCAAAACAACCCTCTCTAAGAGGGGTTTTCAAAGATTCACTCTTTTGAGTTTTGCACAAAAATGGTACAACCCTCTCTAAGGAGGTTTTCAAAGTTTTGCTCTCTTAAGTTAGTGGTTGAAATAGTCTCAATGAAACTCTCTCTTGAGTGGTTTCAAAAAATCAACCATATGAACCCTATGCTCACTTGAGAGGTTTTAGTAAAATGGTTTTCAAAAGCTACAACTCTCTTGAGTTTGTTTTTCTCAAAATGGTTTTCACATCAAATTATAATTTTCTTACAAGAAATGACAATTCTCAAAGCTTTCTTTAAAAGTTATTCACATAAAATGATAAGAATTTTACATGAAATCATGGTCTTTAAAATACACTTTCAAAATTTTGTGCATAACATGGCCTTTCCAAAATTTTCAAAGTCACGTTTTCAAAAGGGTTTCAAAATGTTTTCAAAAGGTTGCTAAAAGCCTCACTTTCCAAAACCTTCCTAAGAAGGAATTTTCAAAACATTTTTCAAAAATCTAAGTTTAGTTTTCAGATTATGCTTAGTTTTAGGTGACCTAGCACATCTTTAACTATGTTAGGTGACGCCTCCAAATTTTTCCAAAAACCCCTTATTCAAATTAAGTTTTCAAAATTAAATCCCTGTCGCACTTGTCTTTTTAGTAGGGTAAGTTCTAACAGAGACAGTATTAGGATTCACAAGGGCAAAGACGGGCTTGAGGCTAAAACTGAGGCACGACAGCTGGTTACTCCACTTGGGATCGAACCCAGAATCTCCAGTTACTTGGTCCAATTGCATCCATTTTGTTTTCAAAAGTTTTCAAAATTCATAAGTTTGTAAAACCAAACCATGTTTTCTAAAAAGTTTTCAAAAAATGTCATCACTTTCATTCATTGCCTATATTCATGCTCTTGCATTGACTTTCATATTTATGCTCCTGCATTAATCATCCATTTATCTTGCTTTGAGTTTGTCGAAAAGTACTAACTCTTTATTTTCTTTTGCAAGTGAACATTTGTTCACATTTACTTTATGTACCACAAATGCTTTAACTGCCATGAATGCATGAATCCTACAAGATGGATGAAATGTGTGGATCGGCCCTTTTCTCCAATTGCAAAAATTCCACACACATAAGGCAGGAATCACAGGCATTTGCATACATTCTTGCATTTAACTCGTTACTACCTTCTAGTTAGAAGGGGGAATAATAGAGTGATTGTCAGCAGATTTAGTGTCTATTTCCTACCTGACGGCCTATCAATAGTTCACACATTCGAATCACTAACCAAAGATAGAGTTTACCCATTCGGGGATGGACGTTAGAGGTCTAAAGATTGGGGAACCAGGCTTTTTAGGAATGTAAGCACCTCATTTTTGCCCGCTCGGCAATCTCCGGCTCGACGGACACACATTCAAACTGATATAGACACATTCAAGCCCAAACTGACTTTCCAGACTTAATCCAGTTAATCAACCACTTCGTAGGCCTGCTAGGCCCAACAGAGGCAAAATGACCAAAATGCCCTTGAGGCATTGCTCTGTCCAATTCCAGTTGACACATTTTTCTAAAGACTGTAAGCCCGTATTTTAATCTCAATTTCAGATCCAATTCCAATCTAGACTAGTCAAACTCAATTCAACACGTCTTTTGAGAAAGTTAATCCCTTAGACGGTATGTCCATCTAACATGACACATTTATCGAGAAAGCATAAAATTTCTTGAAACGATAAGTCTCTTCACACCTGTCGACCAGGACGGAACCCAAGTTCTTGATATGGTAGAGCGGTTCATTTCTGGCACCTACTAGCCTGCCAACGTAGAATGTCCACTATTTGGCACGCCTTTTGAGAAGGTTGGTCCCTCAGATGATAAGACCATCTAGTAGCTTCCCAAGATTAGGCAATCTCTAAAATGAACGCACACTATTAGAGTGGCAGAAACACTCACAAACATCGCAACTGTCAGAGTGATGAAAACACTGGCAAACAGGTTGACATCGGGAATGCCAACAAATCCCTATATCACGAGACAGAACATGCCTTTTGGCCGTGGCACATTTACCAAACGATGGGATACCTTTAGAAACCAACTCGTCACACATTGTCAGAGTGACGAAAACACTCAAAACTCAGGTCAACACCAGTGCCTGCTGTCGCGCCCAGATTTTTTGCACTCGAGGAATACTCACACAAGTGGAAAAAATACTGTACTCTCTCGTTAGAACTCACCCTCCTAGAATAATGAGTGCGACTAGGTTTGAATTGAAAATGGATTTGAATAAAGGGCTTTGGAAAAAGATTTGGAGTCGCCACCTAACTTAATTAAGGTGAGTTAGGTCACCTAAAAACTAATCATAATCCGAAAACTACACTTAGGGTTTTTGAAAAACAATGTTGAAAAACATCCTCAAGAGAGGGTTTTTAAGAAAAACAAGTTGTTTGGCAACCTTTAGAAAACATTTAGCCCTTTTTAGAAAAATAACTTCGTTTTTGGTCTTTAAAAACAGTGATCCTAGGTTCGGAGGTTGGTTACGTGTAGGGAAGACGCACTAAGCCATCATCCTACCCCGCCCTTTCGGTACCTACATGTCAATCTACCCTAGATTCACCTATGAGAGTCTTCAACTAACTATTTACCAATCCTATCCACTTTGAAAAACAATGTTTGAAAACTAACATGATGCATGATATGCAAGTGCAAGAAAAGAGAATGAAAAAATAGATTTGGAAAGAGATTGATTTGATTTGAAAATAGATTTAAAATTGAAAAGTTTGAGAAATTAGAAATAGAAATTTGGAAATAGAAATTTGAAATTGGAATTGTGAAAATAGATTAGAGATTTGAGATTGAAAAGTTTTGGAAATTGAAAGTAGAAATTTGAAAATAGAAATCTGAAATTGGAAATTTGAAAATAGATTGGAGACTTGGAAAGATTTTTAGAATTTGAAATTTGGAAAATATGGAGGAATTTGAAATTTGAAAGAAATTGTGACCGCACCCACGAGGGTTGCCTACGTATCCTTTTAGAGGAATTAGGTCAGTCGTAGTTTGGACAAGAGTCCGATTGAAAATAGAAGAGTTGATTTGAAGAAGGAGATTGAATTGAAAAATCGAGAGATTGAACTTTGAATAGAGGATTGAAAATTGGAATTTGAAATTTTGGGATTGGAAAGATTGAATTTTGATTTGAAAAGATAGAACTTGGAAGAGAGATTTAAACTTGTTTTGGAAAGATGGAGGTTTAAGAAACCTAGACTTAGGAAAGATTTGACTCGACTTGGAAAGCTTTTAAAAAAGATTTGACTCGAATGCTGGACTTGGAAGATTTAGGAAAGGATTGGATTTAGGAAAGATTCGAATTAGAAAAGGTCCGATTTAGGAAAGCTCCGAATTAGGAAAGTTTCATTTTTGGAAAGTTTTGGAATTAAGAAAGTTCTGGATTAAGAAAGTTTTCAAATTAGGAAAGTGCCGTCTTAAGAAAGTTTTGATTTGAAAAGTTCCGCTTTAGGAAAGTTTTGAAATAGGGAAGTTTTGAAAATTGAAATATTTAGAAAACAACGAAGCTTTGAAAATAGGGAAGTTTTGAAATTGGAGAGTTTCGTTTTAAGAAAAGTTTTGAAATAGGAAAGTATTGAGTTTAGAAATGTTTTGAATTAGGAAAGTTTCAACTTAAGAAAGGTTTTGAATTTGGAATGTTTTTGAACAAGGAAAGTTTTCAATTTGGGAAATGTTTGAATTAAGAAAGTTTTGAAAAAGGAAAGTTTTCAATTTAGGGGATGTTTGAATTAAGAAAGTTTTAAAAAAGGAAAGTTTTCAATTTAGGGGATGTTTGAATTAAGAAAGTTTTGAGTTTAGAAAAGTCTTAGATTTGGAAAGATGTTGAAATTTTGAAAAATTTAGAATTTAGAAAGTTTGGAAGTTTAGAAAAATTTATCTTAAGAAAGTTTTGAATTTAGGAAGCTTTGAATTTGGAAAGATTCGAAATTTAGAAAGTTTTAGAGTTTTAGAAAATCTTGAGATTAGGAAAGGTTTGAGTTTAGGAAAAGTTTGAAAACTTAGGTTTGAAAAGTTTTGATTTGAAAAGAAAGGTAGAATTAGGAAAGATTTGAAAGTTGAGTTTTAAAATTTAGGAAAAATTTTTATGTTCAAGTTTTGGAAACTTAAGATTTAGGAAAGTGGAAGTTTAGGAAGGATTCAAATTAGGAAAGAGTTGAATTAGGAAGGGATTGGATTTGCTTTCTAAAAGAAAAGGTTGGATTTTGTTTCCAAAAACAGAGAATTGGATTTAGTTTTGTAAACGGGGAGATTGGATTTAGTTTCCTAAAGAGAAGATTTGATTTGACAAGAATTTGGAAATGGGAAGTTTTAGAAATCCTAGATTTGAAAGGCTATAGTTTTGACGTAGAAAAGAGGTTTTGAAAATGTGTATAGTTTAGATGTAGAAAACGAAAGATTTTGGAAACCTTGGTTTTGGGGAGAAGTTTGAAAACCATGTTTTTGGAAAGAAAATTAGGGTTTCCTAATTGTGAGTTCTAGGGCTTGACTTGGGCTCTAAGGAAAGAGTTTTTGGAAGGTGTGTTTTTAGAAACGAAGATTTTGAAAGGAAATCCTAAAGAGGAGTTTCTAGAGGGAAGATTTTGGAAAGAGAGTTTTTGGAAACGAAGATTTTTAGAAAGGTATCTTAGGGAGGAGTTTTTGGGAAAGTGAATTTGAAGAGAGAGTTTTTGGAAAGAGATTTTTAAAGAGAAGGAGATTTTGGAAAGTGTGCTTTTGGAAACGAAGATTTTAGGAGGAAAATCCTAGAGGGGAGTTTTTAGAAGAAAGATTTTGGAAAGAGAGTTTTTTAGAAAGATTTTTTAGGGAGCGTTTTTGGAAAGTAGATTTTGGGGAGAGCATTTTGGAAAGGAGTTGAAAAAGGAGATTTTGAAAAATAGATTTTTGGAAAGAGTTTTTAGAAAACAACTTTTGAAAGAGAAACTTTTTGGAAAGCACGTTAGAAAAGAGATTTTTAGGAGGAGGGATTTGGAAAAAGAGTTTTTAGAAGGTATAAAAACGTCTCACTTCCCTAAAGCGATTCTAGCCATAAGAAGGCTAGAACCACTTTAAAAAAGTGGTTTTGGAAAACAATAAGATTTGAAAAGATAGACCATAAAAGTCACTTTTAATGTAGCACTTTCCTAAAACAACCTTAGCCATGGAAAGACTAGAATCACCCTAGAATTGTGGTTTTGAGAATAGGTTTTTGAAAAAGAGATTTTGATGCAATTTTGAAAACAAGTTTGAAAACGATTTTGAAAACGAATTTGAAAACGAATTTTGGAAGATGTAAGATCATGACATGCACAATGCAATTTTGGGGTTGTGAACATACAAGGCTAAGGCTTCACCACATAATCAAGGGGGCCGAACCCACGTGGTCTCTGGTTAGACTAGAAGAAAGCCCCCGACACGGTGACTCTTCAATAGCCCAATCCTACACATGGACCGGGAATCCCCTTGTTTCAAGCATGTAAAGAAAGAGGGGGGGGGGAAAGAGATGGGGGATTAAAATAGAGAAAACCCAAGTGGGTTAAGAGAGAGAAGAGAGAGGGGGAAGTGCGGAAATTTAAATAGGGAACCTACCTTGTATCTTGTTTATTTTGCGTGCCTTGCTTTCTTCGGTCTTCATCTTGATCTTCGTCTTCAATCTTCAAGAGCCGCCTTCAATCTTCAAACTTTAGATTGCAACTCTTCAAGTCTTCGAAGGAGGGTTGAAGGTTAGTGTATGAGTGTATGGGAGAGTGTATGAGTGTATAGAAGGCTAGGGTTTAGTGTATGGTGGCTAGGGTTTGGAAAACCTAGGGAAGCTAGGGTTTTGGAGGTGCTTGAGCTCTGTATATCGAAATATATGATTTTTAGGTTGAGTTTGCGGATCCTTTTCACGTTGGAGGCAGCTCTGTATTTATAGAGGTTGGACAATACTAGCGCCTGTTGCAGTGGTGCCAGGCCAATTTTTGGCTTGGCCCCACTACTAGTGGCGCTAGCCATTTAGGAAATATTTAAGGTCGGCAAGCAACGTATCTTTGACTAGATTTAGGCGCCTGTACTAGTGACTATCATGCAATTTTTAGCCTGGCTTCACTAGGAGTGACTCCGGAAAGTCCGGGAATGATTTGAAGGAGCCGGGAATGACCCGGAAGGCCGGAAAAGAGCAGGAACACTTAAAATAGTGTCATGGAGGTATTTGACTTGAAAAATGAGTACGAGATGTGTCAGAAGTTGACTGGGCCTTTAGGGGCAAAACGGTCAATCGGACTGGGAAACTGCCGGGACAGACTCGGACTGTCCCAGAAGAAGACTTGGGATCTGGAAACATTATTCAGAATGTTCCCAGAGGTTTTCGGTTTGATTCCCAAAGCCGGCATGGTCGGAAAAGGAGACTGGCCCACCAGGGGCAAAACGGTCATTTTTACCGGGTTTGACGGAACTGACTCGGAATGATCCGGAAAGATAAAGGAAGATTGAGAATACTATAAAAAGCAGTCTCAGAAGGTTACCGGTTTGATACCCGGAGCCGGTGTGGTCGAAAAAGGAGACCGGCCCACAAGGGGTAAAACGGTCATTTTGTACCGGGTTGGTCGGAACTGACTCGAAATGATCCGGAAAGATAAAGGAAGGTTGAGAATACTATAAGAAGTAATCTCAGAGGGTTACCGGTTTGATACCAAGAGTCGGTGTGGTTCTTGGGGTATTCGGATGCCTAGGGGCAAAATGATCATCTTGACCGGAAAGTCTCAGAAAAGGTCCAAAGGGCAGTTTGGTCATTTTTTACCGAAGTGGGCTAACAGACACTGGTGCGGACTTGGGTTTTGAGTGTTTCCGCCACTCTGACGACGGTCATCCTGACACAGGGGTTTGTTGGCAATTCCCTATATCGACCTATTTGTGAGTATTTCCGCTACTCTAACGGTTTTATGAGTATTTTCGTTACTCGGACCATCTCGAGGAATAAACTATCTCGAGAGAGGGATTGGAAAGGGGTCTTACCGTCTTCGAAAAGACATGCCTGGATTGGAACCGTCTCGAGGAATAAACTATCTCGAGAGTGGGATTGGAAAGGGGTCTTACCGTCTTCGAAAAGACGTGCCTGGATTAGAATAGATTTACCATCTCGAGAAATCAACTGTCTCAAGAGAGGGGTTGGAATCGGAAAAGAAAGGACAATGCGCCTAAGGGCATTTTGGTCATTTTGCCTCTATTTGGGACCGGTGGGCCCGCGAGGCGATGGACAAATAGGATTTGGACTTTGAAAGTTGGTTTTGGTTGGAATACACCCACAATGACTTGAAAACAAGTCTGGACGGAGTGTAGACTGCCGAGTGGTCAAAAATGGGGTGCTGACACCTGCTAGCCCCTTCCGGTAAAAAATGACCAAATTATTCTGTGGGCCTCACTGTCATGCTTCTTGAGAAAGTACCTAAGACCTCAAAGAGGTAAGTTCACCCTTCCAAGATTGTCCCAAGGATAATCTAGCACGTTCTAGTGCCTTCTAGTCGCTTCCGGATTAATTCCGAGAGCATCCAGTCAAAATGACTATTTTGCCCTTAGGCATCCAATTGCTTGTAGGAACCACACCGGCTCTGGGCATCAAGCCGTTTACCTTCCAAGAATGCTTCTAATAGTGTTCCTAACCTTCTGGTACCTTTTTGGACCATTCTGAGTCCATTCTAGTAAACCTAGTGTAAAATGACTGTTTTGCCTCTAGTGGGTTGGTCGCCTTTTCCAATCACACTGGCTTTGGGTATTAAACCAAAAATTCCTCAGAACACTCTCAATAGTGTTTTCAACCTTCAAGTCTTCTCACAGATCATTCCAAGTCAATCTTGGTGTTTTCCCAATTCAAATGATCGTTTTGCCCCTAGTGGGCCGGTCACCCTTTTTAACTACCCCGACTCTGGTTATCAAGCTGTTTACCTCTGAGACATGCTTCAGGGGTTGCTATCCATTCCTAGCTGAGTCTGGTTACTCGAAACCTTCCAGATCATTCTTGAACTTTCTAGAGTCACTCTTAGTAAAGCCAAGCTAAAAATTGCATGGTAGTCAGTAGGACAGGAGCCTAAATCTTCTGCCTTGCATCACAAGGGTCAAAGATCTATTTCTTGCCACCATAAACAATTACCATAAATGGCTGGTGCCACTCCTAGTGGTGCTAAGCCAAAAATTGGCTTGGTGTCACTACAACAGGTGCCAAGCCTCATTCTAGCTGCTTATAAATGCAGGCTACGCCCTGCGTATTCTAGGTTCGCAAAATTACTCCAGAAACTATGCCTCTCTGAAAACAGAGCTCGAATTCCACCAAAACCCTAATTCTCTCAAGCCCCCTCAAACCCTAGCTTCCATACACTCAAATCCTTACCTCCAAGCATCCATTGAAAGTTAATTCCAGCCCTTGAAAGCTCTTGAAGATCAACTCAAAGTCCAAGTAAAGTTCACCATCAAAGCATCAAAGCAAAGAGAAGATAAGGTAGGGTTTCTAGTTAAATTATGTAATCCCCCTCTCTCTTTTCTCTCTCCTAACCCACTTGGGCTTTCCTCTATTTTAATCCCTATCTTCGACCTCCTTTTCTTGCATGATTGAAACAGGAGACCTTATGATTCATGCCTAGAAAGGTCTTAGAGAGAATCACCATGTCGGAAATTTTCTTTGCGTTCCACCTAAGATGATGTGGGCGCGGCCCCCTTGGTTATGTGGTAAAGCCTAACCTTGTATGTTCACGTCCCTATTGCTTTGTAGTTGTTACATTCATGCATTGCAGTCAATACCAAGTTCAAGGTTGGTTTCAAACTTGCATTAAAGATTGCTTTCAAATTTGTATTCAAAATAATTCATTTCAAAGTTGTTTTCAAAACTACACTCCTAGAGTGATTGTAACCATTCCATAGTTAGGGTTGTTTTAGGAAAGTGTTATATTCAATATGACCATCTAGGTCCAAATGTGAGTTCAAGTCTTAAATTGCTTTTCAAGAAATCACAACTCTAAGATGATTCTAGCCATTCCACGGTTAGGGTTGTTTTAGGAAACTGTTACATTCAACGAGACCATAAAAGTCCATATTAGGGTTTTAAATCCTAATCGTTGTCAAAATCACAACTCTAGAATGGTTCTAATCTTCTCATGATTAGAATAGTTTTAGGAAAGTGAGATATTTAAGAGACTTTCAAAAGCCTATATTCTTACCTTTCTAAAATTGTTTTGCAAATCCACTTCCTAAAATTTTTCTCAAAGATTTACTTTCCAAAAATTCTGTCTTGAAGCCCAAGTAAAAACTCTAGAATTCATGTGTAGGAAACCCTAGTTTTCTCACATAAAATCATAGCTTTCTATTTGCATCAAATCATGGATTTTCAAAACCATTTTCTACAGAAAACCATAGATTTCATAATTCAAAAGTCACATAAAGTGATAGATTTCCAAAGCTAAAGCTTTTCAATTTTATGTCAAATCAAATCTTATCCGTATAAGAAACCAAGTCAAATACCCTATTTTTGAAAATAAAATCTAATATTTTGTTTAAGAAAATAGAAATAAAATCTTTCCTGATTTCAATATTTCCGAATTCTAATCTTTCCTAATTTCAAAACCTTCCAAAAATAAAACTTTTCTTTTTCAATTGAAATCCAATCTTTCCAATTCCAATACATTGCATAAACTTTAGGTCTTAGGGTTGCTTAAATCCCTAGTTACCTCAAACCTAGGTTGGATCTTTTCAAACTTAACTTTCCAAATTCAATGTTTCTTAAATCAAATATTTCCAAATCTTGACTTTCTAAATTTCAAATTCAAACCTTTCTTAATTCAAACCTGTTTTAATTCAAACCCTTCCTAAATCACATCTTTCCAAAAATAAAATTTTCCTAAAATGAAACTTTCTTAATTCGAAACTTTTCTAAGAACAAACCTTTATATTTCAAGTGCATGTTTTAACCATAGGTTTTCTAAGTCTTAGGATGTCTAAACCCTAGTTCAACTTTAGCCCTAAGTTAGAAAGCTTCAACTCTTTCTAAAACTCAAATCTAAATCAAGATGGTTTTCAAACCAAGATAATATCAAAGTTTGATTCAATATTTCCAAAATAAGTCTAAGTTCTATTTCAAAGTTTGATTTCAAATCAAAATCAATTTCGAATCAAAGTTCAATTTTAAATCTTTAAATCAAAGTTCAAATAACATCCTTTTCAAGTCAAACTTTCCAAAGATCCTAAAGTGTCTATTTTCAATCGAATCCTGAGTTCGAACTACGATTGACCTGATTTTCAACAAAGGGATATGTAGGCAACCCTCATGGGTGTGGTCACAACCTTTTTCAAAATTCAAATTCTCTGTTTCAAAATCAATCTCTTTTCAAGTTATTTTCATGCACTTGCATATCATGCAACATCTCAACCCTAAAGTGATGACTCAAATCTCTTTCTAAAATTCTTTTCAAAGTGGATATAAATAGACATTGGATAATCGAAGATTCTAAATGAGTAAACCTAGGGTGATAAGACATGTAGGTATTGCAAGGGCGTGATATGATGATAGCCTAGTGCATCTTCCCTCTACGTAACTAACCTTTAAACTTAGAATTACTGTTTTCGAGAGAGCAAAAATAGAGTTATTTTCAAAAAGGGCTTAAATCTTTTCAAAGGTTGCCAAACAACCTATTTTCTCCAAAAATCCTCTATTGAGGAAGTTTTTCAAAACCTTTTAAAAAATCTTAAATTTAATCTTTGGGTTGCACTTAGTTTTAGGTAACCTAACTCACCTTAACAAAGTTAGGTGGCGACTCCAAACCTTTTCTAAAAGCCCTTATTCAAATAGATTTCCAATTCAAACCTAGTGACATTTTGTCCTTTTAGGAGGATGAGTTCTAATGAGAGAGTACTGTATCTTTCCAGCATATCATCTCGATGGTGCGAAAAATCGAAGCGTGACAGCTGACGACTCCACTGGGGATGCTTAGAGGGTTAGGCTATTATCATGACTCTTCACTCATCTAGAATCTTAAATTAATTTGTCCAATTCTATCTACTTCAAAATTTTGAAAATCAAACTTTTCAAAGTTGTTTTCAAAAACATGTTGCCACTTGCATTCAAGTCATATTCCAATCGTTCTATCTTGCATTAAGTTCATCATCAAGGTACTGACTTTGTGCATTTTCTTTTGTAGGTGGACCCTTGTTCATATTTTATTTTATGTCATATTAACTGCCACGTATGCCATGAATGAGCAGGATAGAATGGACAGGATGGATGTAAGTTGTTGGGCCTTTTCCTCTATTTTCAAAATTTCACACACACACTGCACATGCACTCACATTTGCATATTTGCATTCTCTTCCTGGTTACGTCCCTTCTAGTTAGAAGGGGGAACAATATATTGGTTGTGGGCGGATGCTGTGTCAGTTTCTTAGCCTATGACCTCTTAATAGTTCCCTTGCTCAGATCACTAACCGATAATGACACCATCTCGGGGAGTGGGCCTAGGTTTGAAGATCTGGGAACCAAGCCTTTTTAAGAAGCATTAGTAAACCCTTAACCTCATGCTCATGTAGAAACTCGTGCATAGCCAAACCTCTGCCGGATATAAGACATGCATGCCAATTTTAAAACCATAGTGGAAAGGGTGACCGCTTTACTTTCCATTAGTCCTGTTTATTCCTGCTATTATAATGCCTATATAAATGTTCATGCATGTATGTTTACTTTACTATTGTACTTTCTCTCCTTATACTCTTGCAAACATGTACATGCATTCAATACTCCATTTCAAGATAAGAGTTCCAAAGTAACTCAAGTCACTGTATTTTCATGCATATAATCGACCCATAGAGAGTGACACCAGGATCACTCTTCCTTGCATAAAATCCACCAAAATCCTAAGGGCTCTCATGTAACCCTAAGGGCTCATGGCATGCATCTCAAGTCATTCCATGAAGATGGGCCTTAATTTCTTTATGCTCACGGAGATAGGAATGTCAAGAAGACAAAAGGCAACCCACAAAACAAGATTAGTTCAATGACCTCCCAACATCAATAAAAAGCACATCCAAGGACTCGAAAGTAGTTTAGGATGCTCCTTTATAAAAGTAGATAGGTGGAAGTCCCAAGAAACATGTTCCCTTTTCCCCATATTAAAATATACTCTGATTTTTCTATATTCAAACTCAAGGTTCAATGTACTCTTTTATTTTCTGTGAATGAATGTATGTTCTCAATCAATGGTAAAAAAATTTGCATATAGAGGCAGATTCCCTATCTCCAAAAGCAAGCTGAATGCATCATGTTTAGTCTCCCTCTCAAGTAGGGACACCCCTAAGACATGCATAGCATAAAGCTTTCTAAGTATCAAATACTAACTTCTGACTTGTGTCCTTATTTTTCTTTATCTTTCTTTTTCTTTCGCAGAGACTACACTATAAAGAGACATCATTACTCATAAGAAAGATTCACAACCAACTAGAGACCTGATTATTGCCCGACAAAGAGCTTTACTAATGGCAGCTAATCTTAACGAGTCCTTCTCATTCTCTCGAGAGGAGGTTAATGAGATGAGAACCAAGATCGATGAGATGTTTAAGCTCATTCAAGCTATGGCTATGAAGGATGATGCTTTAACCTTATCATCATCCATGGTTTTTTTCCAAAGACTCTGAACCCTTCAACCCAAGGATTGTGCTCCAATCTGACACTACGGGGAAAAATAAGGAGGATTCCAAGGGGGCCAACACTGAAGAAGAAAAGACCACAATGCTCTAACTTATTGTAAAAAGAATCTTCCTAAACCCTCTTAGGCTGAAAATCCAAGGTTTGGAAAACTCACTACGGAGCCTCCATGGCCATGACCCTTTTGGGCTCACTTCCTATGATGAGCTCAGCTTTTTCTCGGATCATTCAAGGCCGGCCAAGTTCAAAAAACCTGACTTTCAAAAATACGATGACATTAGCAACCCCATAACCCACCTTCGCCTTTATGCTGGGGTATTGAGTGGCCATGGGAACGATCCAAAGCTTCTCGTGCAACTCTTCCAACACAGTTTAACTAGGTCAATTTTACAATGGTTTGCTCGACTTGATCTAAGGAAGGTCAAAACCTAGATTGAACTGGTTAACACATTGAAGGCCCAATATCGCCACAACATAGATCTAACTTCTGACCATTGGCCCTTGATGACAATAAGCAAAGGAGATAAAGAAAGCTTTAAAAGTTATGCCTTTAGGTGGAGAGAAATAGTAGCACAAGTCAATGCCCCTTTGGAAGAGAAGGAGTATGTTCGTGCAGACTTTTCATGGCATATACCATGAAAAGCTCTGCACAAGTGTGGGGAAAAGCTTCTCCGAGCTTATCATGTAAGGGGAGATAATAGAAAATGTTCTCAAGATGGGAAGGATTACGGACCCCCGTGCAAAGACTGGAGAAAGCTTTGCCAATATAGCCAGAAAGGTGGCCACTACAAGGGGGTAATCAGGAAGGAGAGTGAGGTGTCTGCCATCTTGCCTATACAACTGTCGCAATACCATCCACCACTCCAATCAAATCCTATACTACCTGTAAGCACTCCATTTTTGCCCGCTCAGTAATCTCCGGTTCGTCCGGACTCACATTCAAATCAACATAGACATATTCAAAGTCCAAATTAACTTTCTAGACTCAATTCAATCAATCAATCACTTCGCAAGCCCAACGGACTCAATAGAGGTAAAATGACCAAAATACCCTTGGGGCATCACTCGGTCCAAATCCAAATCCAAATCCAAATGGCACGTCTTCTTGAAGATGATAAGTCCCTATTTTAATTTCAATTTGAATTCCAAGGTCAAATCCAATTTCAAATCCGAATTCCAAAGTCAAATAAAATTCGGCATGTCTTTCGAGAAAGTTGATCCCTCAGGCGATAAGACCATCCAATTCAGCACGTTTTTTGAGAAAACTTTTTGAAACGGTAAGTCCCTTCAAACCCATCGATCGGGAAGGAACCCAAGTCTCCGAGATGGTAGAACAGTCCACCTTTGGCACCTGCTAGCCTGCCAATGAAGAATGTCTGTTATTTAGCATGCCTTTCGAGAAAGTTGATTCCTCAAATGATAAGTCCACCTA
Organism: Euryodendron excelsum; assembly: GCA_033060915.1. NCBI lineage: Eukaryota > Viridiplantae > Streptophyta > Magnoliopsida > Ericales > Pentaphylacaceae > Euryodendron > Euryodendron excelsum. The sequence goes on from CM065391.1 coordinate 13,092,351, forward strand.
GCAGCTTCCCGAGAGTGGCAAAAACACTCGTAAACATCGCAAGCGTCAGATTAAACGCGAACAGTTAGAGTGGCAGAAATACTGGTAAACATTGCAACTGTCAGAGTGGCGGAAACACTCGTAAACAGGTTGACGTTAGTAATTGTCAACAGATCCCCTATATCACAAGATCAAACTTGCCTCTTGGCTGTGACACGTTTACCAAAGGATGAGATACCTTTGGAAACCAACTCGTCACAGACCGTTAGAATGGCAAAAACACTCAAAACTCAGGTCAATACCAGTGCTTGTTAGCCCACTCCGGTGAAAAATGACCAAACTGCTCATTGGGCCATTTCTGGCACGTTTCTTGAGAAAGTACCTAAGTCTTTAAAGTGGTAAGTCCACCATTCCAAAATCGTCCCAAAGACAATCTGGCATACTTAAGTGCTTTCTAGTCGGTTCCAGACCAATTCCGAGACCATTCGGTCAAAATAACCATTCTGCCTCTAGGCATTCGAGCGCCTCCGGGAACCACACTGGCTCTGGGTATCAAACTAGTAACCTTTTGAGAATGCTTCTAATAGTATTCCCGACCTTCCAATACCTTTTCGGATCATTCCAAGTCAATTTCGGTAAACCCGGTGCAAAACGACCATTTTGTCCTTGGTGGGCCGGTTGCCTTTTCCAATCACACCAGCTCTGGGTATCAAACCGGCACTCCCCTAGAACACTATGGATAGTGATTGTAACCTTCAAGTCTGCTCATGAGTCATTCCGAGTCTATTCCGGTGGTTTTTTGGTCTAATTGACCGTTTTGCCCCTAATAGCTCGGTCGACAATTCCGACCTTATTTTTCAAGTCTGTTACCCCTGGGACACTATTTCAAGGGTTTCTACCCATTTCCGACCTTCCAAACTATACCCGGCTTTTCATAACATTCTTGGACCTTCTAGAGTCACTCCTAGTGAAGCCAAACCAAAAAAATGTATGGTAGTCATTAGGACAGGCACCCAAATCTTCTGCCTTACGTATCAAGGGTCGAAGATATGTTTCTTGCCACCTTCAAAGGTTTCCTAAGTGGCTAGTGCCACTAGTAGTGGCGCTAAGCCAAAAAATGGCCTGGCGCCACTCCTAGTGGCACTAGTGTATTTTTAAGCCTGGCGCCGCCACAACGGGCTCTAGGTCAATCTTCTGTCTATAGATACAGAGCCTCCCCCTACGTGAAAAGAGTTGGAAATCTAACTCCAAAAACTCTGTCTCTCGATATACAGGCCTTGAACTCTCTCCAAACCCTAGCTTTGTTAGGCTTCTTCAAACCATAGCCCCTATATACTTTAACCATAGTATACATACACTCAATACACTCCTATACGAGCCTCCAAGCTGGTCATTGAAGACTCAAGGTGCTGCAAACTCAGAGCTCTCGAAGATCAAAGTGTAGTAAAGCAAATAAAGTAAGCAAATCAAAGACGACATAAGGTTGGTTTTCTATTTATGCTTATGCAATTCCCCCCTCTTTTTTCTCTCTCCTAACCCACTTGGGTTTCTTCTATTTTAATCCCCTATCTTCTTCTCCCCTTTCTTGTATGCTTGAAATAAGGAAATCCCCGATTCATGTGTAGGAAGAATGGTTCAAAGTCATCGTGTCGGGGGCTTTCTTCTAATTTAACCTTAGATCATGTGGATTCGGCCCCCTTGATTGTGTGGTGAAGCAGACCTTGTATGTTCATGACCTTACTTGTATTGTGCATATCATACTCATACATCTCTTTCAAATTGTTTTCTAAACTTGCATCCAAACTCTTTTCAAAACTTGCATTAAAATATTCTTCTTCAAAACTTGTTTTCAAAATCACAATCTTAAGATGATTTTAACCACTCCATGGTTAGGATTGTTTTAAGAAAGTGTTACATAAGTTTTGAGTGTAAACCCTAAAATTGATTTTGTTAAAATCACAATCTTAAGGTGATTCTAGTCCTTTCATGGTTAGAGTTTCTTTAAGAAAGTGTTTTCAAAATCACAAATCTTCCTATGGTTAGAATCGTTTTAGGAAAGTGAGATATTTTTAGAGATTTGCAAAAATCCACATTCAAATTCTCTTTCCAAATTGCTTTTCCAAAATCTCTTTTCAAATCTATCTCCACAAAACTCTTTTCAAAAGCTCTTTTTCCAAAAACTCTCCCAAAGGTTTACTTTCTAAAATCTTTTTTTCTTAGAGTTCAAGTCAAGTCCTAAAACCCATAACTAGGAAACCCTACTTTTAACTTCCTATTTTTGCTTTAACCTAGGTTTCTAAAACCTCCTTTTACATCCAAGTCATAGTTTTCCAAAATCCTATTTTCTACATCAAAATTATGGATTCCAAAATCTTCTTTGCATACCAAATCATATTTTCTAAATCCAAGTTTTTCAAATCTCATCCTTTCTAATTCTATGTCAAATCCCATCTCCAATTTAGAAAACCAAATCAAATTCTTCGTTTTTGGAAACAAAATTAAAAAATCTCTTTTTGAAAATAAAATCCAATAATTTATTTTGGGAAATAGAAATCTAATCTTTCCTAAATTAAACATTTCTTAATTCAAATATTTCCTAATTCGAACCGTTCCTAATTCTATTCCTTTCCTAATTTCATATTTTTCCAAATCTCAACTTTCTAAATTCTAAATTATCATATCTTTATTAAACTCAAATCTCACTTAACTTCAAGTATTTCCAAAACTCAAACTTTTAAGTCTTTCTTAATTTCAAATCTTCCTAATTTCTAAACTTTCTAATTCCAAGTCTTTCTTAAATCACACTTTCTAAATTCAAATCTTTCCAAAATCAACTCTATCTTAAAAAGAAAGCTTTCTTGATTCAAAACTTTCCTAATTTAAAAAATTTTCAAATTTCAAATCTTTCCAAATTCAAAACTTTCCTAAAATGAAACTTTTTTAAACTGAAACTTTCCTAATTTGGTATTTTTCTAAAACAGAACTTTCCTATTTCAAAACTTTCCTAATTTAAAGATTTCCAAATCGAATCTTTCCTAAATCTTAAGTTTTCTAAACTCTTTAAAATCAAATAATCAAGTGTTTTCTAAATCAAATCAAATCTCTTTTCAAATCTTCCTTAAATCCAATTTTCCTAATTCGAACCTTTTCCTAAGTCGAACATTTCCTAAATCCAACTTTCTAAAATCAAACTTTTAAAATCTGAATCAAATCCTTTCCAATTCAACTACATGTTCCAATCTTAGGTAACCTAAACCCTAGGATACCTAAACCCTAGGAGGCCTAAATCCTAGTTCAACCCTAACCCTAAATGTTAGGAAGTTTCAACTCTTTTCTAAAACTCTTTTTCTGGACCCAGGTGGTTTTCCAATTTCAAACTTCAAATTGTTTTCAAAACCCAACTCTATCTTTCAAATCTAGTCCAAGTTTTCTTTCAGGGATCAAAATCCCTTATTCAAGTCTAATCCTAAGTCTAGGTTCAATTTCAAATCAAAATTCAATTTTAAATTTTCTATTCCAAGTTCAAATTAAATCACTTTTTCAAATCAAACTCTTTTCGAATAAAATCTTTTCAAATTAAACTTTTCTAAAGTCTTAAAATGTCTATTTTCAATCAGACTCTTGTTTGAACTACGACTAACTTGATTCTTAAAAGGAATACGTAGGTAACCTTCATGGGTGCAGTCATAACCTTTTTTAAGTTTTCAATTTCACAACCTTTTTCAAGTTTCTAATTCCAAAATATATTTTCAAATCTCCAATTCTAATTTCTAAAACCTTCTTGCAAAAATTAAATTTATCTTTTCAAATCGATTTCAAAATAAAATCAACTATTTTCAAAATCAAATCAAGTTCTTTTCAAATCTACTTTCAAAATTAAATCAAATTCTTGCATATCATGCATCATGCCAAACTTCTCTTTCTAAAGTTTCCTTTCAAAGTGGATAGTTTTCGACATTTATTAATCAAAGATTTCAAATGAGTGAACCTAAGGTGAATAGACATGTAGGTATCGCAAGGACGGGGTAGGGTGATGGCTTTGTGCATCTTTCCTACACGTAACCAACCTCCGAACCTAGATCACTGTTTTCAAAGACCAAAATAGAGTTATTTTCAAAAAAGAGCTTAAATCTTTTCAAAGGTTGCCAAACAACCTAATTTATTAAAAACCCTCTCTTGAGGAAGTTTTCAAAATCTTTTCAAAAACCCTAAGTGTATTCTTCGGATTGTTCTTAGTTTTAGGTGACCTAACTCACTTTAATCAAGTTAGGTGCCGACTCCAAACCTTGTTTTAAAAGCTCTTATTCAAAATCAATTTCCAATTCAAACCTAGTCGCACTCATTCTTCTAGGAGGATGAGTTCTAATGAGAGAGTACTGTATTTTTTCCACCTGTTTGTCTTTTTCGAGTGCGAAAAATCAGGGTGCGACACTACCCATGCCCACTCAATTGCCTAACTTTGTCCCTACTGGGGCACAACCCAATTTTAACAGGCCAGCTCAACGCATCTGCACCTTTGATACCCCAGCTTGCACCCAAACAGAAGCCGAGCATAACCTCTTAAAGAACAACATATTGAAGCCCGTATTGGCCCGACCATTGCCAAGCCCTTTACCTCCAACCTTCAATTGCACCCTCACTTGTGAATACCATTCCGGTGGCCAATGACATGATATGGAAAGTTTCTTCTCCCTCAAGTACAATATTTAAGACTTGATAGACAATGAGACCATTGACATACATCTAGTAGACCCAATTCTTACTCTTGATGTGACCATAAACCCCTTACCGGATCACAATGTCAACCTGGTACTAGAGGAAATAGTAGAGGGGGATAAACTGGAGGAGATTCTGGTCGAGGATTATTTCGAGGAAGATTGGAAAACTAATGAAGAAAATGACTGGGAGGAGGAAATCTCGCCATGCCTAGTCTATCTTTACAATCCAAATGACGTGCACGACCCCTTTGACTGGCCAATTGAAAAGTCCTTACCTGTAGAGGAGATCCTCATCAAAAGAGTGATCATTGCCGGTTGGGGAGATGAATTCTTGCATTCCAAGTATGCCATGGCTGAATTCGACCTATTAAAGAACCTCTAGCCGGCAACTAAATTTGATTATAAAGACATGAGCTGGGGCCTTAAGGAGCCAAAAGCACCGGCAGAGCCATTCTAGCTAGAAGAAGGTGAGCTGGCCAACCTGTTTCTCAAAGAAATTGAGGAGGTAATGAAAGAAAACAAGGGAGTTAATGAAGTCGTTAACTGCACCATCACTATCAATTTGCCCATAACCCTGAAAGGAGCACCCACCTTCCTCATCTAGTCCGAGGATCTAAGTGGTGGATAGAGGGTCTAGGATGTGGGCATCATTCCAAAACCCAATTAAGAAAGTTCTCTTCAAAGCGTACAAGAGAGGGGTGTTCTCACCCGCTTTCTTTCTATCCCTTTTACATTCTGCCTTTGAATTTATGTCCGTATTTTCATTTCTATACAAACCCTATGCTTTTTGTTGAAGTAATAAAGAAATAGTTTATCTGATATTCTTGTGAATGGTGAATGTGTCCAAAAAGGGGGTGCGTTCTATCTTGTGGAAGATCTAACTTGAAGGGTGTGATAGCATGAGTTAACCATTCACCGAATGATCAAAGTTCTAAAGAGAGGGAAGATGAGAGTGAGGAGACCACCCGAAAAGCAGCACTTACAAGACACCGAAGCTAAGCGATGAGTAGCTAGACTATCAAAAGGAAGATGAGCTATCTTTCAATTTTTCAAAAAAAAAAAAAAAAAACAAAAAAAGAGGAAAAGATTCCCTTTGCTCAACCTACTAGTGCCATGCAAAAAGCAGTAGATTTCTTGTCAACCTTAATCTGGAATCATCCCCCCACACTGGGGCAAACAGACAGCAGAAGACTCGGCCAAAAATAGTCATTTTCCCCCCACTCGAAGCATCAAGCTAAAGCAGCATAAAGGCTCTATGGGTCAAGCAATTTGGTTTGAAAGGAAGAGAGCCCCTCATTTCATTTCCCATACAGTCACAAACCAACCTTTGTCAAACCCGTTGAGCCAGTTTGTATTTCTTAAAAGAAAAACCCCAGCTTAGCGATCACCACCAAGGAAAACAAAAGAAAAAAAGAGGAGGAAGCATCAATGGGCAAGCAAAAGTGAAAGAAAGTGCTGTATAGAAATAAGAAAAACCCTCCATCAATAGGTAAACAAGTAAGCCATAAGAAAGGACGGCTCACGTCATGCCCTCTTGAAGAGCATGCAATATTCGAAAGGCAAAAAGAAAATCTAAATGTGATCCTAGGCAATAAGGAAGCCTAGTAGAGGCAGTGGGTTCGAGCCTTTACCTTTTCTTATAAAAACCCAGAACCATGGCCTACATTACAACCTTAATAAAGTCCTCTCCGATTGAAAAGGGATTGCTTGATCTAAATGACCCGAGTGTGTTGCCGAGGCAAAAAGAAGGGTGTTAGGGGGAAAACCTTCGCTAGAAGATCAACTAAGGATGGTGTGGATTTAAACCCTACTAAAAACAATATCAAAATTTGAGCCTGCATATCCTATTTGATTCTCAAAATCCCATAACTCAGCCTACATTACTGTCCTAAAACAAAGCCTCCTCAAATTGAAAGATTGGCTGTTTATCGCTCTGCCAAAATTCATGTAAATCATTGCCTAAACCCCCTAGGGTTGAGAGTTCAAGGAAAACGATCCCATACACTAACCCAAATAGAAAGTCTGAGTCGATTAGAAGGATGAGAAAGGCAAGAAATGCTATCATCATCCAATCAACATAAGGTTGAGCCAAAGGAGAGGCCAAACCCCTGAAAAAGAAGGAGTTGTCATTCCAAGGATGTAGAGTTTGATAGCACCCCAAGGGTGGTTGTTTATAAATCGTCCATTCTATTATGTGTGAAACCAGTGCATCCCTTACATGTGCATGCATTTTTATAAACATTTCGGCATGAGCTTCGCATACATAAGGCCTAGCTCCCTATGGAGACAGAAGTCACCAATGCAATTTAATAGCATATCCAAACATTTAATAGACATGCATCATCACCATCATAATCCTAAACATCTACCCCTACTTATACATCAAAACATACATCTGGCTATCTGAATCATAAATATCCATTTGAAGATTACAAATAAATTGTCTGGCAAAACTGTAAAGTATATCCATGACATGAGGAGAAAGAGGAGATGAACCCACGACAATGGGCACCCACTAGGAGTCAAAGTCAATGTTTGGATTGTAGTCACCAAAGCCTGACTCAGGTGGAGGCGGCTGACTATTGGAGGCATCAGCATCCTACAAAGAATAAGAACTTGAAGCAGCAAAGCAGATAGACAATTAAGCAAAGCTAGAATAAAAAAAGAAGATAATATACCTTGCAACCTCCCATTTGAGGCAACCGCATGGTCAAAGTGGCTACCTTAGCTTGGTACTGTTCCCTCTCCATCTGGAACTGATCTCTCTTGGTTTGACAAGTCTCTCTGATCCCTCATGGCAGCAAACTTAGCTTGGGGCACAATTCCCTCAGCCCAACGCCATAAGTCCACTACCTTTTGGCCCACAGCATAGCCTCCAACCACCACCTGGAACTGGGTGAAGGCACCTACGGATTGAGCTCCAAAGTGGGCAGCATAATCAGTCTCTGGAGGAAGCAAAAATCCAGCACCCAGTTGATGCTTCCCGTACAAAATAGGGACCCCTTCGACCAAAACTCCAAACATATACTTAGGAGGATCCCCGGTCGACCGAAACTCCTCATGGAACTGGTGCCAATATCAATTGTCGCGCCCTGTTTTTGGATCGAACTAAGCCCTCTTGGCTCGGGAACAAGCACAATGCTCTCTCGTTATAACTTATCCTCCTAGAAGGACAAATGCTACGGGGTTTGAATTTTTGAAATAGAATTGATTATGACTTCTTGAAAAAGGTCTTTGGAGTCGTTGCCTAACATATTTAAAGATGTGCTAGGTCATCTACACCAAATAAAACTCGAGGGCTAAACTTAGATTTTGGAAAGTATTTTTGAAAGATGTCCTCATAAGAGGGTTTTAGAAGGTAGGGTTGTTTGACAATCCTAAAAATGTTGGAAAGCCCTTTTGAAATTGACTCTAGTTTTGGTCTTTGAAAAAAAAATTCTTAAGTCCGAGATTGGTTACGTGTAGAGAAGATGTCCTAAGATTGTCACCCTACCCCGCCCTTGCGGTACCTATATGTTTATTCGCCATTTACTCACCTAATTATGACTCACCGGTTACCTATGTTTAATGCTATCCACTTAGAAAACATTTGAAAACAAAATTTGAAGAAGAGTTTGAAAGATGGAATTGAGTTTGAAAAATGGTTATGGAATTAGAAATTTAAAAAGAGTTGTGGAATTGGAAATTTAAAAAGGGTTGTGGAATTTAAAAATTTGAAAAGGGTTGTGACTGCACCCCATGAAAGGTTGCCTATGTACCTTCTTAAAGAGGATCAGGTCAGCCGTAGTTTAGACAAGAGTCCGAAAGAGTTGAAATTTTGAAATGGGTTTCTATTTCTAGAAAGTTTCCTTTTTAAGAAAGTTTTCGTTTCAGAAATGTTTGAGTTTAAAAATGTTTCCTTTTCAAGAAAGATTGGATTTGATTTGTTTCCTTTTCAGGAAGATTGGATTTGATTTTGAAATGTTTCCTTTTCACGAAGATTTGATTTTTGAAATGTTTCCTTTTTGGGAAGATTAGATTTGAAGATGTTTCCTTTTTAGAAAGTTTGGATTTGAAAACGTTTCCTTTTTAGGAAGACTGAATTTGATTTGAAAAGATTGATTGACTGATTTGATTTGATTTGAAAAGATTTTATTTCCTTTCTGAAAAAGATTTATTTTCTTTTTTGAAAAAGATTTGATTTGTTTTCTTTGGAAAGATTTGAAAATGTCGCGCTCTAGTTTTTAACCAAGTCCTTTCGGCTCGAAAAAAGCACGGTGCTCTCTCGTTATAATTCATTCTCCTAGAAGGACGAGTGCGACTAGGTTTGAACTTAAAATTAATTTGATTAATGGCTTTTTTAGATTAATAAGAGTCGCCACCTAAAATGATTAAGGTAAGTTAGGTCACCTAAAACTAAGTATAATCTGGAGATTATAGTTAAGGTTTTAGAAAACTCCCCCAAGAGAGGGAAATTTAAGAAAATAGGTTGTTTGGCATCCTTTGAAAAGTCTTAAGCCCTTTTTGAAAATAACTCCATTTTGGTCTTTAGAAAACAGAAATCTATAGTCCGGGGGTTGGTTACGTGTAGAGAAGATATTCTAAGATCATAACCCTACCCCGCCCATTCGGTACCTACTTGTCTAATCACCCTTAATTCACTCACTAGAATAACCGATTATCATCATCCACTTAATATCCACTTTAGGGTTTTGAAAAGGGGGGTTCGGTCATCACTTTTTGGATGAATGATGCATGATGCAAGTTTTGGAAAAAATGTTTGAAAATATGAAAAACTTGAAGGGATTTGAAATAGAATTCTTGAATTGACCGAAAATTTTGAAAAGGGGACTTGGGTTGAAATAAAGGTTATGACCGTACCATTTTAGGCTACCCAGAATCAGGTCATCTGTAGTTCAGGCAAGAGCTTGATGGAAAATAGGCGCATTAGGACCTTTGAAACGTTTGAAAACACTTGGAGGTCTCTGGAAAGGTTGGAAGACACTTTGTGGTCTTTGGAAAAAGAGAACTTGAGAGTTTAGAAAAATGCCTTTGAAATAGGACTCGGGATTTTTGAAAATGTTTTTGAAATTGGATTAGAAGATGATTTTGAATATTTTTGAAATTGACTCGAGGGAGTTTTGAAGTGTTTTTGAAACAACTCAAGGGAGCTTTGGAGAAGCTTTGTAATAACTCAAGAGTGTATTGAAAATGTTTTGAAGTCTTGTTCTGAAAACCTTGGAGATAGGGTTTGGATTGGGAGTGCTTATACTTGTCTTCAAAAAGCATTTAAAAGTAGTTTTTGAATACCTTATGAAAGGTATGTTTAATGTTTCATTACTTTTAAGAGGTTAGTTATTGAAGAACTAAACTCCTTCAGGGCTATGAGTTTTGAAAACATGTTTGGAAAAGGGGTTAGAGACTTCTCTTTGCTTTTTAAAACTTTAGGGTTATAGAACCCTTTTTGAATTTCTCACTTATACTTGATCAATCCTAACCATGGAAGGATTAGAGTTGCTTCAAGAATGTGATGTTTGGAAATCATTTTTGAAAAGAGATTTTGAAAACACTTAGGGTTTTGAAACCCTAATATGGGTTTTCAAACCTAGGTGGCCTCTTTTGGGAGCTTTAGTGTGAGATTTTCAACCTTACAATCAGGCCTCTTTTGAGTGGCCTTCCTAACCTAGGTTAGTAAGCTTTAATGGTCCAATTCAAAGACCTCTTTTCAAATAATCCTTCAACTCAAAAACTATCCTACTCTGTTGAGATTTCAAAAATCAACTCCAAAACCTTTTCAAATATTCTCACACTCTATCTTTAAAAATGTCTCCAAGAAGTTCTCTTAAGCTTGTCTCAACTAAAATGGTTAGACACTAAATATTTTTTTTCAAGGTTGTCCATATTATGGTCAAGATTCAAGAGAGTAAAATTCTTGAAAATCAACATAGAAGAGGAGGGTTTGAAAGCCATTTTAGCACAACTTTGAAAAGCAATGAAATGTAGGGTTGAAAAATAAAGTCAAAGGACTTGAAGAGGGTTCTTTAAGGTGTGGAAATTGAGGGTTTAACCTAGGTTCCAAGGAACCAACTCTAGCACCATTTTTAGGGAATCTTTTGAATATGGAGCTTGAGAATGCCATAGAAATAGAAATAGTTAAAGTTTCAGAAAAATGGTCATACACATGAAAATAAAGCCAAGCATGCAAAAAATGAACTAGATAACTGTATGCAAAGGGGTCATGAAATCATATAAGGCTAGAGGCTTCACCACATAGCAAGGTGCTGTAAGGCCAGACGATCTTATAGTGGGTTTGTGAGAAGTTCCCTACACTGTGGCTCTCACAAACTTTCCTCTAGGCGTGAACTAAGAGTTTCCTTGTTTCAAGCATGCAAGAAAGGGGGGGGGTAGAAGATGGGGATTAAAATAGAGAATAACCTAAGTACGCTAGGAGGGAGAAAAGAGGAGAGGGGATTGCAAAAATGTAAAAAGAATACTACCTTTCGCCCTCAAACTCTTTCAAACCTTCATGGATGCCTTGACTTGAGCTTGAATAGCCTTGAAGAGGCTTGAAGGGGCTAGAATGAGGTCTTCTATGGCATTAAAGGCTATATAGTGTAGTGTATGGGTTAGGGGGAGATGGAGTTGAGCGTAAGTGTTTGAAGTATGAGATGTATGTAGGAATTCGAGATTCTGGAGCAGTTTTAGCAGAGCTTCGCTATCAATGTCGATTCTGGAATATGCAAAGGGAGAGACTTGTGTTTATAGGCAAAGTTAGAGAGGACTAGTGTATGTACTACATGCACCTAACCAAATTTTGCCCTGGCGCATGTGCTACATGTGCCAGTACTATTCCACTGGCAAAATGGGACGTGGCACACGTTGTACTGGCTAAATCTTAAGGGCTAAGCGAAGTTTGATCGATCTGATCCAAATTTGGGCACATGTAGCATACACTCCGCCATCGAAAATGTTTGTTTAAACTTTGCCTTGATAATTGTGCAAACTGAGAAGGATTCAAGAAAATCAATTATGCTTACGGTGTTCTCCTAGTGTTTCTCATGAACTTTGAATTTTCAAAAAGCTTGAAAGGTGTTTGGAAGAGTTAGATATCTTCTCGAGAAGTGTGCACAAAACCACACTTTTGCAAAGCATCTGTGATATGCTTTGTGGGTGTCCAAGAGCAGCTGTTTGTGGGCCATGTGATTGGGACCTTTGGAAAGTGATCTCTCCGATCGGACTGTATCGATGGAAAGTGCTCTAGAAATAGTTTTAAGGATTCCCCAATTTATGCATTTCTCAAGTCATTTGATGGTGCGTTATAATCAGGAAATTAGAGAAAAAGTTAACCTTGGCGGAGTCTTTGTGAGACGCTCTAGGGGTTACTGAAAGTAGTAGTTTTCAAGCCATGCAATGAGAGGCTTCGGGAAACGATTCATCCGATCGAGCCATATCAATGGAAAGACTTATGGATTAGCTTTCGAGAATTCCCTGGTTTACGCATTTCTCAAGTCATTTAACAGTGTGTTATAATTAGAGAATTGGGAGAAAATATAATGTTCGCGGAGCATCTGTGAGACGCTCCAAGGGGACTTTCGTTGAGTTGGGAGTGTTTAGAGTCGTGAGATTCACCTTAGGTTAAATAGGGGTGTATGTTGAGATCCGTTGTTCAATACCCATGGCCGGTGTAGTTTCGGGGCGCGTTCGGGTCGCTAGGGGTAAAACGGTCATTTTGACTGGGATTGGCTGAAAAAGGTTAGAATGGGTTGGAGTTGCATGTTAAGTGTGTTGGATTGTTCGAGGATGGTCCTAGAAAAGTTTTCCAGTCTTTGGTGAGATTTGTACTGTGCTGGGGTGTCTAGGGGCAAAATGATCATTTTGACTGGAGTTGATCGGAATAGGACCGAAATTGGACAGGATGTCGTGTTGAGTACACCTAACTGTTTAGGATCACTTTGGAAAGCTGGACTTACCATCTTAAGGGATTTTAAACTTTCTCAAGACGTGCTTAGTGAACCAAGGGGTAGATTTGGTCATTTTTTACTGAGTCAGGCTAGCAGGCATTGGTTCCCTAGACCACTCGGTCTAGGAAAGCTACCTATGCGGTGTTGGTCCCTGAGACCGCCTGGTCTTAGAGAGCTACCTATAGGGTGGTGTTGGTTTGTAAGAACACCTGATCTCAGAATGCTACCTGTGAGGGTAGTGTTGGTCCCCGAGAACGCTTGGTCTCAGAGAACTATCAAATGACAGACATTCTACATTGGCGGGTTAACACACGCTAGAAGTGAACTGTCTGGAATTTGATAAGGTGCTGGTCCCTGAGATCACCTGATCTCGGGAAGCTACCTAGATGGCATTGGTTCCCGAGACCGCCCGGTCTCGAAAAGCTGCTTGGAATGCTTAGGGGTAAGATGGTCCTTTTAGCTTCAATTGGGCCTTGTGATCCGAAAAAGTGACCAACTGATTGGATTGGAGTTTGAAAGAGCTGTCTTGGGCCCGTATGTATTGTAATGTTTGAAAACTGGATCCGGTCGGGCTGGAGATTATCAAGCCGGCAAAAATGGGTTGCTTACAGTTGCCTCTCTTTTTCTATCTTTGCTTTGTCGAAGGTAGAAAACTAATTAGGTAAGAATCCCTTTTTGATCACGAGGCAATCAGAGGGATGGTGTCTTGGGATGTTTTGGACTACTAGTGAGTTGTTTGTCTAGAAAACTTTGAATTTCAAAAAATCTTTGTTCTTTTGAAATTTTATTTAGGGTCTGAGTTTTGAAAATGCCGGTTTGACAAAGTTCAGCCCGTAACACTTGGTTTTTGAAAATAAAAATTTTTGAAAACTTTATTTTTGGCTTTTGAAAGCCATAAAAATATTTTTGGCACTTGGAGCATTGAAAACTGGTTTTGGCGGGAAGCTAAAAGGTCTGGCGCATGTAGCTCATGCACTTAGCCAAAAAGTACCCTGACGCTGTGCTTCATGCTCCAGTTGGATTTTCCATCTGGCGCATCTGCTACATGCGCCAGACCGTGGGTTTTAAAAATAGAGCAGTCACGTTTTTTGGTTACGGGTTTTGATATTCTGGGCGATCAGAGAGCTTTGACGTGGGTTTCGAGAAATTTACGTCGGGTCTTGCTAGGAAAGTCTCGAGGGAAGTCAGGTGCTTGCCAAGAGTTGATATTGTCGCTGGATTCTCGTCGGAAAGCTTGATTTTCGTTGGAAACCAAAGGTTGGTGTTTTTTTGAAATTTCGCTGATTTTATTGCATATGTGTTTATTTTTTGCCTATGATTAGTGTAAATCTATGTTTTAGAATATTTAGAACACAATGAGCAGATTGCTTTTGTGATTTGATGATGATTTGGGTGTGTTTGTGCGATTTTGCTTGTTTATGTAAAAGCGTTCCGCAGGGTTGAGAAAATTGCCTCTATAGGCTCAGGTTTTGCTTATTTGTGTTTGATTTTTATACAAGGTGTCTTAGAAAAATATATAGAACTACCATAAGAAGTTTCATAAATTTCTGAAAAATTTTAAATTTTTGAATTTTTGAAAATTAGGAAAAATAGGAAAAATTTAGTAAAATTAGAGAATTTACCTTGTTAAATGTAGAAAAATTGTAGGGCATTTTTAGATAATTATGGGGATTTTCTTAAACTTTCCAAGAATTTTTTTGGGATTTTTAGAAATAAAAACGAAATCGAAAAAAGTTTGAAAAATGAAAAAATGGCCTTGGAAATTGTGTTTAATTATGGGCCATGTGTTGTGAGGATGGGATGGTGTCGGTTGACGTGGTTGAAGGCTCGGGGAGCTTCAGTGATATGTTTGTGATTTGTTGAATTCCGGAATAGTGACTTTTTGATGCGGAACTCTTTCGAAAATTTTCAAAAAGTATTGACCCTTTAAAAATTCAACGTTCGACTCTAAAGCTTCTTAGAAAAAGCAGTTACTTTTGAGAACTGGGCTTTTGAAGGAGAAAGCTTGGAGAAATAGAAATTTTAGGAAATTACTTTCAAAATGAGACTTTTGAAGGAGAAAGCTTGAGAAACTGGTTTAAAATTTTGGAATGACATTTTTTTTTATAGGAAAAAGCTCGAAAAACGTTAGAAAATATTTGAAACTGGGCTTTTGAAGGAGAAAGCCTGGGAAACCGGTTCGAAATTTTGAAACGGAACTTTTTAAGGAAAAAGTTCGGAAAACCGTTAGAAAACATTTTGAAATGGGGCTTTTGCAGGAGAAAGCCTGGAAAACCGGTTTGATATTTTGAAATAGAAATTTTTGAGCAAAAAGCTCAAAAAAATTGTTAGAAAACTTTGAAATAGGGCTTTTAAAGGAGAAACCCCGAGAAACCTGTTTGATATTTTGAAATAGAACTAGGGAAATGGATAGGGCCTTAGCTTTTTTTTCTTCCTTTCTTTTTCTCTTGTTTTTTTCTTCCTCTTTTTTTGTTCTTTTGTTCCTTTTTTTGCTTTTTCCTTCTTTTTTTTTTGTTGTGTATATATATATATATATATATTTTGCTTTTTGCTTTTACGCACGTCCTGTTGTTGACTAACTTTCTACATTCTTTGCTTTCAGGATGTTAGGGGCAGGCAGTAATAGTTCTGATAGGAGGCACTGCAGGTTAAGCCTGGGGAGGGCAGTGGCATAGGGAGAGGTTCCTCTTGAGGTGGCACTGCTGTGAGGGGGCAGTTCTTTACTGCTCTAGGTACGAGAGTCGAGAAGGATGTTGTTGTCATGTCTTGGCTCTACGCTTAGTATAATAGCTATACTGAGGAGGAGCGGTGGATCTTTTGTAGGGCTTTCGGGTATCTTGGGTCAATTCTCTTCGTTCGGCTGGTATTAGGTTTGGTTGAGGCATCTGCTACCTTTTGCTGCCTTAAGCTATGTTTGTTTCATTTTAGCGATTTGAGATGACGTCGACCCCGCACGAGTATGGGCGCTTGTTAGGTCTAAGGAGTGGTCAGGAGGGTATCGTGGGTCCCGACTTTCCCAGGGGCTTTTTGTCAATTGTTTCTGGTTTGTTAGGACTCAGGCGCCATATGCTGGATTCAAACTCTCATCCTGCTTTTTCGGTCCCTTTCTACTAGGTCATTTTGAATTTCACATCGATCAGGTTACTCACTTTGGTGTTTGGCATACTTCTTCGGAGTGCCTTATCGCTCGGATGAATGCCCTTGCCCTGATTCTGTTGAGTCTTGTAGTATTCCCTTGAGGAGATGGCCGGGTGGATGACAGACTTTTCTCTTTGTTGTTGTCGATCCGATGAGGGTATTCTTACACCCCTTTAGCTGTGGGTGAGACCTATATGAGCTTTACTCGGCTCTAGAGTGGGCAGGACACTTTCTTTAGAGGGTCTCAGCCCCTTTTCTAGCTATGGGCTCTCAAGCATCTATTCATTCACCGCATCACTTGTCAAATATGGTATCCGAAGGTTGACCCTATCCGGGCCTTGGTGAGGTCTTCGTAGGAGATCATTGATGGTGTGGACTGCCCTGATTCCTATATAACATGGATGGCGTTCCTCCAGATGAGGAGATCTGATTTAGTTTAGTGATTTGTGGGTTTGTGCAATATTGATTCGTTGAGAGTATAGACTTCTGACCGGGTTTTTATCCCTTTGATTGGCTTGAGGGATGTTGTCCCTTTCTTCAACATTTGAGTTTTTCATCAGTTGGGTCAGACACATGATGTCCCATAAACAGCCAGGGCGACAGACTATCAGATTTATTTTTGGTGATGATGTGTTGAGAGGTTTGGTGGCTGAGTTGACGAAGTTGTGGTAGGCTTTGGCAGCTCATGACAGCTCAGATAGTCCATTCTCCTTCGTTCCGACAACCACCACTGGTTATGATAGATGGTTCTAGTTGTATGTTTTGGGGGATGCCACAGTTAGAGATCCTCTCTTGGAGTCTCCCCTACCTCTAGTGGTATATGTTGATCTTTTGGCCATTGCTACCATTAGGGCGAGGCATCATCGGAGACTTTATCCTGCCCGGTTGGGTGAGTTAGAGGCTTTATTGGGGCCAACAGGCAGCGAGTGAGTGATTTAGAGGGGTAGCTTGAGGTGGCTCGTGGGATGAGAGACTGCCATTCAGTTGACATTTCTTGGGGACTTAGGCACCCTCAGGGGTCCCGAGACACCCGTCCTTCAAAAGGGATTGACCCCCAGGACGAGTTCATAGTTTTATTGAGGGACATGGTACATACTCTTTCATAGGAGAGGGATCATCTTCTTGACGGATGCCAATGTCATGGACTGAGTCAGTTACCGACTTCATCTTTCGGAGCCTTTACCAGTGCCGGCCCTTCCAGGAAGAGATTGGTGACGCCACCATTTAGCGAGGTTGATCCTTCATCTAATGGCCCTGGTCCTATGAGTCTTGGCACCAGAGATTCGGATAAGGACTCATCGGATGAGGACGTGGACCGTTGCATCGTGGCCCACCGTTCTTGATGCAGTCTTTCCCTTTCGTCTTCCTTTTTCCCTTTTTGTTTGTACTGCAGCTAGCCTACCCTGAGATATTTAGATTTTCTTCTGGCATTCCCTGCATTTGTAAATATGTTAATGTTAGCTTAGTTCTCATGATTTTGCTATAATGGATTTTACCTTTCTTTCGAGGAGTGTTACCATCTGTTTGTTCCCCCACCACTTTGTTAGTTTAAACATAGGTTATAGCAAGAATTACATCTATAGGGTAAGAATTACTTCCCTGGGATGGGATTCTCATTGAGATGTTCTTGTTAGGGGCTCACAATGTTCCTTCTTCTTGGCCCATCGATTTTGAAAGAATGCCTTTGTTGACAATTGCGATTTTCTCCCCTGTCTTTTCCTGCCATGACTTGGGAACTGTTTACCTGTTGGTTGAGATAAACCTGAGAAGGAACGAGAAAGATTTTTTTTTCTTTTTTTTAGGCTAATTTTTCCATAGGCGCCCTTGCAGGTTTTCACCGATCCCGGCTCTATCATTTTTGCGTCTTGGCACCCTTGCGGTTTTCATTAGACCGACAGGTTGGTATCTTTCCATGCCTCCATCTTTTTACTCATGATGCTCAAAATACTTTTCCAGGGCTTACTTATGACATGTGATCACTTTCGGAACCTCTTCTCTTTTTCACCACCCCCTTTTTTTTGACTTTTGCCGAGTTACTGCTTGTTTTCCTTTTTCTTGCCCTGGGCTTTGTTAATCATGATAAGTTTTGGGGTCCTCGAACCAGTGTCCATTTGAAGCTTTTGGGGAGATCAGGCGATCATATCCATCCCCCACATGGAAAAAGGCCACGGGGCCGTCATTGGCTGGAGCTTGACAGGCGGGGATTTGATCATATCTCCGTGTATCTAACATTTGTGGCACCGGAGGACATACCGGATACAATTCATCTCTATAGTGGTCCAATAGTACCCCATCTTGAGAATCTTTTTGGAGAGGGTATGGCCATTCATGTGGGGCCGCGGGTCCTTTCATGGACTTTTTTCATGATTTCTCCTGCTTTTGCTGTATCAATGCATTTTAGTGGCCTTAGAGTGGATCTTTTGAAGAGTTCGTTTCCAACTAGAAAATATTGGGCTGCCATCCTTCAGATCATCTTCTTATCATTTTGTATAGCTTTGCAAGGAACTCCCTAGTTTGCATATATCTTTTGATGTCATAGAACCAGGGCCACCTATCCGGTTTAGTGGAGGTGTTGAGGCAGTGAGATGGGATATCTCGACAAAGATTTGGAGGGCAAGAATTTCGGTATCATCATCAACTTTGATGGTTACGACCAAGGTGGCCAAGGCATCGACAAAACTGTTTTCAGTTCAAGGAATGTGGTAGAAGTCTATTTTTAGAAACATTTGACAAAGGTCCTTGACTTGTTGATGATAAGGGGAGAGTTTGTCTTCCTTGGTTTCATATACTTCCTTAGTTTGCTAAATCACCAGATCAGAATCCTTGAAAACCATTAATTCCTCAATCTTCATTTCTATTGCCAACCTTAATTCCAGAATGCAGGCTTCATATTCAGCGACATTGTTGGTGTAGAGATCAAACTTTAACTTAGATACAATGGGGTAATGATTACCTTTCTCGGACACCACGACTACCCCAATTCCAGTTCCCTTTTTGTTTGAGGCACCATCAAAATACATCTTCCATCCCGGGTCTTCTTGTTTCTTGGCCTCAGATTTGGTGTATAAGATATCTTCATCAGGGAAACAGGGCTTCATGGGTTGGTATTCCTTGATGGGGTTTTCTGCCAGGTAGTCTGCTATAACCTATCCCTTAACTGCCTTACAGGTGGTGAAGACTATGTCGAGCTCAGCTAAAATCATGTGCCATTTGGCTACCCTGCTAGAAAAAGTGAGTTTTTCAAACAAGTATTTGATCAGATCCATTTGGGATATGAGGAATGTGGTGTGATGCAGCATGTAATGCTTAAGCTGATGGGATGCCCATGCCAAAGCGCAATAGGTTTTTTCCAACATGGTGTATTTGATCTCATAAGGTAAAAACTTCTTGCTGAGGTAGTAGATGGCTTGCTCTCGCCTTCTAGTTTCATCATGCTACCCCAAAACACATCTCATTAAAGTTTTGAGGATCGTTAGATACATTAGGAGGAGTCTTCTCGGAGTTGGCGACACCAGGATTGGAGGATTTAGGAGGTGTTATTTGATCTTTTCAAAAACTTATTGGCAGTCTGTGTTCCATTCCTTTTGGGCATCCTTTTTGAGCAATTTGAAAATTGGTTTGCAAAGGTGGATCATCTGAGAAATGAATCTGCTAATAAAATTCAACTTGCCCAGAAAGGACCTAATTTCGGTTTCTCCCTTTGGGGGTGGCATCGTAATGATCAACTTAATTTTGGTAGGATCTACATCTATTCCCCTTTTATTGACAATGAACCCTAGCAGTTTTTTAGAAGAAACACTGAAAGTACATTTGGTAGGGTTGAGCTTGAGTTGATACTTGTAGAGCTGATCAAACACTTTCCGTAGGTTGATTATATGGTCTTCCTGGGCTTTGGACTTGACTATCATATCATCCATGTAGATTTCCACTTCTTTGTGCATCATGTTGGAAAAGAGAGTGACCATGGCCTTTTGATAGGTTGCCCCAGCATTCTTCAGTCCGAAGGGTATTACCTTGATGCAATATACTCTCCATGGGCTAATAAAAGCTATTTTTTCCCGATCCTCTTTAGCTATCTTGATCTGGTTATGTCTTGAGAACCCATCCATAAAGGAGAACATCTCGTGGCCCGCAGTGTTATCTACTAGGATGTCTATATGGGGTAAGGGGATGTCATCCTTTGGGCTTGCTTTGTTGAGATCTCGGAAGTCAATATACATTTGAATCTTCCCATCCTTTTTTAGGATCAGGACAATGTTGGCCAACCATTGAGGATATTCGACTACTTATAGAAGCCCAGCATGAAACTGCGTAACCACTTTCTCTTTAACTTCCAAGCTCCACTTGGGTTTAAATCTTCAGAGTTTCTACTTTATGTGTCTGATCTGTGGATCCAGCGGTAGTCGGTGCTCGACAATTGACTCATCCAATCTTGGCATATCTTGGTAAGACCATGCGAAGACATCAATATAGACAGATAATAATTCTAGCATTTTTTTACGTTGCCAATGATCTAACCCAGTTCCAATCTTGACCTCTTTAGGGGATTCTTTGCTTCCCAAATTAACTGCCTTTGTTTCTTCAACATTAGGGGTTTTGCGATTATAATGTCTTTCTAACTATTCTAAAATCTCCTTCGGGACCTCATTAGTGTTGTTTATATCGAGTTCAATTCCCAAGAGCTGGTAGTCAAATTTAGTTTCAAAATCACAATCAGTCAAGATAGGCATTCTTTCGATTAATTGGCTAAGACGTTGGATATGCGGATTCCTGATAAAAAATAACAAGGAGAATCATTCAAAACAAGGAAGCAACTCTTTCATATATAGATATTTCTATTACAGCTTTTGATTAGAAACAAAAACAAAAATAGAAAGATAAACAGATGACAAGTTTTAAAGAGTCAGAAGTGCATGGAATGCCTGGGCAAGCCCGTACCGAAACTTGCATGCCCGAAGGAGGTCTTCACTGTCCCAATTATTGAGATTCTCTACAGGTAGAGCTGGCCTGATAGTGGTACTTTCTAGTACTTTAGTGTCTGAGGGCTGAGGGACATCAATCGTTAGGGTTTCTTAAAACAGATTAGCTTGAACTTCAGTCTGCACTTTTCCTTTCTTAAGACTTTTGTTATCCTCAGTCAAGCAAAGCGCCTTGAGTTGGTGTGTCATTTCTTTCTCTTCTCCATTTCCTTGAGCGACCCTTTGCCGCTTTCTCTTTTGGGTATGTTCCCTGATTTCCTTCTTTGTTGGCTTGTCTCTTAGGCCGAAAGTGTGCTTTTGACATGGTATGTTTAGAATTTCGGGAATCCCTTGTAACCTTTTTCCTAGTCCTTTTCCCGGCCGGTATCCACTCTTTTGAAAATAGCGGCTGATCATTTGTGCGTTATTTGAATATTTGGGCTCAACCATATCTCCTTCATGTATTATGGTGACATACTCCAGAGATTGAAAACAGGATGGGGCAGCCAATTCAGTGTAGGGGATGGCGTCGGTTTTGTAAATTTCAAATTCTTTTTCAGCGTAGATGGAAATTAGCCTGGCCTGGATAATGAATTTGACCTTTTGATGAAGACTGGATGGCACTGCCCCTCCTGAATGAATCTAGGGCCGCCTAAGCAACATATTGTAGGCTGAAGGTATTTGCAGAACTTGGAATTTGATGACGAAGGTGATAGGCCTTATTTCAACAGGTATCTCGATTTCCCCCATTGTTTCTCTTCTGGATCTGTTAAAGGCCCGTATAATGATGCTTCTGTGGTTCAAGTGAGATTGGTCCATCCTAAGTCTTTCCAAGGTTGAGTATGGGTAAACATTTAGAGTTGATTCGTTGTCCACCAGTACCCTTAATACAATTATCCCTTTGGTTTTGACCGTCACATGTAGGGCTTGTGTATGTCCAGACCCATTCGCAGGGATTTCGTTGTC
Organism: Euryodendron excelsum; assembly: GCA_033060915.1. Taxonomy (NCBI): domain Eukaryota; kingdom Viridiplantae; phylum Streptophyta; class Magnoliopsida; order Ericales; family Pentaphylacaceae; genus Euryodendron; species Euryodendron excelsum. Next base: position 13,114,050 of record CM065391.1, read on the forward strand.
AGTAAAAGTGATGACATTTGGTGCCATAATGAGTCCCACCATATTTTGTAAATTTTCAGGGGTAAAACTAGTTGGTACATGGGCCTCTTTAAGGACTTTAAGCAAGGCATCACGATGAGTTTCGGATGTGAGAAGTAGTCCCAACATGGAGATGTGGGAAGGGGTATTCTTGAGTTGTTCCATTACATCGTAGTCATTCTTCTTTAGTGCTTTGGAAAACTCAGAGATTTCGTGCTTTGTAAGTAGGTTGGAACATTCTCCCTCCTTGTCTTTCCCTTCTCTTTTCCTCTCTACTTCCTTTAAGGTGTAGCATCAGCCAGACCCGGTCATTCCCCCTATTTCTGTAATGGATTCTTCTGTGGTTTGGATAGGAGTTAGGGGGTAGTTCCAGGGTACCTTATGTAGGTTAGTGACAGGCAATTGGGATAGCAGTGGTAGGGTCATCTTTCCTGGTATTGGCAAGGAGAAGGGTTCAGGTTTTTCCACTTTGGAGAAGATAGGTAGGGTGATAAGTGATGGAGGAATGCTTGGGGGTGTAGGAGCATATATAGGAGGTGTGGCTCTCATGGCCCATCGAGGGTTCGTACGTGGGATGAACCCATCCATTGTAACCATGGACTCTAGGGCTTCTGGTTCTTGGTAGGGAATGAGAATGATACAGAAGTATAAGAAGTGGGGAAAGGCTTCAGTGGTTAGAATTAGACTAGTCTGCTCATGCTGGATAATCAAGAAAGGTTCTAATGATTCATCCATTTTTGCTGTGGTCTAGGAAGGTTAGCCCCTTGAATTTTGACTGGAAGGGCGGTCCCTTTAGGGATAAGGATTTCTTAAAGACCCTTTGGTGACTGTTCCGGTACTGGTCAAGCTTTTTCAGGGCCCCACCCTTTTCTACCATCCTAGACTATTTTCAGTAACTTGTCAGCCATGGCTTTTAGTGTTGCAGAGATATCGCCCAACTTTCCTTCTACCTGTCTTGGATCGATGGCTTGATCAACCGGCGGGAGGGCCACTGTTTCCACCGGATCCATTGTCTCTTGCATTGGCCTTTTTCCTTGTTTTATAGTGAGGATCCTTGTCGTGTCTTCCATGCTGCTTTGTGATTTGTGGCTTCCCCGGAACATCCTTTCCTAAAGTTTAGTCCTTTTGAAAGATAGGGAGACAGACAAGACATAATTTTCAAGTTAGTGTTTGACTTTAAAAATTTTTATGCAATGCATATCTTAGGGATACCCTTACCCTTTAAGGGGAACTAGGTATGATGCTTTGTCTCATGTTTTGGGAGATAGGGCCTTGCCCCTGTTATGCAATACTATACCTGTACCTGTAGCCATTCGTTCATTCATTCAACAGAGATAACAATTTTATTGAGATGAATTTCTTTTGTACATAGAATTTTCAAAAGTACATTGAAACAGGGAGGGGAACATTTTCCTTGGGACTTTCACCTATTCTATCTTTACATTTGAAATCTTAAACTACTCTTGAGTTTTCGGATTCGCCTTCTTGGATGGAGGTTGGTGACAGATCTCGATGTTGGATTGCCCTTTTGTCTTCTTGGCAGCCCTATCTCCATTAGCAAAAAGGGATTAGGGCCCCTCTTTATGAGATGACTTTGAAGCATGCCATGAGTCCTTAGGTTTACTTGGTACCCTTAAGGGTTTTGGTTGGCTTTAATTGAGCGAGAAGGTCTTTGGGCCTTTCTCTAGGGGTTAATCAGATGCATAAGGATGCAATGACTTGATTTACTTAAGAACTCTTTTCTTAAAATGAATACAGATGCATGAGTAGTTATGATGCAAAAGGATGTATACATAGTATAATGATAAAAATTAAGCAGCATAACAGCATGAATTGAACAGAATATAAGGGAAAGTAGGGCGGTTGCCCTTTCCTCCTTGGTTTTGAAATTGACGCGTATGTTCTAAATCCGGTAGAGGTTAGGCTATGCATGGGGTGCTACATGAGCATGAGGTTGGGGGTTTACTAATGCTTATTAAAAAGCTCGATTCCCTAACCTTTAAACCTCCGGCGTTCACCCTCGAAAGGGTGAGCTCCATCTTTGGTTGTGGTTCAACCGGGGGAACTATCAAGAGACCATAGGTTGAGAAACAGACACAGCATCCGCCCATAGTCAATATACTGTTCCCCTTTCTATCTAGAAAGGTAGTAACCAGGTAATATATTCAAAATGCAAATGTAAGTGAGCGCACCACAACAACACGCATCACATCCTGTTCTTTCATTACATACATGGTAGTTAATTAGGACATAAAAATGAAATGTGAACAAAGGTCCACCTACAAAAGAAAATACAAGGAGTTTGTAACTTTTTGAAAAACTCGATGCAACATAAAATGGATGATCGATGCAAGAGCATGAATGTAAGCAATAAATGCAAGTAATGAGACTTGTTTGAAAATTATTATTTTGAAAAACTTTTTGGGAACCTAGAAAATTTTTGAAAAGTGGATAAAACTGGACAAAGTAACCAGGGATTCTCGGTGAGTGAAGGGTGGAGAGACATGATAATGGCCTGTCCCTCTAAGTGTCCCCAGTGGAGTCATTAGCTGTTGTGCCTCGGTTTTTAACCAAATCCTTTCGGCTCAAAAAAAGCACGGTGCTCTCTCGTTGGAACTCATCCTCCTAGAAGGACGAGTGCGGCTAGGTTTGAACTTGAATTGATTTGATTAAGGGCTTTTTTAGAAAAATAGAAGTCACTACCTAACATGTTTAAGGTGAGTTAGGTCACCTAAAACTAAGTAAAATTCAGAGATTACACTTAGGGTTTTAGAAAAAGGTTTCAAAAAACTCCCCCAAGAGAGGGAGTTTTAAGAAAATAGGTTGTTGGACAACCTTTGAAAAGTCTTAAGTCCTTTTTGAAAATAACTCCATTTTGGTTTTTGAAAAACAGAAATCTATGTTCCGGGGGTTGGTTACGTGTAGGGAAGTTATCATAAGATCATCACCCTACCCTGCCATTTCGGTACCTACATGTCTAATCACCTTTAATTCACTCACTAGAATAACCGGTTATCATCATCTACTTAATATCCACTTTAGGGTTTTGAAAAGGGCGGTTTGGTTTTCACTTTTTGGTTAAATGATGCATGATGCAAGTTTTGGAAAAAAATGTTTGAAAATATGGAAACCTTGAAGGGATTTGAAATAGAATTCTTGAATTGACAGAAAATTTTGAAAAGGGGGCTTGGGTTAAAATAAAAGTTATGACCGTACCATTTTAGGTTGCCTAGAATCAGGTCATTCATAGTTTGGGCAAGAGCCTGATGGAAAATAGGTGCAGTAGGGCCTTTTGAAACGTTTGAAGACACTTCGAGGTCTTTGGAAAGTTTGGAAGACACTTTGTGGTCTTTGGAAAAAGAGAACTTGAGAGTTTAGAAAAAATGCCTTTGAAATAGGACTTGAAATTTTTGGAAGTATTTTTGAAATTGGATTTGAAGTTGATTTTGAATATTTTTGAAATCGACTCAAGGGAGTTTTGAAGTATTTTTGAAACAACTCAAGCGAGCTTTGGAAAAGCTTTGTAATAACTCAAGAGAATATTGAAAATATTTTGAAGTCTTGTTTTGAAAACCTTAGAGATAGGGTTTGGATTGGGAGTGCTTAAACTTGTCTTCAAAAAGCTTTTAAAAGTAGTTTTTGAATACTTTATGAAAGGTATGTTTAATGTTTCATTACCTTTAAGAGGTTAGTTATTGAAGAACTAAACTCCTTTAGGGCTATGAGTTTTGAAAACATGTTTGGAAAAGGGGCTAGAGACTTCTCTTTGATTTTAAAAACTTTAGGGTTATAGAATCCATTTTGAATTTCTCACTTATACTTGATCAATCCTAACCATAGAAGGATTAGGGTTGCTTCAAGAATGTGATGTTTGAAAATCATTTTTGAAAAGAGCTTTTGAAAACACTTAGGGTTTTGAAACCCTAATATGAACAACCTTAAAGGTTGTATTTAGTGTATCACCTTCCCTTGGCATCTCTAACCATAAAAGGTTAGGGACACCTTAGGGTTGTGAGTCCTTGAAAGCATTTGGAAAATAGTTTTTTGAAAAAAATATTAAGTGTCTAGCCATTTTAGTTGAGACAAGCTTAAGAGAACTTATTGGAGACACTTTTAAAGATAGAGTGTGGGAATATTTGAAAAGGTTTTGGAGTTGATTTTTGAAATCTCAAGAGAATAGGATGGTTTTTGAGTTGAAGGATTATTTGAAAAGGGGTCTTTGAATTGGAGCCTTGAAGTTTACTAACCTAGGTTAGGTTGACCTAAGGTTAACTAACTCGAGTTAGGTTAACCTTGGGTTGGCCAACTAGGGTTAGGTTAGCTTTAGGTTAAGGTGACCCAGGGTTAACCGATTAAGGTTAGGTTAACTTAGGGTTAAGGTGACTTAGGATTAACTAACTAAGGTTTGGTTAACCTAGGGTTTGGTTGACTTAGGGTTAACTAATCAAGGTTACATTAGCCTATGGCTATGATGACCTAGGGTTAACTAACTAACGTTAGGTTAACCTGGGGTTTGGTTGACCAAGGGTCAAGTTAACCTAAGGTTGAAGGGTGGTTTTGAGCTAGGGTTTTAGAAAGGGGATTTTATGTATGAAACTTGAAAGTATACTTTTGAAAACCATTTTATGAAAACTACTCAATTGATTGTTGGGGTCCTATGGTTGATATTTGGAAACCACCCAAGAGAGGGTTGCCATGGAACCATTTCACCCACTAACTCAAGAGAGCAAAACTTGTGAAAATTAAAATTAAATAAATAGTTTTGAAAACTTGAAAATTAAAGAGCATGATCCTTTGAAAATTGGTTTTGGAAAGGACGGTTTTGGAAAACCAACTTTAAGATTTTGAAAAGCATTTTAATGAATAAGGGTTCATATGGTTGACTTAAAGAAAATCACTTCTAGGAGGACTCCACGGGACCATTCCAACCACAATATTCAAGAGAGCAAAACTTCTAGAAAATCAAGTTGCAAATGGTAGTTTAGAGAGATCATTTTTATGCAAATTAAAGAGAACGAAAATTTTAAAATCCTTTTTCAAGGGGATTGTTTTGAAAACCATTTTGAAGTGAATAGAACCAACTCTAATGAACTAAGGCTCATATGGTCAAGATGATGGGAATGCCACTCAAAAGAGAGTTCTAGGGGACCATTTCAATCACAAGGTTCAAGACAGTAAAATTTTTGGAAATCAACATAGAAGAAGAGGGTTTGAAAGCCATTTTAGCACAACTTTGAAAAGCAATGAAATGTAGGGTCGCAAAATAAAGTCAAGGGACTTGAAGAAGGTTCTCTAAGGTGTAGAAATTGAGGGTTTAACCTAGGCTTCAAAGAACCAACTCTAGCACCATTTTTAGGGAATCTTTTGAATATGGAGCCTGTGAATGCCATGGAAATAGAAATTGTGAAAGTTTTGAAAAAATAGTCATAAACATGAAAATAAAGGCAAACATGCAAACAATGAACTAGATAATTATATGCAAAGGGGTCATGAAATTCATACAAGATTAGAGGCTTTACCATATAGCTAGGTGCTCTAAGGCCATACCATCTTAAAATGGGTTTGTGAGAAGTTCCGTATATGGTGGCTCTCACAAACTTTCCTTTAGGCATAAACTAAGAACATCATTTTTTCAAGCATGTAAGAAAGGGGGTTAGAAGATGGGGATTAAAATATAGAATAGCCTAAGTAGGCTAGGAGGGAGAAGAAAGGAGTGGGGATTGCAAAAATGTAAAGTGAATACTATTTTTTGTCCTCAAACTCTTTCAAACCTTCATGGATGCCTTGACTTGAGCTTGAATTGCCTTGAAGAGGCTTGAAGGGGCTAGAATGAGGTCCTCTATGGCATTGAAGGCTATATAGGTATAGTGTATGGGTTAGGGGGAGATGGAATATAGCCTAAGTGTTTGAAGTATGGGATGTATATAGGAATTCAAGATTCTGGAGCAGTTTTAGCCGAGCTTCACTATCAATTTCGATTCTGGAATATGCAAAGGGGAATGTTTGTATTTATAGACAAAGTTGGAGAGGATTAGCGTATGTGGTACATGCGCCAGTATTGTTCCATTGGCAAAATAGGACGTGACACACATTGTACTGGCTAAATCTTAAGGGCTAAGCGAAGTTTGATTGATTTAATCAAACTCTGGGCACATGTAGCATACACTCCGCCACTGAAAATGTTTGTTTAAACTTTGCCTCAATAATTGTGCAAACCGAGAAGGATTTGGAAAAATCGGTTACGCTTATGGTGTTCTCCTAGTGTTTTTCATGAAGTTTGAATTTTTAGAAAGCTTAAAGGGTGTTTGAAAGAGTAAGATATCGTCTCAGGAAGTGTGCACAAAAATATGCTTTTGCGGAGTGTCTGTGATACGCTCTGCGGGTGTCCAAAAGTAGCCGTTTGTGGGCCATATGATCAGGACCTTTGGGAAGCGATCTCTCTGATCGGATTGTACTGATGGAAAGTGCTCTGGAAATACTTCGAGGAATTCCCTAATTTACGTATTTCTCAAGTTATTTGACGGTTGTAAGCACTCCATTTTTGCCCGGTCGGTAATCTTCGGCTCGACCGGATCTGGTTTTCAAACATCACAACACATTCGAGCCTAAGACATCTCTTTCAAACTCCACTCTAATCAGGTAGTCGCTTCTCTGGCTCACAAGGCCCAATTGAAGTTGTGGTATGGCCTTGGAGCACCTTGATTATATGGTGTGACACCCCTAGCCTTATATGAATTCATGACCTCCTTTTGCATATGACTCTCTTTTTCATGTTTTGTGTGCTGGGCTTTATTTTTATGTTTACAACCATGTTTTCCAAAATTTATACCATCTTCATTTTCATGTCATTTTCAAGCTCCTTATTCCAATGTTCTTTTAAAAAGTGGTTTTAAGAGTTGGTCCTTTGAAGTTTAGGATGAGCCCTTAAGTAATCATGCCTTAGAAAAGCTCTCCATTAACCCTTAACTCACATCTTTGCATCACTGCATTTCAACTTGCATAAAAATGATCTTCAAACTTATCGATTTCTAAGGTTTCTAGTGGTTGGAATAACCCCATGGAACTCTCTCTTGAGTGATCTCTCTTATTATTGGCCATAAGAACCTCAAACTTGTTAGAATGGTTTCCTCTTCTAAAAATAGTTTTCAAAAACTTCTTCTTAAACATGATTTTCAAAAGTTCATTCTCTCCACCTTTACATTGAAAATGGCTTTCCAAAAGTTGTCATTATTATGGTGATTTTCAAAATTCCTACTCTTTTCAAGATAAAAGGTTATATTGGTCCTAAAGAAACCTTCTTCGGAATGGTTTTCAAACATGAACCATATAAACCATATACTTGACTAGAGTCAATTTTCATGAAAATGATCTTCAAAAGGGTTGTTTACAAAAGTCGTTTGCATAACATGATTTGTTTTTCAAAACCCATTTAAAAAATGCATAAAACCATCCCTCCAAAACCACTAGGTTTAAACCCTAGTCTAAAACCATCTTTTAACCCTACATTAACTTGACCTTGAGATAACCAAACCATAGACTAACCTTAACCAAGTTAGTTAACCATAGGTCAACCCAACCTAGGTTAGTAAGCTTCAAGGTGCCAATTCAAGGATCCCCTTTCAAATAATCCTTCAACTCAAAAACCATCCTACGCTTAAGATTTCCAAGAGTCAACTCCAAAACCTTTTCAAATATCCCAACACTCTATTTTCAAAAAAACAAAAAAATGTGTTTCCAATAAGTTCTCTTAAACTTGTCTCAACTAAGATGGCTAGACACTCTAACGTTTTCCAAAAATCATCAAAATGATTTTAAGAACTCACAACCCTAAGGTGTCTCTACCCCTGTTATGGTTAGGGATTCCAAGGGAAGGTGATAGATTAGGTACAACCTTCTAGGTTGTCCATATTAGGGTTCCAAAACCCTAAGTGCTTTCAAAAGCTCTTTTAAAAAATGATTTTCAAACATCATATTCTTGAAGCAACCCTAATCCACCCATGGTTAGGATTATTCAAGTGTAAGTGAGACATTCAAGAAGGGTTCCATAACCCTAAAGTTTAAAAAAAAAAAAACAAAGGGAAATCTCTAGCCCCCTTTTTCAAACATGTCTTCAAAACTCATAACTCTAAAGGAATTTAGTTCTTCAATGACTAACCTCATAAAGGGAGATGAAACATTAAACGTGCCTTTCATAAGGTATATGAAAACTATTTTCAAAAATCATTTTGAGACAAGTTCATTAGAGCTCTTGTGAGTCCAAATCTAATTCTCAAGTCCATAACCAAGTTCTCAAAACTCCCAAAACTCTCATGAGTTATGTTAAAAAACATTTCAAGACATTTCAAAATCCCATTTCAAAGAGCGCTTTCAAAAACCTTCAAGTTCTATTCCAAAAACACTCCAACATCTGATTTCAAATGAAAATTCTCAAGTCCTCCTTTCCAAAGGCCACAAAGTGTCTTTCAACATTTTCAAAGACCATAAAGTGTCTTCAAACCTTTTCAAAGACCTTAAAGTGTCTTCAAACTTTCCAATGGGCTTAGTGAGCCTATTTTCCATCGGGCTCTTGCTTGAACTATGAATGATTTGATTCTCGCCAAATGAGATACGTAGGCAACCTGAAATGGTGCGGTCATAACCCTTATTTCTATCCAAATTCCCTTTTCAAAAGTTTCTATCAACTCAAGATTTCTATCTAACACTTTCTCCAAACTTTAATATTTTTAAATACCTTTCTCAAAACTTGCATCATACATCATTCACCCAACAAGTGATGACCAAAACCCATTTTCAAAACTCTAAAGTGGATAATAATAACCGGCTGTTCAAGTGAGTGAATTAAGGGTGATTAGACATGTAGGTGCTGAAAGGGCGGGGTAGGGTGATGATCTTAGGATATCTTCCTACACATAACCAACTCCCGGACCATAGATTTATGTTTTTGAAAGACCAAAATGGAGTTATTTTAAAAAAGGGCTCAAAATTTTTCAAAGGTTGCCAAACAACCCATTTTCGTAAAAAAACCCTCTCTTGAGGAGGTTTTTCAAAACCTTTTTCAAAAATCCTAAGTTTGATCTTCGGATTATGCTTAGTTTTAGGTGACCTAACTCACCTTAATCAATTTAGGTGGCGACTCCTATTTTTCTAAAACAAGCCCTTAACCAAATCAATTTCGAGTTCAAACTTAGGCGCATTTGTCCTTTTAGGAGGATGAGTTCTAATGAAAGAGTTTCGTGATTTTTCCCGAGTTGAAAAGACTTGGTTAAAAACTGGAGCGCGATAGCTGGGGACTCCATTATGGACACTTAGAGGGTCAGACCATTGTCATGTCTATTCACCCTTTACTCTCCTTGAATCTCCAGTTACTTTGTCCAGCTTTATCTACTTTTCAAAATTTCCTAAGTTCCCAAACTTTTCCAAAATCCTAAGTTTGAAAAAAAAAACATTATTTTCCAAAAAAAAAAAAAAGTTTTCAAAACAAGTGTCATTACTTGCATTCATTTGCTTGCATGCATGCTCTTGTATCAACATCCATTTGCATGCTCTCGCATTGTTTTCCCTTTTTCATGATTTTGCATTAACAATCCATTTTATTTTGCATTGAGTTTTTCGAAAAGTTACTAACTCTTTACATTTTCTTTAGTAGGTGGACCTTTGTTCACATTTCATTTTATATCATATTAATTGCCATGTATGTGATGAATGAGTAGGATGTGATGTGTGTTTTTGGGTCCTTTCCTCCATTTTCGAAATTCCACACACATTTGGTGTGCTCACTTGCATTCGCATTTTGCATAACTACTTGGTTACTACCCTTTTAGAAGAGAAACAATATATTGATTGTGGGCGGATGTTGTGTTAGTTTCTCAGCTTACGGTCTCTTGATAGTTCCCTTGCTCGAAGCACCAACCAAAGATGGAGAGATTTGGGAACCGAGCTTTTTAGGAAACATTAGTAAACCCCCAACCTTATGCTCATGTAGCACCTCATGCATAGCTGAACCTCTACTGGATTTAGGACACACGCGCCAATTTCAAAAACAAGGAGGAAAGGGTGACTGCTTTACTTTTCCTTATGTACTACTCAATTCGTGATGTTATCTATGCATTTTTTAGCATCATAACTGTTCATGCATCCGTATCCATTTTAAGACTAGAGTTCCCAAAGTAACTCAAGTCATTGTATCTCCACGCATCTTATTAAACCCTAGAGAATAGCCTAAAGCCCTTCTCATTCAAATCAAGCCAACCAAAACTCCTAAGGGTACCAAGTGACCCTAAGGACTCATGGCATGCATCAAAGTCATCTCATAAAGAGGGGCCCTAATCCCTCTTCGCTCACAGAGATAGGGCTACCGAGAAGACAAGGGGCAATCCGAAATCAAGGTCCCTCAATGACCTCCATCGAAAAAGGCGAATTTGAAGACTCAAGAGTAGTTTAGGGTTTCAAATGTAAGAGTAGAATAGGTGAAAGTCCCAAGGAAAATGTTCCAATTCCCTTTCAAATATACTTTCAATTCTATGTACAAAAAAAGAATCAAATGCAATAAAACTGTTGTTCTTACTTTTATCGAATGAGTGCATGAATGTATGAATGAATGAATGAACAAGTTCACATAGGTACATTATTGCACACAGGGGCAATCCCTTATCTCCAAACGTGAGCTAACACATCATGCTTAGTCTCCCTCTCAAAGTAGGGGCACCCCTAGAGCATGCATTGCATAAAAATTTCAAATCTAAAGGCACTAACTTCTCCTTTTTGTTTTTCTTTTTATATTCTCATTGTCTTCTCCCTTGCTTAAAAAGGTCAAGAAAACCAAAGGATGAAGCAAGAACAAAAAGGGGGTCTTCTAAACTGCCTCTTTGGAACCCGAGGGGTTGCCCTGGTCCGGAAGGTTGCCCAAGTCCAAGGACTTGCTGGGTTCACCCAAGGCCGGCCCTGATTCAAATACACACTGGAGGTGGCTGGAGTCTCTCTAGTGCTGTCTAGATTGCTTTGGGAGACTTTTTTTTTTTTTTAATAGCTTTGAATGCACTTGGTGTAACGACATTTTACTTGTAGAGTTGTATAGGAATTTGGGAGACATGTTTGTCATGGGTTTATATTATATTTATATTTCTGGAGGAATATGATGAAATTTTACTCTTATGAGCAGCTGTGTAACGATAGAGTCATCCAATGATTAGGCTAAACTATAAAATGGTACTATATATAGGGAAGAGAAAGACATATTGTACCAACAATGGATTGCTTCAGCGAATGAGTTCATCGTCCTCTTTGCTTAGGCTTTGGTTCGACTTTCTGTAGTCTTTTATTGGGGTCACCTATATTCCATGATCTACGGGAGGTGTATAGGCCTATGGCTTTGTCTTGTCTCGTGACTGAGTCTCACGCAGAGACTCCGTTCTCTCTCTCGTGCTATGTGGAGTCTAGGGCATTGACAAGAATGTTGTGTAGTTTAGTACAATTCTTTTTTATAACACCAAAAAAAAAAAAAAAGACTTATTTTTGCCAGCAGCCTTTGTCACTAAAAGTCCTAAATTTAAGGACTTTTTGTTTGTGAAAAAGTTGGTTTGTTGCAAAACAATAACAGGGAAAGAGCGTTGGGTCGTCTGTCACAACAGTATATGAAAGTCTTTTGCGATAAAGCTGCCGTTGGTCGCCAAAAGTTCTTAGCATACGTTTTATGTGGAACTTTTTAATTCGACAAAGTGATGTCATAAAATAATTGAAAATATTCCGTGAATTTACCAGACCTAGAGAGAGTGAATAGGTCCTTTCGATCAATTAGTCAATTTATGTATTAATCCAATTAAATCAATTGCATGCCAATAATTCAAAGAAAATCATAGAAAATAGACGTGAATTTTTCTATGTGAAAACCTAATTTGAAAAAAGTCATCGGACCAAATCCAGGTCCAATTCAATCTAGCACTATATCAATGAATGGTTAACAAGTTACAATACAATCCATTGCCAATTTGTACTCTCGGAATCTGTGAACATTGTTTTCTTGCTCGAATCCATGAGTTATCATCCTCCCCGCTTGATCACTGCTATACGAGTCTCTGTCTTAGTAATCTACCTGGACAGACTAAACACTACCGACACTCACACACTCAGATGTTGCGTACAAAATTATTTGAGAACATACACCAAATAAAATACAAATAGTTCATGACCACTCAAACAAAGTCTTAACTCTTTTTATCTCACTTTCCCAAAGGCCCCGTTTCGAATTTTATCTTCGAAACCCGTTAGCTCATCTGGCCTCCCACACCTTTCACTCTTATATATACATAGCTCACATCAGGTAGAATAAAAAGGTGACATAGTTGATTCACACACAATCTTTGCAGCGGCCTGTGCAATAAATGGAAGAAGATATAAATGCTCTCGGAAGATTTATTCATCAGATCTTGTAGCTCTTTCATCTTTCAAACGTTCATTGCATGCTCCCAAATTCGACTAGCCAGACTTCTTTGACAATTTTGAGATATTGGTCTCCACAGTGTCTCACCAATTTTCTTCGGATCTCCCATCTGAAATAACAGTAGTCCTTATACAAGAGTGGGCCAGGCAGCTAAGACAATGAATGGGCAGACTTTTAGCCACCTTTGGTGGATAGAAGTAGGGATATGCCTCTTAAGCGATTTCAAATTGTAACTTCCTTCCTCGGAGATATCATTGCTCAAACATATGTCATAAATCTTTGACTTTTGAGACAATGATCAAATTAATATTACAACTTTCCAAGACACCTACATGAACCTAGGCTGCCAATATTGATTTCTTTTCAGACCCATTACATAACAACTACTCATGCAACTAAATGTACACAATGCATTAAGACTCAAGCTACAACATAGGAAACCCAATATAATAAAATGATTTTATCATGGAATTTGCCAATAGTATTGGTAACATGTTACTTCCCACCTTCGCTTGAGAGGTTGCTTCTATTTTAAATTGGCATGACCAAACTTCTCAATGTATCTATCTGTAATGGTGTCCACTTGATGTCCATTTGAGTATGCCATTTGTCTCCATCTTGCATGTTTTTTTATTTTATTTTATTTTATTGGTATTTGTGGGCAGTCGGTTTGAATTCGGCACCCATGAGCATTCCCACAAATAAGACCCATGACCGATGTGGCTAGTAGTTATATTAACTACCATCACATCCCACTTGTAAGAAAGTTGAGCCTCATATTCTGCATGTTCTCTCTCCTCTCTTAAAGATCATCTCTCTCATAGCACTAGTGTCTGAGTGCATTTGAGTTGTAGATAATGGGAATGTGGTTGGCTCCAACGGTGTTTGATTATACTCCACTGTGAGTAATACACAGGATTCTCACATGTTGTGCGTGGAACATGTTCGGGTTAAAGATTTCGTGTCCTTTTTTAAATTGACACCTAAAAGGGTTGTTCGAGTTACACTTTCGCATTGTCGATATTTTCCAGTATTCAAACTTTGCGTAACTCCCGTTTTCATCAACCGGTTGTCTTAGAACTTGGGTACGTGTGGCCCAACTACATTGGTCTTTTTTATTTTTATTTCTATGCTTGAGGTCCTTATTCTTGTACACGTGTCATTCAATAAACGGGCTTTCATTTTATGGTCTAAACAGTAATAGCCTGTTTGGAACTTGAAGAAAAGAAAGGAGGAGAAAAGAAAATACTATTTGTTATCATTTTTTTGTTTGGTTTTGCCAAAAAAAAAAAAATGGAGGGAAATAAGAAAGAAAAAGAGATAGATTGATTTCAAATTTTTTTCTCTTTTTTTCGTTCCCTTTTTTTTCATTTTCTCTTTCCTCTTCTTTCCCTTTCCTTTCCTCTCCCAAGTTCCAAATAGGCTGTAAGGAACAAAAATAAAACCAATATTCGGTTAAAACAGACCCAACTCTTTTTTCATTTTTTGGTAAAAAAAAAAGGACCTAACTCAGCCTACAGATGATACATTTGAAAAATACGTAAAAGCTCAACCGACACATTAGAACAAAGTGGGCAGTTAACAATCAAGTCCAACAGATTAATTAAGCTATAGTAGATAGTTGAGAGCAGAATGAGAAGTCACCAAAAATACCACCAGTGCCACCAAATTGTGCTTGCATAGCAGGTGATATATTTAACTGGCCAAACCTAGTTGTCTGGAGCGGCAAAGATGAACAAATCATAGGGCTTTCACAGAAATTAAGGCATATCTCAAATTCTCATCTGAAGTTTACGAAAGCATCCACCGTCTTAGCACTAATCAAAAGGTTGAAATATTCTAACCAAAATCACTTCCTGTAAGAAGCCGATCTTTTAATATTAGCTTCACACTCTGTACGTAGAGATTCATCGAAACAAAAGAAGAAAAACAAACAATGTTGCCCAAAGCATCCACCATAACTAACTGGGTTTGACCAGTTGGCTAGAGCCCTTAGTCTCCATTTCGGAGGTTAAGAATTTAACTTTTGTCAAGTGCAAGAGTTGGTCGCAAATGATTTATTCTTTATGAAGACTCTATTTTTGGCATAGATGACTTGTTTTTGACTGGACCAAGAGAGGATTGGATAAGCCGAGGTGTGTGAGTAAGTTGGCCCGGATACCCTGACCGTTGAAGGAAAAAAAAAAAAATATATCTACCATTTCGTAGTACTAATTAAATGGTTGAATTATTCTAACCAAATTGATGTTTAATACAATTGATGCATCAAAGTGAAACTAGCGAGTCATGGTAAAATGGAAGATAAGGACAACCAGTACATTTTCTTGCAAGTTTGGTTCTAAAATGTCGTACAAATTAGTCCTTGTAACTATTGAATGTTTTGCATTGGCTGGAGATCAGGAGTTTTAGTATAAGCTCATTCACAAATTAGATACGTACATGTTTTTGCTGTAAAATGAAAAAACTAAAAAAAACCCCTATAACGTAATCATTTTATTTATGAAAGCCTTTTGCTCATTTTTTTTCAAATAATAGAGCTACATAATTCAAAGTTTAGAGAATTGTAATTTGTTTTAATCAACGCCTACAAAATAGAAAAAAATGGGTCATTTACAAACAAACAAATTTTAAATTAGTTAATAAAAAAGAAAAACCTAATGGAGTGCTCATACAACTGTTGGGCCAAATGAAAAATTAGAAAATATGGAAGTGAGCACCCCCCGGCCTCTCTCTCTCTCTCTTTAAAACAAGCAGCACCATGTCTCCTCCATGAACACTGCACTTCCGTTCATTGGTTCTGAACCAAACACTGAAATAAGATTTGGGGATCATATTGCTAGACACACAAACAAGGATTTGAACACTAATTTGTGTTTAAGTGAATAACTCTCATTTAATTATATAATTTTAGTGATAAGTTCTGTATGATTTTCCTATTTATATAACATTAATTACCCAAACACTTAAACAAATTATCAAATTTAGATCCTTTTCATTCTATGGTTAGAATGAAGATTTCTGTTCCATCAATCATGAGACCAGATAAAATCTAATAAAATATCTTGTCAAAATTATGTCGTTTCGTATTAAAATTTATTTTTTTATATATAATCACAAAATTATTTATTTTTAATTAATTTTTAAGTCAACTAATCTAACTTTTAATTTTTATTTTAGTTGATGTGTCTGCATCTCATTTAATGGGAGGGAGACCTCCATTCTTATCAACAAAATTTGACGGTTTTTGTCATCTGACTTTGTACAAAACAAAAAATCAAAAGATTTACTAGTAGGAATATACTTCGAAAAATATCCCAAAAAAGTTTGACGCGTTAAATGATTGATGTGTTATGAGGTCATGGCTCACCTCACCTCGTGGTGGATGAGCCGCCTCAGATTTCTATATATATCAGTGGCAAGAAGAAGAAAAGAAAGAGCAAAACAAAAAAGAGAAAGAAGGAGAGAGAGATAGAAGAGAGAGAGAAGAAAGAGAGAAAGCGGGAGAGAGACAGAAGAGATAGGAAAGAGAGAGAGAGAAAAAGAAGAGAGAGAAAAGAGGGAGAGAGAAAGAAGAGAAAAGAAAGGAGAAGAGAAAAAGAGAAGAAAGAAAAAGGCAAAAAGTGTAGGTAAATTATTTACATTCATTTCTATTGTTTCTATCTTTTGTATTATGAAAGCAATACATGGGTGATCAAGAAGATCTATCTCCAGTTCCAGAAGAACTATTTTATTATTCTATTTTGTCTTATAAAAGCAAGACATGCTTGGGTGATCAAGAAGATCTATCCCCATAGTTCTAGAAGAACGATTTAATAATAATTATGTGACAGTTCCAGAAGAACTCGTTTTATTATATACTGTGTTTTGCTTGCTGCAAATTTATTTAATTTATAACACGTTATCAGCACGAAGCTCTAAATACTTATATATTGGGAAAGTACTTCATTATATTAGTGAAGGTACTTCATTCATATTTTAATTCATGTATCTTTATTTTGAGTTCTTTACTGTTCACGCTTCACTTTATGGCAAAATTTATATTTATTATATAGTTAGTGAATAGTGATGCATAGTAGATGAATAGTGATGAATAGTAATTTTTTGAAACTTTATTTGTTTATTTCTCCCATACCGTAAATATTTGGCCTATGATGTTTATAGATCTGGAATCCTTATTTGAATACCTTTTCATAGACATGTGATTTGACTATATTTTGATGTCTAGATTGAAAGTTATAATATGGACAAAAAATAATACTATATATATTTATATATACGTATTATATATAATACTATGCAGCAATAGTGATTTTACTATTCATGCATAGTGTTAACAAATTAAATTTATTCGTTTCGGATGTGTGAGATTTTTAGTATATCGTGATTCTAAAACTTTGTTATCTTGTGAGTGTAGCATTCTGAAAATGTCAAATCTCGCAAAGCTAGAATTTACAGCTCTTGACATTTCAGGCAAGAACTATTTATCTTGGGTAGTTGATGCTGAGATCCATTTATGTGCAAAAGCTCTTGGAAACACTATAAATAAGGAAAATAACAAATCCCAGCAGGATCGTGCAAAAGCGATGATATTTCTTCGTTATCATATTCACGAAGAATTAAAAACTGAATACCTCACGGTAAAAGACCCACTGGTACTATGACAAAATTTAAAGGAGAGATATGAGCACCAGAAGACCATGTTTCTCCCCAGAGCTCGTTATGATTGGATGCACCTGAGGTTGCAAGATTTCAAATCTGTTAGTGAGTATAATTCTGCATTGTTTAAAATCAGCTCACAATTAAAATTATGTGGGCAAACGATTACTGATGAAGATATGTTAGAAAAAACATACTCTACATTTCATGCCTCGAATGTGCTCCTGCAGCAGCAATATCGAGAGCGGGGTTTTAAAAAATATTCAGAATTGATTTCATGCCTCCTTTTGGCTGAACAAAATAATAAGCTTCTTATGAAAAACCACCAGTCTCGCCCGACCGGCTCTACACCATTCCCTGAAGTGAATGCGGTCTCATTTTATGAACGTGGTCGTGGTCGTGGACGTGGCCGCAGTCGTGGACGCAGTAGAAATACTTTTCGTCAACGTGGGGGTTATCGTGGAGGTTATAACATTTATCCCTCTTCAAGTTCTCGAGTTAAGTATACTACACCACACCACCAGCAGTGGAACAACTTGTGGAACAACTCTGAAACAAAACAGGAAAAGGGAAAACGTTTACAGAATAAACCTCCCAAAAATTATGAAGATGTTTGTTACAGGTGTGGTATGAAAGGGCATTGGTCACGTACCTGTCGTACGCCCAAACCATTAGTGGATCTTTACCGAGCATCAACACATGATAAAGGAAAAAATGTTGAAATGAATTTCACAAACTTTGATGACTCAGTAGAAATCACTCATCTTGATGTGTCAGATTTCTTTGAAGATCCTAATGGAAAAATAGATCACTTAATTGGTGATGGAAATGTTCACACCAACTAGTTTATATTTTAAGGTTATTGTTATCTTGTGTAATATTTTTCTAAGCATGTTTCTGTTATATGAATGTTTTCGTTTTCTTATCAAATAAGCAATTTCATATTTTATAGAAACATGGAATCTACCAAAGCATTAATCGCTTCTAAGATGAACGATGGAGATATATGTTTAGTAGACAGTGCAACTACTCATACAATTCTTCGAGAGAAAAAATATTTTGTTAGCTTAACGTTAGCTGAAAATAACGTTAAGACAATATCTGGCAATACAAAATTAATTGAAGGTTCCGGAAGAGCCAATATATTGTTGCCAAAAGGAACAAAACTCTATATTGATAATGCTATGTATTCAACTAGAGCTACAAGGAATTTGCTCAGTTTTAAAGATATACGTAGCAATGGATATCATATAGAGACAACAAATAAAGATAATAAAGAATATCTTTACGTTACTTCTATTGTTTCATGCCAGAAGCAGATATTAGAAAAACTTGCTACCTTCTCTTCTGGATTATATTATACAACTATAAGAATTTTGGGATCACCTGAAGTGATGCACCAGAAGTGTTTTGACCCAAAGACTTTTATACTTTGGCATGATCGTCTTGGTCATCCAGGATCAACAATGATGCGTCGAATAATTGAGAACTCTCATGGGCATCCGCTAAAGAACCAGAAGATTCTTTTGTCAAGTGATTATACATGTCCCGGTTGTTCACAAGGAAAATTAATTGTAAGACCATCCCCGTCAAAAGTAATAGTTGAATCCCCAACCTTTTTACAAAGAATTCAAGGGGATATATGTGGGCTGATACACCCACCATGTGGACCATTTCGTTATTTTATGGTTTTAATAGATGCATCCACTCGATGGTCACATGTTTGCTTGCTTTCTACTCGTAATGTTGCATTTGCTAGGCTTCTTGCTCAAATTATCAGATTACGAGCACAGTTTCCAAATTATTCGATTAAGTCGATACGACTGGATAATGCTGGTGAGTTTACATCTCAAGCTTTTGATGATTATTGCATGTCCATAGGAATTGATGTTGAACATCCCATTGCACATACACACAAACAAAATGGTCTAGCTGAATCTTTTATCAAGCGCCTTCAGCTTATAGCTCGACCGTTACTTATGAGAACAAAATTACCTGTTTCTGCTTGGGGACATGCCATATTGCATGCTGCATCATTAGTCCGTGTCCGACCCACTGCTTACCACGAATATTCACCATTACAACTTGTTTTTGGTCAACAACCAAATATTTCCCATCTAAAGATTTTTGGTTGTGCTATCTATGTACCAATTGCGCTACCACAACGTACTAAGATGGGTCCCCAACGTCGACTTGGAATTTATATTGGTTTTGATTCTCCATCTATTATTAGATATCTTGAACCTTTAACAGGGGATGTATTCACTGCACGTTTTGCGGATTGTCATTTTGATGAAACACTTTTCCCTCCATTAGGGGGAGATAAAACGCAACTGGAAAAACAGCATGAGATTACTTGGAATGCTTCCACGGTATCTCATTTTGATTCTCGAACAAATCAATGTGAATCAGAAGTTCACAGGATTATTTATTTACAGACGATTGCAAATCAATTACCTGATGTGTTTACCGACACCAAGAAGGTAACAAAAGCATATATACCAGCTGCTAATACCCCAGCACGTATTGATGTCCCTGTAGGACAATCTGCTAATATAGCAGCAAATGAATCTCAAGCACGCATGAAGCGTGGGAGACCTATTGGTGCCAAAAACACAGTTCCTAGAAAGAGGAAGGTACAAATGCATAAGCAAGTCAATATTCCTGAAGAAACCACAGTAGCTAAACCTCCAGAAGAAGGAACTCCTGTAAAAGAATTCCCAGAAGAGAAACCTCCTGAAAAGATGTCCCCTGTAGAGGACAGTAATGAGATCTCAATAAGTTATGTGAATACAGGAGAAAAATGGAATAGAAATAAAATTGTTGTCGACAACATATTTTCATTTAAAGTGGCTCTTGCAATTACAAGAAGTAATGTAGAGAATGAACCACAGACAATTGACGAATGTCAACATAGAAGTGATTGGCCAAAATGGAAAGAAGTTATTGAGACAGAATTAAACTCATTAGCACAACGCAAAGTATTTGGACCCGTAGTCCAAACACTAGAAGATGTAAAACCGGTTGGATACAAATGGGTATTCGTGCGAAAACGAAATGAGAAAAATAAAATCTTGAGATATAAAGCGCGTCTAGTGGCATAAGGTTTCTCGCAGAGACCTGGTATTGATTATGATGAGACATACTCTCCTGTAATGGATGCCATTACGTTCAGATTCTTAATTAGTTTGTCAGTCTCAGAAGGACTGGATATGCGTCTGATGGACGTCGTGACAGCCTACTTGTATGGTGAATTAGATAATGATATATATATGAAAATTCTTGAAGGATTTAAAATGCCTGAAGCAACTAGTTCAAAATCTCGAAGCTTATATTCTATCAAGCTTCAAAGATCTCTGTATGGGCTAAAACAATCTGGGCGCATGTGGTACAATCGTCTTAGTGAATATCTATTGAAAAATGGATATGTGAATAATACAATTTGTCCATGCGTTTTTATCAAGAAATCAGAATCTGGATTTGCTATTATTGCCGTCTATGTCGATGATCTGAATCTTGTTGGAACTTCTGAAGAACTGACAACATCTGCTCGTTATTTAAAGAAGGAGTTTGAAATGAAAGATCTTGGAAAAACGAAATTTTGTCTTGGATTACAAATTGAGCATTTATCAAATGGAATTCTCATCCATCAATCTACATATACAGAAAAAATTCTGAATCGATTTTATATGGATAAAGCTCATCCATTGAGTTCTCCCATGATTGTCCGATCACTAGATGTACAAAAGGATCTTTTTCGACCTCAAGAAGAAGTTGAAGAACTCCTTGGTCCTGAAGTACCATATCTCAGTGCTATTGGAGCTCTTATGTATCTTGCAAATTGCACAAGATCCGATATTGCATTTTCTGTAAATTTATTGGCAAGATATAGTTCTGCACCAACTCAGAGACATTGGAAAGGGGTAAAGCACATATTCCGTTACCTCCGAGGAACAACAGATCTGGGTTTGTTTTATTCAAAGGGACCAGAATCAGAGTTAGTTGGCTATGCAGATGCTGGTTACCTCTCTAATCCACATAAAGCACGATCACAAACCGGGTATGTATTTACCTATGGTAACACTGCTATATCTTGGCGATCTGTGAAGCAGACACTAACTGCAACTTCTTCAAATCATTCTGAGATCATCGCAATTCATGAAGCAAGTCGAGAATGCATTTGGTTGAAAGCAATGATCCAACATATTCAAGATAGTTGCGGACTATCTTCAATCAAAGATACCTCAACAATATTATATGAAGATAATGCAGCGTGTATTGCACAAATCAAGGGAGGCTACATCAAAGGTGACAGAACCAAACATATATCGCTAAAATTCTTTTATGCACATGAACTCCAGAAAAACGGTGATATTGATGTCCAGCAGATACGTTCAAGTGACAACTTGGCAGACTTATTTACTAAAGCACTCCCAACTGCAACATTTGAGAAATTGGTACACAACATTGGCATGCGTCGTCTTAAAGCTATAAACAAGTAAAGCTATCAACTTCAACTTCATACCAGATGTATGAATGAGGGGGAGTCGTGCACTGTACTCTTTTTCCTTCGCCGATGGTTTTTCCCACAGGGTTTTTCTTGGCAAGGTTTTAACGAGGCAGTGTTAACGCATCCATACTAAGGTATGTTACGTAATATTACTGTACTCTTTTTCCTACGCTAAGGTTTTTTCCCATTGGGTTTTCCTAGCAAGGTTTTAATGAGGCAGTTGTAACATTTCCTAATATGTATTGCGGTCATCCAAGGGGGAGTGTTATGAGGTCATGGCTCACCTCACCTCGTGGTGGATGAGCCGCCTCAGATTTCTATATATATCAGTGGCAAGAAGAAGAAAAGAAAGAGCAAAACAAAAAAGAGAAAGAAGGAGAGAGAGATAGAAGAGAGAGAGAAGAAAGAGAGAAAGCGGGAGAGAGACAGAAGAGATAGGAAAGAGAGAGAGAGAAAGAAGAGAGAGAAAAGAGGGAGAGAGAAAGAAGAGAAAAGAAAGGAGAAGAGAAAAAGAGAAGAAAGAAAAAGGCAAAAAGTGTAGGTAAATTATTTACATTCATTTCTATTGTTTCTATCTTTTGTATTATGAAAGCAATACATGGGTGATCAAGAAGATCTATCTCCAGTTCCAGAAGAACTATTTTATTATTCTATTTTGTCTTATAAAAGCAAGACATGCTTGGGTGATCAAGAAGATCTATCCCCATAGTTCTAGAAGAACGATTTAATAATAATTATGTAACAGTTCCAGAAGAACTTATTTTATTATATACTGTGTTTTGCTTGCTGCAAATTTATTTAATTTATAACATGATGCACTATGGATCAAATTGAGATTTTTAAGAGTAGCACATTTAAATAGGCTTTATATATAAAACATGATACCTGAAGTTTTAAAATGAAACGAACAAAATGGGTGACAGGACGTGAGTGCACGCTGGCTCTTTGACTAGACCCCACACATTAGGAGAGAGTGGGCAGTTAACAATCATCAAGTCGACCAAATTAATTAAACAGAGTCCCTTTGTTTGTAGACTGAGAAAATAGAGTATAAGTAATATTATAAAATTATAAAGATAGTGATAAGTAATAAGAAATAGTTAATGTGATTGGAGATTACTTATACTACGTTTGGTTAAGATAAAATTATGATAGAATAAGTAATATTATTTTATTAAAATATCATATTAAAAAATAAAAAATTAATAAAAAATTAATTTTAAATTATAATATAGGTATTTAATATTATTTAACCTATTACAATAATAAAAGAAGGGTAAAAATATCAATTTTGAACTTATCCCAATAGAGAGAATAAGTAATACCACCTCCCCATGATATTACTTATCCCCTATTTTGAGGGATTAATAGTTTGGAGAGATGAATAATCCTCCATCACTACTTTTTTTTTTTTTTTTTTCTAAACATAGAATTAAGTGAGCCTAAAAAATGACATATCCAATCCCTTACCATATATCCTCTAACCAAACCGTGATGGTATTTGAGATCGGCATAATGACAAATATCAACACCAAATTGCGATTGCATATATTGAGGGTGATATATCTAGCCATAACCAAGTTGCTAGGACCAGCAAAACTGAGCAAATTAAGCATATGGCTTCCAGATCAGAAAGCCATGTCAAACTCTCCTGTGATGTGCAGGAGGATGAAGCATGTGCTTATGCTTTGCAATTGTCACTCTCTCACGTCTTGCCCACTGTCTTGATGCCGCGGTTGAGCTCGAGCTGTTGGATATAATTTCTCGAGCAGGCCCTGGCGCCTATGTACTGCCTTCAGAGATTGCTTCTCAGCTACCAACAGATAACCCAGAAGCTGCTTCCATGCTCGACCGCATGCTTCATCTCCTGGCTAGCCACTCTCTCCTCGCTTGCTCGACGAGCACAATGGAGGACGGGACGGTTGTGAGGCTATATGGACTCTCACCCGCTAGTAAATACTATGTTAAAGACCATGATGGGGGTTCATTGGCTTCCTTGTTCGCTCTCTCCCACCACCGAGCCTCCAGGGAAGTCTGATAAGTTATACCAAAATCTTTCCTAATGAGATTAGAAAAAGAAAAGCTAAATAAAAAATTAATTCTGGTTGTTTCAGATGATGGCCGTTACCATTGAACACAAAGAAAATAAATAGGGGTACTTACACTTTAACCCCTTATAGTTTGAATAAAAATCAGATGATCTCCTTATGATTTAAAAGTAAACAAGAGATATAAATTGGGCCTGAGGCGTATAGGCCGCCCTATCCCGGAGGGCCTAAGCCCTGTTCGAGTCCGACCTGAGCTAAGCCTAGCCAACCCTAGCTCGACCTCCCTATGGGCAGGCCTAGGCCCCACATCTGAAAGTCCGAGCTCGGCCCAAGCCCTGCCCTAGAGCCCGACCTTTGAGCCCGTGAACCTCCCCCGACTCTTTGAATTTGTCAAAAAGTCTTTCATTTTGTCAAATAGTCTTTCATGATTTAATAAAAATTTATAATTTTGTATTTCATTTTTTTAATCACGTTCATTAATTTTGTAAGTGTAATTATATAAATAATTTGCCTTATTAATTCATATTAATTATATATAATAAATGTAAGTGTAAAATTTTTGACATAAGTTCCAAAAAATTCAATATATAAGCTTAAATATAAAATTTCTAATTCATAGAATAGTAGTGTATTTTTCATATAATGAATAATTTTATTAGTTTATGCAAGTTTATTATAATTAAATTTAGTAGTTTTAAAAACATAATACTAAAACAACTTGGCCGAAGAGGCTTGGCCCACCCTCGACCAAACAGCCCGTTGAAGCCCTAAGCCCGAGGCCCAAGGCTGCCCCTAGGGTCATGGGATGGGCTTGGGCTTTCTATTTCAAATTTTGGCTAGACCTAAAATATGACGGGAGCCCGCTAAGCCCGGCCTACACTAGGTGGGCAATGGTCCAGGTCGAGCCTACCCGACCCAATTGACATGCTTAAGGTGAATACATAATCTACTTGTGGTTTAAACTTTATTGTAAAATGAATGGAAATAGTTAGACTTAATGGCTATTACATCACAAGGGTATTTTTATAATTTCATAACTTTAAAATTAAACATCAAAAAGACAATTTTGCTTTTTTATGTCAAAAGAAAGGGTTATCCTTCGCAAGAGTATTTTAGTATTTCACTAAATCTGATATGGTTCCATCCACTTTGCACATAAATTTAAACTATTAGGGGTTATGTACTCACTTTTGAATCATAAAGAGTTTATCTTATTTTCGCTCAAATTAAAAGGAGGTAAAGTGCAATTATCCCAAACAAATATCATTCGACTTCACTTCTAGATTACACCAAATATCATTTACACTAAAAGATACCATCATTGTTTACACTACATGATACCATATCAAAATTATATATATAGATACATGCATTAATTGCATCACAAAAATTTACGTTGATCCATTATCTGGTCGTGTTATTTTGGTCAATATCAATCATTCTAACTAGTGTATTGTAAAGGAAAATTCTCATGGCTTATTTAGAGAAATAAAATAAGCTTATATGTGGAAATCTGTTGATTACCAAAAGATTTTATGTTATTGCCTTTTATCATTTATTGCCCAATATTTTATCAAAATAAATCATTTTATAGGTTTTCTATTGAAACTTTAAATCCACTATGTGCGATTTCTTATAAAATAAAGAAAAAGGTTTCCTCCATCGAGTTCCAAGGTAGACATTACTTGACCAAATACAAGAATCAAGATCTAAAGTTCGAACATTAGTGTCAATATTATTACCTTTCCTTATGAATAGGGATATAGTGAAAATAGTGTCAATAGCAATAGATTGAAATATATAGTGAATTTTGTTTTCAAACAATACGCTTGAGGCGAATAAAACAAGCTACCAACAAGCTGCTAATAACAGATGTTAAACTCACTCTCAATAGGCTATATTAAATTAAGGGTTGATTATACTTATCCCATTGCAGTTTACACCCCATCCCACTTTACCCCCTAAGCTTTCAATTGTAACAATCAACTCCTTACACTTCTAGTTAAGTTGTAACGTCACCCTTCCGTTGAAAGCTGTTAGAGAATGTGATGAAAAATACTCATGTGCACATCACGTGTGGCTCTACAAAGGGCACAAAAAGTATTTTGGCTCAGACATATAATAATTATTGACATTAATGTAGATTAAAAAACATTAATATTAATTATTATGCAATTATAAAACTAAACGACACTTTTTATTTCTCTCCTAAAATCAAATCCAACCACCATCCACCTCCTCCTCCTCCTAGCATTCATCCATGGCAGAGACCACCTTGAGAATTCACACTTTTCTTCTCTCTAATCAAAGACCAACTTCATGACTCCAACAACCTGTCAATTCCCATACCCACAACTCACAAAATTACAAAGCTTAAAACCACCCAAAACTTCTATCAGTGGCAACCACTAGGACACTACATAACCCCAAAATGTAATCGCCCACGTCACAAGAAGAATCTAGCTACTGAAACAAAATAAAAAAAAATTTCATCTCTCTCTCTCTCTTCCAAAAATGTAAATGTATTATAATATTAATAGGTTTGGGTTTCTACATAGCGATTTGAATATAATTTGTGCTGTTTTAGTGAATTGTTTGTGTTTTTGGGATGTGGATTGTGGAGAATGAGATTTCGAAGGAGATGAGTAAGTTTTGAAGGATAAGGGTATGTGTTTAGAGAGAGAGAGAAAGAGCAAGCACTAGGTCTACTAGATTTAGAAAGAGAATGGGATAAAAGAGAGGGGGTGGCTTGGTTAGCAGTAGGGGTGACCGGGTGTGGCTAGTTTATGCTCTTCTTCCTTGTTTTTTTTGGATTGTATACATATATTTTATATATATACACATCACATCTGTAAGACATGATATTAAAATGGAGTAAATTACCTATTGTCTTCTTGAAAAACAAACACGTGATGATCAAGTGTTCATGTTCCGTCTATGGAACAAATGACATTCAATGGGAGAGTAACATTGCAATTTGACTAGAAGTATAATGGGTTAACTGTCATAATTGGAAGGACATGGGCAAAGTGGCGTGGGGTGTAAACTAGTGATAAGTGTAACTAACCTGTAAGCATCCCATTTTTGACCGCCCAGCAGTCTACAGTCCGTCCAGACTTGTATTCAAGTCAATGTGAATATATTTTGAGTCAAATAAACTTTTCAAGTCTAATCCCGTCAATCAAACCGCTTCGCGGGCCCACCAGGCCCAAATAGATGCAAAATAACCAAAATGCCCTTGGGGGTAATGTTTGGTCCAATTCCAACAGGCATATCTTTCCGAAGATGGTAAGTCCCCTTTTTAATTCTAATTCCAATTAAATTCGGCACACTTTTCAAAAAAGTTAATTCCTCAAGGTGGTAAGACCCTCCAATCCGGCACATTTCCAAGTGAACTCTTCGGAACGGTAAATCCCTTCAAACTCGTTGACCGAGACGAGACCCCAAGTCCATTAGATTGTAGAACGGTCCACCTTTGGCGCCTGTTAACCTGCTAATGCAGAAATGTTTGTTTCGGCATGCCTTTTGAGAAAGTTGATTCATAAGGCGCTAAGTCCATTTAGCAGCTTCCCGAGATCAGGCAGTCTCGGGAATGATCGCAAATCGTCAGAGTAACGGAAGTACTCGTAAATAGGTCGATATAGGGAATTGCCAACAAACCCCTGTATAACGGGACCACCGTCAGAGTGGTGGAAACACTCAAAACCTAGGTCAACACTGGTGCTTGCTAGCCCACTTTAGTGAAAAATGACCAAACTGCCCCTAAGGCCATTTTTCGGCATGTTTCTCGAGAAAGTACCTAAGTCCTTAGAACGATAAGTCCACCCTTTCAAGATCGTCTTAAAAGCAATCCGACATGATTAGGTGCCTTCTAGTCAGTTTCGAGCGAATTTAGAGACTTTCCGGTTAAGATGATCATTTTGCCCTTAGGCATCCGAATGCCCTGGGAACCACACCGGCTCTGGGTATCAAACCGGTAACCTCCCGAGAATGCTTCTTATAGTACTCTCAACCTTCCACTATCTTTCCGGGTTATTCCAAGTCAGTTCCGGTAAACCCGGTGTAAAATGACCGTTTTGCACCTAGTGGGCCGTTCGCCTTTTCCGACTACACCGGCTTTGGGTATCAAACCAGTAGCCTTTGGGAACATTCTAAATAATGTTTCCAAATTTCGAGTCTTCTTTCGGGATATTCTGAGTCCGTCCCGGCAACTTTTCGACTCGGTTGACCGGGACCGTTTTACCTCTAATGGCCCGGTTAACCCTTCCAAACACATCCTGCTATCATTTTTCAAGTCTATTACCTCTGGGACCCTATTCTAAGGGTTCCTGCCCTTTTCCAGCCTTCTAGGCCATTTCTGGTCCCTTAAATCCTCCCCGGACCTTCTGGAGCCACTCCTAGTGAAGCCAGGCTAAAAATTGCATAGTAGTCATTAGTACAAGTGCCCAAATCTTCTGAAGATACGTTGTTTGCCAACCTTAAAACTTTTCTAAGTGGCTGGCGCCACTAGTAGTGGCGCTAAGCCAATATTTGGCCTAGTGCCACTCCTAGTGGTGCCAGAAGGTTTTTTGGCCTGGCGCCACTACAACAGGCGCCAGGTTATTCCTCTCTTTATAAATACAGAGCCTCTTCCAACGTGAAAAAGGTCCGCAAACTCAGTCTAAAAACCCTACTTTTTGATACACAGAGCTCGTAGCCTCCCCAAACCCTAGTCTCCCTTAGGTTCTTTAAACCCTAGCCTCCATACACAA
Organism: Euryodendron excelsum; assembly: GCA_033060915.1. Lineage (NCBI taxonomy): Eukaryota > Viridiplantae > Streptophyta > Magnoliopsida > Ericales > Pentaphylacaceae > Euryodendron > Euryodendron excelsum. The sequence goes on from CM065391.1 coordinate 13,142,469, forward strand.
ACCCTAGCCTCCTATACACTCATACACACTATCATATACTCATACACTAGCCTCCAAAGCCTCCATTGAAGACTTAAAGTGTTGCAAAATGAAGCTCTCGAAGATCAAGATGAAGACTGAAGCGAAGACCGAAGCAAGGCGCGCAAAGCAAAGCAAAGTAAAGAAGATACAAAGTAGACTCTCTATTTAAGTTTACGCATCTTCCCCCTCTCTCTTCTCTCTCTGAACCCACTTGGGTTTTCTTCTATTTTAATCCCCCATCTTCTTCCCCCCCTTTCTTGCATGCTTGAAACAAGGGATTTCCCGGTCCATGTGTAGGATTAGGCTATTGGAGGGTCACCGTGTCGAGGGCTTTCTTTTAGTCTAACCGGAGACCACGTGGGTTCCGCCTCCTTGATTATGTGGTGAAGCCTTTAACCTTGTATGTTCATGACCCCAACTTGCATTGTGCATATCATAATCATGCCTCTCTCCAAAATCCGTTTTCAAACCTGTTTTCAAAACTTGCAATAATATCATTTTCAAAGTTTGTGTTAAAATCTTCTTTTTCAAAACTTGTTTTCAAAATCACAATCCTAAGGTGATTATAGCCTTTCCATGGCTAGGGTTGTTTTAGAAAAGTGTTACATGTAAAGTGACCAATACGGTCCATATTTTCAAATCCTCGTCGTTTTCAAAACCACTATCTTAAAGTGGTTCTAATCTTTTTATGGTTAGAATCACTTTAGGAAAGTGAGATATTTTATATACTTTCTAAAAACTCTCTTTTTAAATTTCTCCCTCTAAAAATCTCTTTTCTAACATACTTTCTAAAAACTCTCTCCAATCTTCTTTCCAAAATTGTTTTAAAAAACTCCTTCTAAAAATCTATTTTTCAAAAACTCTTTCCCAAAACACTCTCCTCAAAGTTCACTTTCTAAAAACGCTCCTTAAGTTTCCTTTCTAAACAACTCTTTCTAAAAATTTGTTTCCAAAAACTCTCTCAAAGTGTTGCTTTCTAAAAACTCTCTTCAAAACTCACTTTTTAAAAACTCCTCTCTAGGATTTCCTCCCCAAAATCTCCCTTTCTAAAAGCTTACTTTCCAAAAATCTCTTTTCTTAGAGCCCAAGTCCAACCCTAGAACCCACAATTAGGAAACCTTAATTTCCTTTCTCAAAAACATGATTTTTAATCTTGCCTTAAAACCTAGGTTTCCAAAATCTCCTTTTTTACATCTAAACCATAAGTTTCCAAAGCCCCTTTTCTACGTCAAAACTATAGTCTCCAAAATTTAGGGTTTCTAAAACTTCTCTTTCCAAATCTATGTCAAATCCAATCTTCTCTTTAAGAAACCAAATCCAATATCCCTTTAGGAAACCAAATCCAATCTTTCCATTTAGGAAACTAGATCCAATCCTCCGTTTTTGGAAACAAAATCAAAACCCATCTTTTAGAAACAAAATTCAATCCCTTGTTTTAGGAAATAGGAATCTCAATCCTTCATAGTCTAAACCTTTCCTAATTCAAATCATTCCTAATCTCATACTTTCCTAAACCTTAAGTTTCCAAAACTTAAAACATTTAAATCTTTCCTTAAACTTTAAGCTTCTAAATCTTTCTTAATTCAACCCTTTCCTAGTTCCATCACTTTCCAAATCTTAACTTTCTAAGTATAAATCTTCAAATCTTTCTTAAACTCAAACCTTTCCTAATTTCAAGAATTTCCAAAACTCAAACTTTGAATCTTTCCAAAATTCTAAACTTTCCTAAACTTCAAATCTTTCTAAATCTAAAACTTTCTAAACTCAAAACTTTCTTACTTTCAAAAATTCTCTATTTGAAAACATTCTAAATTTAGAACTTTCCAATTTCAATACTTTCTTAAAATGAAAACTTTCCTATTTCAAAACTTTCCTAAACCAAAACTTTCCCAAGTCAAAACTTTCCTAAAATAATTCCTTCCTAAAACCAAAACTTTCCTAAAACAAAACTTTCCTATATCGAAACTTTCCAAATTCGAATCATTCCTAAATCCAATCTTTCCCTAATCTTCCAAGTCCAATATTCGAATCAAATCTTCCTTAAACCTCAAGTCTTTCCTAAATCTTATCTTTCCTAATCTCAATCTCTTTAAAACAAGTCCAAATCTTTCTTCTAAGTTCTATCTTTCCAAATCAAAGTCCAATATTTCTAATTCCAAATTCCAATTTTCAATATTCTATTCTAAGTTCAAATCAAATCCTTCTTCAAATCAAAATCTCTTTTTCCAATCAAACCTTCTATTTTTTATCGGACTCTTGTCCGAATTATGACTGACCTGATTCCTTAAAAAGGACATGTAGGCAACCCTCCTAGGTGCGGTCACAACCTTTTTTCAAATTTTCATTTCCACAATCTTTTTCAAGTTTCTAATTCCATAATCTATTTCAAACTTCCAATTCCAGATTTCTATTTTCAAATCTCTATTTTCAATCTCCAAAACTTTCTTTCAAAATCAAATCTAGCTCTTCAAATCTTTTTTCAAATCAAGTTCTTTTCAAATCTATTTCCAAATCTATTTTCAGACTCTTTTTTTTTGTAATTGCATATCATGCATCATTCTTTTCAAAATTGTTTTCTAAAGTGGATAGGATTGGACATTTGTTAGTTGAAGATTCTCATAGGTGAATCTAGGGTGAATAGACATGTAGGTACCGCAAGGGCGGGGTAGGGTGATGGCTTAGTGCGTCTTTCCTACACGTAACCAACCTCCGAACTTATATCACTGTTTTCAAAGACCAAAATGGAGTTATTTTCCAAAAAGGGCTTAAGTATTTTCCAAAGGTTACCAAACAACCTGTTTTCTTAAAAACCCTCTCTTGAGGAGGTATTTTCAAAATTCTTTTCAAAAACCCTAGGTGTAGTCTTTAGATTGTGCTTAGTTTTTAGGTGACCTAATTCACGTTAATCAAGTTAGGTGGCGACTCCAAATGTTTTCTAAAAGTCCTTTATTCAAATCAATTTTCAATTCAAACCTAGTCACACTTATTCTTCTAGGAGGGTGAGTTCTAACGAGAGAGTACAATATTTTTCTTGCTTGTGTGTGTATTCCTCGAGTGCGAAAAATCTGGGCACGACATAACCCTTAAATAAGATTTTTTTTTAGACAACAAATTCATTGAGGAAGATGATTACATGGGAACAGGGAGAAACCAAGACTAACTAAGCAAAATAAGCTTAGTAGAAAAGGACTCAATAGCCAAAACACAAGAGAAAGGAAAAACAATATTGGCAAGGTGCCAACTATAAGGATTAGCAAGTAGGCCAACTACATACACCTTTTATGCAATAGAGAAAATCACTAATGCAAAAATTAGCCTTTTGAATCCTTGCCGTAATCCAAAAGACTGTGAGCAATTTGATATCATCAGCAACCTTACAGTGATCGATGTTGGAGTGATTAAATATGTTGTAATTCCTAGATAACTATAGCTTCCATATCACAACCACAAACTAGGAGTGCTAGATGGACTTCTTTAGACTGTTATACTTGAGATCAAACCAATAGTCCATATGGGCCTTTAGACTTTTTGAACACACCCATTTCAACCCCCACCACTTCAAGACTGCAAACCACACTTGCCATGAAAATAAACAAGATAGCAGGAGGTGATCAGTTGATTTTAGGGCTAACTTATAAAAGGGGTGGAGGATATCAGAGCTTGGAGGCAGGCATGATCTTTCTGATAACAACACCTTGGTTTTTATTCTACCTAGCAGGGATAGTAAACAAAAGAACAATGATTTTGAAGGTGGCTTTATGTTCCATAAAAAGAAGCATTTGGACTTAGATAACCCTTTTCCTTCTTCAAAAGCAGTGTAGAAAGACTTACAAGAAAAAAAACCCTTTGTATTAGGTAGCCAAAACATGGAGTCTTTGAGATTAGGATCAGGAGTGGCTTGGAGAAGAGATGATTTTAGGTCTGCAACACTCTCAGCTTCCCACAGGAATAGATTCCTTCTGAATAGAAAATTCCATGACTTATCTTCTAGATTGAACATGGACTTAATGCAAGCATCTTTCTGTGTTGAAAGACAAAACAGCCTTGGAAATGAGAGATTCAAAGGCTTATTTCCCAACCAAGAGTCATACCAGAACCTAATAGTCTTCCCAGATCCCAGTTTGAGCTAGATATTAGAGGGTAAGTTAGAGGATAGAGCATCCTTTTTACTTCCAATAGATAAAATATCAAACCAAATTTTTGAGCACTGGTTCTTGGGAGTTTCCTTTAGAACCCAATCCTTTGGGGACATTCCATACTTTGCAGCTACAAGTCTTCTCCATAATGCTTGTTTCTTAACCCAAATCTCAACCACCATTTTGCAAGAAGGGAGTGATTCTTGGTTCTCAAGGAAGGAATGTTTAAACCTCTAAACTTCTTGCTAGATGTAACTATGCTCCAATGAACACACCTAATTTTCTTCTTTGCATCTTTATCCCCCTAAAGAAATTTCCTCTATAGCTTTTCTAGATCTACACAAACTTTCTAAGGTATCTTGAAGAGTGACAGGTAAAATACTGGAAGGTTTGAAAGAGTTGCATTAATCAGAGTAATTCTTCCCCCCATGGATAGTTGTTTCCAATTCTAGCAAGTTAATCTTTTCCTAAAAGATTCTATCACACTAGCCCAAGATTTTGATGACCTTGGATTGGCACTCAACTTTAATCCAAAATATTTCATGAGGAGATTGACAGGGTTACATTTGAATAAGGTTGCAACTTCATTTAGGAAGGAGTTTTCCACTCCAACACCACTTACTAGATACTTTCTAAAGTTTATCGTGAGATCTGATAGCATCTCAAAACATCTTTAGGCTGTTTTCCAAGAGATGAGTTATTGTAAGTCAGCTTTACAAAACAGGATGGTATCATAGGCAAATTAAAGGTGTGTGATTGAGAGTGCATTTGATGCTTTTGATCCAATTTCAATTCCACTAATGACCCCTCTCCTTTTTGCTCTTTGAATCGGCATATTAAGACCCTCTACTGCAATGATGAATCACCTTGCCTAAGTCCTTTTGTGACTTTAAACTCCTTTGAAGCAGAGCCATTTATACAAATTGAAATGGAGCTTGAGGATAAGCATTCCATTATCCAATTGCATCAGATAGGACTAAATCCCATACACACCATAATATCCAATAAATATGCCAAGTTTTCTAAGTCAAAAGCCTTTTCAAAATCCAGCTTCAACAAAAATTCTGACTTCTTATTCCTTTTCCAGTCATTAATAATTTCATTTGCCATTAACACTCCATCCAAAATTTGCCTTACTTTGATGAAGGCAGATTGGGAATCACTAATGATTTCATGTATAACTAACTTTAACCTCCCAACTAAGGTTTTAAACAATATGTTATACATAGACGAATCAAACTGATGGGTTATAGTCAAACAGGTTATCAAGAAATTCACTTTTGGGGACCAAAGTTAAAAATGAAGCATTTAAACTACTTACCAATTTCCCGTTGGAGTGAAAGTCATTCATAAATTTCAAGACATCCCCTTTTAAGATTGGCCAAAATTTCTTTATGAAATTAAATTCGAAGCCATCAGGGCCAGGAGCCTTACTACCATTGTAGCTCTTTGATTGCTTGCCACACCACCTCCTTAAAGAAGCATAGCTTTGTCGCGCCCCAATTTTTGGAACCCAGTCCTCTTGGCTTAGGAAAAAGCACGGTGCTCTCTCATTAGAACTTATCTTTTTAGAAGGGCGAGTGGAACTAGGTTTGAATTTGAAAACATAATTTGATTTAAGGGCTTTTTGGAAAAAATAGGAATCGCTATCAAACATAGTTAAAGATGTGTTAGGTCACCTAGAAACTAAGTGTAATCTGAGGACTAAACTTAAGTTTTTTGAAAAAGTTTTAAAAATGTCCTTCTCAAGAAATCTTTTAGAAAAAGGGTTAGCAACTTTTTGAAAATGTTTGTGAAGCCCTTTTGGAAAACATGACTCCAGATTGGTCTTTGAAACTAGAAATCTACAATCCGAGGGTTGGTTACGTGCAGGGAAGATATCCTACGATCATCACCCTACCTCGCCCTTTCAGTACCTACATGTCTAATCACCCTAATATGGACAACCTTGGAAATTGTATTTAATGTATCACTTTTCTTTGGAATCCCTAACTATAAAAGGGTTAGGGACACTTTCGGGGTTGTGAGTTCTTGAAAATATTTTGAAAATAGTTTTTAAAAATTTTGAGTGTCTAGTCATTTTAGTTGAGACAAGTTTAAGAGAACTTCTTGGAAGCATCTTTGAAGATAGAGTATAGGAATGTTTGAAAAGGTTTTGGAATTGATTTTTGAAATCTCAAGAGAGTAGGATGTTTTTGAAAGTATGTTATGAAGATGATTTTTGAATTGAGCGATTATTTAAAAGGGGTCTTTGAATTGGAGCCTTGAAGTTTACTAACTTAGGTTGGGTTGACCTAGAGTTAACTAACTCGGGTTAGGTTAACCTAGGGTTAACTAACTTGGGTTAGGTTAACCTAAAGTTGGACAACTAGGGTCAAGTTAACCTAGGGTTTTGACATAGTGGTTTTGGAAAGGTTGTTTTATGCGTGAAACTTGAATGTGTGCTTTGAAAACCATTTATGAAAACCACTTAAGTGAGTGTTGGGTTCATATGGTTGGTATGTAGAAGCTACTCAAGAGAGGGTTGCCTTAGAACCATTTCAACCACTAACTCAAGAGAGTGAAACTTGTGAAAATCAATATTGAGTAGATGGTTTTGAAGACTTCTTTGATTGGAAATTAAAGAGAGTGGACCTTTGAAAATTATTTTTGGAAAGGAGGTTTGCCCAACCACTTTTTAAGAGGTTAAAAACCACTCTAAAAAATAAAGGTTCACATGGTTGATTTGAGAAAAATCACTCCAAAGAGGACTCCATATGACCATTTTAACCACAATATTTAAGAGAGCAAAACTTATAAAAAGCAAGATGAAAATGGTCGTTTTGAAAAATCATTTTTATACAAATTAAAGAGAAGGAAAGTTGGAAAACCCTTCTTGAAGGGGGTTGTTTTGAAAACCATTTTTGGAGTGTAGAAAACCAATTCTAATGAACTAGGGTTCATATAATCGAGATGATGGGAAAACCACTCAAGAGAGGGTTCCAAGGGACCATTTCAACCACAAGGCTCAAGAGAATGGATTCCTAAAAGTCAATATAGAAGAGAAGGGTTTGAAAGCCAATTTTATGCAACATGAAATGTAAAGAAATACAAGGATGCAAAATAAAGTCAAGGTGCTTAAAAGGGGGATTTTCTAAGATGTGAAAATTGAGGGTTTGACCTAGGCTTTAAGGCACCAACTCCTAAAACCATTTTTAAGAAAACACTTAAATATGGAGTTTGAAAAAGACATAGAAATGAGATAATGAAGGTTTCTGAAAAATGATGATGAACATGAAAATTGGGCTAAGCATGCCATACATGAACATGGTAACCATATGTATAGAGAGGTCATGAAATCATACAAGGCTATAGGCCACACCAAATTACAAGGTGCTCCAAGGCCATGCCATCTTAAAGTTGGCTAGTGAGAGATCTCCCTACATGGTGGTTCTTACAAGCTTTCCTTTAGGCATGAACTAGGAGCTCTCTTGTTTCAAGCATGTAAGAAGGGGGCGGGGTAGAAGATGGAGGTTTAAAACAGAGAATAGCCTAAGTAGGCTAGGAGGGAGAAGAGAGGAGTGAGAATGAGAAAAATGTAAAAGAGAATACCACCTTTGCCTTCAAAGCATTTTTAAGCTTCCATAGATGTCTTGTCTTGAACTTGAATGGCCTTAGGGAGGCTTGAAGGGGCTAGAAATGGCTCTTCAATAGCATTGGAGGCCTTGTAGGTAGAGTGTATAAGCTAGAGAGAGGTTGAATCTAAGTTAGTTGCTTGGAGAGGTGTATATAGAATTTCGGAGTTCAGAGGCTATTTTTGCAGAGCTTCGCTACTGTTTTTTGATTCTGGAATATGCAGAGGGAGAGGCCTATGTTTATAGGCAAATTGGTGAGACCTGGCACACGTAGCACATCCGCCTGGGCAATTTTTACCCTAGCGTATGTTGTACATGTGCCAGTACTGTTCCACTGTTTGAACGCCATGGGGCACACTTTGTATTAACTCAACTTAGGGAGTAAGCAAAGTTTTGATCGATCTGATCAAAATTTGAGCGTATGTACATACGCTCCATCACTGGGAATTTTTGTTTAAACTTTGCCTCGATAATTGTGCAATCTGAAAAAGATTCAAAAAAATCAGTTACGTCTATGATGTTCTCCTATTGTTTCTCAAGGACTTGAAATTTTTAGGGAGCTTGAAAGGTGTCTGGAAGAGTGAGATATTGTCTCAGGAAGCGTGCATAAAAACACACTTTTGCAGAGCGTCTGTGATATGCTATATGGATATTCAAAAGTAGCCGTTTTTTAGCCACGTGATCGAGGCCTTCGGGAAGCGATCTCTTCGATCAGATTGTACCAATGGAAAGTACATTGGAAATACTTCCAGGAATTCCCTAATTTACGCATTTCTAAAGTCATTCGACAGTGTGTTATAATTAGGGAATTGGAGAAAAAAACAAACCTTGGCGGAGGGGCTGTGAAACACTCTACGGGTTACTTAAAGTGGCAATTTTTGGGCCATGCAATCGGGGGTTTTGGGAAGTGATCTATTCAATCGAGTTGTATTGATGGAAAGGCCTATGGTCAAGCTTTTGGAAATTTCTTGATTTATGCATTTTTCAAGTCATTTGACGATGCGTTATAACCTGGGAATTAGGAGGAAAAGACAACCCTAGCGGAGCGTCTGTGAGACGCTCCAAGGAACTTTCGTTGAGTTAGAAGTGTTTAGTGTCACGGGACTCATCTTGGATTGAACAGGGGCATGTGATAGGATCTGCTGGTTCGGTACCCAAAGTCGGTGCGGTTTTAGGGCACGCTCGGGCCATTAGGGGTAAAATGCTCTTTTTGACCAAAATTTGTCAAAAAGGGTTAGGTTTGATTGGAGTGGCATATTAAGCGTGCCGGATTGTTCGAGTATGGTCCTGAAAGATGTTTTCACTGTTTAGTGGGATTTGTACTGTGTTAGGGTCCCCATGGGCAAAACAGCCGTTTTGACTAGAGTTGACCAGAATGGGAGTGGCATTGGTTAGGATGGCGTATTGAGTACACCTAGCCGCTTAGGAACATTTTGGAACGGTGGACTTATCGTATTGAGAGATTTTGAACTTTCTCAAAGACGTGCTTAGAGGCCCAAGGGGTAGGCTTGGTCATTTTTCATCGAGTCAAGCTAGCAGGCGCCGATGTTGACCTAGGTGTTGGTTCCCAAGATTGCCTGATCTTGAAAAGCTACTTGTGCGGTGTTGGTCCTTGGTCCCTGAGACCACCCGGTCTTAGAGAGCTACATGTAGGATGGTGTTGGTCCCTGAGATTGCTTGGTCTTGGAGAACTACCAGATGACGAACATTCTACATTGGCGGGCTAGCAAGCGCAAGAAGTGAATCATCTAAAATTCGATAAGGTGTTGGTCCCCGAGATCACCTGATCTTGGGAAGCTATTTGGATATCGTTGGTTCCTGAGACTACTGAGTCTTGGAAAGTTGCCTAGATGGCATTGGTCCCCGAGACCGCCCGGTCTCAAAAAGCTTCTTGGAGTGCCTAAGGGAAATATGGTCTTTTCAACTTCAATTGGGCTTTATAGGCTTGGGAAGCGGCCAGTTGATTGGATTGGAGTTTGAAAGAGTTGGCTTGGTCTCGTATGTGTTGTGCTGATTGAAACTAGATCCGGTTGGTGTCGCGCCCAGATTTTTCGCACTCGAGGAATACTCACCCAAGCGGGAAAAATGCTGTACTCTCTCGTTATAACTCACCCTCCTAGAAGAATGAGTGCGACTAGGTTTGAATTGAAAAATAAGTTTGAATAAAGGGCTTTTGAAAAAGATTCGGAGTCGCCACCTAACTTGATTAAGGTGAGTTAGGTCACCTAAAAACTAAGCATAGTCCGAAAACTATACTTAGGGTTTTTTTGAAAAACGATTTGAAAATATCTCCTCAAGAGAGGGTTTTTAAGAAAACAGGTTGTTTGGCAACCTTTGGAAAACATTTAGCCCTTTTTAGAAAAATAACTCCTTTTGGTCTTTGAAAACAGTGATTCTAGGTTCGGAGGTTGGTTACGTGTAGGGAAGACGCACTAAGCTATCACCCTACCCCGCCCTTTCGGTACCTACACGTCAATCTACCCTAGATTCACCTATGAGAGTCTTTAATTAACAAATGTTCAACCCTATTCACTTTAGAAAAACAATGTTTGAAAAATATGATGCATGATATGCAAGTGCAAGATGAGAGAATTGGAAAATAGAAATTGATTTGATTTGAAAATAGATTTGAAGAAATAGAATTGAAATTGAAAAGTTCGAAAGTAGAAGTTTGAAAATAAAAATTTTGAAAATTTAAAAATAGATTGGAATTTGAGATTTGAAAAGATTTTGGACACCGCACCCATGAGGGTGGAATTAAAAGTTTGAAAAGTATTGTGACCGCACCTATGAAGGTTGCCTACGTATCCCTTTAGGGGAATCAGGTCAGTCGTAGTTTGGACTGGAGTCCGATTGAAAATAGATTGATTTGAAGAGAGAGATTGGATTGGAAGAAAGAAATTGAATTGAAAATTGGATTTGGTTTGAGATTAGAAAAAGGAGATTGGAAATTGAAATTGAGAAGATTAGACTTGCTTTGGAAAAACTTGGTTTTGGAAAGATGGAGGTTTAGGAAACCTAGACTTAAGAAAGATGAGACTTAGAAAAGACTCAAGAGTTTACGAAAGATTAGATTTAGGAAATGTTCGACTTAGGAAAGTGTCATTTTTGGAAAGTTTTTGAATTAGAAAAGTTTTGAATTTAGGAAAGTTTTAGGTTTAGGAAAGTTTTGAAATTGGAAAGTATTGAATTAGGAAATGTTTTGAATTAAGAAAAGTTTAGTTTGAGAAAGGTTTAGAATTTGGAAAGTTTCAAATTAAGAAAGTTTTGAATTTTGGAATGTGTGAAAAAAAGGAAGTTTTGAATTTGGAAAGTTCTGAAAACAAGGAAGTTTTGAAAATAAGAAAGTTTTGTTTTGAGAAAGGTTTGAAAAAGGAAAGTTTTTGAATTAGGGAAGTTTTGAAATAGGGAAGTTTTGAAAAGTGGAAAGTTTCGTTTTAGGAAATGTTTGAATTAAGAAAGTTTCAACTTAAGAAAGTCTTGAATTTAGAAAGTTTTGAGTTTAGAAAAGTTTTAGATTTGAGAAGATTTTGAAGTTTTGGAAAGTTTAGAATTTAGAAAGTTTTTAGGTTTAGAAAGATTTAACTTAAAAAGGTTTCAAATTTAGAAAGTTTTGAATTTGGAAAGATTTGAAATTTAGAAAGTTTAAGATTTAGAAAGTTTTAGAGTTTTAGAAAATCTTGAGATTAGGAAAGGTTTAAGTTTAGGAAAGATTTGAAAATTTAGATTTGGAAAGTTAAGATTTGGAAAGGGGTAGAATTAGGAAAGGGTTGAATTAGGAAAAGTTTTGAAAGTTGAGTTTTAAAATTTAGGGAAGATTTTTATGTTCAAGTTTTGGAAACTTAAAATTTAGGAAATGAGAAGTTTAGGAAGGAGTTGAATTAGGAAAGGTTTGGATTAGGAAAAGATTGGATGTTGTTTCAAAAAGAGGAGGTTTGATTTTGTTTCCAAAAACGGACGATAGGATCTAGTTTCCTAAACGGGAGGATTTGATTTGGTTTCCTAAAGAGAAGATTTGATTTGACAAGGATTTGGAAAGGGAGATTCTAGAAACCCTAGATTTGAAAAATTCTAGTTTTGACGTAGAAAATAGGTATAGTTTTGATGTAGAAAACGAGAGATTTTGAAAACCTAGGTTTGGGGCAAAGTTTGAAAATCATGTTTTTGGAAAGAAAATTAGGGTTTCCTAATCGTGGTTTCTAGGGCTTGACTTGGGCTGTAAGGAAAGAGTTTTTTGGAAAACGCGTTTTTGGAAATGAAAGTTTTCTAGAAGGGAAATCCTAGGGAGGAGTTTTTGGAAAGTGAATTTCGAAAGAGAGTTTTTGAAAAAAGATTTTAAAGAGAAGGAGTTTTGAAAAGTGTGTTTTTAGAAACGTAGATTTTAGAAGGAAAATCCTAAAGGGGAATTTCTAGAAGGAAAATTTTAGGAAGAGAGTTTTTTAGAAAGATTTTTGGAAGAGGTTGTTGGAAAGAGTTTTTAGGAAGGTGAATTTAGGGAGTGTTTTTAGAAAGTGAATTTTGAGGAAAAGATTTTGAAGAGGATTGAAAAAGAGAGTTTTGAAAAATAGATTTTAGAAGGGAGTTTTTGAAAACAATTTTGAAGAGGAGAGTTTTAGGAAAGTATGTTGAAAAAGAGATTTTTAGGAACAGATTTTTGAAGAGAGAGTTTTTGGAAAGTATAAAAAACATCTCACTTTCCTAAAGCGATTCTAGCTATAAAAGGGCTAGAACCACTTTAAGAAAGTGGTTTTGAAAACAAGGTTTGAAAATATAGACCAAAAGGCCACTTTTAATATAACACTTTCCTAAAGCAACCCTAGCCATGGAAAGGCTATAATCACCTTAAAATTGTGGTTTTGAAAACAAGTTTTTGAAAAAGAGATTTTGATGCAATTTTGAAAACAAGTTTGAAAACGTTTTGAAAAACAACTTTTGAAAACGGTTTTTGGAAGATGCAAGACTATGATCTGCACAATGCAATTTGGGGTTGTGAACATACAAGGCTAAGGCTTCATCACATAATCAAGGGGGCCGGACCCACGTGGTCTCTGGTTAGACTAGAAGAAAGCCCCCGACACGGTGACTCTCCAATAGTCCAATCCTACACATGGACCGGGAGTCCCCTTGTTTCAAGCATGCAAAGAAAGGGGGGGGAAAGAGATGGGGGATTAAAATAGAGAAAACCCAAGTGGGTTGGAGAGAGAAGAGAGAGGGGGAAGTGCAAAAAATTAAAGAGAAAGCCCACATTGTATCTTCTTTAATTTGCACGCCGTGCAGTCTTCGATCTTCGGTCTTCGGTCTTGATCTTCACCTTCAGTCTTCAAGGATTGTCTTCAAGCTTTGGATGGCTGCTCTTCAAGTCTTCAAAGGGTGGTTGAAGGCTAGTGTATGAGTGTATGGGGGAGTGTATGAGTGTATAGGAGGCTAGGGGTTGTGTATAGTGGCTAGGGTTTGGAAAACCTAGGGAGGCTAGGGTTTAGGAGGTGCTCGAGCTCTGTATATCGAAATATAGGATTTTTAGGTTAAGTTTGCAGACCCCTTTCACGTTGAACGAGGCTTTGTATTTATAGAGGGAGGACAAACCTGGCGCTTGTTGCAGTGGCGCCAGGCCAAATTATACACTGGTGCCACTAGTAGTGGCGCCAGACCATTTTTTGGCTTGGCGCCACTACTAGTGGTGCCAGCCATTTAGGAAATAATTAAGGTCGGCAAGCAACGTATCTTTGACTAGATTTGGGCGCCTGTACTAGTGACTACCATGTAAATTTTAACCTGGCTTCACTAGGAGTGACTCCGGAAAGTCCGGGAATGATTTGAAGGAGTCGGGAATGACCCGGAAGGCCGGAAAGGAGCAGAAACACTTAGAACAGTGTCCTAGAGGTATTTGACTTGAAAAATGAAGATAAGGTGGGTCGGAAAGGTCAACCGAGCCTTTAGGGGCAAAACGGTCAATCGGACTAGGAAACTACCGGGATAGACTCGGACTGTCCCGGAAGAAGACTTGAGATCTAGAAACATTATTTAGAATGTTCCCAAAGGTTGCCGGTTTGATACCCAGAGCCGGTGTGGTCGGAAAAGGAGATCGGCCCACTAGGGGCAAAATGGTCATTTTGTACTAGGTTCGCCGGAACTGACTCGGAATGGTCCGAAAAGGTAAAGAAAGGTTGAGAACACTATAAAAAGTATTCTCGGGTCATTACCGGTTTGATACCCAGAGCCGGTGTGGTCGGAAAAGGAGACCGACCCTCCAGGGGTAAAACGGTCATTTTGTACCGGGTTGGCCGGAACTAACTCGGAATGGTCCGAAAAGGTAAAGGAAGGTCGAGAACACTATAAAAAGTATTCTTGGGACATTACCGATTTGATACCCAGAGCCGGTGTGGTCGGAAAAGGAGACCGGCCCTCTAGGGGCAAAACGGTCATTTTGACTGGAAAAGGTCCAAAGGGTAATTTGGTCCTTTTTCACCAGAGTGAGCTAACAGACACGGGTGTTGACCTAGGTTTTGAGTGTTTCCGCCACTCTAACGGTATGAGTATTTCCGCTACTCGGACGGGGTTGATGATTTGTGAGTATTTCCGCTACTCAGACGGGGTTGAGTATTTGGGAGTATTTCCGCTACTCGGACGGGGTTGATGATTTGTGAGTATTTCCGCTACTCGGACGGTTCTGTGAGTATTTCCGCTACTCTAACGGTTCTGTAAGTATTTTCGCTACTCTAACGGTTGAGTATTTCCGCTACTCTTAACGGTTTTGTGAGTATTTCCGCTACTCTAACGGTTTTGTGAGTATTTTCGCTACTCTAACGGTTGAGTATTTCCGCTACTCTAACGGTTCTGTGAGTATTTCCGCTACTCTAACGGTTCTGTGAGTATTTTCGCTACTCTAATGGTTGAGTGAGTAGTTTTGCTACTCGGACCGTCTCGAGGAATAAACTGTCTCGAGAGAGGGATTGGAATTGAAATAAGAAAGGACAATGCCCCTAAGGGCATTTTGGTCATTTTTCCTTCATTTGGGCCTGAAAGGCCCGTGAAGCGATGGAAAGATGGAATTTGAACCTAGAGAATTGGTTTTGATTGGAATATGCCCACAATGACTTGAAAACAAGTCTGGACGGAGTGTAGACTGCCGAGCGGTCAAAAATGGGGTGCTTACAGTTGGGTCAGAGATTGTTAAGCGGGCAAAAAAGGGGTGCTTACAGGTATCCCTCTTTTTTTGTCTTTACTTGTCGAAGGCAGAAAAATAAAAAGGAAGGATCCCATGTTGACTGTAAGGCAATCGGAGGGACCGGATATAATGTATTTTGAAATCTGGGGTTTGAGTTTTGAAGTTTTAAAGTCAAAGTGTTTTGGGTGTAGGAGAAAACTTAAAATCAAATCTCCTTTTGACAGAGAAAGCTTGGAAACCGAATCTACTTTTTTGAAGGCAGCTCAGAAAACCTAATTTGTTTTGTCGAAGGAAGTTCGAAAACCTAATCAGCTTTTTTGGAGGAAGCTCAGAAATCCAATCTGCTTTTTCGGAGGAAACTCTGAAACCCAATCTACTTTTAACGGAGAAAGTTCAGAAACACAATCTATTTTTCGGAGAAAGTTCAAAAACCCAATCTACTTTTTCGGAAGAAGCATGAAAACCCAATCTGCTTTTCGAAAGAAGCTCGAAAACCCAATCTACTTTTTCAGAGGATGCTTAGAAACCTAATTTGCTTTTTCAAAGGAAGCTTAGAAAAACCTAATATGTTTTTGCGGAGGAAGCTCTGAAACCCAATCTACTTTTGACGAAGAAAACTCAAAAACTTAATTTGCTTTTGATGGAAAAAGCTCAGAAACCCAATTCGCTTTTTCAGAGGACACTTGAAAACCTAATCTGCTTTTTTAGAGAAAGCTCGAAAACCCAATCTGCTTTTTTAGACGAAGCTCAGAAACCCAATCTGTTTTTTCAGAGGAAGCTTGAAAACCCAATTTGCTTTTTCGAAGGAAGCTCGGAAACCTAATCTGCTTTTCAGAGGAAGCTCAAAAACCCAATCTGCTTTTGATGGAGAAAGCTTGAAAACCCATTATGCTTTTTCAAAGGAAGTTCGGAAACCTAATCTACTTTTTTGGAGGAAGCTAAGAAACCCAATCTGCTTTTTCAAAAGAAGCTCAAAAACTCAATCTATGTTTTTGGAGAAAGCTCAAAAACCCAATTTGCTTTTGACGAAGAAAGCTTAGAAACCCAAAAGTCGATTTTAAAATGAAACTTTTTGAAAGAAACAGCTTAGGAAACCTTTTGAATGGAACTTTTTGAAGGGAAAAGTTTGGGAATCCCGGAGGTTGATTTTGAAATGAAACTTTTTTAAAGGAAAAAGTTAGAATACCTAGAAAAGTGGAAACCATTTGAAGGAAAAAGTTTAGAAAACCTAGAGATTGATTTTAAGTTGAAACTTTTTGAAGAAAAAAGTTTGGAAAACCTAAAAAGATGTTTTTGAAATCAAATTTTTTGAAGGAAAAAGTTAGGAAAACCTAAAACTTGATTTTGAAGTTAAAGTTTTTGAAGGAAAAAGTTATAAAACCTGGTATTTGATTTTGAAATTGAACTTTTTGAAGGAGATTTAATTGAACTTGAACTTTGGAAACTCTATTTTTTTTTTAATTTTTTAATCATGAGGGGTAGGAAACTCATTTTGACTTGAAACTTGGATTTTTGAAGACAAAATGTATAGAAAATTTATTTTAACTCGAAACTTGAACTTTTGAAGACGAAATGAGAAGAAAATTCATTTTGACTCAAAAATTGAAATTTTTTGAAAGCAAAACCTTTAGGAAATTTGTTTTGACTCGAAACATGAAACTTTTTGAAGAAAAATTTTAGAAAAACTTAATTGACTTTTGAAGATTGATTTTGAATTTGAAAGAAAGCAAGAGCTTTGACCTTTTGAATTTGAAACCTTTTGTAGAAAAAGTTTTGAAAGCTTATGAAATTGACTTTGAAATTTAAAAGTTTTTGTAGATGAAGCCTTGAAAGTTTTTGGACTTTTGGAAACTAAATTTTGGATTTGAAAGAAAATAAGAGCTTTTATTTTTAAAGTTGATTTTGAGACAATTCAGTAAGAATTATACCTTGGCTTTACCTTGAAGCTTTGGAGATGGTTGAGCTTAGGAAATCATCAGAGACTACTCCGTGCTTGTAATTCTTCTATCTTGTAGCTTGAAGGGAAGACATTTGTGACCTCTTGGATTGAGATTTCTTAAGATCAGAATACTCAGTGTTTACTTGATTGTCGAGTTCTGCTTTTGCTAGGTATAATAAGATTCTTGCTGACATATCTTCTAAAGGGTTGTGTTTTTCGAATGTCTTGAGTTGTTTATGGAGGGGGTGATGTCTCTTTGAAAAGTTTGAGGGATCTGGAGGGTCAAACATCTTTGGTGGGTTCTTTTTTGAATTGATTGGTTGGCTTGAAATTATATGGGAGGTGTAGGGTGGGTCATTGCCTCAGTTTTAATGATTTGAGAAGGTTAAATCAGGCTTTCCAAAGTTGATTGGGGAGGTTGAGGGTGGGACGTTGCCCCAATTTTCATTGTTTGAAAAAGGTCTGATTAAGCTGTTTAAAGTATTCATAGGAAGTTAGAACGATATATGTTATACCCACGGATGGATGCACAGATTAGACAGGAATATGAATGTATGGGTTTACAATGGATTAAAATGAATGCATGTCACATTTTTTGATGAATGCACAGGCTTGTGCATGAATGGAATTGAATGCATGTCATACTTTTTGATAAATGTACACATTTATATGGAGTTGAATGCACGTCATACTTTTTGATGAATGCACACACAAGAATGGAATTGAATGCACATCATACTTTTTTTTATGAATGCATATATATGAATGGAATTGAATGCATGTTATACTTTTTAATGAATGCACGAGTTCTATACATGGATGAAGGTGGATGCATGTCTCGGGAGTTGCCCCAGGGTTCATGTTCAGCTATGACTGTTTCATCTTAGGATCAAGCAATCTTTAAACTTTTGTTTTTCTCTTAGGGTTCCCCTTTCTAACACTACCCTTTTCTTACTAGGATTTGATAGCACTTGTACTATTTTCAGAGATTTAACCCATTGACTCTCTTGCTTCTTTTTTTTTTTGTCTTTTGAAAGGAAAAACTCTCTTGGGTGGGCCTTTCAGCTTTTTCTAGGAATTTCTTTTGGGAATTGGTTGACGATCAACATCGCCTTTTGGCAAAACAACAACTAGCTTCCATCCTTAGTCCGATAAAACTTTAAAGCTATTTAAAAGTGCAAGAAAGCCCAAAATTTGTTTTTTGGTAGAACCATTGAACTTTTCAAATTATGGGAGCCATATAAAGACATGATCAGTCAATGTAGGGAAAATATAGATTCATGAATATCAAGATGTGACTTAGCTTGAAAAGATCAACATGAAATATGCACGAAACCACACAAAATAAGCACAATTGGTCGTGAGATGATCAAGACCATATTAGTGACAATGTAGTGGTGTAAGCATAAACTTCACAGAGAATAATGAGAATATAGACTGTAAGCGTGATCTAGGATAGCGTGCAATGTCTAATAGCTTGCAGATTGATACACCTAGAAATCAAACCTATCTTATCCCATGATCTTTTTTTTTTTTCATGGAATTCCAACCCTATCTCTCCAATGATGAAAACATTGAAACATAAAGATATGGCGGCTTTCACACACATGAGTAGGTAACCTTCTCCTCTTGTCACATAAAAGTGGTAACTGCACTCACACTCACTAGTAGCCCTTTCCTTAAGTGATGGGAGAGGGAATCGACAAAAGGTCAATCTAGGTGTGTGATAGTTTGCAAATTTTTAACAATGGTAGAACTAGCTAAAATAGATCATAACGGCGGATTCCAGATTCTAAGAAGTCTCAAGAAGTGTGCGTGAAGTTGAACATGAATAACCAATATGGTAAAGATCATCAAAACTGTTGACTTGTATTTATGCAAGTGATCATGCACACAAGATTCAACCTCAAACAAGCATGCACATCAATTTGTTTATAATTGAATATTTGCCCCAGTGATTGTGCACATGTAGGACAAACACTATCAAATATCTTTTTTTTTTTTTTTAAATTTTTTTCAAAGATTCAATCATCTCAGGCTTGCCAATGTGCACTAATATTCCTTTTGAGGGTGAAGCTACTTGCTGCAAGACATCCTTTGGGGGTTACTCCTTGGACTTCAACAAGCTACATGATTGATTCTCAACTCTCACCCATTTGTATTTCCCTTTTCTCTTCTTATTTCTCTCTCCCCTCTCTTTAGAGTCAGAGATTGTTTCTGTCGAAGGTGGTGCTTAAGCTATCCCATCTTCCAAGTCGGGGTAAAACATTTCAGGCAAAAATTCCTAGAAAAGAACATCATTCATGGATTACCATGAGACAATGATATAAACATGAGAACTTTGGATCCTTTTCATTCAGATGATGTTATTTTCATGCTCAAATTTGAATTGCAAGTTGAAAGTTGGGTTTGAAAGAAATCTTTCTTTTTCTAAATAAACCCCTCCAACTGGTTTTGGAATCACGCTGGCGTCCTTCACTCTCTATTTGTCTTGTGCGTCATCTGATTGCACAGGGATAACTTCAAGAGTTTGGAGTGGCAACATGGTGTCGAGGTCATAGCTTTGCTTGAATTATGAATTGGGTGGGATGCTGGAGGGATTTTATCAGTTTGACTATGCTCTTGGACCTGAAAAAAGGAAAACAAAATGCAATTAGCATGTGGAGTTGAAGATTTTATGCAATGCAAGTCCTATAGAGGTCGCTTCTTTGAGGGAATCTAGGCATGATGTTAAGTCCATTTTAGAGGTGGAGTTTTGCCTCTGTGTGCAATACAATACCTCTTCAGCATGTGCCGGTTGATGCTTCTTTATTTAGGCAACCCCACCTCTATAGACGGAGAGAGATTTAGGCCTCTCTTTATATATGGTTCTATGCATGCCATGAACCTTTAGGGTTACGTGAACCCTTTGGAGTTTCAGTAGGCTTCTTTTAGCACAAGATTGGATTTGCTCTTTTCTCTCTATAGTTGATTGAATGCATGAGAATGCAATGACTTGAGTTTCTTGGCATTCTTGTTTTGGAATGGATATGACACATGAACAAAATAATAAATACACGGCCAGCATAATGGCAATGAATAGGCTATTTAGAAGATCCACTTTTTGTTCTTGCTTCATCCTTTGGTTTTCTTGACCGTTGTAGGTAAGGGAGAAGACAATGAGAATGTAAAAAGAAAAACAAAAAGGAGAAGTTAGTGCCTTTAAATTGGAAATTTTTATGCAATGCATGCCCTAGGGGTGCCCTTACTTTGAGAGGGGGACTAAGGATAATGTGTTGGCTCAGTTTTGGAAATAGGTGGTTGCCCCTATATGCGATATTGTACATATGCGAGCCTGTTCATTCATTCATTCACACATTCATGCATTCATTTGATAAGAGTAGGAAGGACAGTTTTATTACATTTGATTCTTTTTTTTTTTTTTTTTTGTATATGTAATTGAAAATACATTTGAAGGGGAAGGGAAACATTTTTCTTGGGACTTTCTCCTATTCTATTTTTACATTTGAAATCCTAAACTACTCTTGAGTCTTTGGATTTGCCTTCTTTGGTGGAGGTCGGTGAGAGACCTTACTTTCGGATTGCCCTTTGCCTTTTTGGCAGCCCTTTCTTCATGAGCGAAGAAGGATTAGCGTCCTTCTTTATAAGATGACTTTGATGCATGCCATGTGTCCTTGGGGTCACTTGGTACCCTTAGGAGTTTTGGTTGGCATGATATGAGCGAGAAGGTCTTTGGGCCATTGTCTGGGGTTTAATCAGATGCATGGAGCTGCAATGACTTGAGTTACTTTGGAAACTCTTATATTGAAATGAATATGGATGCATGAGCAGTTATGATGCAAAAAGATGCAAGACTAGCATGACATTTGTATAGCAAAGGAAAATATACAAGCAGTGTAATAGTAAGAATTTATGCAGTTAAACTAGACAAAAAGTAAGGAAAGGTAAAGCAGCTGCACTTTCCTCTCTGTTTTTGAAATTGACTTGCGTATCTTAAATCCAGCAGAGGTTCAACTATGCATGGGGTGCTACATGAGCATGAGGTTGGGGGTTTACTAATGCTTCCTAAAAAGCTTGGTTCCCGAACCTTCAAACCTCTGACGTCCACCCTCGAAAAGGTGAACCCTATCTTTGGTTGGTGGTTTGAGCGGGGGAACTATCAAGAGACCATCGGCTAAGAAACTGACAGAGCATCCACCCACATTCAATAGACAGTTCCCCTTTTTATCTAAACAGTGTTGTGCCCCGATTTTTATCACCCGAAAAAGACAAGTGAGAAAAACACAATGCTCTCTCGTTAGAACTCATCCTCCTAAAAGGACGAATGCGACTAGGTTTGAATTAGAAAATTGATTTTGATTAAGGGTTTTTGGAAAACTATTTAGAGTTGCCACCTAACTTGATTAAGGTGAGTTAGGTCACCCAAAACTAAGCACAATCTGAAGATTACACTTAAGATTTTTTTAAAAGATTTTAAGACTTTCTCAAGAGAGGGTTTTTAAGAAAAGAGGTTGTTTGGAAACCTTTGAAAATATTTTAGCCCTTTTTGAAAATAACTCCATTTGGTCTTTGAAAACAGTGATTCTAGGTTTGGAGGTTGGTTACGTGTAGGGAAGACGCACTAAACCATCACCCTACCATGCCCTTGCGGTACCTACATGTCTATTCACCCTACTCATTCAGAATCTTCGATTAATATATGTCCAAAACTATCCACTTAAGAAAAGAACTTTTAGAAAGAAGTTTAACACGATACATGATATGCAAGTGTAAGAAAAGACTTTGATTTTGAAGGTAGGTTTGAAAAGAACTTGATTTGAAATTGAAATGGATTTGAAAAGAAGACTTGATTTGAAATCGAAAAATAGGTTTTAGAAAAGATGGATTTGATTTTCGAAAGAGAGTTCTAGAAATTAGAAAGAGAGATTTGAGAATAGATTTTGGAATTAGAAATTTGAAATAGATTATAGAATTGGAAGTTTGAAAATTATTATGGAATTGGAAACTTGAAAAAAGTTATTAAAATGGAAGTTTGAAAAAGGTTATGACTGCACCCATGAGGGTTGCCTACGTATCCCTTTTTGGGAATCAGGTCCGTCGTAGTTCGGACAAGCGTCCGATAAAAAATAGAATGTTTGATTTGAAAAAGAGTTTGATTTGGAACCTGCATTTGAAGATTGCAAATTGAACTTTGATTTGAAATTGACTTGAAAGATTTGAAAAGATTGGTTTTCGAAAGCTTGGTTTTAGGAAACCCAGACTTAGGAAAGATAGGACTTAAGAAAGACTTGATTGGAAAATTTGACTTAGAAAATCTAGGAAAGATTGAATTTAGAAAATCTCAAAATTAGGAAAGTTCTGTTTTAGGAAAGTTTCGAATTAGGAAAGTTTCAATTTTAAAAGTTTCATTTTAGAAAAGTTTAAAATAGGAAAGGTTTTGAAATTGGAAAATTTTGAATTAGGAAAGTTTGAAATAGAAAAGTTTTGAATTAGGAAAATTTTGAATTAGGAAAGTTTCGAATTTAGGAAAGTTTCCTTTTTAAGAAAAAGTTGATTTTAGAAAGATTTGAATTTAGAAAATTTGATTTAAGAAAGATTTGGAATTTAGAAAGTTTAGAATTTTGGAAAGATTTGGAATGGAAAGTTTAAAATTGGGAAATGTTTGAAAGTTTGAGTTTTAGAAACACTTGAAGTCTAGGAAAGATTTGAGTTTAAGAAAGATTGAAAATTTTAGACTTTAGAAAGTTAAGATTTGGAAAGGTATGGAATTAGGAAATGTTACAATTAGGAAAGATTTGGATTAAGGAATATTCAATTTCTATTTCCTAAAACAAAAGATTGGATTTTATTTCTAAAGCGAGATGATTTGATTTTGTTTCCAAAAATGGAGGATTGAATTTAGTTTCCTAAATGGGAGAATGGATTTGGCATGGAATTGGAGAGGTGGAGTTGTAGAAATCTTAGATTTGGAAGGCTATAGTTTTGGTATAGGAAAAGTGATTTTGGAAATCTAATATTTGACGTAGAAAATAGAGGTTTTGGAAATCTACGTTTTGAGGCAAGATTGAAAATCCTGTTTTAGGAGGGAAAATTAGGGTTTCCTAACTGTGGCTCTAGGGCTTGACTTGGACTCTAAGGTAAAGAGTTTTTTTTTTAGAAAGTAGAACTGTTGGAAAAGGAAGATTTTTGGAAGGAGATCTTAGCAAACAGTTTTTAGAAAGTAAACTTGAAAAGAGTTTTGGAAAGGAGATTTTGGAAAATAAAACTTTAAGAGAGTTTTTAGAAAGAGGGCTTTTTGGAAAGAGAACTTTTTAGGAAAGGGATTTGAAAAGAAGTTTTAGAAAGCAGATTTATAAAGAAATTTTTGGAGAGGATTTAAAAAAGCAATTTTGGAAAGAGGATTTGAATGTAAACTTTTGCAAGTCTTTAAAAAAACTCATTTTCCTAAAACGTTTCTAACCATGAAGGGATTAAAACCATTCTAAGATTATGGTTTTAAAAACAACAAGGATTTGAAAATATGGACCATAAAAGCCACTTTAAATGTAACACTTTCCTAAAACAACCCTAACTATGAAAAGGCTAGAATCACCTTAGGATTGTGATTTTGAAAATAAGTTTGGAAAAAGAAGATTTGATGCAAGTTTTGAAAATGATTTTTGATGCAAGTTTTGAAAACAAGTTTGAAAACAAGTTTTGGAGAGATGCATGATCATGATATGCACAATGCAAGTTGGGGTCGTGAACATACAAGGTTAAAGGCTTCACCATAAAATCAAGGAGACCGAACCCACATGGTTTCCGGTTAGACTAAGAGAAAGCCTCCGATATGGTGACTTTCAATAGCCTAATCCTACACATGAACCGGGGAGTCCCTTGTTTCAAGCATGCAAGAAAGAAGGGGGGGGGGGGGTAGAAGATGGGGATTAAAATTGAAGAAACCTAAGTGGGTTAAGAAAGAGAAGAGAGAGGGGGGAATTGCATAAACGTAAATAGAAATCCTAGTGTCTTCTTTGTTTTGCTTGCTTTATTTGCTTTGTTTTACTTTGGTCTTCGAAAGCTTGCTTTGGTCTTCGAGAGCTTCCGATTTGTAGCACTTCAAGTCTTCAATGGAGGCTTCGGAGATTCTTATATAAGTGTATATATGCTAGGGTTTAGTGTATGGGGCTAGGGTTTGCAGAACCTAAAGAGAGCTAGGGTTTGGAAGGGCTTCGAGCTCTGTATATCAAAGAGCAGAGTTTTTTGGACTGAGTTTGTGGACCTTTTTACATAGGGGAAAGGTTTATATTTATAGGCATCCTAAACCGACCTGGCGCCTGTTGTAGTGGTGCCAGGCTAAAAAATACACTGGCGCCATTAGGCCAAAATATACATTGGCTCCACTAGTAGTGGAGCCAGGCCAAAAAATACACTAGCGCCACTAGGAGTGGCGTCAGGCTAAATATTGGCTTGATGCCACTAGTAGTGCCACCAGCCACTTTGAAAACCTTTTAAGGAGGCAAGAATTGTATCTTTGACCCTTGGCACATAAGGCAAAAGATTTGGACGCGTATCTTAGTGACTACCATGCAGTTTTTGGCTTGGCTCCACTAGGAATGACTCCGGAAGGTCTGGGAATATTCTGGAAGGCCAAGAATGGTTCGGAAGGCCGGAAATGGGTAAAAACCCTTAAAATAGTGTCTCAAGGGTAACAGACTTAAAAAAAACAAGGTTGGAAGTGCCTACCCGGTCAGGCTGGGAATACTATTAGAAGCATTTTCGGGAGGTTACTGGTTTGATACTTAGAGCTGGTGTGGTTCTCGGGGGCACTAGGATGCCTAAAGGCAAAATGGTCATTTAACTTCAAGTGGGCCCGAGAAGCGACCGGTGGACTAAATTAGAGTTTAGAAGGCAAGTTAGAGTTTGAATATGCATATGATGTGTAAAAGTGAGCCTAGTCAGGCCGAAGATTACCTAGCGGGCAAAAATAGGGTGCTTACAGTTGCCTCTCTTTTTCTATCTTTGCTCGTCAAAGATAGAAAACGATAACGTAAGAGCTGCATGTTGACCGCGAGGTGATTGGAGGGGCAGGAAGAATTGAAATCAAAAGAACAGCTATCTCGAGTAGATGGTCGATGCTTGGTATTTCGTTTGGTAAAATGATACTCCTCTTGGGAAATTGATGCTTCTTGAACCAGCGCTCCATTTGGTAGAACGATGCCTTTCTGGGGTAGTCTAAGGTTGATGTTTGATACTTCTTGAACCAACACTCCGTCTGGCGAAACGCTGCTTCTCTGGTGAAGTCCAAGGTTGATTTCTGATACTTCTTGAACCGGCACTCCGTTTGGTGAAACGTTGCTCCTCTGGGGAAGTCCGAGGTTGATTTTTGATACTTCTTAAACTGGCACTCCGTCTAGCGAAATGCTACTCCTCTGGGGAAGTCCAAGATTGATTTCTGATACTTCGTGAACTGGCACTCTGTCTGGCGAAACGCTACTCCTCTGGGGAAGTCCAAGGTTGATGCCTTAAAATCGCTACTTCTTGAACCAAACACTCCGTCTAGTGGAACGATGCTCCTTTGGGAAAGTCTAAGGTTGATGTTTGATACTTCTTGAACTGGCATTCTGCCTGGCAAAACACTGCTCCACTGGAGAAATCCAAGGTTGATATCTAGTACTTCTTGAACCCGTACTCCGTCTAGCGAAACGCTGCTGCTCTGGGGAAGTCCAAGCTTGATGTCTTCTTGAACCGGCACTTCATCTGGTGAAACGCTGCTCCTCTGGGGATGTCCAAGGTTGATCAGGGAGGTCGAGGGTGGGACATTGCCCCATTCTTTGCTTCTTGTCGGCTAGGGATGTCTGAACTTTCTAAGGTGTATGCTAGTATTGGAGATGTCTGAGGTTACTTGTTCGCATGGTGGCTTTCTAGCTCTATTTTGTACTTTTCCTTGTTTCTTGTTTCCTATTTAGAGAGAGAGAAAGACATAGAGTGAGTTTTATTGCAAAAATAGTTTAAAAATTCCCCGGTAACGGGTGAATGCGTGTCATACTTTTTTTTTTTGTTGATGAATGCACATGGGATTAAATACATGATCTATTTTTTTATGAATGCACAAGTTTATATAAGAATTGAATTGAATGGATGTCCTACTTTTTATGAATGCACAAGTTCATACAGAAATGGAATTGAATGCATGTTATACTTTTGGATAATGCACATACAGGAATAGAATTAAATGCATGAATGCACATTTTTTACATATGGACAAGAATGGATGCATGCCCCTTTAGGTTTGCCCTAAGGTTCATGTTTTGTTACGAACATTTTACATATGGACAGGAATGGATGCATACGCCTTTAGGTTTGCCCTAGGGTTCATGTTTAGTTACGAACATTTTACATAGGGACAGGAATGGATGCATGCCCCTTTGGGTTTGCCCTAGGGTTCATGTTTAGTTATGACTGTTGTATCCTAGTGTCAAGTAGTCCTTTGAATTTCTATTTCTCTTTTGGGATTCTCCTTTCTGATTCTGCCCCTTCCTTGTTAGGATGTGATAGCACTTGCACCATTCTCAAAGGTTTAACCCATTAACTCGGTTTCCGTCTTCTTTCTTGTTAGATAGAAAAACCCTCTTTAGTGGATCTCTCAGTTTCTTTTAGGATTCTTCTTTGGATCGGTGGGCTTTCTTGAGTGATGACCAGTATCGCCCTTTGACAAAGCAATGGGTAGCTTTCTTCCTTGAAAGTTATTAAAAAGTGTAGGCAAACTCAGTCATTGAACCTTTCAAATTGTGAGGCCCTCTAAAGACGCGGTCAATCAATGAAGGGAAAATATAGATTTATGAATATCAAGATGCAGCTTAGCCCAAAAAGATCAACATCAAATATGTATGAAACCACACAAATCGAGCACAAATGGTCATGAGATGATCAAGGCCATATTAGTGACAATGTAGTGCTGTAAGTGTGAACTTCACTGAGACTAATCAGAATATAGACCCTAAGCGTGATCTAGGATTGTACAATAGCTCCT
The DNA here is from genome assembly GCA_033060915.1 of Euryodendron excelsum. Classification (NCBI taxonomy): domain Eukaryota; kingdom Viridiplantae; phylum Streptophyta; class Magnoliopsida; order Ericales; family Pentaphylacaceae; genus Euryodendron; species Euryodendron excelsum. The sequence continues at coordinate 13,169,356 of CM065391.1, forward strand.
GGATTAACACATCTAGAAGTCAAACCGGTTTCATCCAATACTATTTTTCTTTTCCTCTTTTTTTTTTTCTTCTTCTCCTTTTTTTTTTTTTTTGTGGAAATCCAACCCTATCTCTCCAATAATGAAAATATAGAAATGTAAAATTATGGCGGCTTTCACACACATGAGTAGGTAGCCTTCTCCTCTTGTCACATAACAATGGTAGCTGCACTCAGGCTCACTGGTAGCCCTTTCCATAAGTGGTGAGAGAGGGAATCGACAAAATGTCGATTTAGGTGTGAGACAATCTGTAAATATTTAACCATTTAAAAATAGATCATAAAGGTTGATTCCATATTCTAAGAAGTCTCGAGAAGTGTGCATTAAAATGAACATGAAACACCAATATGGCAAAGATCATCAAAACTGTTGACTCATATTTATGCAAGTGATCATACACACAAGATTTAACCTCAAACAAGCATGCACATCAATCTGTTCATAATTGAATATTTGCCCCACTGATTGTGAATGTGTAGGACAAACATTATCAATAGTCCTCTCTTTTTTTTTTCTTTTTTTTTTTCAAAGATATAATCATCCCAGGCTCGCCAATATGCGCTAATCTTCATTTTGAGAGCGCAGCTACTTGCTGCTTTGCCAGAATGTCCTCCAGAGATCACTCTTTGGACTTCAATGAGTTTATGTAATCGATCCTATCTCTCATTCTTCTGCATTTTCCATCTTTCTATACTTTCTATTTTTCTCTCCTCTCTTTTGGAGTTAAAAATTGTTTCTGCTAAAAATGGTGCTTGTGCTATCCTTTCTTTCGAGTTGAGGGCATTATGGATAGGGGAAAGGTCCCTAAATGCAGTTACCATCCATAAGAATGTGAAATAAATGGGATGCACCAAAAATACTACTCATTTCATTCAAATCTATTTATGTGCCATGAAAACACTTGATTTAAAACAAAAATGAGAAGCAAAATAGGATGCAAAATAATAAAAGATAAGATGGATGAATTCAAGAAACATCCCTTTTCATTGCACTTCGGAAAAAATGCTCCAAAGAGGTTCCAGAATCACACCAATTTCTTCTATGTTTCATTGCGCAATTCATCTCCTAGGTGCCAATGACTCCAGCATCGATCAAATCTTGTATCTTGTGCTTCAGGAAGAGACAATGCTTAGTATCATGTCCCTGTCTTTTAGAATGGCACTCACAAACAAGAGTCGGGTTGAAAGTAGGGGGTAAAGGATTTCACAACGGTGGGGCAGGTATGGGGGTTAGAAGGTTGGCTTGTAAGAGGTCATGATAGGCTTTTTTTAGGTGTAGGCTAGGGGGGAAAAGACACAAGGTTGGCGGGCCTTCTTGTTGGGGTTGAGATGTTGTTGGGCTATGATTAGCCTGGGAGTAGGTGCTTGAGTAGCCACGAGGGTCTGAGATTGGTATTGGGGGTGACATTGCGGTGGTTGAGCAGGCAAGATGGTAGACAATTCTCCCTCCTTTCGGCCCATTTCCCATGCTGTGGACACTTTCTTTGCTAAGCTTGCAGAAAGTTCTTCAGTTTTAGCATAGTAGTCAATGATCCTTCTAGTTTTTAGGCCATTTTCTATCATCTTCTCTTGCATGATAAGCTCAGAAAAGTTTCTCCCAACACTCGTACAGAGCTTTTGATAGTATATGCCCAAGAAGGTTGCACAAACAGTTGAACATATTCCTTATCTTCTAAAGGCGGATTGACTTGTGTTGTTGCTTTTTTCCATCTAAGGGCATAGCCTTTGAACCTTTCTTTCTCTCCTTTACTCATTGTCATCAAGGACCAACGGTCAGAAGTGAGATTTATGTTGTGGTGATATTAGGCTTTAAATGCGTTGAGCAGCTCAATCTAGGTGGTGATCTTCCTTAGGTCTAGACCGGCGAACCATTACAAAGCAGACCCAGCGAGACTATGTTAGAACAATTGGATGAGGAGTTTCGGATCGTTCCTATGACCACTTAGTGCCCCAACATACAGGCAAAGATAAGCAACAGGGTTACTAGTGCCATCGTACTTTTGGAAGTTAGGCATTTTGAATTTGGTAGGTCTTGGATGGTCAGGAAAGAAACAGAGCTCGTCATAGGAAGTAAACCCATAAGTGTCACGACCATGAAGACTTCATAGTGAATTTGGTAGCCCTTGGATTTTCAAACTGAAAGGGTCTAGGAGAGTCCTTTTTATGGTAGGTGAGAGCAGTATGGTTTCCTCCTCTTCAATGTTGGCCACCTTGGCATCTTTCTTGTTCTTTCCAGTATTGTCATATTGAAGCACGATCCTTGGGTTAGTGGGTTCAGGGTCTTTAAAAGAAGTCATGGATGACGATGGGATTGCAGCAGCATCTTTCATGGCCATGGTTTGAATGAGCTTGAACATTTCATCAATCTTGGTCCTTATTTCGTTGACCTCCTCTCAAGAGACTTGGGATGATTCTTCAGGGTTGGTGGCCATAAGTGATGCTCTTTATCGAGTGATAATGGGGTCTCTAGGTGGATGTTGACCTTTCTTGGGAGCAATGTTGACTTAGTGCAGTGTGATCTCTGTAAATGAAAAAGAAAGAGGCAGAAAAATAAGGACACGAATCGCAAGTTAGTTTTTTGGTTTTTAGAGAGTTCTGTGCAATATATGCCCTAGGGTGTCGCTATTTGAGAGGGAGACTTAATATGACAACTTTGGCTCACTTTCGGAGATAGGGGTTTTGCCCCTATATACAGATACTTTACCATCAGATGGGAATCTTCTTTCATTTGCACATTCATTTGTGAAAAGGAAAGGGATACATAGACCTTTGAACTTAGAATACAAGAGGAAACAGAGTACACTTTAATGGGGGAGAGAGAAACATTTCTCTTTGGACTTCCACCTATCTAATTTTACATATGAAATCCTAAACTACTCTTGAGTCTTTGGATTTGACATTGAGGAGGTCACTGAGAGACTATGGTGATTGATTGCCCCTTGTCTTCTTGGCAATCCTATATCCGTGAGCATGGAGGTATTGGGGCCCTTCTTATGGAATGACTTGAAATGCAAGCAATGATTGCTTAGGGTTACGTGGGAACCCTTAGGGTTTTGGTAGGTTTAATACAATGGAGAGTGAACTTGGTGTCACTCTCTTTGGGTTGATCATATGCATGGAGATGCAGTGACTTGAGTTACTTTGGAACTCTTGTCTTGACATGGAATATGGAATGCATGAACATGGATGCATAGAGTAAAGATAGAGAGAATGCATTTGTAGAGTAAACATGGATGCATGAGCAGTTATACAGGCACTATAACAGTAAGAGTACAGTCATTATAACAACAGGAATAAACAAGTATAGAGGAAAATAAAAAGCAGTTGCCCTTTCCTCCATTGAAATCAGTACACATGTCTTAAATTCGGCAGAGGTTCGACTATGCACGGTGTCTATATGAGCATGAGGTTGAGGGTTTACTAATGCGTCCTAAAAAGGCTTGGTTCCCAGATCTTCCAACCTAGGCCCACTCCCCGAGGTGGTGCCATGATTGGTTGGTGATCCGAGCGGGTGAACCATCAAGAGGCCGTAGGCAAAGAAAGTGACACAACATCTTGCCCATAACAAATATACTGTTGTCCCTTCTAACTAGAAATGACATATCAGGGTAGAGAATGCTAATATGCAGAATGTAAGTGCATGTGTAGTGCGTGTGTGATTTTTGAAAATTGGAGGAAAGAGCCCAACAACTCCGATCCATCCTGTCCAATCCATACATTCACAACATACAAGCAATTAATACAACATGACATAAATATGTGAACAAAGTTCCACCTACAAAAATAAAGATGCTGAAGTTAGTACTTGAATGACAAACTTAATGCATGATAGAATAAATATGAGTAGAGTGCAAACAATGACATGTTTTTTCAAAACAACTTGGGAAAACTTGATTTTGAAAATTTTTGAAATAGATAAAATTGGAAAAATTAATCAAAGACTCCAAATGGGTAAGGGTGAAGAGACATGATATTGGCCTAACCCTTTAAGTGTCCCCAGTGGAGTCACCAGTTGCCACGCCCTGATTTTTTGCACCCAAAAAAGACAAGTGAGAAAAACACAGTGCTTTCTCGTTAGAACTCATCCTCTTAGAAGGACGAGTACAACTAGGTTTGAATTGAAAAATTGATTTTGATTAAGGGCTTTTGGAAAATAATTTGGAGTCACCACCTAACTTGATTAAGGTGAGTTAGGTCACCCAAAACTAAGCACAATCCAAAGATTACACTTAGGGTTTTTGAAAAGGTTTTGAAAACTTTCTCAAGAGAGGGTTTTTAAGAAAAGAGGTTGTTTGGTAACCTTTGGAAATATTTTAGCCTTTTTGGAAAATAACACCATTTGGTCTTTGAAAATAGTGATTTTAGGTTTGAAGGTTGGTTACGTGTAGAGAAGACGCACTAAGCCATCACCCTACTCCGCCCTTGCAGTACCTACATGTCTATTCACCCTACTCATTCGGAATCTTCAATAAATATATGTCGCGCCCAGATTTTTCACACTCGAGGAATACACACATAAGCGGGAAAAATACTGTACTCTCTCGTTAAAACTCATCCTCCTAGAAAAATAAGTGCGACTAGGTTTGAATTAAAAATTGATTTGAATAAAGGGTTTTTGAAAAATATTTGGAGTCACCACCTAACTTGATTAAGATGAGGTAGGTTACCTAAAAACTAAGCATAATCTGAAGACTAAACTTAGGATTTTTGAAAACGATTTCGAAAATACTTCCTTAAGAGAGGGTTTTTAAGAAAATAGGTTGTTTAACAACCTTTAGAAAATATTTAAGCTCTTTTTTTAAAAATAACTCCATTTTGGTCTTTCGAAAACAGTGATCTAAGTTTGGAGGTTGGTTACGTGTAGAGAAGACGCACTAAGCCATCACCCTACCCTACCCTTGTAGTACCTACGTATCTATTCACCCTAGATTCACTTAATAAAGCCTTCAATTAACATATGTCCAAAACTATCCACTTTGAAAAGAATTTTTAGAAAGAAATTTACATGATGCATGATATGCAAGTGCAAGAAAAAGATTTGATTTGAAAATAGATGGGAAAAGAACTTGATTTAATTTGAAATGGATTTGAAAGGATAGACTTGATTTCGAAGGAAAGTTTTAGAGATTGGAAATAGAGATTTGAAAATAGATTTTTAGAATTGGAAGTTTGAAAAAGTTATGGAATTGGAGATTTGAAAAAAGTTATAACCGCACCTAAGAGGGTTGCCTAGTATCCTTTTTGAGGAATCAAGTCAGTCGTAGTTTGAACAAGTGTTCGATAGAAAATGGAAGGTTTTGATTTGAAAAAGAGATTGTTGATTGGAAAAAGGAGTTTGATTTGAACTTAGAATAGATGATTGGAAATTGGAATTTGCAATTGAAAAGATTAGACTTTGATTTGGAAAGATAGAACTTGGAAGAAGGACTTGGATTGGTTTTGGAAAGATTAAGATTTAAGAAACCTAGACTTAGGAAATATAGGATTTAGGAAGGACTTGAGACTCAAGAAAGATTTGACTTGACTTGGAAGCGTTTTAGAAAAGATTTGACTCAAATATTGGACTCGGAAGATTAGGGAAAGATTGGATTTGGGAAATGCTTGAATTAGGAAAGTTTTATTTTAGGAAAGTTTCGATTTAGAAAAGTTTTCATTTTAAGAAAGGTTTTGAAATAGAAAAGGTTTCATTTTAGAAAAGTTTCGAATTATGGATGTTTTGAATTAGGAAAGAATTAAAATTGAAAAATCATGAAATTGGAAATGTTTTAAATTTAGAAAGTTTTAACTTAAGAAAGTTTCGAATTTAGAAAGTTTTGAATTTGGAAAGATTGAAAATTTAGAAAGTTTAGGATTTGGAAAATTTGAGATTTGAGTTTTAGAAATACTTGAGATTAGGAAAGGTTTGAGTTTAAAAAAGAAAGGTTTGAAAACTTAGATTTGGAAAGTTGAAATTTGGAAATGTGTGGAATTAAGAAAGGTTGGAATTAGGGAAGATTTAGATTAGGAATGATTTGAAAGTTTAAGCTTTAGAAACTTAAAGTTTAGGAAAGTATGAGATTAGGAAGGATTCGAATTAGGAAAGATTTGGATTTTATTTCTCAGAAAAAGATGATTTGATTTCGTTTTAAAAAATATAGGATTGGATCTAGTTTCCTAAATGGGGAGATTGGATTTGGCATCCTAAAGGGAAGATTGGACTTGGCATGGATTTGGAAGGTGAAGTTTTGGAAATCCTAGATTTGAAAGATTGTAGTTTTGATGTAGAAAATAGGTTTTCAAAACTTATGATTTAGATGTAAAAAAGGAGATTTTGGAAACCTAGGTTTTAAGGCAAGATTGGAAATCATGTTTTAAGAAAGGAAATTATGGTTTCCTAATCGTTGGCTCTAGGGCTTGACTTAGGTTCTAAGGAAAGAGATTTTAGAAAGTAGAATTTTTGGAAAGAAAAGGTTTTTGGAGGGAGATCTTAAAAAGGAGTTTTTGGAAAGTGAATTTTGAAAAAAGAGTTTTTGGAAAGGAATTTTTGGAAATTGTTGTTAGGAAGGAAACTTAGGGAGTGTTTCTAGAAAGTGAATTTTAAAGAGAGCTTTTTTTGGAAAGAAGTTTGAAAAAAAAGTTTTGAAAAATAGATTTTTGAAGGGAGTTTTTAGAAAAAAAATTTTGGAAAGAAGATTGGAGGGAGTTTTTAGGAAATGTGCTGGAAAAGAGATTTTTTAGAAAGAGAGATTTGAAAAGAGAGTTTTTATAAAGTCTATAAAAATATCTCACTTTCCTAAAATGATTCTAACTATAAGAAGGCTAGAACTACTCTAAGATAGTGGTTTTGAAAACAACAAGGATTTGAAAATATGGACCATATTGGTCACTTTAAATATAACACTTTCCTAAAGCAACCCTAGCCATAGAAAAACCAGAATCACCTTAGGATTGTGATTTTGAAAACAAGTTTTGAAGAAGAAAATTTTAATGCAAGTTTGAAATCAATTTTAATGCAAGTTTTGAAAACAAGTTGGAAAATGAATTTTAGAGGAATGCAAGATCATGATATGCACAATGCAAGTTGGGGTCGTGAACATACAAGGTTAAAGGCTTCACTACATAACCAAGGGGGCTGAACCCACGTGATCTCTGGTTAGACTAAGAGAAAGCCCCTGACACGGTGATCTTCAATAGCCTAATCCTAGACATGGACCGGGAAGTCCCTTGTTTCAAGCATGCAAGAAAGTGGGAGAAGAAGATGGGGGATTAAAATAGAAGAAAACCCAAGTGGGTTTGGAGAGAGAAGAGAGGGGGGAATTGCGTAAACGTAAATAGGAAGCCTACCTTGTGTCTTCTGGTATTTGCTTTGTTTCGCTTGCCTTGTTTTTCTTGTTTTGCTTCAGTCTTCACTTCAATCTTCGCTTTGATCTTCGAGTGCTTGCTTGAATCTTCAGAAACTTCAGAGTTACAACACTTCAAGTCTTCAATGGGGGCTTTGGTGGCTAGTATATAAGTGCATATGAGTGTATGTGAGTGTATGGGAGCTAGGGTTTAGTGTATGGGGGCTAGGATTTGAAAAACCTAAAGAAGACTAGGGTTTAGGGAGGCTACGAGCTCTGTGTATCGAAGAGAAGAGGTTTTAGACTAAGTTTGCAGACCCTTTTCACACTGGAGGAGGCTCTGTATTTATAGATAGAGGAATGACCTGGCGCCTATTGTAGTGGTGCTAGGCAAAAAATACTTCTGGTGCCACTCTAGGCCAAAATTTGGCTTGGCACCCCTACTAGTGGCCCCAGCCACTTAGAAAAAGTTTTAAGGTCAGCAAACAACGTATCTTCAAAAGATTTGGGCGCTTGTATTAGTGACTACCATGCAATTTTTAACTTGGCTTCACTAGGAGTGACTTCGGAAGGCTCAGGAATGATTTGAAGGGCCAGAAATGGCCCAGAAGGCTGGAAAGGGACAAGAACCCCTAAAACAGTGTCTCGAGGGTAATAGAGTTGAAGAATGATGTTAAGATGGGATGGAGGGGTTGATCGGGTCATTAGGGGCAAAATGGTCAATCGGGCCGGAAAGCTGCCCGGATGGACTCAGAATGTTCCAGAAGAAGAGTTAAGGTTTGAAAACATTACTCAAAATGTCCCAGGAGGTTACTGGTTTGATACCCAGAGCCAGTGTGGTCGGAAAAGGAAACCGGCCTACTAGGGGCAAAACAATCATTTTGCACCAAGTTTGCCGGAATAGACTCGGAATGATTCGGAAAGATAATGAAAGGTCAGGAATACTAGAAGAAGCATTCTCGGGAGGTTACTGGTTTAATACCCAGAACTAGTGTGGTTCCCGGGGCACTCGGATGCCTAGGGGCAAAATGGTAATATTGACTGGAATGTCTCAGAATTGGCCCGAAACTGACTAGAAGGCACCTAATCATGCCTGATTGTCTTTAAAACAATCTTGGAAGGGTGGACTTATCGTTCTAAGTACTTAGGTACTTTCTTGAGAAACGTGTTGAAAGTGGCTCTAGGGGCAATTTGGTCAATTTTCACCAGAGTGGGCTAGTAGGCACTGGTGTTGACCTGGGTTTTGAGTGTTTTCATCACTCTGACGGCGGTCCTGTGTTATAGGGGTTTGTCGACAATTCCCTATATCGACCTGTTTGCGAATGTTTCTGCCACTTTGATGATTGCGATGTTTACGAGTATTTCTGTTACTCTAACGGGGCGCAATCATTCCAGAGACTGCCTAATCTCAGGAAGCTGCTAGGTGAACTTAGTGCTTGAGGAATCAACTTTCTCAGAAGGCATGCCGAAACAAACATTTCTTCATTGGCGGGCTGGCGGGGGCCAAAGGTGGACTGTTCTACCATCTCGGGGACTTGAGGTCTAGTCCCGGTAGACGAGTTTAAAGGGACTTACCGTTCCGAAGAGTTCTCTTAGAAAATGTGCCAGAAGGATGGACTTATCACCTCGAGGAATCAACTTTCTCGAAAGGTGTGCCAAATTTAATTGGAATTGCAATTGGAATTAGACTGAAATTCGATTAGAAAAGGGGACTTATCGTCTTCGAAAAGACGTGCCCATTGGAGTTAGACCAAATAATGCCCTTGAGGGCATTTTGGTCATTTTGCCTGTATTTGAGCCCAAAGGGCCCGCGAAGCGATTGATTGACGGGATTAGACTTGAAAAATTGAGTTGACTCAGAATATGTCCATATCGACTTGAATACAAGTCTGGACGGACTGGAGACTGCTGAGCAGGCAAAAATGGGTGCTTACACCTTTTATATAGGGGAAAGGTTTATATTTATAGGCATCTGAAACCAACCAAGCGCCTGTTGCAGTGGCGCCAGGCTAAAAAATATACTAGCGCCACTCCTAGTAGCGCCAGGCCAAAATATACATTGGCTCAGTAGGAGTGGAGCCAGGCCAAAAAATACACTGGCGCCACTAGGATTGGTGCTAGCCACTTTGGCAACCTTTTAAGGTGGTAAGAAACGTATCTTTGACCCTTGACACGCAAGGCAAAAGATTTGGGCGCTTGTCCTAGTAACTACCATGCAGTTTTTGGCTTCGCTCCACTAGGAGTGACTCCGAAAGGTCCAAGAATGTTTTGGAAGGCTGGGAATAGTCTGGAAGGTTGAAAATGGGTAGAAATTCCTAAAATAGTGTCTCAGGGGTAACGAACTTAAAAAAAACCAAGGTTGGAAGTGTCGACCAAACCATTAGGGGCAAAATGGTCAATTGATCCAAAAACTATCAAGATGGACTTGAAATGTCCCGGGAGAGGACTTGAAGGTTGGAAACACTATGCAGAGTGTTCCAAGGGGTGTGTTGGTTTGATACCTAAAGCCGGTATAGTTTGAAAAGGCGATCGGCCTACTAGGGGCAAAACGGTCATTTTGTACTGAGTTTGCCAAAATTGACTCGAAATGATCTGAAAGGGCATTGGAAGGTCAGGAATACTATTAGAAGTATTTTCGGGAGGTTACCGATTTGATACCCAGAGCCGGTGTGGTTCCCGGGGGCACTCGGATGCCTAGGGGCAAAATGGTCATTTAGCTTCAAGTGGGCCCGAGAAGCGACCGGTGGACTAAATTGGAGTTTAGAAGGCAGGTTAGAGTTTGAATATGCATATGATATGTAAAAGTGAGCCCGGTCAGGCCGAAGATTACCGAGCAAGCAAAAATAGGGTGCTTACAAAGGTTTAACAACCAGGTAATAATGCAAAGATACGAATGCAAGTGAGCGCACCAAGTGTGTGTGGAATTTTGAAAAATGGAGGAAAGGACCCAACAACACACATCTCATTCTGTTCATTCATCACATGCATGACAGTTAATATGACGTAAAATAAAGTGTGAACAATGGTCCACCTACAAAAGAAAATGCAAAGAGTTAGTAACTTTTTGAAAAACTCAATGCAAGACTCAATGCAAGAGCAATGAATGTAAGTGATGACACTTGTTTGAAAACCGTTTTGGAAAATAATATTTGTTTTCACAAACTTATGATTTTGGAAAACTTTTTGGGAACTTAAAAAAATTTTGAAAAGTGGGTAAAATTGGACAAAGTAACTGGGGATTCTGGGTGAGTGAGGGGTGAAGAAGCAAGATAATGGTTTAACCCTCTAAGTGTCTCCAGCAGAGTTGCCAACTGTAGCGCCCCGGTTTTTGGAATCAAGCCCTGTTGGCTCGAAAAAAAGCATGGTGCTCTCTCATTAGAATTCATCCTCCTAGAAAGGACGAGTGCGACTAGGTTTGAATTTGAAAACATGATTTGATTTAAAGGCTTTTTGAAAAAATAGGAGTTGCCACCTAACATAGTTAAACATGTATTAGGTCACCTAGAAGCTAAGTGTAATTCGAGGACTAAACTTAGGTTTTTCGAAAAGGTTTTGAAAATGTCCTTGAGAAGGCTTTTAGAAAAAGGGTTTTTAGCAACTTTTTGAAAATGTTTGTGAAGCCTTTTTGGAAAACATGACTCCGGATTGGTTTTTGAAACTAGAAATCTATGGTTTAGGGGTTTATTACGTGTAGGAAAAATATCCTAAGATCATTACCCTACCCCGCTCTTTTGGTAACTATATGTCTAATCACCCTTAATTCACTCACTTGAATAACCGGTTACGAATATCTACTTAATATCCACTTTAAAGTTTTGAAAAATGGGTTTGGTCATTGCTTTTTGGACAAATGATACATAATGCATGTTTTGAAAAAAGATATTTGAGAACATGGAAGTTTTGAAGGAATTTGAGATAGGAATTTTGAATTGATAGAAGCTTTTGAAAAAGGAACTTGAGTTGAAGTAAATGTTATGACCATATCATTTTAGATTGCCTACGTATCTTATTTGGCGAGAATCAGGTCATTCGTAGGTCAGGCAAGGGCTCGATAGAAAGGAGGTGCATTGGGGCCTTTGGAATATTTTTGAAGACACATTGAGGTCTTTGGAAAGGTTTGAAAACCCTTTGAGGTATTTGAAAAAGGAGAACTTGAGAATTTTGGAAAATGCTTTTTGAAATAGGACTTGGGATTTTTGAAATGTTTTTGAAATAGGGCTTGAAGGTGATTTTAAATGATTTAGAAATTGACTCAAGGGAGTTTTAAAATATTTTTGAATCAATTTAAGAGAGTTTTGAAAAGATTTTGAAATAACTCAAGGGAGTTTTGGAATAACTCAAGAGGAGTTTTGAAATCTTGTTTTGAAAACTTTGGAGGTAGAGTTTGGATTAGAAATGCTTTTGTGAACTTGTCTTCGAAAAGCCTTTGAAAGTAGTGTTTGAATACCTTATTAAAAGGCATGTTTAATATTTCATCATCTTTAAGAGGTTAGCCATTGAAGAACTAAACTCTTTTAAGACTATAAGTTTTAAAAGCAACTTTTGGAAAAAGGGGCTAACAACTTCCCTTTTGTTTTTTGAAACTTTAGGGTTATAGAAGCCTTCTTGAATATCTCACTTATACTTGATCAATCCTAACCATGGAAGAATTAGGGTTGCTTCAAGAATGTGATATTTGAAAATCATTTTTGAAAAGATTTTTTGAAAACACTTATGGTCTTGAAACCCTAATATGGACAACCTTGGAAGTTGTATTTAATGGATCACTTTCCCCTGAAATCCCTAACCAGAAAAGGGTTAGGGACACTTCTGGGTTGTGAGTTCTTGAAAACATTTTAAAAATAGTTCTTTGAAAATGTTGAGTGTCTAGCTATTTTAGTTGAGACAAGTTTAAGAGAACTTCTTGGAAGCATCTTTAAAGACAGAATATAGGAATGTTTGAAAAGGTTTTGGAATTGATTTTTGAAATCTCAAGAGAGAAGGATGTTTTTGAAAGTATGTTATGAAGATGATTTTTTAATTGAGTGATTATTTAAAAGGGGTCTTTGAATTTGAGCCTTGAAGCTTACTAACCTAGGTTGGGTTAACCTAGAGTTAACTAACTCGGGTTAGGTTGACCTAGGATTAACTAACTTAGGTTAGGTTAATCTAGGGTTAAGGTGACCTAGGTTAACTAACTTGGGTGAGGTTGACCTAGGGTTAATGTGACTTAGGTTTAACCAATTTGGGTTAGGTTAACCTAGGATTAAGGTGACCTAGGGTTAACTGACTTGGGTTAGGTTAACAGAGGGTTAAAGTGACCTAGGGTTAACTAACTTGGGTTAGGTTAACCTAAGGTTGGACAACTAGGATCAAGTTAACCTAGGGTTGGAAGGTAGTTTTGAAAGGTTGTTTTGAACTAAAGTTTTGACATAGGGGTTTTTGAAAGGTGGTTTTATGCATGAAACTTGAAACTATGCTTTGAAAACCATTTATGAAAACCACTCAAGTGAGTGTTGGGTTCATATGGTTGGTATGTGGAAACCACTCAAGAGAGGGTTCCTTCCCTTTAATTTCATTTTTATGCAAATTAAAGGGAAGGAAATTTTGAGAACCCTTCTTGAAGAGGGTTGTTTTGAAAACCATTTTTGGAGTGTAGAAAACAAATTCTAATGAACTAAGGTTCATATGGTCGAGATGATGGGACAGCCAATCAAGAGAGGGTTCCAAGGGACCATTTCAACCATAAGGCTCAAGAGAATGGATTCGTAAAAATCAATTTAGAAGAGAAAGGTTTGAAAGCCAATTTTATGCAACATGAAATGTAAAGGAATACAAGGATGCAAAATAAAGTCAAGGGGCTTAAAAGGTTTTAAGATGTGGAAATTGATGGTTTGACTTAGGCTTCAAGGCACCAACTCCTAAAATCACTTTTAGGAAAACACTTAAACATGGAGTTTGAAAAAGAATAGAAATAAGATAGTGAAAGTTTTTGAAAAATGATGATGAATATGAAAATGGGGCCAAGTATGTAACACATGAAAATGGTAACCATATGTAAAGAAGGGTTATAAAATCATATAAGGCTATAGGCCACACCAAATTGCAAGGTGCTCCAAGGCCATGCCATCTTAAATTAGGGTAGTGAGAGATCCCCATACACGGTGGCTTTCACAAGATTTCCTTTAGGCATGTTTCAAGCATGTGTTGTGCCCAGATTTTTTGCACTTTAGAAATACACACACAAGCGGAAAAAATGCTGTACTTTCTCGTTAGAACTCATCCTCCTAGAAGAATGAGTGCGACTAGGTTTAAATCAAAAATTGATTTGATTAAGGACTTTTGGAAAACAATTTGGAGTCGCAACCTAACTTGATTAAGGTGAGTTAGGTCACGTAAAAACTAAGCACCATCTGAAAATTATACTTAGGGTTTTTGAAAATACTTCCTCAAGAGAGGTTTTTTAAGAAAATAGGTTATTCAGCAACTTTTGGAAAAATTTAAGTCCTTTTTGAAAATAACTCCATTTTGGCCTTTCAAAAACAGTGGTCCTAGGTTCAGAGGTTCGTTACGTGTCAGGAAGACGCACTAAGCCATCACCCTATCCTGCCTTTGCGGTACCTACATGTCTATTCACCCTAGGTTCACTCATTAGAGTTTTTAATTAAAAAATGTCTAAAACTATCCACTTTAGAAAAGAATATTTAAAAAGAAATTTAACATGATGCATGATATGCAAGTATAAGAAAAGACTTTGATTTTGAAAATAGATTTGAAAAGGAGAATTGAAGTTCCAAATTGAAAAGAAAGTTTTAGAAATTGAAATTGAGGATTGAAAATAGATTTTAGAATTGGAAGTTTGAAAAGAATTATGGAATTACAGATTTGGAAAAAGTTATGATTGCACCCATGAGGGTTGCCTACGTATCTCTTTTGAGGAATCAGGTCAGTTGTAGTTCGGACAAGAGTCTGATAGAAAATAGAAGGTTTGATTTGAAAAAGAGATTTCAATTTGAAAAAGGATTTGGATTGAAATTAGAATAGAAGATTGAATACTGGAATTTGGAATTAAAATGATTGAACTTTGATTTGGAAAGACAGAACTTGGAAGAAGGATTTGGACTTGGACTTGTTTTGAAAAGATTGAGATTTAGGAAACCTAGACTTAAGAAATATACGATTCAAGAGGGACTTGAGATTAAGAAAGATTTGACTCAAATGTTGAACTTGGAAGATTAGGGAAAGATTGGATTTAGGAAAGGTTCGAATTAGGAAAGTTTCATTTTAGGAAAGTTTTGTTTTAGGAAAGTTTCGATTTAGGAAAATTTTCATTCTAAGAAAGGTTTTGAAATAGGAAAAGGTTAATTTTAAGGAAGTTTCGAATTAGGAAAGAATTAAAATTGGAAGGTTTTGAAATTGGAATGTTTTGAATTTAGAAAGTTTTAACTTAAGAAAGTTTTGAATTTGGAAAGATTTGAAATTTAAAAAGTTTAGAATTTTGGAAAGATTTGAATTTGAGAAATTTTAGAATTTAGAAAGATTCGTGGTTTGAATTTTAGAAATAGTTGAAACTAGGAAATGTTTGAGTTTAAGAAAGATTTAAAAATTTAGATTTGGAAAGTTAAAATTTGGAAATGTATGGAATTAAGAAAGGTTCAAATTAAGAAGATTTGAAAGTTTAAATTTTGAAAACTTAAGGTTTAGGAAGGATTGGATTAGGAAAGATTTGGATTGGGAAAGATTTGGATTTCTATTTCCTAAAATAAAAGATTGGATTTCGTTTCTAAAAATAGATGATTTGATTTGATTTTATTTCCAAAAATGGAGGATTGGATCTAGTTTCCTAAATGGGGAAATTGAATTTGGCTTCCTAAAGGGAATATTGAATTTGACATGGAATTGGAAAGATGAAGTTTTGAAAATCCTAGATTTTGGGGTAGAAAATA
Source organism: Euryodendron excelsum (assembly GCA_033060915.1). Lineage (NCBI taxonomy): Eukaryota > Viridiplantae > Streptophyta > Magnoliopsida > Ericales > Pentaphylacaceae > Euryodendron > Euryodendron excelsum. The sequence continues at coordinate 13,184,638 of CM065391.1, forward strand.
GGATTTGAAAACCTAAAGTTTGAGGCCAAAATAGGAAATTAAAAATTATGATTTTGGAGAGAAAATTAGAGTTTCCTAATCATGACTCTATGGTTTAACTTGGACTCCAAGAAAATAGATTTTGGAAAGTGAATTTTTAGAAAGAAATAATTTTTGAAGGAGATCTTAGAAAGTAAACTTGAAAAGGGAGTTTTTGAAAATGAGATTTTTGGAAATAGTTTTTAGGAAGGACGTTTTGGAAAATAGATTTTTTGAAGGGAAGGTTTAGAATGCAATTTTTTAGAAAGGAGATTGAAGAGAGTTTTTAGAAAGTATATTGGATAATATATTTTAGGAAGTAGATTTGGAAGGAGATTTTGGAGAGGATTTAAAAAAAAAAAGGTTTTGGAAAGTAAGTCTGAAAGGCAATTTGGAAAGAGATGGATCTTCACAAGCCTCTAAAAATATTTCACTTTCCTAAAATGACTCTAACCATAAGAAGATTAGAACCATTCTAGGATTGTGGTTTTGAAAACAACAAGAATTTAAAAATATGGACCATATTGGTCACTTTAAATGTAACACTTTCCTAAAGCAACCTTAACCATGGAAATGCTAGAATCTCCCTAGGATTGTGATTTTGAAAACAAGTTTTGAAGAAGAAGATTTTAACACAAGTTTTGAAAACGATTTTGATGCATGTTTTAAAAACAAGTTTGAAAACGGATTTTGGAGAGATGCATGATCATGATATGCACAATCCAAGTTAGGGTCGTGAACATACAAGGCTAAAGGCTTCACCACATAATCAAAGAGGCTGAACCCACGTGGTCTCCGGTTAGATTAAGAGAAAGCCCCCGACACGGTGACTTTCAATAGCCTAATCCTACACGTGAACTGGGGAGTCCCTTGTTTTAACCATGCAAGAAAGGAGGGGATAGAAGATAGGGGATTGAAATAGAAGAAACCCAAGTGGGTTAGGAGAGAGAAGAGAGAGGGGGGATTGCAAAAACGTAAATAGGAAGCCTACCTTGGGTCTTCTTTTATTTTGCTTGCTTGGTTTGCTTTGTTTTTCTTGCTTTGCTTCGGTCTTCGCCTTGATCTTTAAGAGCTTGTTCGAATCTTTGAAAGCTTCGGAGTTACAGCACTTCAACTCTTCAATGGAGGCTTTGGAGGCTAGTAAATGAGTGTATAGGGGTGTATGTGAGTGTATAGGTGTGTATGGGAACTAGGGTTTCTATATGGAGGCTAGGGTTGGGAAAACCTAAAGGAGACTAGGGTTTGGAGAGGATACGAGCTCTGCGTATTGAAGAATAGAGTTTTTGGACTGAGTTTACAGACCCTTTTCATGCTAGAAGAGGCTATGTATTTATAGACAGAGGATTGACCTAGCACTTGTTGTAGTGGTGCCACGCAAAATTTTCTATTGGCGTCACTCCAGGCCAAATTTTGGCTTAGCACGACTGCTAGTGGTGCCAGCCACTTAGAAAAATTTTAAGGTCGACAAGCAACGTATCTTCAGAAGATTTGGGAGGCTATACTTATGATTACTATGTAATCACCAAAAGTGACTTTGGAAGGTCCGGGAATGATTTAGAGGGCCAGGAATGGCCCAAAGGGCCTGAAAAGGATAGGAACCCTTAGAATAGTTTTGCAGGGGTAGTAGACTTGAAAAATGATGACAGGATGTGTTGGAATTGTTGACCGGGCCATTAGGGGCAAAACGGTTAATCGGGCTAGAAAGCTATCGAGATGGACTCGAAATGTCCCAGAAGAAGATTCGAGGTTTGGAAACATTACCTAGAATGTCCAAGGAGGTGGCCGGTTTAATAGCCAGAGCCGGTGTGGTTAGAAAAGGCGACCGGCCCGTTAGGGGCAAAATGGTGATTTTACATTAGGTTCGCCGGAACTAACTCGGAATGATCCAGAAATGTATCAGAATGCCGGGGATACGATCAGAAGCATCCTCAGGAGGTTACCGGTTTGATACCTAGAGCTAGTGTGGTTCCCGGGGTGCTCGGATGCCTAGGGGCAAAATGGTCGTCTTGACCGGAGAGTCTCGGAATCGGCTCGAAAATGTTTGGAAGGCACCTAATCATGCCGAATTGTCTTTAGGACAATCTTGGAAGGGTGGACTTATCATTCTAAGGACTTAGGTACTTTCTCAAGAAACGTGCTAAAAATGGCCTTAGGAAAATTTGGTCATTTTTCACCGGAGTGGGCTAGCAGGCACTGATGTTGACCCGGGTTTTAAGTGTTTCTGTCACTCTGACGACGGTTTCATGACATAGGGGTTTGTTGGCAATTTCCTATATTGACCTATTTACGAGTGTTTCCGTCACTCTAACGGTTGCAATATTTACGAATATTTCCGTTACTCTAATGGGTTGCGATCATTCTAGAGACTGCCTGATCTCGAGAAGCTGTTAGGTGGACTTAGCGCCTGAGGAATCAACTTTCTTGGAAGGCATGCCGAAATGAACATTTCTTCATTTGAGGGTTAGCAGGCACCAAAGCTGGACCGTTCTACCATCTAAGGGACTTGGGGTCTCGTCCCGGTCAATGGGTTTAAAGGAACTTACGGTTCCAAAGAGTTCTCTTGGAAACATGTCGGATTGGATGGTCTTACCGCCTTGAGGAATCAACTATCTCAAAAGGCGTGCCAGATTTAATTGGAATTGGAATTGGACTAGAATTGGATTGAAAAGGGGACTTACCATCTTTGAGAAGATGTGCCCATTAGAATTGGACCGGATAGTGCCCTAAGGGCACTTTGGTCATTTTGCCTCTATTGGACTGGATAGTGCCCCAGCGATCGATTGACTGGATTAGGTTTGGAAAACTAATTTGAACTAGAATATGTCCGTATTGACTTGAATACAAGTCTAGACGGATTGGAGACTGCTGAGCGAGCAAAAATGGGGTGCTTACAGCTACCTTTCTTTTTCTGTCTTTGCCTGCCGAAGACAGAAATCCATAGCGTAAGAGTCCCATGTTAATCGTGAGGCGGTTGGAGGGATGAGTTTTGGAAATTTTTGAAAACAGGAGTTTGAAAATAGATATTGGGCCCAAAAGGCCTTTGAAATCGAGTTTTGGCGGGAAAAAGGGCAAAATTGCCCGAAATTTGAGAAAGTTTAGAATTTGAAACTAGGGTAGTCGCCTCCTCCCTAGAACTTGAAACTAGGGCAAAATCGCCCTTGTACTTGCATATCATGCATCATGTTAAATTTCTTTTTAAATATTCTTTTATAAAGTGGATAGTTTTAGAGATAAGTTAATTAAAGACTCTAATGAGTGAACCTAGAGTGAATAGACATGTAGGTACTGCAAGGGCAGGGTGGGGTGATGGCTTAGTGCGTCTTCCCTACATGTAACCAACCTCCAAACTTAGGATCACTGTTTTCAAAAGACCAAAATGGAGTTATTTTTAGAAAGGGCTTAAATTTTTCCAAAGGTTGCCAAACAACCTCTTTTCTTAAAAGCCCTCTTTTAAGGAAGTATTTTTAAAAACTCTAAGTGTAATATTCAGATTGTGCTTAGTTTTTAGGTGACCTAACTCACCTTAATCAAGTTAGGTGGCAACTCCAAATTATTTTCCAAAAGCCCTTAATCAAATCAATTTTCGATTCAAACCTAGTTGTAGTCATTCTTCTGGGAGGATGAGTTCTAACGAGAGAGTACAGTATTTTTTTCGCTTGTATGTGTATTCCTTGAGTGCGAAAAATCTGGACGCGACAACTGGCGATTCCACTGGGGACACTTAGAGGGTTAGACCATAGTCATTCTCTTCACCCTTCACCCATGTAGAGTCTTCAATTAACTTGTCCAATTCTATCCACTTTCAATTTTCAAAGTTATTTTAAAAAACTTGCATTTAACTCCATTCATATTATCTTGCATTAAGTTTGCCATCTACATACTAACTCTTGCATCTTTGTTTTGTAGGTGGACTTTTTGTTTACAATATTATTTTATTAACTGCTATGAATGAATGTGATGAACAGGATGGATGGGAGTTGTTGGGCTCTTTCCTCCACTTTCAAAAATCACACACACACTGTATGTGCATTTGCATTCTTTACCTTGATATGCCTCTTCTAGTTAGAAGGGAGAACGGTATACTGATTGTGGGTAAGATGCTGTGTCAGTTTCTTCGCCTAAGGCCTCTTGATGGTTCCCCCGCTCAGATCACCAACCGATCATGGCACCACCTCAGGGAGTGGGCCTAGGTTTGAAGATCCGAGAACCGAGCCTTTTTAGGACACATTAGTAAACCCTCAACCTCATGCTCATGGAGACACCATGCATAGCCGAACCTCTGCCAGTTTTAAGACACGCACACTGTTTTCCAAAACCATGGAGGAAAGGGCTGCTGCTTTTACTTTCCTCTGTATCTATTTATTCCTATTGTTATAATGATTACTGTTATAATGCTTGTCTAACTGTTCATGCATGCATATTTACTTCAATTGCATTCTCCTTCCTTACGCTCTTTGCTTCCATATTTATGCATATAATAAGGCATCCCAAGACAAAAGTTCCAGAGTAACTTAAGTCACTGCATCCCAAGCATATGATCAACCCAAAGAGAGTGACACCAAGTTCACTCTCCATTGCATTGAACTTGCCAAAACCCTAAGGGCTCTCACATAACCCTAAGGAATCATTGCATGCATTTCAAGTCATCCCATAAGTGGGGCCCCAATCCCTCTATGTTTATGGAGATAGGTTTGCCAAGGAGACAAGGGGCAACCACTCAGCAAGGTCTCTCAGCAACCTCCCTGACGTCAAATCCAAAAAAGGCGAATCTGAAGACTCAAGAATAGTTTAGGATTTCATGTGTAACATTAGATAGGAGGAAGTCTAAGGAAAAATGTTTCCCTCTCCCCCATTAAAGTGTACTTTGTTTCCTCTAGTTCAATGTATCCCTTCCCTTTGAGCATAATGAAAGAAGATTACCATCTGATGGTAAAGTATTTACATACAGGGGCAAACCTCCAATCTCTAAAAGTGAGCTAATACATCATGATTAGTTGCCCTCTTGAGTAGGGGCATTCTTAAGGCATGCATTGCATAAAAATTTGTCAAACTAAGACACTGACTTTCTCCTTTTGTTGGTTTTAGGTTCCTTTCCTTGTCCCTCATCGTTACAGACCGAAAGATAAGGAACACCCATGGAGTCACTCATACTCGATGCCTTAACTCTGGTATTAGCGGAAGCTAGAGGACTCAGACATAGGATGACTAAAATGGAAGGCATGCTCTCTTCACTCTTATTCCATGCAGGAACTATAACCCATGAGCAGGCAGAATCCTCGCAAGTCCAAACCCATGAGGGGCGAAAAAGGATGAAGAAGGAAGACCAAGACTATACCCTCACCATTGCTAACCAACAACCTCCCTAGGCCAAGGGCCTTATTCTGACACTCTGTAAGCCGACCTCTAGCCAAACCCTCGAATTGTTTAATCTTTCCTACGGATACCAGTCCCATCCATTTGGTCTTGACACAGAAAATTGTCCTACTTTGAAACATATAACCCGAAGCCCTTTCAATTCCCAAACCATCGACCCGATAGTCATTACACCAAAACTTGATCCCTACCTCCAAGGACATCTAGGACACCTAGGCGAATGGGCAAAAAAGATTGAGTTTCCACTAAACTCGCTTGCACGCAAACCACAGCTTACTTCAGTCTTTTAGCCGTAGGATATTTGAAACCTATACCCCCTGGACCTCGGCCTAATCCTCTGCCACCTCACTTTAATGCAAAAGCATACTGTGAATACCATTAAAGCAGCCAAGGACACGATATTGAAGACTATTAGACCCTTAAGCATAAAATTCAAGACCTGATAGATAACAAGGTCATCGGCTTACAACTAGTGAATCCTCCTCCAAATGCTACCACGGACCCTCTACCAGACCACACCGTCAACGTCATCTCAAAGTTTGGTAACAATGAGGTTTGGTTCGCCATATGCCAAGAGATATATTACAAGGATGGGGAAGAAATGGAATGCGGAGATGACGAATAATGTTAGGCCTGGTCAGGGTGCAACCCCAATAAAGTGTTGGTCCCCAAAGATGAACTCGTAGATGAATCTATTGAGAAAGTTGACCAGGAGCCATTCAAACTCAGTGATAAGAACCCACAGCTATGCACACCTGAGAAACACCGAGGCACGGCTAGATGCCAGAGCAGAAAAACTCGAGCTCGGGTCAAGTCTATTAAGTTGGAAGAAGACAAGCTACCCAATTGGTTTATTGAAGTAACTAAGGAGCTAGCAGAGGAAGGCAAAAGGGTCGAGAAAGCTGACAATTGCATTATCACTGCCAATTCACTTAGAACTTTGGGAGAAGCCTCTACCTATCTTGCTGACACCAAAGATCCCAATCATGGATGGAGCATCGAAGATATGGGTGTCATCGCAAAACCCAACTAGATGGTTTCTTTTTCAAAAACGTACAAGAGAGGGGTGTTTTCACCCACTTTTTTTCTATCCCTTTACATTTTTTTCTTAAATTAATATCTGTATTTCTATTTCTTTAAAATAGAACTATATGCTTTTCGCTAACATAATAAGATGATTAAGTCTTTTTATTCATTGCTATTATCTTATTTTCTCTTGTGAATGGTGACTACTTCCTATGCAAGGGGCATGGTTTATCTTATGGAATGATCTAACTTAAAGGGATGATAGCATGGGTTAACCACTTGCCAAATGATTTGTTTTCCAAAGAGAGAGAGTATAAGGATGAGTGAGGAAACTACCCAAAGGCAACACTTACAAGACACAGAAGCAAAGCGATATGTGGCCAGATTATCAAAATGAAGAGGAGTCATCTTTCATTTCCCCCATATAAAAGAAAAAGTGTTAATGTTCCCTTTGCTTAGCCCCTAGTGCCTCGCAACCAATAAAATATTCCTTGTCAACCCCGATCTAAGACCGTCCCCCTCACACTAGGGCAGACAATAGTTGAGAACTCTAGGAATAGTATTCATCCTCTATCGTGCTAGGGCATCATTGAAGGCTTTATGGATCAAGCAATCTAGTTCAAAATGAAGAGAGACCCTCATTTCATTTCTCATACAGTTAGAAGTAACCATTTACCAAACCCGTTGGGCCATTTATCTTTTTCGAGAAAACCCTAACCTAGGGATCATCACCCACATTGGGTTAGATTGAATTGTTAAAGAAAAGATTTAAGGAAGAAAGGGTTGTAGAAATGTTCATTTCATAAAAGGAAAGAAAAGAGATAAAAAGGAAAAAAGAAAAGCGAAGGAAAATAGTTGCCAAAGGGCAAGAGGCCGAAAAAAAAAAGAAAAGAAGGAAAGGCCTGAAGAAAACCATGATCGAGCCATCTTGAAAAGCATAATAAGAAGGCCGAAAGAGAAGAGGGTCATGTTTATCTCAAAAAGCATATAGAAAGGGTGAAAGAAAAGAGTCATTTTCACCCTGAAAAGTATATAGTAAAAGCATGGAGGAAAATTTAAAGGTGATCCTAGGATACAAAGAAACCCAGTAGAAACAATAGGTTCGAGCCTTTACCCTTTCTTGCAAAAACCCAAAACCGTGGCCTACATTACAACCCTACTAAAGTCCATTCTGATTGAAAATGGATTACTTGATCTAAATGAGCTAGACATGCTGCTGAAGCTAAGGAAGGATGCTAACCCTGCTAGGAAAAATAGTCAAGGATGGTATGGATCTAAACCCTACTGAAAGTAATATCGAATTTGAGCTTACATGTCCCGTTGTTTTGAAAACCCCATAACCTAGCCTACATTACGGTCCTAAAGCAAAGTCTTCTCTGATTGAAAGATTGGCCATCTATCGCTCTACTAAAGGTCAAGTAAGTTGTTGCCAAAGCCCCGGGAGTTAAGCGTTTTAGCCTAATAATCCTATACAGTAACCCTGAGGTAGAGAATCGGAGGCAGTCAAAAGGTTGAGAAAGGTGCAACGTGTTATCATCTAGTCAAGGTAAGGTTGAGCCAAAGGAGCGGCCAAGCTCCCAAAAAAGGAGTTACCATTTCAAAGATACTGAGTTTGACAGTACCCCTTATCATTCCATTAACTAGAATATTTCTAATATGTGCATGCATCTACATAAAAAAATAAAAAAAAAATTGGCATGAGCTTTGCGTACATAGGACATAGCTCCTTGTAAAAACAGAGGTCACCAACACAGTTTAATATCAACTCATGAAATAAATAAGCATCATCATTGTTTCTACACATGGATTTGATCATATACTTAGCTATAATAATCATAAAGATTTTTGCCTGTCTATGCATCTAACTATCATAAATATCCATTTTTGTACAAAGTTTACAAAATAAAACTGTCTAACATAAATACATCTCCAAGATAGGGGCAAAAGTAGATCCGGGTCTATGAAAAAAGGCATCTGCCAAAGTTCAAAGTCAATGTCCTCCGGATCGAAATCTCCAAAACCTGACTCCGGAGGAGGTGGATAACTACTAGAAGTACTACCATCCTATAAAGAAGATATAACCAGAATCAGCAAGATAAAGGGATAACTAGACAATAGTAGAGCAAAAAGATAAAGGAAGGAAAGGACACCATACCCTGCCATTTCTCATCTAGGCTAACCGAGCCATCAAGGAAGCCACCTCTGCCTGGTACTGATCCCGCTCCGCCTGGTACTAGTCCCTTTGGTCTCTCATGGCTATAAACTCAGCCTGGGGCACGTATCCTCCGGCACGACGCCACAAGTCAACCACCTCCTAGCCAACAACGTATTCGCCGACTACTACCTCAAACTGAGTGAACGCACCAACAGAATGAGCCTCGAAGTGCACAACATAGTCTGTATCTAGAGGAAGCAAGAAAGCGGCACCCGGCTGGCGCTCATGATCAGGAATAGGAACTCCTTCCACCAAGGCTCCAAACATGTACTCTGGTGGATCTCCTGCTAACCTGAACTTCTCGTGAAATTGGCGCCAGTGTCGATCTCCTAGGTAAGACTCTCAAGAGTCATCGCTGAGAAAGAAAGCCCTCGATAGGGACAATAAGACCAAGTACTGCACCGTCTCATAATGAACTGATCCAATGAAGGGCCGCCAAGTCACGTCCCTCACCTCAATCAACTTCAGGTTTGCCCGAAGCATCACAAAATCAGTGATCTCCAATCACTGGGCTACCCGGTCATGAGCCCACTTCAAAGCACGAGGATAAAGGTCATCCTCGATAATTGTAGGGTAACGAACAGGCAAGTACTTGTAGCTCTACCAGAAAAGAAAGGTCAGAAACTAGTCATGCTGCCCTAACGAGAGGAAGTCCGGACCCGCATCGACCAAAAGAAGTGGTCGAAAGAGAAGGACCCCCAATCTAGCTCAGACAAAGCCCTGAGATTAGTTACTATACTCACCAATCGAAAAGGCACGAGGGACTTTTTGTTGTTGCAGAAGCAGCTGAAGATGATGTACAAAACAAGTCGCTGCCTCATGATGTCTAGCTGGGCAGGCAGTGGCTTAGCAGCCAAATTACTGTCATCCCAACTGAGCCAAGAGACTGGGAAGGCAGAACGCTCAGTAGGGGCAAGTCTAGCAAAATGCATGCATTGGCTCTACTAATTGAATGCAAGGTGATCCGCCGGCTGACAAAGGAAAACCCTGTGATGATTGCCCAGTCCAATGGAGTGGGTCCCAACTCGAAGCTGACAAAATGTAAGGTCTTAGTCTCTCCAAACCATCTCTCGATAAGTGCCGTCACTAGATACCTATTCAGGCGGTTAGCTTGTAGTCCCATAAAGGCCCCAAACCCGATCTCTGCTAAAAAAGCCCGGTAAGATGGAACAGCCCGTTGTATGGTCACAAACACCTGATGGAGGGCCCCTCTGAAAGTTGTGTGAACGCGTGGAAGGGAAAGGTGTTGTCTAGAATACACACTGAGATGATAGGTGAGATCCCCCAGCGGTGGAATGTCTGGTATCTCCAAGTCACCTAAATCAGCATTCGTCTCTCTATGTCTAGAGGAGGCCCTCCCGTAACTAGTCACCTGATCGCTAACACCCGGTATCTCCTCATCTGCACCAATCTCCTCCTTAAAGGCCTGCTTAACTGGAGGGAAGGGGTCTACTGGAGGTCTACTCCCTCGTCCATTCTGACTAGAAGACGCACGTCTAGCAAATCGCCGACTACCCTTGGATTGACTGGAACTGCTGACAAAATCAGTCCGAGCCGCTTTCTAGGAGCAGCGTCTCCTTTCGGAATTGTCATCGCCCGCATTTGCCATCCTGAAAAGGTAAGCCAAGGTAAGAAGTGTTAAATATACAGTATATGCAGATAAGAAATAAAAACAAAAAGAAAACAAATAGTAATAATGATAACCAAAGATAAAAAAAAAAGGACATAGGTTGTATTCACCCCATTTTTGATCGCTCGGTGGTCTCCACTTCGTTCAGACTTGTGTTCAAGTCATTGGGGGCATATTTTAATCCAAATTAACTTTCTAAGTCTAATCCCGTCAATTCATAGCTTCGTAGGCCCCACTGGACCCAAATAGAGGCAAAATGACCAAAATGCCCCTGGGGGCATCACTCGTTCTAATTCCAAATCAGGCACGTCTTTCCAAAGACGGTAAGTCCCCTTTCCAATTCCAAATCAGGCACGTCTTTCTGAAGACGGTAAGTCCCTTTTCCAATTCCAAATTAGGCACGTTTTTCTGAAGACGGTAAGTCCCCTTTCCAATTCCAAATCAGGCGCGTCTTTCTGAAGACGGTAAGTCCCCTTTCCAATCTCAAATCAGGCGCATCTTTTTGAAGATGGTAAGTCCCCTTTCCAATTCCAATTCCAATTTCAATCCCTCTCTCGAGACAATTGATTCCTCGAGACGGTCCGGCATGTTTTTCGAAAAAAATCTCTTCGAAACGATAAGTCCCTTTAAACTTGTTGATCGGGACGAGACCCCAAGTCCCCTAGATGGTAGAACGGTCCACCTTTGGCGCTTGCTAGCCCGCCAATGCAAAAATGTCTATTTAGGCACGCCTTTCGAGAAAGTTGATTCTTAGGAGCTAAGTCCCTTTAACAGCTTCTCGAGATCAGGCAGTCTCGAAAATGATCACGAACCGTTAGAGTAGTAGAAATACTCGCAAACATCGCAACCGTCAATGTAGTGGAAATACTCGCAAATAGGTCAATATAGGGAATTGCCAACAAACCCCTGTATCACGCAACCGCCGTCAGAGTGGCGGAAACACTCAAAACCCAGGTCAACACCAGCACCTGCTAGCCCGCTTCAGTAAAAAATGACCAAACTGCCCCTAGGGCCATTTTCTGGCACGTTTCTCAAGAACACCTTTGAATCCTCAGAACGGTAAGTCCAACCTTCCAAGATTGTCTTAAAGGCAATTCGGCATGATTAGGTGCCTTCTAGTCAGTTTCGGGCCAATTTTGAGACTTTCCGATCAAGATGACGATTTTGCCCCTAGGCATTCGAATACCCTGGGAACCATACCGGCCCTGGGTATCAAACCGGTAGCCTCCCGAGAATGCTTCTTATAGTGTTTTCAACCTTTCTTTATCTTTTCGGATCATTCCAAGTCAGTTTCGGCAAACCCCGTGCAAAATGATCGTTTTGTCCCTAGAGGGCCGGTCGCCTTTTCCAACCACACCGGCTCTGGGTATCAAACCGGCAACCTTTGGGAACATTCTAAATAATGTTTCCAAATCTCAAGTCTTTTTCGGGGCATTCCAGGTCTGTCCCGTCAGCTTTCTGGCTTGATTGACCGTTTTGTCCCTTACGGCCCGGTCGATCCTTCCGACACATCCTATCCTCATTTTTCAAGTCAAATACCTCTGGGACACTATTCTGAGTGTTTCTGCCCTTTTCTGACCCTTTGGGTCATTCTCAGCCTCTTCAAATCATTCCCGGACTTTCCGGAGTCACTCATAGTAAAGCCAGGCTAAAAATTGTATGGTAGTCACTAGTACAGGCGCCCAAATCTTCCAAAGATACGTTGCTTGCCGACCTTAAAACTTTCCTAACTGGCTGGAGCCACTAGTAGTGGCGCCAAGCCAAGAAATGGCCTGGCGCCACTCCTAGTGGCACCAAGAGGAATTTTGGCCTGACGCCACTGCAACAGGCGCCACGTCTATCCTATCTCTATAAATACAGAGCTTCTTCCAGCATGAAGGAGGGCTGTAAACTCAATCTAAAAACCCTAATTTTCGATACATAGAGCTCGTACACTTCCTAAACCCTAGCTTCCTTTGGTTTTCCTAACCCTAGCCACTATACACAAACCCTAGCCTTCTATACACTCATACACCCCTTATACACTTATACACTAGCCTCCAACCCTCCATTGAAGACTTGGAGTTCTGCAACTACGAAGATTTGAAGACCAAGACAAAGCTCTCAAAGACTGAAGCCAAGCAAAATAAAGAAGACATAAGGTAGGCTTCTTATTTAAATTTCCGCACTTCCCCCTCTCTCTTCTCTCTCTTAACCCACTTGGGTTTTCTCTATTTTAATCCCCCATCTCTTTCCCCCCCTTTCTTTGCATGCTTGAAATAAGGGGACTCCCGGTCCATGTGTAGGATTATACTATTGGAGGGTCATCGTATCGGGGGCTTTCTTTTAGTCTAATCGGAGACCACGTGGGTTCAGCCTCCTTGATTATGTGGTGAAGCCTTAACCTTGTATGTTCACGACCCTCTTTGCATTGTGCATATCATGACTCTTGCATTCTTCCAAAAGTCGTTTTCAAAATTGTTTTAAAACTTGTTTTCAAAATTGTCTTAAAATCTTCTCTTTCAAAACATGTTTTCAAAATTACAATCTTAAGGGTGATTCTAGCCTTTTCATGGCTAGGGTTGCTTTAGGAAAGTGTTATATTTAAAGTGACCAATATGGTCCGTATTTTCAAATCCTTGTTGTTTTCAAAACCACTTTCTTAAAGTGGTTCTAGCCTTCTTATGGTTAGAATCGCTTTATGAAAGTGAGACGTTTTTATACTTTCCAAAAGTTCTCTTTTCAAAAGTCTTTTTTTCTAAAACCCTCCTTTTTCAACATGCTTTCCAAAAATTCTCATTTCCAAAATTGTTTTTCTAAAAACTCTCTCCAAACATCTATTTTCCAAAGCTTCCCTTTTCAAACTCCTTTCCAAAACACTTTCCTCAAAATTCACTTTCCTAGAAACTCTTTCCAAAAAGCTTCTTCCAAAATCTTGTTTCCAAAACTCTCTCAAAGTTTACTTTCCAAAAACTCCTTTTTAAAATCTTGTTTCCAAAAACACTATCTTCAAATTCACTTTCAAATTCAATTTTTGGATTTCTTTCCAAAAATCTTTGTTTCCAACAAACACACTTTCCAAAAATCTCTTTCCTTAGAGCCCAAGTCAAGCCCTAGAGCTAACAATTAGGAAACCCTAATTTTCTTTCCAAAAGACATGATTTTGAATCTTGCCTTCAAACCTAGGTTTTCAAAACCTCCTGTTTTTTACGTCAAGACTATACATATTTCCAAAACCTATTTTCTACGTCAAAACTATACACTTCCAAATCTAGGGTTTCTAAAACTTCCTTTTCCAAATCATTATCAAATCAAATCTTCCCTCTAGAAAACCAAATCCAATCGTCCCGCTTAGGAAACTAGATCCTATCCTTCATTTTTGAAAACAAAATCAAATCTTCCCTTTTAAAAACAAAATCCAATCCCTTGTTTTAGGAAATAGGAATTTTAACCCTTCCTAATCTAAATCTTTCCTAATTCACCTCTTTCCTAATCTTTTACTTTCCTAAATCTTAAGTTTCCAAAACTTGAACATAAAAATCTTTCCTAAATTTTAAAACTCAACTTCCACATCTTTTCTAATTCAACCCTTTCCTAATTCTATCTCTTTCCGAATCTTAACTTTTCAAATCAAAGTTTTCAAATCTTTCCTAAACTCAACTCTTCCTAATCTCAAGATTTTCTAAAACTCAAACTGTAAAATCTTTCTAAAATTCTAAGCTTTCTGAAATCAAAACTTTCTTAAGTTAAATCTTCCTAAACCTCTAACCTTTCTAAATTCTAAACTTTCCTAAACTTCAAATTCTTTTAAATCTAAAGCTTTCTAAACGCAAAACTTTTCTTACTTTCAAAACTTCCGTATTTCAAAACATTCCAAATTCAAAACTTTCCTATTTTGAAAACTTTCTAAATTCGAAACTTCCTTAAGTTAAAACTTTCCTAAATCAAATTTTCCTAAAGTGAAACCTTTCCTTTTTCAAACTTTTCCTAATTCAAAACATTTCCAAATTCAAAACTTTCCAACTTCAAAACTTTCCTAATTCATAACTTTCCTAAATTGAAACTTTCCTAAGTTAAAACTTTCCTAAATTGAAACTTTCTTAAGTTGAAAACTTTTCTATTTTGAAAACTTTCCTAAAATGACATTGTCCTATTTTGAAACTTTCCTAATTCGAACTTTCCTAATTCGAGTCTTTCCTAAATCCAATCTTTCCTAATCTTCCAAGTTCAACATTCGAGTCAAATCTTTTCTTAAAACTCTTCCAAGTCAAATCTTTCCTAAGTCTCTTCTCTTTCCTAAGTCTAGGTTTCCTAAACCTTCATCATTCCAAAACAAGTCTAAATCTTTCTTCCTAGTTCTATCTTTCCAAATCAAAATCTAACCTTTTCAATTCCAAAATTCTAAGTTCGAATTTCCAATCCTCTATTCTAAATTCAAATAAATTCCAAATTCCAATTCAACTCCTTTTTCAAATCAAATCTTCTATTTTCAATCGGACTCTTGTCCGAACTACGACTGACCTGATTCCTCCAAAAGGATACGTGAGCAACCCTCATGGGTGCGGTCACCACATTTTTCAAGTTTCTAATTTCTCCACATTTTTCAAATCTCAAATTCTACAACATTTTTCAAATTTTCAATTCCACAACCTCTTTCAAGTTTCTATTCTCACCACATTTTTCAAATTTCCAATTCTACAATCTTATTCAATCTCCAATTTCATATCTATTTTAAGTTTCCAATCCCAAAAATCTATTTCAATTCTCTATTTTCAATTTTCAAAACTTTTCAATTTCAAATCTATCCCTTTTAAATCTCGCTTCTAAAATTAAATCAAATTCTTCTTTCAAATCTATTTCCAAATCAAGTCTCCTTTCTTGCATTTGCATATCATGCATCATGTTAATTTTTTTTCAAAAATTCCTTTTTAAAAGTGGATAGGATTGGTCATTGGTTAGTTGAAGACTCTCATAGGTGAATCTAGGATAAATAGACATGTAGGTACCGAAAGGGTGGGGTAGGGTGATGTCTTAGTGCGTCTTTCCTACACGTAACCAACCTCCGAACCTAGAATCGCTGTTTTCATAGACCAAAATGGAGTTATTTTCAAAAAAGGGCTAAATGTTTTCCAAAGGTTTCCAAACAACCTGTTTTCCTAAAAAACCCTCTCTTGAGGAGATATTTTCAAAATTGTTTTCCAAAAACCCTAAGTGTAGTCTTCGGATTATTGTTAGTTTTTAGGTGACCTAACTCACCTTAATCAAGTTAGGTGGCGACTCCAAATCTTTTCTAAAAGCCCTTTATTCAAATCAAATTTTCAATTCAAACCTAGTCGCACTTATTCTTCTAGGAGGGTGAGTTCTAATGAGAGAGTACAGTGTTTTTCCTGCTTGTGTATGTATTTCTCGAGTGCAAAAAATCTGGGTGCGACAGCTGGCGACTCCGTTGGGGACACTTAGAGGGTTAGGGCATAGTCATGTCTCTTTACCCTTCACCCATGTAGAGTCTTCAATTAACTTGGTTCAATCCTATTCACTTTAAATTTTCAAAACCAAAATTTCAAAATTGTTTTCAAAAAACATGCATTTATTCATATTATCTTGTATTAAGTTTGTCATCCACATACTAACTCTTGCATTTTTGTTTTGTAGGTGCGCTTTTATGTTTAAACATTATTAATTGTTATGCATGAATGTGATGAACAGGATGGATGGGAGTTGTTGGGCTCTTTTCTCCACTTTTTAAAAATCACACACACACTGCATGAGCACCTGCATTCTGCATACTTGCATTAGTACCCTGATATGTCCTTTCTAGTTAGAAAGCGGGAACGGTATATTGGTTGTGGGCAAGATGCTGTGTCAGTTTCTTTGCCTACGGTCTCTTGATGGTTCCCCCACTCGGATCACCAACTGATCATGGCACCACTTCGGGGAGTGGGCCTAGGTTTGAAGATCCGGAGACTGAGCCTTTTGAGGATGCATTAGTCAACCCTCAACCTCATGCTCATGTAGACACCATGCATAGCCAAACCTCTGTTGAATTTAAGACACGAGCACCGTTTTCAAAACCATGGAGGAAAGGGCGACTGCTCTTATTTTCATTTATACCTGTATATTTCTATTGTTATAATGACTGTATTCATACTGTTATAATGCCTGTTTAACTACTTATGCATACACGTTTACCTTGCTCTTACATTTTCTCTCCTTATACTCTTTGCATATCCATGTTCATGCATTCGATATCCCATGTCAAGACAAGAGTTCCAAGTAACTCGAGTTACTGCATTCTCATGCATATTATCAACCCAAACAGAGTGACACCTAGTTCACTCTCCCCTGCATTAAGCCTACCCAAACCTTAAGGGTTCCCACGTAACCCTAAGGACTCATGACATGCACATCAGCTCATTCCATAAGAGGGGCCCCAATCCCTCTATGCTCACGGAGATAGGATTGTCAAGAAGATAAGGGGCAATCGATCAACAAGGTCTCTCAGTGACGTCCTTAACATCAAATCCAATGAAGGCGAATCCGAAGACTTAAGAGTAGTTTAGGTTTTTTCTTTATAAAACTAGATAGGCGGAAGTTCAAACGAAAATGTTCCCCCTTCCCCCTATTAAAATGTATTTCAATTCCTTTGTATCTTAAACCCAAAATTCGATGTACTTCTTTACTTTTGTGAGAATGAATGCATGGATGGCTGAGGGTTCCCACTCAACAATAAGGAACCTGCATACAGGGGCAAATCTCCTATCTCCAAAAGTGAGCCAATGCATCACGTATAGTCTCCCCTCTGAATAGGGGCACCCTAGGACATGCATTGCATAAAGCTCTCTAAAAACCAGAAACTGACTTGCGATTTGTGTTTTTGTCTTTTTCTTTCTTACTTTTATTTACAAATGTCACCCTACACTGAGTCAATATTGCTCCGAAGAAGGGGTAACATCCACCTAGGGATCCCATTATCACCCTACAAAGAGCATCACTGATGGCTGCTAATCCTGAAGAATCCTCTCAAGTCTCTCAGGAGGAAGTCAACGAAATGAGGACCAAGATGGATGAGATGCTCAAGCTCTTTCAAACTATGGCTATGAAAGATGTTGTTGCAGTCCCATCATCATCTATGACTTCATCCAAGGACCTCGAACCCTCTAATCCAAGGATTGGGCTTCAGTCTGACAACGCTGGGAGGAATAAGGAAGATGCCAAAGGAGCCAACACTGAAGAAGAGGAGACCATATTGCTTTCACCTGCCGTAAAGAAGGTCCCCCTAGACCCTCTCAGTCTAAAGATCCAAGGGCTAGAGGATTCACTGCGAAGTCTCCATGGCCATGACACTTACGGGTTCACTTCCTACGACGAGCTTTGTTTCTTCCCTAACCACCCGAGACCTGCTAGGTTCAAAATACCCGACTTTCAGAAGTACGACAGCACCAGTAACCCCGTTGCTCAACTTCGTCTCTATGTTGGAGTCCTAAGTGGTAATGGCAACGATCCGAAGCTCCTCCTGCAGCTATTCCAACATAGTCTCACGGGGTCTGCTCTACAATGGTTTGCTCGTCTGGACTTAAGGAAGATCACAACTTGGATGGAGCTAGTCAATGTGTTCAAAGCCCAATACCGTCACAACATCGACCTCACTTCCGATTGATGGTCCTTGATGATGATGAGCAAGGGTGAGAAGGAGAGCTTTAAAGAATATGCCCTAAGATGGAGGGAGGCCGCTGCACAAGTTAATCCCCTGCTGGAAGAGACCGAGTATGTACAACTGTTTGTACATACTTTCCAAGGTATATTCTACGAGAAGCTCTGCACAAGCATGGGAAAAAGCTTCTCCAAGCTCATTATGCAGGGAGAGATGATAGAAAACGGCCTCAAGACAGGAAGAATTACAGACCCCTATGCCAAGACTAGAGAAAATACCGCCAACATAGCCAAGAAGGTGGCTACTATAAGGGCACGATCAGGAAGGAAAGTGAAGTGTCCGCTATTCTGCCTAGCCAACCACCCCAATACCGTCCCCTGCTATAATCACCCCCAGTCTTACCCTTACCCACTTTGACCATGCCTATTCCAACCCCTAACTATGGTCCCACTGGGGCATGAACTAACTTTGATAGATCTGCTCGACGCATCCGTACCTTCGACGCCTTAGCCTGCACCCAAACCGAGGCTTACCATAGCCTTCTAGAGAACATCATCTTGAAGCCCGTACCTGCTCGCCCTTTGCCAAGCCCTCTGCCCCCGACCTTTAATGCCGCTCTTACATGTGAATACCATTAAGGTGGCCAGGGGCACGACACCGAAAGCTGCTTCACTCTCAAGCACAAAATCTAAGACTTGATCGACAATAAGACCATTGATCTGCAGTCAGTAAAATCCACTCCTACTCCCAATGTGACCACTAACCCTCTGCCGGATCATACCGTCAATATGATACTAGTAGAAATGGGAGGCGAGGGAGAATTCGATGAGCTCGGGGCCGAAGGTTATGAGAACGACTGGGAGGCCAATGAAGAAAATGACTGGGAGGAGGATCTCCCATTGTGCCTGATTTATCTTAATAACCCTGAGGAGGTGCCTGATGTTTCTGATTGGCCCATTGAGGAACCAATGTTTCTGGAAGATGAGATGACCGAGAACACGGCTGTTGATGGATGGGGTGCTGAATTTCTACATCCAAAATATACCGCGTCAGAACGTAACTTACTAGAAAACCCTTGGCCTGTAACTGAGTATAACCATGAAGACATGGGCTGGGAGCTAAAGGAGTCAAGAGAGCAGATGGAGCCGTTCGAGTTGGAAGGCAGTGAACTAGTTACCCTGTTTACAGAAGCACCCGCTGCAAAGAATAAGAAGGAGGCTGACAACCGTGCCAGCAGCATTAACATCTTTGGAGCTCTAGAAGAGTCCTTTGTCTGTCTCGCCTTGGCAGAGGATTTGGGTCGTGAATGGAGCATCGAAGATGTGGGAATTGTTCCAAAGCCTTACTAAAATGGTTTCCCTTCAAAAGCGTTCAAGAGAGGGGTGTTTTCACCCACTTTCTTTCTATCCATTTTACTTTTTGTCTCTAAATTGATGTTTACATTATGCTTTCGCTTAGAAACTGTATGCTTTCCATAAGAATGATCAATAGTAGTTAAATTATAGTCTTTTATTTCATCGCTGTTGTCTTATCTTCTCTTTGGATTGGTAGCTACTTTCTAAACAAGGGGCATTGCCTGTCTCATGGAATGATTTGACTTAAGGGAATGATAGCATGAGCTAACTACTCACCTAATGATCAGCTTTCCAGACAGAGAGATGATAAGGATGAGTGAGGATACTACCCAAAGACGACACTTACAAGACATTGAAGCTAAGCGATGTGTGGTCAGTCTATCATAATGAAGAGGAGCCATCTTTCACTTCCCCACATATAAATAAGTAAACAAATGTGCTTATATTCCCTTTGCTTAGCACCTAGTGCCTCGCGGAAAGCAAAATTTTTCCTTGTCAACCCCAATCCAAGACTGTCTTCCCCACACTGGGGCAGACAATAGTTGAAAACTCTAGGAATGGTATCCACCTCTACCATGCTAGGTTAGTATTGAAAGCTCTGTAGATCAAGCAATCTAATTCAAAGTGAAGAGAGACCCTCATTTCATTTCCCATACAGTCAAAAGCAACCCTTTGCCAAACCTATTGAGCCGTATATCTTTTTGTACCAAAACACCCAACCTAAGGATCACCGCCCACATTGGGTAGATTGAACTGCCAAGGAAAAGGTCTAAGGAAAAAGGGTTGAAGAATTATCCATTTCATGAAGAAAAAGAAAGGACAAAATGAAGGAAAAGAGTTGTCAAGGGGCAAGAGGCCAAAAAAAAAAAAAAAAACTTTTAAGGAAAGGCCTGAAGAAAACCATGATTGTACCATAATAGGAAGAAAAGAAAGTCATGTTTATCTCAAAAAGCATATAGAAGGGGTGAAAGAGAAGAGTCATTTTCACCCTGAAAGATATATAGCCAAAGCAAGAAGGAAATTCAAAGGTGATCCTAGGCTGTAAAGAAACCCAGTAGAAACAATAGGTTTGAGCTTTTATCCTTTCTTGCAAAACCCCAAAACCATGGCCTACATTACAACCATACTAAAGTCCACTCTGATTGAAAATGAATTGCTTGGTCTAAATGAGTTGAACACACTGCCAAAGCTAAGAAGGATGCTAGCCTTACAGAGAAAAGAGTCAAGGACGGTATGGATCTAAACCCTGCTGAAAACAACATCGAATTTGGGCTTATATATCTTCTTGTTTCTAAAACCCCTTAACATAGCCTACATTATGGTCCTAAACGAAGTCTCCTTGGCTTGAAAGGACTGGCCACTTATCGCTCTGCTAAAGGACAGGTAAGCTGTTGCTAAAACCCCGAGAGTTGAGAGTTTCAGTCCAATAATCCTATACACTAACACCGAGGTAGAGAGTCGAAGGCGATCAAAAGGTTGAGAAAAGTTCAAAGTGCTATCATCCAATCAAGGTAGGATTGAGTCAGAAGAGAGGCTAGACCCTCGAAAAGGAAGAAGTTACCATTCCGAAGATACCAAGTTCGACAGCACCCCTTATCATTCTGTTAGCTAATGTATTTCTAGCATGTGCATACGTTAAAAAAAAAAATCAGCATGAGTTTTGCACACATAGGGTATAACTCCATGTAAAAATAGAAGTTCCCAACATCAACTCATGTAATAGATATATAACATTATCATCCATCACATGCATCTGATCATATGCCTAGTTGTAAAGATCATAAATGTATGTGTCTATCCATGCTTCTAAATACCATAAATATCCATATTTGTATAGAGCTTACAAAATAAAACTGTCTAACATAAATACATCTCAGGAATAGGGGCAAAGGAAGATCAGAATCTCCACAAGGGGCATCTGTCACAGGTCAAAGTCAATGTCATCCGGATCAAAATCTCCGAAACCCGGCATCGAAGGAGGCGGATAGCTACTCGAAGCACCGCCATCCTGCAGGGAAGATAGAACCGAAATCAGCTGTGTGAAAGAAGAACTAAACAACAGCAGAGCAACAAGAAGGGAGAAAAGACAACATACCCCCCCACCACCCAGCTGAGATAACCGAGCCATCAAGGAAGTTACCTCGGCCTGATACTGATCGTGCTCCATTTGGTACTGATCTCTCTGGTCTCTCACAGCAGTAAACTTAGCCTGGGGCACATATCCTCCAGCACGGCGCCACAAGTCAACCACCTCTTGACCAACAGCGTACCCGCTGACTACTACCTCAAACCGGGTGAAGGCACCGACCGAATGAGCCCCAAAGTGTGTAGCGTAATCTATGTCTGGGGGAAGCAGGAACTCAGCACCTGGCTGACGCTCTTGATAAGGGATAGGCACTCCCGCCACCAAGGCCCAAAATATATACTCTAGTGGAGCTCCTATTGACTGGAACTCCTTATGAAACAACTGCTAATGTCACTCTCTGAGATAGGACTCCCAAGTGCCATTACTGAGAAAAACAGCCCTTGACAAGGACAACGGGACTAAGTACCAGATTGTCTCGTAATGAGCTGATTCAATGAAGGGCCGCCAAGTCACATCCCTTGTCTCAATCAGCTACAGGTTTGCCCGGAGTGTCACAAAATCAGTAATCTCCAATCACTGGGCTACTCAGTCGCGAGCCCACCTCAAAGCACGAGGATAGAGGTCATCCTCAACAACTGTAGGGCGACGAACAAGAAGGTACTCGTAGCTTCACTAGACGAGGAAAGGCCAGAAACTAGTCATGCTGCCCCAACGGGAAAAAGTCCGAACTCGCATCAACCGAAGGAAGCAGCCAAAGGAGAAGGATCCCCAGTCCAGCTTAGATAAAGCTCCAAGATCAACTACTATGCTCACTAACCGACATGGCACGAGCGACTTGTTGTTATTACAAAAGCAGCTAAAGATGTTATACAAAACAAGTCACCATCTCATAATATCTGTCGTGCCCAGATTTTTCGCACTCGAGGAATACAGACACAAGTGAAAAAAATACTATACTCTCTCGTTAGAACTCACCCTCCTAGAAGAATGAGTGCGACTAGGTTTGAATTGAAAATTAATTTGAATAAAGGGCTTTTAGAAACGATTTGGAGTCGCCACCTAACTTGATTAAGGTGAGTTAGGTCACCTAAAAGCTAAGAATGATCTGAAGACTACACTTAGGGTTTTTGGAAAACGATTTTGAAAATATCTCCTCAAGAGAGGGTTTTTAAGAAAAACAGGTTGTTTGGTAACCTTTGGAAAAAATTTAGCCCTTTTTGAAAAATAACTCCTTTTGGTCTTTGAAATCAGTGATCTGGGTTCGGAGGTTGGTTATGTGTAGGGAAGACGCACTAAACCATCACCCTACCCCGCCCTTTCAGTACCTACATGTCAATCTACCTTAGATTCACCTATGAGAGTCTTTAACTAACTATTGTTCAATCCTATCCACTTTGAAAAATAATGTTTAAAAAGATATGATGCATGATATGCAAGTGTGAGATAAGAGAAGTTGAAAAATAGATTTGGAAAGAAATTTGAAAAGAAGAATTTGATTTGATTTGAAAAGATAGACTTGGAATTGGAAAGGTTTAGAAATTGGGAATTGAGATTTGAAAATAGAAATTTTGGAATTGGAAACTTGGAATAGATTATGGAGTTGGGGACTTGAAAAAGGTTGTGGAAATAGAAATCTGAAAAATGTTGTAGAATTTGATATTTGAAAAATGTGGAGGAATTTGAAATTTGAGAGAAGTTGCGACCGCACCCATGAGGGTTGCCTACGTATCCTTTTGGAGGAATCAGGTCAATCGTAGTTCGGACAAGAGTCCGATTGAAAATAGAGGAGTTGATTGGAAGAAAGAGATTGAATTGGAAATTGGATTGGAAAATTGAAAGATTGAACTTTGATTGGAAGATTTGAAAAGATTTGATTTTGAAAGACTCGGTTTTGAGAAACCTAGACTCAAGGACTTTGAAAAGAAGGATTGGATTTGACTTGGAAAGATTTTAAAGAAGAATTGACTTGAATGTTGAACTTGGAAGATTTAGAAAGATTGGATTTAGGAAGCACTTGGATTAGGAAAGGTCCAAATTAAGAAAGTGTCATTTTAGGAAAGTTTTGTTTTAAGAAAGTTTTGGTTTAGGAAAGTTTTGGAATTAGGAAAGTTTTGTTTTAAGAAAGGTTTTGAAATAGGAAAGTATTGAATTTAGAAATGTTTTGAATTAGGAAAAGTTTAGTTTAAGAAAGGTTTAGAATTTGAAAAGTTTCAAGTTAAGAAAGTTTTGGATTTTGAAAGCTTAGAATTTTAGAAAGGTTTTAAATTAGGAAAGATTTAGAAAAGGTTTGAATTAAGAAAGTTTCAACTTAAGAAGGCTTTGAATTAAGAAAGTTTTGAGTTTAGAAAGCTTTGGATTTAGAAAGATTTGAAATTTAGAAAGTTTAAGATTTAGAAGATCTTGAGATTAGGAAAGGTTTGAGTTTAGGAAAGGTTTGAAAACTTAGATTTAGAAGGTTAAGATTTGGAAAGGGATAGAATTAGGAAAAGGTTGAATTAGGAAAGATTTAGATTAGGAAGGGATTGGATTTTATTTCTAAGAAGAAGTGTTTGATTTTGTTTCCAAAAATGGAGGATTGGATCTAGTTTCCTAAACGGGAAGATTGGATTTGGTTTTCTAAACGAAAGATGGGATTTGGTTTCCTAAAGGAAAGATTGGAATTGACAAGGATTTGGAAAAGGAGGTTTTAGAAACCCTAGATTTGGAAGGCTAAAGTTTTGACGTAGAAAAGAGGTGTTGGAAATATGTATAGTTTTGATGTAGAAAACAGGAGGTTTTGGAAACCTAGGTTTTAAGGCAAGTTTGAAAACCATGTTTCTGGAAAGAAAATTAGGGTTTCCTAATTGTGGGTTCTAGGGCTTGACTTGGGCACCAAGAAAAAGGATTTTTTGGAATGTGTGTTTTTGGAAACGAAGATTTTTAGAAGGAAATCCTTGAGAGGAGTTTCTAGAGGGAAGATTTTGGAAATAGAGTTTTTTAGAAAGATTTTTGGAAGGAGATTATTGGAGAGAGTTTGTAGAAAAGTGAATTTAAGGAGTGTTTTTAGAAAGAGATCCTAGTGAGGAGTTTTTTAGAAAGAGATTTTTAAGAAAGAGATTTAGGAAGAGGTTTTTCTAAGAAGGAAACCTAAGGAACGTTTTTGGAAAGTGGACCTTGAAGAGAGCGTTTTGGAAAGGAGTTTAAAAAAAGAAGTTTTGGAAAATAGATTTTTGGAGGGAGTTTTTAGAAAACAATTTTGGAAAGAAGAGCTTTTGGAAAGCATGTTGGAGAAGAGATTTTTAGGAAGAGATTTTTGAAAATAGAGTTTTTTGGAAAGTATAAAAACATCTCACCTTCCTTAAGCGATTCTAACCATAAGAAGGCTAGAACCACTTTAAGAAAGTGGTTTTGAAAACAACAAGGGTTAAAAATATGGACCATATTGGTCACTTTGAATGTAATACTTTCCTAAAGCAACCCTAACCATGGAAAAGCTAGAATCACCTTAGGATTGTGATTTTGAAAACAAGTTTAATGCAAATTTTGAAAACGAGTTTGAAAACGATTTTTTGGAAGATGCAAGATCATGATATGCACAATGCAAGTTTGGGGTCGTGAACACACAAGGTTAAGGCTTCACCACATAATTAAGGGGGCCGAACCCACGTGGTCTCCGGTTAGCCTAAAGGAAAGCCCCCGACACGGTGACCCTCCGATAGTCTAATCCTACACATGGACCGGGAGTCCCCTTGTTTCAAGCATGCAAAGAAAGGGGGGGAAAGAGATGGGGGATTAAAATAGAGAAAACCCAAGTGGGTTAGGAGAGAGAAGAGAGAGGGGAAAGTGCGGAAATTTAAAGAGAAAGCCTACCGTATGTCTTGTTTATTTTGCGCGCCTTGCTTGTCTTCGATTTTCGTCTTGATCTTCGTCTTTAATCCTCAAGAGTTGTCTTCAATCTTCAAACTATAGATTGCAGCTCTTCAAGTCTTCAAAGGAGGGTTAGAGGCTAGTGTATAAGTGTATGGGGGTGTGTATGAGTGTATGTAAGGCTAGGGTTTAGTGTATAGTGGCTAGGGTTTGGAAAACCTAAGGAAGCTAGGGTTTAGGGAGTGTTCGAGCTCTGTATATCGAATATTGGTGTTTTTAGACTGAGTTTGCAGACCTCTTTCACGCTAGAAGAGGCTCTGTATTTATAGAGGGAGGAATGCACTGGCGCTTATTGTAGTGGCGCTAGTGTAATGCACTGGTGCCTCCCTCTATACTTAAACATTTCCTAAATGGCTGGCGCCACTAGTAGTGGCGCCAGGCCAAACATTACACTAGCGCCACTAGGAGTGGCGCCAAGCCATTTTTTGGCTTGATGCCACTACTAGTGGCGCCAGCCATTTAGGAAATGTTTAAGGTCGGCAAGCAACATATCTTTGACTAGATTTGGGCACCTATACTAGTGACTACTATGCAATTTTTAGCCTAGCTTCACTAGGAGTGACTCCGAAAAGTCCGGGAATGATTTAAGGGACCGGAAATGACCCGCAAGGCCGAAAAAAGGGCAGGAACACTTAGGATAGTGTCCCGGAGGTATGTGACTTGGAAAATGAGGATAGAATGTGTCGGAAGGGTTGACTGGGCCATTAGGAGCAAAACGGTCAATCGGATCGGGAAGTTGCCGGAACGGACTCGGATTGTCCTGGAAGAAGACTCGAGATTTGGAAACATTATTCAGAATGCTCCCAAAGGTTGCCGGTTTGATACCCAGGGCCGGTGTGGTCAGAAAAGGTGATCGGCCCACCAGGGGCAAAACGGTCATTTCGCATCGGGTTTATCGGAACTGACTCGGAATGATCTGAAAGGATGAAGAAAGGTTGAGAATACTATAAAAAGCATTATTAGGAAGTTACCGGTTTGATACCCAGAGCTGGTGTGGTCGGAAAAGGAGACCAGCCCACCAGGGGCAAAACGGTCATTTTGTACCGGGTTTGCCGGAATTGACTCGGAATGATCCGGAAGGATAAAGAAAGGTTGAGGACACTATAAAAAGCATTCTCAGGAGTTTACCGGTTTAATACCCAGAGTCGGTGCGGTTCTTGGGGCATTCAAATGCCTAGGGGCAAAATGGTCATCTTGACCGAAAAATCTCAGAAAAGGCCCAAGGGGTAGTTTGGTTATTTTTTACTAAAGTGGGCTAGCAGGCACAGGTGTTGACCTGGGTTTTGAGTGTGTCCGCCACTCTGACGGCGGTCGCGTGATACAGGGGTTTGTTGGCAATTCCCTATATCGACCTGTTTGCGAGTATTTCCGTTACTTAGATGGTTGTGATGTTTGCGAGTATTTCGGTTAGTCTGACAGTTCGCGATCATTCCCGAGACTGCCTGATCTCGGGAAGCTGTTAAAGGGATTTAGCGCCTGAGAAGTCAATTTTCTCGGAAGGCGTACCTAAACGGACATTTCTACATTGGCGGACTAGCAGGCGCCAAAGGTGGACCGTTCTACCATTTAGGGGACTTGGGGTCTCGTCCCGATCGGCAGGTCTAAAGGGACTTACCGTTTCGAAGAGATTTTTTTTGAAAAACGTGTTGGACTGTCTCGAGGAATAAACTGTCTCGAGAGAAAGATTGGAGTTGGAAAGGGGTCTTATCGTCTTCGGAAAGATGTGCCTGATTTGGAACCGTCTCGAGGAATAAACGGTTTCGAGAGAGGGATTGGAATTGGAAAGGGGACTTACTGTCTTCGGAAAGACGTGCATAATTTGGAACCGTCTCGAGGAATAAACTGTCTCGAGAGAGGGATTGGAATTGGAAAGGGGAAGTTTTATTGTCTTCGGAAAGACGTGCCTGATTTGGAACCGTCTCGAGGAATAAACTGTCTCAAGAGAGGGATTGGAATTGGAAAAGGGTCTTATCATCTTCGAAAAGACGCGCCTGATTTTGAACTGTCTCGACAAATAAACTATCTCAAGAGAGGGATTGAAATTGGAAAGGGGTCTTATCGTCTTCGAAAAGACATGCTTGATTTGGAATTGGAAAGGGGACTTACCATCTTCAAAAAGACATGCCTGGTTTGGAATAGATTTACCATCTCGAGAAATCAACTGTCTCGAAAGAGGGGTTGGAATTGGAAAGGACAATGCCCCTAAGGGCATTTTGGTTATTTTGCCTCTATTTGGGCCTGGTGGGCCCGCGAAACAATGTACAGATGGGATTTGGACTTAGAGAGTTGGTTTCGATTGGAATATGTCCATGTTGACTTGAGTACAAGTCTGGACGGAGCGTTGAATGCCGAGCGGTAAAAAATGGGGTACTTACAATATCCCGCCTGGCAGAGGATGGCTCAGTAGCAAAGGTACGGTCATCCTGACTGATCTAAGAGACTGGGAAGGCAGAATGCTTAGGAGGAGGCAAGTCCAATAGCAAACAGGCCTCGTCCCTACTAACTGACTGTAGGGTGATCCGCCGGCTGACAAAGGAAAGCCCTGTGATGATCGCGTAATCCAATGGAGTGGGGCCTAACTCAAAACTGACAAAATGGAAGGTTTCGGTCTCTCCAAACCATTGCTCAACCAACACCTGTACCAAATGTCGATTTAGGTGGTTAGCCTGTAATCCCATGAAGGCGCCGAATCCGATCTTTGCCAAGAAGGCACGATATGACGGGGCAGCTCGTTGCATGGTCACGAGGACCTGATAAACAGCCCCTCTAAAAGCTGTGTACCCGCGGAGGGGGCAGATGTTGTCTGGAGTATACACTGGGGTGATAAGCCAAATCCCCGAGTGGTGGAACATCTAGTACCTACAGATCTCCCAAGTCGGCATCCGTCTGCATGTGCCTGGAGGAGGCTCTCCCATAGTCAGTGACCTGGTCGCCTAGACCCGGTATCTTCTCCTCTCCACCGATCTCTTCTACAAAGGCTTGCTCAACCGGAGGTAAAGGGTCGACAAGTGGCCTACTCCCTCAACCACTCTGACTAGATGCTGACTGCCCAGTAGACCGTTGGCTACCCCTAGACCGACTAGAACCGTTGGTGGAATCTGTCCGAGCCGCCTTCCTCGAGCGGCGTCTCCTCTCAGAACTATCGTCACCTGCATCTGCCATCCTAAAAAGGTAAGTCAAGGTAAGAGGTGGTAATGTACCGCATATGCAAGTAAATAATAACATAATAAAGTAAAATAAAATAAAAAGCTAACACAAAAACATATAATAATAAAAAAGATTTTAAATGATAAGTCAAAATAAATTTCCTACCCTTTCGATTTTCCTCCTTTCAAGTCAAATCTCAAGGGTTTTCTGTCTTTTTCCTTCAAAAAGATTTTATTTCTAATTTTCTGACTCTTTCCCTAATTTCTAAAAATTTTGACAGAATTTCGTTTGAAAATGGCCCCTACAACATCCATGACATCAACACAAAACACAAAACGTGCACTTCACATTGTCACAATCACATAACATCAGCACCCGTGCACATTTTTCAATTTTTCAAAATTTTCAAAACACATGTTTTATTTTTTCAATAAATTAATGGTTTTCAAAAATGCCTTAAAATTCCTCAAAATCATTTCAAATGTTTTTAAAAAATATTCATACATTTTTTGAATTTTAAACTCTAAGGAATTTCATCAATTTATTGAGTTTTCATATTTTCCAAAATTTTCTAAATTTTTCCTATTTTTCAAAAAATAAAAAATTCACCGAGTTTTCAAAAAATCACGAAACTTCATATGGTTGATAAACACATTTTTCTAAGGCACATGGCATAAAAGTCTAGCTAGAAAACCCAATGCCCAAGCCTGTTGGAACAAATCCCCTATTCTTGCAGAAAACCCCCTTCACATACTCACATAAAATCACTCAAATCCAATCAAACAAGCACCAAAATGCAAAAATAATATTACCATAATGTTCAAAACATATCAAAACATCAATTTTCACTATTCACATAATTCAAACGAAATTCTACACATCAAAATCAACAAAAATGTGAAAACTCATTTTTTGAAGTTCTCCGGCAAAATCTTCTCTTCCGGCGACTTTTCCGGCTACATGGTCTCCTTCTGGCAATCACCCGTGGTCTCCAAGAAGTGTTCCTTCAATGTCCAAGTCAGCTTCCTCGCAATGTCTCTCGGATTTGCGAAAACTCTCCAAAATGCCGCAACTGTTCGAACCAGAAAATTTTCTTGTTTTGTTCCCAAGCCTGGCGCCACTAGCAGAGGCACCAAGCTTCTTCTGCCAAAGGCGCCACTGCTAGTGGCACCAGTTTCCAATTCTGGGTAGCTTTGCCCTATTTCCCGCCAAAACTCATTTTCAAAGGCCTTTTGGGCCCAACATCCATTTTTCGTCCCCTGTTGCCGAGAAATTCCCAATGTCCGTCCCTCCGACCGCCTCACGGTCAACATAGGGCTCTTACTTTATCGTTTTCTGTCTTCGACACGCAAAGACAGAAAAAGAGGGGCAGCTGTAAGCACCCCTCTTTTGATCGCTCGGCGGTCTCCACTCCGTCCAGACTTGTGTTCAAGTCATTGGGGGCATATTTTAATCCAAATTAACTTTCTAAGTCTAATCCCGTCAATTCATAGCTTCGCAGGCCCCACTGGGCCCAAATAGAGGCAAAATGACTAAAATACCCCTGGGGGCATCATTCGTTCTAATTCCAAATCAGGCATGTCTTTCTGAAGACAGTAAGTCCCCTTCCCAATTCCAAATCAGGCACGTCTTTCCCAAGACGGTAAGTCCCCTTTCCAATTCCAAATTAGGCGCGTCTTTTCGAAGATGGTAAGTCCCCTTTCCAATTTCAATTCCAATTCCAATCCATCTTTCGAGACAGTTGATTCCTCAAGACGGTCCGACACGTTTTTCGAAGAAAATCTCTTTGAAAACAGTAAGTCCCTTTAAACCTGTCGACCGGGACGAGACCCCAAGTCCCCTAGATGGTAGAACGGTTCACCTTTAGCACCTGCTAGCCTACCAATGCAGAAATGTCAGTTTAGGCACGCCTTTTGAGAAAGTTGATTCTCAGGCGCTAAGTCCTTTTAGCAGCTTCCCGAGATCAGGCAGTCTCGGGAATGATTGCAAACCGTCAGAGTAGCGGAAATACTGGCAAACATCGTAACCGTCAGAGTAGTGGAAATACTTGCAAACAGGTCGATATAGGGAATTGCCAACAAACCCCTGTATCACGCGACCGCCATCAGAGTGGCGGAAACATTCAAAACCCAGGTCAACACCGGCGCCTGCTAGCCCGCTTTGGTAAAAAATGACTAAACTGCCCCTAGGGTCATTTTTCGGCACGTTTCTTGAGAACACCTTTGAATCCTCAGAACGGTAAGTCTAACCTTCCAAGATTGTCTTAAAGGTAATTCGGCATGATTAGGTGCCTTCTAGTCAGTTTCGGGCCAATTTTGAGACCTTCCGTTCAAGATGACCATTTTGCCCCTAGGCATTCAAATGCCCCGGGAACCATAGCGGCCCTGGGTATCAAACTGGTAGCCTCCCGAGAATGCTTCTTATAGTGTTCTCAACCTTTCTTTATCTTTCCGGATCATTCCAAGTCAGTTCCGGAAAACTCGGTGCAAAATGACCGTTTTGCCCCTAGAGGGCCGGTCGCCTTTTCCAACCACACCGGCTCTGGGTGTGAAACCGAAAACTTTTGGCAACATTCTAAATAATGTTTCCAAATCTCAAGTCTTTTTTCGGGACATTCCAAGTCCGTCCCGGCAGCTTTACGGCTTGATTGGCCGTTTTATCCCTTACGGCCTGGTCAATCCTTCCGACACATCCTATCCTCATTTTTCAAGTCAAATACCTTTGGGACGCTATTCTGAGTGTTCCTGCCCTTTTCCAGCCCTTTGGGTCATTCCCGGCCTCTTCAAATCATTCCCGGACTTTCTAGAGTCACTCCTAGTGAAGCCAGGCTAAAAATTGTATGGTAGTCACTAGTACAGGCGCCCAAATCTTCCAAAGATACGTTGCTTGCCGACCTTAAAACTTTCCTACCTGGCTGGCACCACTAGCAATGGAGCCAAGCCAAGAAATAGCCTAGCGCCACTCCTAGTGGCACCAAGAGGAATTTTGGCCTGGCACCATTGCAACAGGCGCAAGGTCTATCCCATCTATATAAATACAGAGCCTCTTCCAACGTGAAGGAGGGCCACAAACTCAATCTAAAAACTCTAATTTTCGATACACAGAGCTGGTACACTTCTTAAACCATAGCTTCCTTAGGTTTTCCAAACCCTAGCCACCATACACAAACCCCAGCCTTCTATACACTGATACACCCCCTATACAATTATACGCTAGCCTCCAACCCTCCATTGAAGAATTGGAGTTCTGCTATTACGAAGATTTGAAGACCAAGACAAAGCTCTCAAAGACTGAAGTGAAAACTGAAGAAAAATCAAGAAAGCAAGGCACGCAAA
Organism: Euryodendron excelsum; assembly: GCA_033060915.1. NCBI lineage: Eukaryota > Viridiplantae > Streptophyta > Magnoliopsida > Ericales > Pentaphylacaceae > Euryodendron > Euryodendron excelsum. The sequence continues at coordinate 13,216,359 of CM065391.1, forward strand.
GCCAAGCAAAATACAGAAGACACAAGGTAGGCTTCTTATTTAAATTTCCGCACTTCCCCCTCTCTCTTCTCTCTCCTAACCCACTTGGGTTTTCTCTATTTTAATCCCCCATCTCTTTCTCTCCCTTTCTTTGCATGCTTGAAATAAGGGGACTCCCGGTCCATGTGTAGGATTAGACTATTGGAGGGTCACTGTGTCGGGGGCTTTCTTTTAGTCTAACCGGAGACCACATGGGTTCGGCCCCATTGATTATGTGGTGAAGCCTGAACCTTGTATGTTCACGACCCTCTTTGCATTGTGCATATCATGACTCTTGCATTCTTCCAAAAGTCGTTTTCAAAATCATTTTAAAACTTGTTTTCAAAATTGTCTTAAAATCTTCTTTTTCAAAACTTGTTTTCAAAATCACAATCTTAGGGTGATTCTAGCCTTTCCATGGCTAGGGTTGCTTTAGGAAAGTGTTATATTTAAAGTGACCAATATGGTCCCTATTTTGAAATCCTTGTTGTTTTCAAAACCGCTTTCTTAAAGTGGTTCTAGCCTTCTTATGGTTAGAATCGCTTTAGGAAAGTGAGACGTTTTTATACTTTCCAAAAATTCTCTTTCAAAAATCTCTTTTTCTAAAACCTCCTTTTTCAACATGCTTTCCAAAAATTCTCATTTCCAAAATTGTTTTTCTAAAAACTCACTCCAAACATCTATTTTTTAAAGCTTCCCTTTTCAAACTCCTTTCCAAAACACTTTCCTCAAAATTCACTTCCCTAAAAACTTTTTCCAAAATCTTGTTTCCAAAACTCTCTCAAAGTTTTACTTTCCAAAAACTCCTTTTTAAAATCTTGTTTCCAAAAACACTATCTTCAAATTCACTTTCCAAAAACTCCTCCCTAGGATTTTCTTTCCAAAAATCTTTGTTTCCAACAAACACACTTTCCAAAAATCTCTTTCCTTAGAGCCCAAGTCAAGCCCAAGAGCTAACAATTAGGAAACCCTAATTTTCTTTCCAAAAGACATGATTTTCAATCTTGCCTTAAAACCTAGATTTCCAAAACCTCTTGTTTTCTACATCAAAACTATACATATTTCCAAAACCTATTTTCTACGTCAAAACTATACACTTCCAAATCTAGGGTTTCTAAAACTTCCTTTTCCAAATCCTTGTCAAATCAAATCTTCTCTCTAGAAAATCAAATCCAATCTTCCCGTTTAGGAAACTAGATCCTATCCTCCGTTTTTGGAAACAAAATCAAATCTTCCCTTTTAAAAACAAAATCTAATCCCTTGTTTTAGGAAATAGGAATCTTAACCCTTCCTAATCTAAATCTTTCCTAATTCACCTCTTTCCTAGTCTTCTACTTTCCTAAATCTTAAGTTTCCAAAACTTGAACATAAAAATCTTTCCTAAATTTTAAAACTCAACTTCCACATCTTTCCCAATTCAACCCTTTCCTAATTCTATCTCTTTCCGAATCTTAAGTTTTCAAATCTAAGTTTTCAAATCTTTCTTAAACTCAACCCTTCCTAATCTCAAGGTTTTCTAAAACTCAAACTCTAAAATCTTTCTAAAATTCTAAGTTTTCTGAAATCAAAACTTTCTTAAGTTAAATCTTCCTAAACCTCTAACCTTTCTAAATTCTAAACTTTCCTAAACTTTAAATCCTTTTAAATCTAAAGCTTTCTAAACGCAAAACCTTTCTTACTTTCAAAACTTCCCTATTTCAAAACATTCCAAATTCAAAACTTTCATATTTAGAGAACTTTTTAAATTCGAAACTTCCTTAAGTTAAAACTTTCCTAAATCAAAATTTTCCTAAAGTGAAACCTTTCCTTTTTCAAACATTTCCTAATTCAAAACATTTCCAAATTCAAAACTTTCTAACTTCAAAACTTTCCTAATTCATAACTTTCCTAAATTGAAACTTTCCTAAGTTAAAACTTTCCTAAATTGAAACTTTCTTAAGTTGAAAACTTTCCTATTTCGAAAACTTTCCTAAAATGACATTGTCCTATTTTGAAACTTTCCTAATTCGAACTTTCCTAATTCGAGTCTTTCCTAAATCCAATCTTTCCTAATCTTTCAAGTTCAACATTTGAATCAAATCTTTTCTTAAAACTCTTCCAAGTCAATTCTTTCCTAAGTCTCTTCTCTTTCCTAAGTCTAGGTTTCCTAAACCTTCATCCTTCCAAAACAAGTCTAAATCTTTCTTCCAAGTTCTATCTTTCCAAATCAAAATCTAACCTTTTCAATTCCAAAATTCTAAATTCCAATTTCCAATCCTCTATTCTAAATTCAAATAAAGTCCAAATTCCAATTCAACTCCTTTTTCAAATCAAATTTTCTATTTTCAATCGGACTCTTGTCCGAACTACGATTGACCTCATTCCTCCAAAGAGATACGTAGGCAACCCTCATGGTTGCGGTCATCACATTTTTCAAGTTTCTAATTTCTCCACATTTTTCAAATCTCAAATTCTACAACATTTTTCAAATTTTCAATTCCACAACCTCTTTCAAGTTTCTATTCTCACCACATTTTTCAAATTTCCAATTCCACAACCTCTTTGAAATCTCCAATTCTACAATCTTCTTCAATCTTCAATTCCATATCTATTTCAAGTTTCCAATCCCAAAAACCTATTTTCAGTTTCCAAAACTTTTCAATTTTAAATCTATCCCTTTCAAATCTCCCTTCTAAAATCAAATCAAATTCTTCTTTTCAAATCTATTTCCAAATCAAGTCTCCTTTCTTGCATTTGCATATCATGCATCATGTTAATTTTTTTTGAAAAATTCCTTTTTAAAAGTGGATAAGATTGGTCATTGGTTAGTTGAAGACTCTCTTATGTGAATCTAGGATAAATAGACATGTAGGTACCCAAAGGGCAAGATAAGGTGATGGTTTAGTGCGTCTTCCCTACACGTAACCAACCTCCGAACCTAGAATTACTATGTTTTTCCCGTTTGTGTGTGTATTCCTCAAGTGCAAAATATCTGGGCGTGACACAGGTATCAATAGATCTTGCTGTAGCCAACTCAAAAGGCTTTTAAAACTCAACTCTCGAAAAGTTTCTTAAATTCAGTTTCTCAAAGGGTTTCTTAACCTATTTCTCTAAATTTTTTAAAAAACTCTTTCCTCCAAAGATTCTTTTCAAAATCCATTTTCAAAAGATTTTCTAATTCCCTTACAGTTCAGAATTAATTCTCAAAAGTCAATTTCTAAAATGTTTTTCTTTCCAAAAATCCATTCTAGGAGTCGTATTCTAAAATCTCAAAGTTCCATTCCAAAGCTTTTCTAATCTTGTCAATATTCCAGATTTTTCCAAAATTCTTCCTTAGAAAGTTCTTGTCAAGTTCCAAATTTTTTGTTTATCTTCAGAATATCTAGTTGTCAAGTCAAAATGAATTTCCTACACATCTTGATTTTAAAATTCCACTTCTAAGTCAAAATAAATTTTCTACTCATTTTGATTTTAAAATCCCGCTTCCACGTCAAAATGAATTTTCTACACTTTTTGATTTTTCAACTTCGAGTCAAAATGAATTTTCTAAAACCTCGAGGGTTTTATGTCTTTTTCCTTCAAAAAAAAATTATTCCAAAACTTTTCCAACTCTTTCCTAATTTTTAAAAATTTCGATAGAGTTTCATTTAAAAATAGTCCCAACCACACTCACGACATCAACATAAAACACAAACTACGCACTTCACAACATCACAATCACGCAACACTAACATCTGTGCACATTTTTTTCAAATTCCAAATTTTTCAAAAGACTTGTTTTATTTTTCAACAAATCAATAGTTTTCATAGTTATCCCAAAATTTCTCAAAATCAGTTCAAATGTTTCCCTATATTTTTCTAAACTCTAAACTCTAATAATTTCTCAATTTTTCACAATTTTTCCTATTTTTTTAAGTATTTTTCTATTATTCAGAAAATTAAAAATTCAAAAAGTTTTTAAAAACTCACGAAACTTCACACAGCTATTAAACACATTTTTCTAAGGCACACTGTATAAAAATGTAGCCGAAAAACTCAATACCCAAAGTTGTAGGGATAAACCCCCAATTCTTGTAGAAACCTCCGTCACATAATCATGTAAAATCACTCAATTTCAATCAAACAAGCACTAAAATGCAAAAATAACCTCACCACAATGTATCAAAACATCAATTTTCACTATCCACATGGCTCAAACGGAATTCTACGCTTTAAAATCAAAATAAAACAAAAAATTTACCTCTTGGAATTGTCCGGTGAAATCTTCTCTTCCGGTGACTTTTTCGGCAATGGTGTCTACTTTCAGCAATCCCTCATGGTCCCTATGAAGCACTCTTTCAATGTCCAAGCTGACTTCCTCGCAAAAGCTTTCGGTTTCTCAAAAATCTCTCAAATCCAGTAGCAGCGTCGAACTAGCAGTGTGCTGGTTTTGATCCCAGGCCTAGCGCCACTAGAGTTTTGGAAATATTTGAATTTGAGAAAGTTTAGAATTTGGAAGGATTCGAGGTTTGAATTTTAGAAATACTTGAAACTAGGAAAAGTTTGAGTTTAAGAAAGACTTGGAAAGTTGAAATTTGGAAAGGTATAGAATTAGGAAAGGTTGAAATTAAGAATATTTGAAAGTTTAAATTTTGGAAACTTAAGGTTTAGGAAGGTATGAGATTAGGAAGGATTAGATTAGGAAAGATTTGAATTTCTATTTCCTAAAACAAAAGATTGGATTTCGTTTCTAAAAAGAGATTATTTGATTTTGTTTTCAAAAACGGAGGATTGGATCTAGTTTCCTAAATAGGGAGATTGTATTTGGTTTTCTAAAGGGAAGATTGACAAGGAATTGGAAAGATGAAGTTTTGAAAATCCTAGATTTTGGGGTAGAAAATAGGATTTGAAAACCTAAAATTTGAGGCCAAAATAGAAAAATAGAAATTATGTTGTTGGAGAGAAAATTAGGGTTTCCTAATCATAGCTCTAGGGTTTAACTTGGACTCCAAGAAAAGAGATTTTGGAAAGTGAATTTTTAGAAAGAAAGAATTTTGGGAAGAGCTCTTAGAACGGAATTTTTAGAAAGTAAATTTGAAAAGAGAGTTTTTGGAAATGAAATTTTTAGAAAGAGTTTTTAGGAAGGAAGTTTTGAAAAATAGATTTTTTGAAGGGAAGTTTTAGAAAACAATTTTTTAGAAAGAAGATTGGAGAGAGTTTTTAGAAAGTATATTGGGTAATAGATTTTAGAAAGTAGATTTGGAAGGAGATTTTGGAGAGGATTTAAAAAAAAAAAGGTTTAGGAAAGTAAGTCTGAAAGGCAATTTGGAAAGAGATGGATTTTCACAAGTCTCTAAAAATATCTCACTTTCCTAAAATGACTTTAACCATAAGAAGATTAGAACCATTCTAGGATTGTGGTTTTGAAAACAACAAGGATTTGAAAATATGGACCATATTAGTCACTTTAAATGTAATACTTTCCTAAAGTAACCCTAACCATGGAAAGGCTAGAATCACCCTAGGATTGTGATTTTGAAAACAAGTTATGAAGAAGAAAATTTTAACACAAGTTTTGAAAATGATTTTGATGCGAGTTTTATAAACAAGTTTGAAAATGGATTTTGAAAAGATGCATGATCATGATATGTACAAAGAAAGTTGGGTCGTGAACATACAAGACTAAAGGCTTCACCACATCATCAAGGGGGCTGAACCCACGTGGTCTCCGGTTAGACTAAGAGAAAGCCCTCGACACCGTGACTTTCAATGGCCTAATCCTACACATGAACCGGGGAGTCTTTTGTTTCAAGCATTTAAGAAAGGAGGGGGTAGAAGATAGGGGATTAAAATAGAAAAAAACCCAAGTGGGTTAGGAGAGAGAAGAGAGAGGGGGGATTACATAAACGTAAATAGGAAGCCTACCTTTTGTTTTCTTTTATTTGCTTGCTCGGTTTGCTTTGTTTTTCTTACTTTGCTTCGGTCTTCGTCTTGATCTTCAAGAGCGAGTTTGGATCTTCGAGAGCTTCGAAGTTGCAGCACTTTAAGTCTTCAATGGAGGTTTTGAAGGCTAGTATATAAGTGCATACGGGTGTATGTGAGTGTATTGGAACTAGGGTTTGTATATGGAGGCTAAGGTTTGGAAAACCTAAAGGGGACTAGGGTTTGGAGAGGCCAAGAGCTCTTTGTATCAAAGAATAGGATTTTTGGACTGAGTTTGTGGACCTTTTTCATGCTGAAGGAGGCTCTGTATTTATAGACAAAGGATTGACCTAGCGCCTGTTATAGTGGCGCTAGGCAAAATTTTCTTTTGGCGCCACTCTAGGCCAAATTTTGGCTTGCAGTGGTGCTAGCCACTTATGAAAGTTTTAAGGTCGGCAAGCAACGTATCTTCAGAAGATTTGGGAGCCTGTACTAGTGACTACCATGTAATTTTTAGCATGGCTTTACTAAGAGTGACTCCGGAAGGTCCAGGAATGATTTAGAGGGCCGGGAATGGCCCAGAGGGCCGGATAGGGACAGTAACCAGTAGAATAGTGTCTCAGGGGTAGTAGACTGAAAAATGATGACAAGATGTGTTAGAAAGGTTGACCGGGCCATTAGGGGCAAAACGGTCAATCGGGCCAAAAAATTGTCGGGATGGACTCGAAATGTCCCCCAAGAAGACTTAAGGTTTGGAAACATTACTTAGAATGTTCCAGGAGGTTATCAGTTTGATACCCAGAGCCAGTGTGGTCGGAAAAGGCGACCGGCCCATCAGAGGCAAAACGGTCATTTTGCACCAGGTTTGCCGAAACTGACTTGGAATGTTCTGGAAAGATAATGAAAGGTTGAGAATACTAAGAGAAGCATTCTCGGGAGATTACCGGTTTGATACCCAAAGCCGGTGTGGTTCCTGGGGCGCTCGGATGCCTAGGGGCAAAACTATCATCTTAATCAGAGAGTCTAAGAATTGGCCCAAAACTAACTGCAAAGCACCTAATCATGCCGGATTGTCTTTAGGACAATCTAGGATGATGGACTTATCATTTTGAGGACTTAGGTACTTTCTCAAGAAATGTACCGAAAATGGGGGCAGTTTGATCATTTTTGATCGAAGTGGGCTAGCAGGCGTTGGTGTTGACTCGGGTTTTGAGTGTTTCTATCACTCTGACGGTGATCCCGTGACATAAGGGTTTGTTGGAAATTCCCTATATCGACCTGTTTACGAATGTTTTCATCACTCTGACGGTGGCGATATTTACAAGTATTTCCGTTACTCTAACAGGGTCGCGATCATTCCAGAGACTGCCTGATCTTGGGAAGCTGCTAGGTGGACTTAGCGCCTAAGGAATCAACTTTCTCAGAAGGCGTGCCGAAAGGGACATTTCTTCATTAGCAGGCTGGCAAGCGCCAAAGGTGGACCGTTCTACCATCTAGAGGACTTGGGGTCTCATCCCGGTCGACGGGTTTAAAGGGACTTACTACTCCGATGAGTTCTCACGGAAATGTGCTGGATTGGATGGTCTTACTGCCTTGAGGAATCAACTATCTTGAAAGGCATGCCAAATTTAATTGGAATTGGAATTGGACTGGAATTGGATTGAAAAGGGGACTTACCATCTTCGAGAAGACGTGCCTACTGGAATTGGAGTGGATAGTGCCTTAAGGGCACTTTGGTCATTTTGCCTCTATTGGGCCCAATGGGTCCGTGAAGTGATCGATTGACTGGATTAAGTTTGGAAAACTGATTTGAATTACAATATATCCGTATTGACCTGAATACAAGTCTGGACAGACTAGAGACTGCCGAGCTGGCACAAATGGGGTGATTAGAGCATGCAAGAAAGGGGGGTCGAAAATGGGTGTTTAAAATAGAGAATAGCCTAAGTAGGCTAGGAGGGAGATGAGAGTGTAAGAACTCCATTTTTGCCCGTTCGGCAGTCTCCAGTCCATCTAGACTTGTACTCAAGTCAATATTGATGTATTCTAATCTAAATCAACTTCCCAAGTCTAATCTCGTCAATCAAACCGCTTCAAAGGCCCGTCGGGCCCAGATAGAAGCAAAATGACCAAAATACCCTTGGGGGTAATGTTCGGTCCAATCCCCTTTCCAATTCCAATTTCAATTCTAATTTTAATTAAATTCAACACACCTTTCGAGAAAGTTGATTCCTCAAAGTGGTAAGACCATCCAATCCGGCACGTTTCCGGGTGAACTCTTCGGAAAGGTAAGTCCCTTCAAACCCGTCGACTGGGACGAGACCTCAAGTCCTCGAGATGGTAAAACGGTCCACCTTTGGCAGTTGCTAGCCCGCCAATGCAGAAATGTCCGTTTCAGTACGCCTTTTGAGAAAGTTGATTCCTCAAGCACTAAGTCCATTTAGCAGCTTCCCGAGATCAGACAGTCTCGGAAATGATCGCGAACCGTCAAAGTAGTAGAAGTACTCACAAACATCGCAACTATCAGAGTAGCAGAAGTACTCGTAAACAGGTTAATATAGGGAATTGCCAACAAACCCCTATATCACGGGACTACCGTCACAATGGCGAAAACACTCAAAACCCAAGTCAACACCGGTGCCCTGCTAGCCCACTTCGGTGAAAAATGAGCAAATTGCCCTTAGGGCCATTTTCGGCACGTTTCTCGAGAAAGTACCTAAGTCCTCAGAATGGTAAGTCCACCCTTCCAAGATCATTTTAGAGATGATCCGGCATGATTAGTTGCCTTCTAGCCAGTTTCGAACCAATTTTGAGACTTTCCGGTCAAGATAACCATTTTGCCCCTTGGCATCCGAGCGCCCCGAGAACCATATCGGCTCTGGGTATCAAATCAGAAACCTCTTGAGAATTCTTGTTATAGTATTCCCGACCTTCCTTTATCTTTTCGGGTCATTCCGAGTCAGTTTCGGCAAACCTGGTGCGAAATGACCATTTTGCCCCTGGTGGGCCGATCACTTTTCTGACCTCACCGGCTCTGGGTATCAAATTGGTAACCTCCTGGGATGTTCCAAATAATGTTTCGAAACCTCAAGTTGTCTTCCGGGATATTCCGAGTCCATCCTAGTAATTTTCCAATCCAGTTGATCGTTTTGCCCTAATGGCCCGGTCAACCCTTTCAACACATCTTGTCATCCTTTTTCAAGTCCATTACCCTTCGGGATCCTATTCTAAGGATTCCTATCCCTTTTTGGCTTTCCGGGCCATTCTCGGTCCCTTAAATCCTTCCTGGACCTTCTGGAGCCACTCCTAGTGAATCCAGACTAAAAATAGCATGGTAGTCACTAGTACAGGCGCCCAAATCTTCTGAAGATATGTTGCTTGTCGACCTTAAAAATTTCTTAACTGGCCGGCACCACTAGTAGTGGCACCAAGCCAAATATTGGCCTGGCGCTAGAAGGATTTTTGGCCTAGCGCCACTGCAACAGGCGCCAGGTCATTCCTCTTTCTATAAATATAGAGCCTCTTCCAGCATGAAAGGGGTCCCCAAACTTAGTCTAAAAACCCTACTCTTCGATATATAGAGCTCGTAGCCTCTGTAAACCCTAGCCTCTTTTAGGTTTTTCAAACCCTAGCCTCCATATGCAAACCCTAGCCTCCTATACACTCATACACACTCTCATATACTCATACACTAGCCTCCAAAGCCTCCATTGAAGCCTTGAAGTGCTGCAAACTGAAGCTCTTGAAGATCAAGACAAAAGCTGAAGTGAAGACCGAAGCAGAGTAAGAAAAAAAAAGCGCGCAAAGCAAAGCAAAACAAATAAGACACAAGGTAGGCTTTCTATTTAAGTTTACGCATCATCCCCCTCTCTTCTCTCTCTGAACCCACTTGGGTTTTCTTCTATTTTAATCCCCCATCTTCCTCTCCCCCTTTCTTGCATGCTTGAAACAAGGGATTTTCCAGTCCATGTGTAGGATTAGGCTATTGGAGAGTCACCGTGTCGAGTGCTTTCTTTTAGTCTAACCGGAGACCATGTGGGTTCGGCCCCCTTGATTATGTGGTGAAGCCTTTAACCTTGTATGTTCATGACCCCAACTTGCATTGTGCATATTATGATCTTGCATTCTTTCAAAATTCGTTTTCAAACTCGTTTTCAAAACTTACATTAACATTGTTTTCAAACTTGCATCAAAACCTTCTTTTTCAAAACTTGTTTTCAAAATCGCAATCCTAGGGTGATTCTAGCCTTTTTATGGTTAGGGTTACTTTAGAAAAGTGTTACATTTAAAGTGACCAATATGGTCCATATTTTCAAAATCATTATTTTCAAAACCACTATCTTAAAGTGGTTCTAACATTCTTGTGGTTAGAATTGCTTTAGGAAAGTGAGATATTTTATAAACTTTCTAAAACGCTCTTTTCAAATCTTTCCTTCTAAAAAATCCCTTTTTCAACATTCTTTCTAAAAACGATCCCTAGGATTCTTTCTCAGAAAAAAAACTCTGTCCAATCTCCTTTCTAAAATTGTTTTCAAAAACCCTCTCCAAAAATATATTTTTCAAAACTCTTTTTTGAACTTCTTTCCAAAAAAATCTCTCTTCAAAATTCACTTTCTAAAAACTCCTCTCTAGGATCTCTTTCCAAAAATCTCCCTTTCCAAAAACTCATTTTCCAAAAATCTCTTTTCTTAGAGTCTAAGTTAAACCTTAGAGCCAACGACTAGGAAACCCTAACTTCTTTTCTTAAAACATATTTTCCAATCTTGCCTTAAAACCTAGGTTTCCAAAATCTATTTTCTATGTCAAAACTATAGTCTTCCAAATCTAGGGTTTCTAAAAGTTTCCCTTCCAAATCCACACCAAATCTAGTATTCCCTTTAGGAAACTAAATCCAATCTTCCACTTAGGAAACTAGATCCTATCCTCTGTTTTTGGAAACAAAATCAAAACACCTCTTTTAGAAACAAAATCCAATCCCTTGTATTAGGAAATAAGAATCTCAATCCTTCCTAGTCTAAACCGTTCCTAATCCACTCCTTCCTAATCTCCTACCTTCCTAAACCATAAGTTTCCTATACCTAAACTTTCAAATATTTTCTTAAACTTTAAGTTTCTAAACCTTTCCTAATTCCACATCTTTCCAAATCTTAACTTTCCAATCTAACTTTTCAAATCTTTCAGAACTTCCCTATTTCTAAACTTTCCTAAGCTTCAAATCTTTCCAAATCTAAAACTTTCTGAACTCAAAACTTTCTTACTTTCAAAACTTTCCTATTTCGAAATATTCCAAATTCAAAACTCTCCAATTTCAAAACTTTTTTAAAATGAAACCTTTCTTATTTCAAAACCTTTCCTATTTTGAAAACTTTCTTATTTCAAAACCTTTCCTATTTCAAAACTTTCCTAAAACGGAACTTTCCTAGTTCAAAACTTTCCTAAAACGGAACTTTTCTAGTTCGAAACTTTCCTAATTCGAACCTTTCCTAAATTCGAATATTTCTAAATCCAATATTTCCCTAATCTTCCAAGTCCAACGTTCGAGTCAAATCTTTCTTAATCTCAAGTCCCAATCCTATCTTCCTAGGTCTAGGTTTTCTAAATCTCTATCTTTCCAAATCAAACTCTAATCTTTCTAATTCCAATTTCCAATTTTCAATCTTCTATTCTAAGTTCAAATTAAATCCTTTTCCAAATCAAAAATCTATTTTCTTTCGGACTCTTGTCCGAACTACGACTGACCTGATTCCTCAAAAAGGATACATAGGCAACCCTCATAGGTACGGTCACAACCTTTTTCAAATTTTTGATTCGACAACCTTTTTCAAATCTTAAATTCCACAATCTTTTTCAAGCTTCTATTTCCATAACTCTTTTCAATCTCTAATTCCATAATCTATTTCAAACTTCTAATTCCAAATTTCTATTTCAGATCTCTATTTTTAATCTCTAAAACTTGCTTTCAAAATCAAATCTATCTTTTCAAATCCATTCCAATTTCTTTTCAAATTTATTTTCAAATCAAATCAAATCTTTCCATTGCATTTACATATCATGCATCATGTCAATTTGTTCTCAAAAATTCTTTTCTAAAGTGGATAGGATTGGACATTTGTTAGTTGAAGACTCTCATAGGTGAATTTAGGGTAAATAGACATGTAGGTACCGCAAGGGCGGGGTAGGGTGGTGGCTTAGTGCGTCTTCCTTACACATAACCAACCTCCGAACCTAGGATCACTGTTTTCGAAAGACCAAAATGGAGTTTATTTTCAAAAAAGGGCTTAAATATTTTCTAAAGGTTGCCAAACAAGCTGTTTTCTTAAAAACCCTCTTTTGAGAAAGTATTCTCAAAATCGTTTTCAAAAACCCTAAGTGTAGTCTTCGGATTGTGCTTAGTTTTTAGGTGACCTAACTCACCTTAATCAAGTTAGGTGGTGACTCTGAATTGTTTTCCAAAAGCCCTTTATTCAAATCAATTTTCAATTCAAACCTAGTCCCATTCATTTTTCTAGGAGGGTGAGTTCTAATGAGAGAGTATAGTATTTTTCTTGCTTGTGTGTGTATTCCTCGAGTGCGAAAAATCTGGGTGCAACAGAGAGGAGTGGGAATGACAAAACATGTAAAAAAGAATTCCACATTTACCTTCAAAGCACTTTCAAGCTTCCATGGATGTTTTGTCTTAAACTTGAATGACCTTAGAGAGGCTTGAAGGGGCTCTTCTATGGCATTGGAGGCCTTGTAGGTGGAGTGTATAGGCTAGAGAGAGGTTAAATCTAAGTTATGTTCTTGGAGGGTGAGTGTCCCGATTTTTTGCACTTAAGGAAAATATGCACAATTGGAAAAAATACAATACTCTCTCGTTAGAACTCATCCTCCTAGAAGGATGAGTGTGATTAGATTTAAATTTGAAATTAATTTGATTAAGGGCTTTTGGAAAAAAGTTTGGAAGCGCCATCTAACTTGATTAAGGTGAGTAGGTCACCTAGAACTAAGCACAATTCGAAGATTATATTTAAGGTTTTTGAAAACTTCCTCAAGAGAGGGTTTTTAAGAAAATAGCTTGTTTGGCAACCTTTGAAAAAACCTAAGCCTTTTTTGAAAATAACTCCATTTGGTTTTTGAAAACAGTGATCTAGCTTCGGAGGTTGGTTACGTGTAGAGAAGACGCACTAAGCCATCACCCTACCCCACCCTTTTGGTACCTACATGTCTATTCACCTTCGGTTCACTCATTTGGTGGTTTTAAAACACTATGGATTTTGAAACATGGACCAATTTGATCACATTCAATACCACACTTTCTTAAAACAACCATAAGCATGGAATAGCTAGAATCATCTTAAGATTGTGGTTTTGATGAAAAACAAGTTAGGGTTTATACCCAAAATATGGACCTTGATGGTCACAATGAATATAACACTTTCCTAAAGCAACCCTAGACATGAAAAAGGCTAGAATCACTTTAAGATTGTGATTTTGAAAATAAGTTTTGAGACAGAGATTTTGAATGTAAGTTTGAAACAGGATTTTGATGCAAGTTTTGAAAACAACTTTTGGAAACACTTTTGAAGAGATGTATGATCATGTATGCATAATGTAAGTAGGGTCGTGAACATACAAGGTTGGCTTTACCATATAATCAAGGGGGCCGAATCCATATGGTCTAAGGCTGAATTAGAAGAAAGCCCTCAACATAGTGACTTTCAACCATTCTTCCTACATATGAATCGGGGAAACCCTTGTTTCAAGCATGCAAAAAATGGGGGGAGAAGATAGGGGATTAAAATAGAAGAAAACCCAAGTCGATTAGGAAGAAGAAGAGAGAGGGGAAAGTATGTAAAAAAAAAAGAGAGAGACTACCTTGTATTCCTCTTTTTTACTTGCTTTACTTGTTTTGCTTTGCTTGATCCTTGAGAGTTTTCAAGTTGCAGCACCTTGAGTCTTCAATAGAGGCTTTGAAGGCTTATATATGAGTGTATGGAATGTGTATAAGTGTTAGGGTTAAGTGTATGGATGCTAGGGTTTGGAGAGACTAGAGAGACTAGGGTTTGGGAAGACTTCGAGCTTTGTAATTCAAAGAGCAGAGTTTTTGGACAGAGTTTGCGGACCCTTTTCACGTCTGTATTTATAGACAGAAGATTGGCTTGACCCCTGTTACAGTGGCACTAAACTAAATATTCCATTGGCGCCACTAGGAGTGGCGCTAGCCACTTAGGAAATGTTTTAAGCCAGCAAGCAACGTATCTTTCAACCCTTGATACACAAGGCAAAAGATTAGGGCGCCTGTATTAGCGACTACTATGCAATTTTTGGTTTAGCGTCATTAGGAGTGACTTTGGAAGGTCTGGGAATGTTCTGGAAGGCCGGGAATGGTCCGGAGGGCTGAAAATGGGTAGAAACCCTTAAAATAGTGTTTGGGGGGTAACGGACTTGAAAAACAATGTCGAGATGGTCAATCGAGCTATTAAGGGCAAAACGGTCAACTAGACCAGAAAACCAGTGAAATGGACTCGGAATGACTTAAGAGAGGACTTAAAGGTCGGAAACACCATCTAGAGTGTTCTAGAAGGTTTTTGGTTTGATAGCCAGAGCCAATGTGGTTGGAAAAGGTGATCGGCCCTCTAGGGGCAAAATGGTCATTTTGCACTGAATTTGTTGGAATAGACTCGGAATGATCCGGAAAGATATTGGAAGGTTGAGAATACTATTAGAAGTATTCTCAGGAGGTTATCAGTTTGATACTTAGAGCCGGTGTGATTCCCGGAGGCGCTCGGATGCCTAGGGACAAAACGGTCATTTTGACTAGATGGTCTCAGAATTGGTCCAACACCGACTAGAAGGCATTTGAACATGCGGGATCATCCTTGGGATGATCTTGGGAAGGTGGACTTAGCACTTTGAGGACTTAGGTACTTTATCGAGAAACTTGTCGAAAAAGGCCCAAGGGGTAGTTTGGTCATTTTTTATCAGAGTGGGCTAGCAGGCATTGGTATTAACCTGGGTTTTGAGTGTTTCTATCACTCTGACGGTCTGTGACGAGTTGGTTTCTAAAGGTATCTTATCCTTTTTTAAACGTGTCAGGGCCTAGAGGCGAATTCAGTCCCGTGACATAGAGGGTTTGTTGGTAATTCCTAATGTCAACCTGTTTGTGAGTGTTTCCGCCACTCTAACGGTTGCAATATTTGCGAGCATTTTTGCCGCTCTGACGATGTGCGTTCATTCCGGAGATTGCCTGATCTCGAGAAGCTGCTATGTGGACTTATCGTCTGAAGGATCAACTTTCTCAAAAGATGTGCCAAATAACGAACATTCTTCATTGGCAGGCTAGCAAGCGCCAAAGGTGGACCGTTCTGTCATCTCGGGGACTTGGGTTCCGTCCCGGTCAACGGGTTTCATGGGACTTACCGTTCCGAATAGTTTTCTCAAAAAATATGCTGAACTGGATGATCTTACCGCCTAAGGGATTAAGTTTCTCAAAAGGCGTGCCAGATTTGATTTAAATTGGAATTGGACTTGAAATTGAATTTGAAAGTGAAATGGGGATGTCAAAAGACGTGCCAACTGGAATAAGACCGAGTAATGCTATAAGGGCGTTTTGGTCATTTTGCCTTTGTTTGGCACAACGGGCCCGAAAGCTATTGATTGATTAGATTGAGACTGGACGACTAGTTTTGTCTTGAATGTGTCTATGTTGCTTTGAATATGAGTCTGGACAAACTGGAGATTGCTGAGCGGGCAAAAATGGGGTGCTTACAGCTGCTCCTCTTTTTCTGTCTTTGTTTGACGAACACAAAAAACGATAAAGTAAGAGTCTCACGTTGACCGCAAGGTGATCGGAGGGGTGGAATTCGAAGATTTTTTTTATAAACTAAAGAATTTGGAATTTTTAGTTTGAAAACTAGATTGTCTTGATTTTTGAAATTAGGAATGTTGAAAACTTGATTTTGAAATCGATTTGAATTAGAAGGGTTTGAAAAGTCTTTGAAACTTGGGACAAAAATTTTGGGGAAAAATTTGAAAACCTAGAATTTTGAAAAAAAAAAGAAAAATTTTTGAGGTTGAAAGTTTGAATATCCGAAAAATTTGAAAACGGGGCTTTTGAAGGAAAAACACTCAAGAAATCTAGGAAATATTTTTGAGAATGAAACTTTTTAAGGAAGAAATTTTAAAAGCCATGAAAGGTATTTTTGAAATCAAACTTTTTTTTCTAAAATAAAATCTTTTTAAAGGAAAAAGAGATAAAACTTTTGAATATGGGGCCTTTTTGGCAGAGAAGACACCGAGAAATTGGGATGAAATTTTTCGAAATGAGAAAAGAGTTAGAAATTTTTGAAATAAAATATTTTTAAAAGAAAAAGATATAAAACCTTTGAGGGTAGGTCCTTTTTGGCAGAGAAGGCCTCGAGAAAGTCATGGAGGCCTAAAACTATTGATGGGAAACTTAGGAATAATTTTTTGAAAATGAAATTTTGAATAAAAACTTTTAAGAAAAATATTTTAGAAAATTTTTGAAAACAGACTTTGAAATTGGAATACTTGGAAATTGATAAGAATTGTTGGAGGATTGAAAATTTGAGAATTTTTGAGAATTGATTTTGAGAGAAGACTCCTTTGGAGGAAGAAGTTTTAGAAAAGCTTGAAACTTGATTGGAGTGGAAATCTTTTGAAGAACAAGCTTGGGATGGACTTTGATTGAAAAATTTTGAGGTGAACTTTGGATTTTGAAATGATTAGGCTAAAAGACCTAGGAATTGATTTTGACACAAAGTTTTAGAAAATGTTTTGATTTGAAATCCGGACAAAACATGTAGAAAATTCGTTTTGACTTGAAACTGTGAACTCTTGAAGACAAAATGTGTAGAAATTTCATTTTGACTTGAAACTTGATTTTTTTTTTAAAGACAAAATGTGTAGGAAACTCATTTTGACCCGAAATTTTTAATTTTGAAGACAAAATGTGTAGAAAATTTATTTTGACTCGAAACTTGAATTTTTGTACACAAAATATATAGAAAATTCATTTTGACTTGAAATTTGAACTCTTTTGAAGGGGAAAGTTTAGAAAAATCATTTGAAATTGAAAGTTAAAACTTTTTGAAGAAACAGTGCAGAAAATTCATTTCAACTTGAAACTTGAGAATATTGACTTCTTTTTTTTTTCTTTTTTCCTTTTTTTTTTTACTTACATATTCTTTGGGTTGATGAGTTCTTACCTTTTTTCCTTTTCCTCTACCTTACCTTCGGGATGATTGTCGCGTGAGAGGTGGCCTTGTCGACTGAATCTGAAGTTGAAAGGGCATGACTGAAAGCTGAATTGACGACGACGAGAGCTACTCTAGCGGAGGAGTGGACTACTACTGTTGAGGAGAGGGTGGCCTTGCTAGGGCTACTGTAGAAAATGACCTAAATGAGATTGTTGGAGATGTTGAGAGTGCCAATGCCAAAGCTGATGCTGAGGTTGAGGTTGAGGTTAAGATTGAGGGAACTTGTTGTGGCAGCCCTATAGTCGATGTTTGGTTTTCCATCTGGCAGAATAATACTCTTATAGGGGAATTAATGCTTTGTTTGGTTGAATGATACTCTTATGAGGAAATCCACAGTTGATGTCTTGAAACTGCTACTTCTTGAACCAATACTCCGTCTTGCGGAACGATGCTCCTTTGGGGAAGTCCAAGGTTGATGTCTTGAAACTGCTTATTCTTGAACCAACACTCTGTCTTGTGGAACGATGCTTCTTTGGAGAAGCCTAAGGTTGATGTCTTAAAACTGCTTCTTCTTGAACCAACACTCCATCTTATGGAACGATGCTCCTTTAGGGAAGTCCAAGGTTAATATCTTGAAACTGCTACTTCTTGAACCGGCACTCCGTCTTGCAGAACGATGCTTCTTTGGGGAAGTCCAAGATTGATGTCTTGAAACTGCAATTTCTTGAACTAGTACTCCGTCTAGCAAAACGAAGCTCCTTTGGGGAAGTCCAAGGTTGATGTCTGATACTTCTTGAACAGGCACTCCATCTAGCAAAACGCTGCTCCTCTAGGGAAGTCCAAAGGTTGATTGGGGAAGTCAAGGGTGGGCCATTGCCCCATTCTATTTCTCATCGGCTATGGACGTCTGAGCTTACTTGGTTGTGGGTAGCTTTAGCTTCTTTTTATGCTTTACCTCATTCCTTGTTTCCTATTTGAGAGAGAGACAGACATAGAGTTAGTCTTTGTGCAAAAACAGTTTACTTATGCCAATTTTAAAAATGTACAAATAAATAGGTAAATGCATGTTATACTTTTCGATGAATGCACATATGGGGATGGAATTGAATGCGTATCATACTTTTTGATGAATGTATATCCAGAAATAGAATTGAATGCATGTCCTATTCTTTTGATGAATGCATGAATAGATACAAACTACACAGGAATTTAATGGATGCACAGGTTATACATGTTATGGATGCATTAATACTACATGTATATACGCTATTTACTAAGAATGTCCTAGGATTGCCCTTGGGCCCATACTCTCAGGATTTTGTTTCCCTTCTAGGATTTTGCCCCATTTGGTTTTATCCCATTCTCATCAGGGTATGATAGCATTTGCACCATTCTCCAGGGATCTTGACCTTTTGGTTGCCATCTGTTATCTTATCCCTACTTTATACAGGGTTGCTGTTTGGGATTTTTCTGACCTCACTTGGTTTTCTCTCTTAGATTTTCAAAATACCACCATGGCTTGAGTGACAACTCGCATGCCATTTGCAGAGTAATAAACAGCTTGGCCCTCAATCCAAGAAAACTTCTTTTAGGACCGCAATGCAGGTTAGGTTTAGGGGTTGTAAGAAACGAAGGGATATTTTTGCTCAAAGATTTTCTTTTAGTGGGCTGTTTAAACCAAAACCATCTAAGCACACTTTGAAGCATGAGATTGCCCCTGCATTCCTCCCTAGCTCTCCTTTCTTGCCCCTTTTTTTAAAATACTTGTCTTGGTATTATTCAGGCTTATTTGGGCTAAGCAATTTTCTTTGATCAGAGAGAACTTTGATTTGGACCGTAACGTATGCTAGGTTAAGGGGTTTATGAATGAAAGGATATAAAGGCTCAAACATTATCATTTTTAGGGTTTCGAAAGACCAATGATCACCTTCTATAATTTAACTTCCATTCACTGCTTTCTTCTTTCTTTCCAACTCCTTTTGTTCTTATAGACCATTCTTTGCCTTTTGATTAGGATTTTCTTATCAAGAAATTTGTTCCTAAGTCGACTTTTAGAGATGTCAACTTTTTTTTTTTTTTTGATATTTTTGGATGACAGTATCTTCTTTTGAAGATCACCACAAATACAATATCTTCTTTACTTGAGATGCCTTTGACACAAAATCACCACTTTCATCATTGCTCATTAATTCTTACTCATGGCTTTTGCCTTAACCCACTACGGGCGGTGATCATTTGGTTAGTTTTCTTGAGAAATGTAATCGGCTCAAGTAGGCTTTGCAAAGGGATTTTCTTTGTGTATGGTAGCAAAATTCAGGGCCTCTCATCATTTCAAATTAAATTGCTTACTCCATAAAGTATTTTTACAAAATTTAGACAATATTCTTAGAGATGGTGTGTTTCTGCCGGTGAACCCCGACATATGTTATCAAATCAACTACTTTGTGCTTACGCCAATGTGGGGGATGGTTCTTGGTTTGGAGATATTTGAATAGAAATCATTTACGGCTCTAGTGGGCTAAGCAAAGGGTAGCATTTATTTCTTATTGGATAAATAAAACAATGACTTCTCATCATTTTAAGGACTCGGCTACCCATCACTTAACCAAGATATCACTCAAGTGTTGCCTCTTTAATAAAATCTGCACCTCTTTGTGGAGACTGCCTTCCTCCTATCTCTCACTCTCTCTTCGTCTCTCAAAGGTTTTAACCCCCTTTGAGTGGGTTGCCCATGCTATCCCATCCTTCAAGTCAAGTCATTACAAAATAGGAAAGAAACCCTAAAAGCAATAATCATCCACAAGAGTATGAGACAAAGGAGACAGATTAAAAACTACCTCTTTTTTATTTCAACTCATGATTGCATGGCATGCAATGTTTATTTAAAGAAAATATGTGAGAAATAGAAAGATAGTAAGAAAATGGACGAATCTTATGGAAAACCCCTTTTCTTATGGGCCTTCTGATGAGAACCCCTAATAGAGTTTTAGGACTATGCCTATCTCCTTGGTGTTCCATTCGCTAGATGTATCCCCAAACAACATAGGGCAAATTGACAGATCTTTTGCGACGCTTGGGGAACTGCCAAAGATGGTACTACTATTGATTTCGTCTTCTATGATTATATTGATGGTGTGATCACGTTGTGAACTGGTGGGGACAGCGGGGACCAGGTTCACCTCCTTGATTTCGACGATCTTATTATCTATTAGATCTTGGATTTTAAGTTTTAGAGATCAACAACTTTTTGTATCATGGCCTAGTCCACCTAAGTGATATGCGCACCTAAGTGTTAAGTTGAAAGAGGGTGGTAGAAGTTTAACCAGTGGTGTAGCTGGTATTGGGCGTAGGTATCCAACTTTCAACAAGTCGTTGTAAGCATCTGTTTGGGTGCAGGCTAGTTGGATAAAGGGTCGATTCCGCCCTCTTGCTCTTTTAGGTCTAGTATACGACGACGCATAAACTAACTCAAAAGTAGGTACCTTAGGTGTTGTTGGTGTAGACGGTTGCAAGGGTAGAGGCTCGAATGCTGTAATAGTGATTTTTGCCAGGTTTGTTGCTTGGGATTCACTGAGACTTAGCATATTGCGTTTTAGGGTATAGCAACTTCTGATGTTATGACCTTTATGTTCAAGTGCTTTATCAAGAATGGGCTTAAGAGGTACCATAACCAGGCGCCCAGATTCATAAAGTTACTGGTAAGTTGCATCTCGAGAGCATTCGGGTAAGGTGAAGTTTTGACTTTCCTTTTTTTACCTTCTCTTGAGAAAGAGTATGCCCGACTTTAACCTGTGTCTAATCCGCATCCTGTGTGGGGTTGGTAGGAGTTTGAGGGTGGAGTATTGTAGCAACATGGAGTTGAGGTTATGGCGGGGTGATGATATTTTGGCAAGAGGTTGACTTTTCTTTTTTTTTTATATAGGTCATTTCTGTGTGGGATAGAGAGATCATGGTCTCTAGTTTTATCATCCTTTTTTCAAGTTTTGCTTGTTCTTCCAATATTCAAGTCTGCCCCTGCTTGAGTGGTCGATTGGGTAGCATTGAGGTTGAGGGCATTGTTGAAGAGGGCTCTTTGAACGCCATTGCTTGCATCAGCTTGAACATTTCATCTATTTTGCTTTTCATCTCATTGATCTCCTTGCGAGTGATAAGGGAGGTCTCATCGAGGTTGGTTGCCATTAGCACAGCTCTTTGCCGGGTAGCGAAGGGGTCTCTAGGTGGATGTCGATATTTTTTAAGAGTAATGATGGCTTTCTATGGTGCAGTTTTTGTCAAATAAAGAAAAGAAAAACAATGACACAAACCATAAGTTAGTTTTTGATATTTGGAAAGTTTTATGCAATGCATGTCCTAAGGGTGTCTCTTCTTGTAATCATGATGGATTTGGGTCACTTTTTAGAAATAAGGGGTTTGCCCTTATATGCAGGCACCTTACCGTCGGTGGGCACATGCATTCATTTATTCATGAAAAATAAAGAAGCACATTGAACTTCGAAGTTTAAATACAACGGATTTGAAATACATTTTAATAGGGGGAGAGGGAACAATTTTCTTGGGACTTCCATCTATCTACTTTAACATTTGGGATCCTAAACTACTCTTGAGTCTTCGGATTTGCCTTTTTTGAGCTTGATGTTGAGGAGGTCGTTGAGAGACCTTGTTGTTTAATTGCCCTTTCTCTTCTTGGCAACCCTATCTCCGTGAGCATAGAGGGATTAGGCTCCTCTTACGGAATGACTTGAAATGTATGCCATGAGTCCTTGGGGTTACATGGGAACCCTTAGGATTTTGGTAGGTTTAATGCAAAGGGGGAGTGAACTTGGTGTCACTCTCTTTGGGTTGATCATATGCATGAAGATGCAATGACTTGAGTTACTTTGGAACTCTTGTCTTGGCATGGAATATTGAATGCATGAACATGGATGCATAGTATAGGAAGAGAGAATGCTTGTAAAGTAAACATGGATGCACGAGTAGTTATACATGCATTATAACAACATGAATACAAGCATTATAGCAACAGGCATAGATAAATTTAAAGGAAAGTAAAGTAGTCACCCTTTCTTCCATGGTTTTGAAATTAATATGCGTGTCTTAAATCCAGCAAAGGTTCGGCTATGCATGGTTTCTATATGAGCATGAGGTTGAGGGTTTACTAATGCTTCCTAAGAAGGCTCGGTTCCCAAATCTTCAAACCTAAGCCCACTCCCCAAGGTGGTGCCATGATCGGTTGGTGATCCGAGTAGGGAAACCATCAAGAGGCCGTAGGTGAAGAAACTAACACAACATCTTGCCCACAACCAATATACCATTTTCCCTTTTAACTAGAAGGGACATTTCAAGTAAAGAATGCAAGTTTGCAAATGCTTATGCATAATGCAGTATGTGTGTGTGAAATTTTGAAAAGCGGAGGAAAGGGCCCAACAACTCCCATCCATCCTGTCTATTTCATACATTCATGACATACATGGCAGTTAATATAACATGAAATAAATTTATGAACAAAGGTCCACCTACAAAAATAAAGATGCAAAAATCAGTACTTAAATGACAAACTTAATGCAATATTGAATAATTGAATGTAATTGAATGCAAGCACTGACATGTTTTTGAAAACAACTTTGAAAAGTTTGATTTTGAAAATTTTAAAGTGGATAGAATTAAACAAATTAATCAAAGACTGCAGATGAGTGAGGGTGAAGAGACATGACATTGGCCTAACCCTCTAAGCCTCCCTAGTGGAGTCGCCAACTGTTGCGCCTTGATTTTTCGCATTCGAGGAAAATACGCACAAGTGAGAAAAACACAATACTCTCTCATTTCAACTCATCCTCCTAGAAGGATCAGTGCTAGGTTTGAATTTGAAATTAATTTGAATAAAGGCTTTTAAAAAAAGTTTGGAGTCGCCACCTAACTTGATTAAGGTGAGTTAGGTTATTTAAAACTGAGCACAATCCAAAGATTACATTTAGGGTTTTTGAAAAGATTTTGAAAACATCCTTAAGAGAGGGTTTTTAAGAAAATAGGTTGTTTCACAACTTTTGGAAAAAATGTAAGCCCTTTTTGAAAATAACTCTATGTGGTCTATGAAAACAGTGATCTAGGTTTTTTGGAGATTAGTTACGTGTAGAGAAGACGCACTAAGCCATTACCCTACCTCGCCCTTTCAATACCTACATTTTTATTCACCATAAATTTACTCATTCGGAATCTTTGATTAATAAATGTCCAAAACTATCCACTTCAGAAAAGAACTTTTAGAAAAAAAATTTGACATGATGCATGATATGCAAGTGCAAGAATTTAATTTGATTTTGAAAGTAGATTTGAAATTGGAAATAGACTGGAAAAGATAGATTTGAATTGAAATGGATTTGAAAAGACAGATTTTATTTTTGAAAGAAGGTTTTTAGAAATTAGAATTGGAAATTTGAAAATAGATTTTAAAATTAAAAACTTGAAAATAGATCATGGAATTAAAAGTTTGAAAAGGTTGTGACCGCACCCATGAGGGTTGCCTATGTATCCCTTTTTGAGAATTAGGTCAGTTGTAATTTGGATAAGAGTGCAATTGAAAATAGATATTTTGAAGTTTTTGAAAAGCTTGATTTGAAAAGATTTGATTAGAAAAGGAGTTTGATTTAAAAAAAAAAAGGATTTGTTTCTAACTTAGAATAGAAGATATAAAATTGAGATTGGATTTGAGATTGAACTTAGACTTGAAAAAAGTTTTGAACTTTCAAAGAAAATTTGGACTTGGTTTGGAAAGACAGAGTAGAGTTTTGAGAATATTTTAACTTAGATTGAAGTTGAAAAACCATCTTGGTTTAGAAAGGAGTTTTAGAAAAGGGTTGAAGCTTCCTAACTTTAGGGTTAGGGTTGAACTAGGGTTTAGGCCTCCTAAGATTTAGGTTACCTAAGATTAGAACATGTAGTTGAATTGGAAATGATCTAATTTAGATTTGAGAAGTTCGATTTTAGAAAGTTGAATTTAGGACAGGTTCAACTTAGGAAAGGTTTGAATTAGGAAAGTTGGATTTAAGAAAGAATTGAAAAGAGATTTAATTTGATTTGGAAAATACTTGATTATTTGATTTGAAGGAGCTTAGAAAACTTAAGGTTTAAGAAAGATTGGATTTGGAAATATTCGAATTAGGAAAGTTTCATTTTAGGAAAGTGCCAAATTAAGAACGTTTCGTTTTAGAAAAGTTTCATTTTAAGAAATTTTGAATTTGGAAAGATGTCAACTTAGGAAATGTTTGAATTAAGAAAGATTTGATTCTTTTTTCCCAAAGTAGAAGATTTGATTTTATTTCCAAAAAAGAGATGATTTGATCCAGTTTCTAGAATTTAATGATTTGATTTAATTTCTGAAATGGGAAGATTTGATCTAGTTTCCTAATTTGAAAGATTGGATTTGATATGGAATTGGAACGGTTGAATTTTGAAAATCTTGGATTTTTAAAGCTATGATTTGTTGTAGGAAATAGAGGGGTTTTGAAAACCTATGATTTGAGGCAAAATAGAAAGTCATGTTTTTAAGAATGACAATTTGGGTTTTCTAACCATAGAATCTAGGGCTTGACTTGGACTCCAAGAAAAAAAGCTTTTGGAAAGTAGACCTTTTGAAGAAAGTTTCGAGGAAGAAGACTTGAAGAGAGATTTTAGAAAGTAAATTTTTGAAGAGAACTTTTGAAAAGGAGTTTGAAAAGAGTTTTTTGAAAAATAAATTTTTGAAGGGAGTTTTTAGAAAGGAATTTTTAGAAAGTGGATTTTTTAATAGAACTTTTAGAAAGTATTTTGAAAAGCAATTTTGAAAGGGGAGCTTAGAGAGAGTTTTGGAAAGCAATTTGAAAAGCAATTTTGGAAGAGGTTTGAATATGAACTTTTGAAATTTTTTGAATGTCTCACTTTCCTAAAACGATTCTAACCATGAAGAGATTAGAAGAAAGCCCCCAACACGGTGACTTTCAACCATCCTTCCTACACATGAATTGGGAAAACCTTTGTTTCAAGCATGTAAGAAATGGGGGGAGAAGATAAGGGATTAAAGTAAAAAAAAAACCCAAGTGGGTTAGGGGGAAGAAGAGAGAGGGGGAAGTACGTAAACATAAATTGAGAGCCTACCTTGTATTCTTTTTGTTTTCTTACTTTATTTGCTTTGCTTTGCTTGATCCTTGAGAGCTTTCAAGTTGCAGCACTTTGAGTCTTCAATGGAGGCTTTGAAGGCTTGTATATGAGTGTATGGAATGTGTATAAGTGTCAGGGTTAAGTGTATGGAGGCTAGGGTTTGGAGAGACTAGAGAGCCTAGGGTTTTGGAGAGACTTCGAGCTCTGTAATTTGAAGAGCAGAGTTTTTGGACTGAATTTGCGGACCCTTTTCACGTAGGGGGATGCTCTGTATTTATAGGCAGAAGATTGGCCTGGCACCTGTTGCAGAGGCACTGAGCCAATTTCTGGCTTGGTGCCATTACTAGTGGTGCCAGCCACTTAGGAAATGTTTTAAGTTGACAAGCAACGTATCTTTCAACTCTTGATACGTAAGAAAAAGTTTTGGGCACCTGTATTAGTGACTACCATGCAATTTTTGGCTTGGCTTTACTAGAACTAACTCCAGAAAGCCTGGGAATGTTTCAGAAGGCTGGGAATGGTCCAAAAGGCTGGAAACGGGTAGAAACCCTTGAAATAGTGTTTGGGGTAAAACAAACTTGAAAAACAATATCGGGATGGTCGACCGAGCTATTAGGGGCAAAACGGTCAACTAGACTAGAGAACCACCGGAATGGACTCAAAATGACTCATGAGAGGACTTGAATGTTTGAAACACCATCTAGAGTGTTCCAAAAGGTTTTTGGTTTGATACCCAAAGCCGGTGTAGTTGGAAAAGGTGGCCGGCCCTCTAAGGGCAAGACGGTTATTTTGCATTGGATTTGTTGGAATAGACTCGGAATGATCCGAAAAGATATTGGAAGGTCGAGCATACTATTAGAAGCATTCTTGGGAGGTTATCATTTTGATATCCAGAGCCGATGTGGTTCTTGGAGGTGTTCGGACGCCTAGGGGCAAAACGGTCATTTTGACTAGCTGGTCTCAAAATTGGTCTAAAACTGATTGGAAGGCATTTAAACATGTGAGATCGTCCTTGGGAAGATTTTGGGAAGCATGCTAAAAAAGGCCCAAGGGCCATTTTGGTCATTTTTCATCGGAGTGGGCTAGCAGGCACTAGTGTTGACCCAAGTTTTGAGTGTTTCCGTCAATCTGACGATCTGTGACGAGTTGGTTTCCAAATGTATCTCATCCTTTGGTAAACGTGTCACTGCCAAGAGATGAATTCGGTCCTATGATTTAGGGAATTTGTTGGCTATTCCCAATGTTGACCTGTTTGCGAGTGTTTCTGCCACTCTAACAATTGCGACGTTTGCGAGCGTTTCCACCACTTTGATGGTGCGCATTCATTCCGGAGATTGCCTGATCTCGAGAAGCTACATTGTGGACTTGTCGTCTGAGGGATCAACTTTCTCAAAAGACATGTTGAATAATGGACATTCTTTATTGGCGGGCTAGCAGGCGCCAAAGGTGGACGATTCTGCTATCTCAGGGACTTGGGTTTTGTCCCGGTTAACAAGTTTGAAAGGACTTACCGTTTTGAAGAGTTTTCTCAAAAAACGTGCTAGATTGGATGGTCTTATTGCCTAAGGGATTAACTTTCTAGAAAGGCATAACAGATTTGATTTGAATTGGAATTGGATTTGAAATTGAATTTGAAAGTGAAATAGGGACTTACTGCCTTTAGAAAGACATGCCAACTAGAATAGGACCGAGCAATGCCACAAGGCCATTTTGCCTCTATTGGGCGCAACGGGCCCACAAAGCGATTGATTGATTGGATTGAGACTGGACGACTGGTTTTGTCTTGAATGTGTCTGTGTTGGTTTGAATATAAGTCTGGACAGACCAAAGATTGCCGAGTGGACAAAAACGGGGTGCTTACAGTGAGGTGTATATAGAATTTCAGAGTTTAGAGGCTATTTTTGCAAAGTTTCGCTACTATTTTTTTATTCTGGAATATGCAAAGGGGGAGGCCTGTATTTATAGGCAAATTGGTGAGACCTAGCGCATGTGCAATTTTTGCCCTGCCATATGTAGTACATGCACTTGTATTGTTCCACTATTTGAACGCCATGTGGCACACTCTATACTGACTCAATCCGGGAAAGATTCAGGAAAATGAATTGCATCCATGATGTTCTCCTATTGTTTTTTAAGGATCTGAAATTTTCTGGTAGCTTGAAAGGTATTCGAAACAGTGAGATATCTTCTCAGGAAGCGTGCAAGAAAACACACTTTTGTGGAGCGTCTGTGATACGCTCCGTGGATGTTCAAAAGTAGCCGTTTTTTAGCCAGGTGATTGGGGCCTTTGGGAAGCGATCTCTTCGATTGGACTGTACCGATGGAAAGTGCTCTGGAAATACTTTAAAACTTTTTCTAATTTATGCATTTCTCAAGTTGTTCAATAGTGCGTTATAATCACGGAATTGGAGAAAAAGATAACCTTGGCAGAACGTTTGTGAGATGCTCTAGGGGTTACTAAAAGTGGCAGTTTTCGAGCCATGCAATCAGGGGCTTCAGGAAGCGAGGTATTCAATTATGCTATATCGATGGAAAGACCTATGGTCAAGCTTTTGGAAATTCCCTGATTTACGCATTTCTCAAGTAATTTGAAGGTGCGTTATAACTCAGGAATTAGGAGAAAAAGACAACCCTAGCGGAGCATTTGCGAGACGCTCCAGGGGATTTTCATTGAGTTAAAAGTGTTTAGAGTCACGGGGCTCACCTTGGATTAAACAGGGGTGTAGTTTTAGGGCGCGCTCGGGCCACCAAGGGTAAAATGGTCATTTTGATCGAAATTTATCAAAAAGGGTTAGGATGGATAGGAGTGGCATATTAAGCATGCCGGATTATTCAAGTATGGTGTTAGAAGATATTTTCATTGTTTGGTGGGATTTGTACTGTGCTAGGGTGCCTAAGGATAAAATGGTCATTTTGACAAGAGTTGACCGGAACGGGACCAAAATTGGTTAGAATGGCGTATTGAATATGCATAACTGCCTAGGAACATTTTGGAAGGGTGGACTTACGTTCCTAAGGGATTTTGAACTTTCTCAAAGACGTGCCTAGAGGCCCAAGGGGTAGGTTTGGTCATTTTTCACCGAGTCGGGCTAGTAGGCGCCGGTGTTGACCTAGGTGTTAGTTCCCGAGACCGCCCAGTCTCGAAAAGCTACCTGTGGTGTTGGTGTCTGAGACTGCCTAGTCTTAGAGAGCTACCTATAGGATGGTGTTGGTCCCCGAGATCACCTGGTCTTGAAGAACTACCAGATGATGGACATTCTACATTAGCGGGCTAGTAGGCACCAGAAGTGAACCGTCTAGAATTTGATAAGGTGTTGGTCCTCGAGATCACCTGATCTTGGGAAGCTACCTGGATGGCGTTGGTTCCTGAGACTGCCAAGTCTTGAAAAGCTACTTGGATGGCGTTGGTCCTTGAGACCGCCAGGTCTCGGAAAGCTGCCTAGAATTCCTAAGGGCAATATAGTCTTTTTTGCTTCAATTGGGCTTTACGGGCCTATGGAGCAACTAGTTGATTGGAGTTTGAAAGAGCTGGCTTGGGCTCGTATGTGCTGTGATGTTTGAAATTGGATCCGGTCGGGCCAGAGATTGTTGAACAGGCAAAAATGGGGTGTTTACAGCTCAAGACCTCTGCTACTTTCTAGATTCAACTTCAGAGGAAATGGACCCTCTATCTTAAGCCTTCCATATCATTTTTCCTAAAAATGATAAAAAAAGAACTTAACAGCCTCTGCTTTCACTTGGAGTGGCTTACTAATTGTCTTTCCATTAGAGTAAAGCTACCTTATATAATTTTTTTGTGTATTTGTTTCTCATGATATTATAGAAATATAAAGAATTATTGTCCCCCTTTTTTAGCCACATCACGCTAGATTTTTGCCTAATCATAGATTCTTCCATTATGCTAGATTTCCACATATCAAGCTTAAGATGCCTTCTCATCCTAACCTCATCCTCATTTAAAGCAAGAAGTTCACTTTGTAAGTCAAATTTATGAATTAAATCAACAAGTGAATTTACCTTCACCTTTATATCTCCCACATTCTTTTCTTTCCACACCCTAACCTCATTCTTTTCCTTTTTAAGTGTTGAAGCTTTCTTAGTAGGATAAAACATCCCCAGCCTTTCCCAACTTATGCTTCCCATGAAGACTTAACCACTTCTTTAGAGCTCTTTTGATTCGGCCATACATCAAACACCTTGAAAGGCTTTGGTCCTCAATATTTGACCTAATCAGATAATAATATAGGGCAATGGTCAGAGAGTCTTTTTTGGAGTCCTTATTGTGAATAGTTCCATCTTCCAAGCCAGGAATTACATAATAAAAACCTGTCAAGCCTACTCCATTTTTCATTACTTTGCAAATTGGTCCATGTGAAGAGCCTCCCTTCTATTGGCAAATCAGACAATTCAGCTTTGTTCACAAAATTCCTAAAGCTTTTCATTCAACTTGTAACTACAGTAGATCCCTTCATTTCACCTAGCTTGAGAACCTCATTGAAGTCCGCCCCTAAGCACCATGGTAATTGATAAGATTTCCTTAGTTGTAGCAGCTTGTCCCAAAGAAGCTCTCTTTGTCATTCATCATTTGGGACATAGCAGTTTATCAGAATGCGTTCCACTCCTTCTCTCATCCCTTTTAATAAGGTAAAGTTATGATCAATAGCAAACCACCAGAGTTACCAATTGCATTTGCAACTATCCACTCCAAGTCATATGATGTCTAGACACATAAGACTTTACTAATGTAGCACTCTTTCCATTTAATTTCTTGTATGAATAACATTTCAAATTGCCTTTCCTTTATTAATTGTTTCACAATTCTTTTTTTTTTTTTCAGGCTTCCCAAATCCCCTTACATTCCATGAGAGAATTCTCATGGGCACACCACCCAATTTATTAGTAAATAGAGTTTGTCTAATAATTCATGTGCTTCCTTTTTTCTTTTTTCTTTCTTTTGAAGTTTTTCAGGTCTCCCCACTATACTACAATCAGAGCTTTTAAATTACTATTTCCATTCCCATCAAAATTTATTCCCAATGACTTGCCTAGCTGTAGTGTGTTTTCAGCTTCACACAAAAAATTTCCCTCAAGTTGCTGTAGGATGATAGTGTTCTTATTGATTATGTTCTGAGATGGCAAAGATGAAAGGGATGATGAGATATGTTCACTCCTTTTTGCAGCCCTTGATATTGATTTGAATCTCACATCAATTCTCTTGTAACCAAGTTCATCAAATGCTTTAGACTTCCTCTTTTCCCTAAGTTTTCCTACGCTTTTATTGTTGTTTGTTCCAATTTTAGACCAATTAAGTGAAGGTTGGGGAGATTTTCTGCCTAGGGGCCTCAGTGATGACTTCCATAAGATGTGAGGCTGGAGTCTTCTCATTACTCTTAGAATTAGTTATAATGGCAGTTGACCTGGAGCCCTTCCCCATTGGGAGCTCACATTTTGTAGCCATGCCATTAATAATTCCCTGTGGATTCTCATGAGAATCAAATTCCCAACTACTGCTATTTACAGCCAAATTTGAATTTTGAATGCGCTGGGGGCATGCTGGGGATGATGGTGAGATTTGCTTATAGGACTCCACCACTTGGCTTAAGAGTGATAGGTCAACATTCTTCTATTGAGAGCTCAGGAGAATATTCCCAGTGCAACTGTGTGTTTTGAATATTATTCTCAAGTGAGAAAAAATTCCCTCTTGATACATTATTAAATTAATGGAAAAGACTGAGTCTTTATCTGTGTAGCCATCTTTTTTATATGCCTCATTTCTGTTATTACCCTTGACCTAGAGTTTTTGAAAGTTATCTTCTGAGACTCTTATTTTGTATAAGAATTTACCCACTTATAGGTTACAGTAGCCTTGGATAATTTCAACATTGAGGTTTCAGTCAAAACCCTTCCAACTTCGAGCTCCAATTTGTTGGAAGCGCAACCATCAACACTGATTGATGAACCCCAAAGCTCTCCAATTTTCTTAAAGTTCTAATCATTCCATGCGTTCAAAGGCATACCTTCTATATTTAACAAAACTCTTTATGGAGGATTAAAATCTCTATAAGACGATTCATATACTGCTAAAAACCAATTGTATAACCAATCCTTTGATACATTTATCATGACTAATTTATCTTCTGCACTGGAGAATTGGATGATACCTTCAAGCCTCCTAACGGTTTGATAATGATGAAGTGAGCACCTCCCTTCTCATGGCTTCTTCAATTCCTATGATTGAGTTTATGTCACTTACTATGCCTATTGAGCAATTCCCGAACCATTCTTCGTTGACATCTTCGACAACAATCACCTTAGTCTCCAAGTTTGCGCAGGGATTGATTCTTTTAAAATCTTAGACAACCTGTTTGTAGGATCTCCTATCTTTGTGATCACTTGGAGAATTGGAATCATTCTTGCCATTACATAGATCCTTTCTATTACTCTGGCTCTTTTCCGTCTAATGTCGACCCTTTTGATTCCCATACAATGCATAGTTTACTGACAGCTGGTAATGAAGTAGCCATACACCATTTAACATCACTATTACTCTATCAGTTTCCCATTTCGTGGAGTAGCAAACAAAACCATATCTGGTTTTTCCCAACTTCCTCTTTTTTCTGGGAATGAAGCAATCCACCACATATCCATACTTTGAAAAAAAAAATTCTAAGCCAGGCATTGTAGATGTTAAGCGGTAGGTTATCCACAAAGAGAGTATAAACTTGATTTTCTGATTCACTGATATTTGGGACTGAAACTTTTTCCATCGCCTCCCTTCACCCCCAGGGCAGGATGTAAGGAAATGGAACAATGCTAGATGATCTTACTTGGATAAGGATGTAGGACTAAGGATGATTGAACTGGAATCATGCCATAAGTAGAAACAGAGGAAGTGAGGATGCGAGGACAAAAGACAAAAGAAAAAGAAGGAGAGAGGATGCCAAAAAATACTAGATGAAGTAAGAAGTAACCAACCTTCCTTCACCAGATAGTGGTAGGATGCAAGGTTAGTACAGAGAGGAACAATACAGAAATTGTAGGTAAATCTTTATCCATAGACTTTTACCATTGAAGGTAGTGGAAGTTAGATCGACTTACAAGAATCTCCATTGTACGACCACGATGACCCATTCAAGATTTACCCTACATATGTAGTTGTTTAATCGAAAAAACAAAATTATAACACTGATGATCTCTCAGCTTCTTACTGTCTAGGCAGTAAAAGCAGTAGAATGTTGTTAATTATC
This sequence comes from Euryodendron excelsum, assembly GCA_033060915.1. Classification (NCBI taxonomy): domain Eukaryota; kingdom Viridiplantae; phylum Streptophyta; class Magnoliopsida; order Ericales; family Pentaphylacaceae; genus Euryodendron; species Euryodendron excelsum. Next base: position 13,248,835 of record CM065391.1, read on the forward strand.
AAAGTTATTAATTAGTTTGGTACTGATGGCATTAGAGGTGTTTTGTGAGGCCATGGTGATTTGGGGATAGGTAAATGGGGATCAACGAGAGAACTTGGTCGGGTTCATCAGTCAAGATTAAGGGTGTATTAGATCCTTTAGATCAGCCGTAGGAGCAATTCAAAGAAAATCTTAATATGAAATCTATAACGAAGAAAAGAAAAAATAATTGTTATGAATTCCTTCATTGATTAGAGACAAGAAAAAAATGATCAGGGAAGGAGAGAAAGAGGAGAGAGAACGGGATGCCAATTAGAGAGAAATTTTCTTCTTATTTTTAAGAAACATTTCCTTTTTTACTATGTAAAATAGCATATCAATTATTAAAATTGATGTTCCACTATGATCGTGTGAGATAACTATTATCTTACATAAAATGTACATGCACATGTAGTCCAACGAAGTATTTACTTTACAATTAACTTCACAATTTACTTGAGAGGATCTAATTTGGACATTTCTAATGGTGTATTGGGATTTGCTCCAAAAGATGTTATGCAATGTGCTTTTGCAAGAGAATGGTTGTCACGATAAAGTATAAATCCGGTGAAATCAGAGTCGAATTCCTCGAGAACCAACTCAAATATAGGCTAACAACACTAATTGAACACTAAATTTGCTAGACTGGAGTTACAATCAATCAATTTGCATCTAAATAAAGTAAACCAAAAATTGTACTTGATGAAGAGGTTTGGTTAGCTACTCTAATATTGAAAGTTTAATTTGAAAACAATTGAAGAAAAGTCTTGGACCCAATTGATCAAACCAACCAACTTCATCAAGCATTCAATGGAGGTGTTTGTAACTCAAATCAAAGGTCTCAGCATGGACCTTTGGTTCAGAGAATCTTGACTATAGAAATGTGAAGTCATTAGCAATTAAGTATAGAATTGAATTCAATTTAAGAATCATAGATTTATATTATAGATTTGTACAATCCCTATATCAATCCTAAGATTCTGCATAGAAGTTACTAAACATAGTCAAGTATCTAAGTTTTCTTAAGGATCTATGTATCAATTGCTATTCATACCATATATTTGCACAATCCCTATACCAATTCTAAGATTGTACATAGAAGTTACCAAACATAGTCAAGTATCTAAGTTTTCTTAAGGATCTATGTATCAATTGCTAAGAATTAGATTAAATAGGGAATAAATCATTGAAATCTACTTTACCTCCATTGACTACTTGAAGATCCTTGGTTGACAGTTAAATTGCATCCAAGAGTTGAATTAGTTAACTCATTTTCATTGTTAAATGCAAATAAACTTAAAGAAACATTGAATTGAATGACATAAAAGTAAACTCTATTGATATTATGATGTTTCTCTCTCTACAAAACTATATAAACTGTTGTAATGAAGTATAAAATTATAGAAACAAAATCTAGATCCCCAATTGGAGTACAAATTACCTTATATAGCTAGTAAAATAAAACAAAGATACGAAAAGCATTCGAACACCCTCGACTATTCGAACGGCTGTTCGAACGGTCATCTAACAGGTAGCTAACAGATAAAGAGGCTCTCTAAATCTCCACTCTGCTATCGAACCTGATTCGAACCTAATTTGAAAGGTAAAATGAGCTCTCAGCATCCCCACAGGCGTTCGACCATTCGAACGGTGGAACCCCGCGATCGAACGCCCATTCGAAAGGTTGAACTCCCTATTCGAACGCGACTCTGCAAGTTTGGTTTTTATGGCTTCTTTTAAGCTCATTTCCTGCACAAAGCCCATTAAAATAGTTTGGGAACAAAATATACCTAATAAGGCAATGATAAACTTGTACTGAGACTAGCAATCCACTAATTAGGGCAATATGATTACACTGGAGTGTAATCATATTGTAATCTTGTTTTTTTAATTGTTTTATTGTTATGTAAATATATGTTACTTGCAAACCAGCTCTCTATTTTTTGTTTTTATCTTTAACGTACGGCCTAGGCAAGTCAAGCGTTGAAACTACCTGCTTACTACACGAATTAATTTGCAGCCTGCCATAAATTTTGGGACTAGTTGCCACCAAGAACCAAAGCCCCCAGTGGTGTTTGATAACTCATCTATATTTCATACGATCGCTTAATGCAGAAGTGTTTGGTTTTTTAACTAAAAAAAATTTATTAGCCTTTTTGAACTGTTGCAATTTCAATTGTATAAGCAAAATTTTCTAGCTAGTATATAAACGCATGTATGGCTGGTGATAGTGAAGCGCGTTGGACCTTATAAAATCAAAATCATGAAGACTAAAATAATCTTGCAGCGCTTAGAGAAATGTCGCGGTAATTGTTGTTACAGTTGTTGCTATTTGTAGTCATTTTCTTCTTATTGCTGTTGATCAACTGATTTATATAACAATTTCTTACATTCATTTTTTCATAGGTTCCACTTGAAGGATGCGATTCTCGAAGGTGACAACCAATTTAAGAAAGTGCGTGGGATGACTATCTTCCAATATATGGACATTGATCCAACATTTAACAAGGCATTCAACAGGGCAATGGCTGACATCCTCTATATCTATGAAGAAAATTCTTGAGATATATAAAGTGTTCGAAGGACTAACATCACTAGTTGACATGGGCGGTGGGATTGGGAAAAGCCTTATTATGATCGTATCCAAGTACCCTTCCATCAAGGGCATTAATTTTGATTTGCCTCACGTACTAGCTAGTGCTCCATCTTATCCTGGTGCTAATTTTACCTTATTATTACTTTTTTTTAATGATCTTCTAATTTGCATTCCAACGTGACCTCCAAGCTAGGCTAATATATCTCCATAAGTTACTTTACTCAATTTGCACAATAGTAATAGGCTAATAGCACAGTATTTCTCTAACCTTCTCCTTCGTCTTCCGGATTTTCATATCTTCAAGTTATTTGTTGTGCTCATGTTTTTTATGTCATAGAACTCCACAAAAATGTCTCATATTAGGTATGTTTATTTATTAGTTTTGGTTTTGGGGCTTGTTGATATCACGTATATGAGATCTGTGCTGCTTCAGACAATGACTATCGCAGCGAACTTGAATAAAAGCACATCAGTGAAACTATGAGATTGATTGTGTCGAAGTAGGATTGTTTGGATCACAATTGATATGTGAATTTCGTTCCACATAAGACTCCATAATAAGCTGACTTTTCAAGCTTATTTGATTCTGAAAAAAACAAAAAATAATTAATAATAAAATAAAACAAAAAATGGAACATTTGATGCTTGCCATCACAATATATGCTCTTGTATATTGTTGGGTGCCACTACGTGTTTTAACTCAACAATCTCATCGGTCAAGGAACGGTTTTTGAGGCATTGCCGAGTAGAACATCTATTAGGTCCAAGTGCTAGGTATTAGAGCAAAGCCCGTTTTTTCCAAATGTCACACAAGGGTTGAGAACCGTTTTTTAAATGCCGCACATGGAAGAGATTATTATTTTGCGCAATCCGGAATTGTGAAGTTACTTGTCAAGGAATATTTGCTAGGGTATGATATGCGGGAAAGTGTTAGCTGGAGCAACTCTGTGCCACCTTCTATAAAGGAACATGGTGAATTAAGCTAAGGGTGGTAAGGCTTGAAGCGTACATTAGGCATGCCACCACACCAAAGGAAGCTTGGTACATTCTTGTTGCGCACTTCTCAAGAAAAAATGACACGAGGCTTAAGCTAATCGAGAGCAATGATGTCCACCACACAAAAACATGACAATTAACAAACGTAAATTCTTTCTGTCATGAAATTTCTGAATTAGATCCTTTCTTCAAACCTTAATGAACAATGTATGAGAAGGTGTATAATTCATGAGTTAAGACCCCAAGATCGGGGATTTATCACAACAATATAAGGTTGACCAATATAACCGCCGTTTAAAGAATTGGAAGATTTATTAGCCAGCTAAGAAATTTTGGCTTAGCAGATGACCGAGTCATAGCAAAGAGCGAGGAGGAAATGCTCTCAATATAAAGAGACACCAAAGTTAGGAAAGGAGAAGGCCAAGGTATTGTTAAGAGTTAGTGGAAGATGATTTCTCAGTTGGGGGAGCTCAAAGGTGTCGATATATAAGTAATCAAGGTCTCAAAAATTTTACAAGGTGGGGATGATCGCTTAAAAAATGTGTGATAAATAACTGCCAATGTAGGACCGCGATGTAGCATTAATTATTCGGTGAAATCCGAAGTCGATCCACAGGTGCATCCCTGAACCTTAATCGGTCATGTAATCCATGTATTAGTCTTTGATTTTGTTGCCTGTAATGATGCCCCTAAATAACTATGACTGTCAAGAAGTCTGTATATCCCACAGGAGGTAGAGGTGTCTCAAAAAGCAGATCCCTAACCCTACTTGATCCTAGCACATACCGGCAGAACCAGTAGTTGCAGTTCTCAATCTCTGTGGGCTCATGAGAAAATGGTCCATCATCATCCACATAGGGAACCAAGGACCTCCACATGCCCATAACTCTCTCTACCAATTCTTTTGGGATCACTGCCCTAAAGTCCAAACTAAACTCAGCTGCTGATACCAGATAAGGGATGTCCTGGCTCCTACCAAACTGCCGCAAGACTTGGATCCCAAAGAAAGGGGCAATACCCCGTAAACCTGTTAGAGGCACGAAGGCCCTCTCAGAAGTCCGCACTTTCAAGCAATACCTGCCAATTAACCTTGTATACCACCTGATCATATCAGACTTCCTACCCTAAAGATAGGTGGCCTATGACATAACAAACCATGGAAACCTCTCGCCATCCATGATAACTCTTTGAGACCTCACCAGGGAATGTATATGGTCAAGCTCGGGATATCATGTATGCTGAGACAAAGGAGTAGCAAACAAATGTCCAATCGCCCAAAGCTGGAAAAGTGCGGCACACGCCTGAAAACGAACATCAATACCCTGCTGGAGTTTGAAAAAGCTGATATATGTCTTTCCCACAACCATATGAGCATATGATCACCCTTTTCCAATCTCGACAAGCAATGCGCATAGTCAACAATCAATTGGGTCTTCCTCCCTGGGCAACACCAGGAGGCTCAAAAGGAGCAAAGCCAGGGCAGGGCCACCATACGAGAGACTGATCAATCCTGAGAAAAATGCCAATCACCTAGATAAGCTGCCATGCCCGTCACGAACTCAAAGTGAGAAAATAGAAACTCCACCGGAATGTAAGAAAATTGAGGCAGAAAGCCAAAAGTAAAAATTGCTAGTCAGAGCCCAAGCTAGGTCGAGGTAACTGAGATGTAACCATCAAGGAAGGTGGGTCCAATGATGCCCACCGAGTCATCTCGAAAATCAAGAAGAAATCCATACTCATGAGGAGTAAGAGTCAACTCACAGTCCCTGAAGCGAAAAAGATACAAGTCTGGCTGCCCAAAAGGAATTACTGCCTCTATGAATTCTGGAATGAGCTGCACCGATAAGAGTAAAGCAATATGACCAAAGGTCCTACAAAAAATATTCTGCTCATCTGGAGGATACCCGTCATACCTAGCCCTCAGTCGGCTCAAGATAGGATCGGCCATCCTAAAAATCAAATCAAGGTAAAGGTATCAATGTATGGTAAATAGTTCAAAAGAAAAGAGGTACAGAAAAAGAAAAGGAAGGAATGGAAAGAACGGTGCAAATCACGTTCCCCTACCCATTGCAAAGTCTACTCGGTCATATTCCTCAACTTTCGGGTTTTCTAAACTCTTCCCTTCAAAAATCTATTTTAAAATTAATGCCTAAAGGTTTTTAAGTTTTTTCCTTCAAAAGTTTATTTCAAAGTTAATTCCGAAATCGAATTTCAAAAGCTTTATTCAAAATCCATTTCAAAAGCTCTAAAAGTTTTTCCTTCAAAATTTTTTTATTCCAAATCAAGTTTCAAAGTTTTCTAAACTTTTCCTTCAAAAAGTTTTTTTCCAAATCGTGTTCTCAAGGTGCACCTTCCAAGTCCATTTTCAAAGGTTTTTTCAATTTTCTTCAAAGAGTTTGATTCCAAGTCCTGCCGAGTTTCTTGAGGTTTTCTCTGCCAAAAAGGCTAAATCCTCAAAGGTTTTCTCCTTTTCTTTTAAAAAGATTTTATTTCAAAAATTTCTAAATTTTTCCTCATTTCAAAAAATTTTGGTAGAGTTCTGTTTGTAAATGGTCCCTATAACACCAAAAACTTTGCAATAGAACACAAACCGTGCACCCCATGGTATCACAAGCACATGCCAAGACGAACATAAAACAATTTGTGCACATTCTCAAGGTTTTCGAATTTTTCAACAAATGTTTCTATTTTCCAAAAGTCCAAGGGTTTTCAAAATGCTTGCAAGATCATCCAACGATACTCCAAATATTTTTTAAAATATTCTCATATTTTTCTAAATACATAACATGAACAATTCAATGAAGTTTGCAATTTTTCCCATTTTCCAAGTATTTTTCTTTTTTTTTTGAAAAAGAAAATTTCAAAAAGTTTTCAAAAAATTATGAAAGTTTCCACGGTTGTTCAAAATATTTTTGTAAGGTACACGATGCAAAAATCTCGCAATAAAATACAAAACCTGAGCACGTAAGCGCAAAACCTTGTTTTCTATTGGCAAACCCTTACGAGTAAACATGTAAAACTGCCCAAACGAAACCAAATGGGCATCAAAACGTAAAAACAACATCACTAGAGCATTCAAAACAAATCAAAACATAGATTTTGACTATTCACATAACTCAAACAGAGTTATACACATCAAGATCAACACAAAACAAAAAACTCACATTTTTTAGTTCTTCGGCAAAATCTTCTTCTTTGGCAGTAAATCCGGCAAAGGTGATTATTTTCAGCAACTCTTTGATGTCCCCTAAGTTCACCCCTTCAATGTCCAAGAGTTCCTCCTTGCAAAAACTCCAAGAAAAGCTCTCAAAATCCAAAATTTTGAACCAAACCCGTAAGCCCTGAATAAGGGGTTGTTTAGCTTTTAAAACTCTTGGCCTGGCCCCACTGCTACCAAGGAAATATTAAGCAGGAGTGGTGCCACAGGCCAATTCTGGGCAATTTTGCTTTTTTTCCTGCCAAAATTCTATTTTAAATGCCTCCTTGGGCCAATTTGCAATTTTTAAGCTCCCGTCTTCAAAACCTTCCAATTTTAATCCCTTCGATTGCCTCACGGTCAACATAAGACCCTTAATTTATTTTTTTCTGTCTTCGATAAGCAAAGACAGAAAAAGAAGGACAGTTGTAAACATTCCATTTTAGCCTGCTCGGCAATCTTTGGCCTAATCGGACTCACATTGAAACCAGTATAGACACATTCAAGCCCAAATTGGCTTTCCAAACTCAATCAAGTTAATCAACTGCTTCGAGAGCCCGCCAGGCCTAATAGGGGTAAAATGACCAAAATATCCATGGGGCATTGCTTGGTCCAATTCTAGTTGGCATGTCTTCCTAAAGGTGGTAAGTCCGTATTTCAACCTCAATTTCAGTTCCAATTTCAACCTATACCAGTTAAACTCAATTCGGCACGTCTTTCAAAAAAGTTGATCCTTTAAGCTGCAACTCCATCCAACACGGCACGTTTACTAAGAAAGCACAAAATCCCTCAAAGCGATAAGTCCCTTCACACCCGTTGTCGCATCCCATTTTCGAACGTTGGGCCTTCTTGGCCCGGAGGGAAAGATACAGTGCTCTCTTGTTAGAACTCATCCTCCTAGAAGGACAAATGCGACTGGGTTTAAATGAAATTGATTAGGGCTTTTTGAAAAGCTCTTTGAAGTCACCACCTAACATATTTAAAGATTTGCTAGGTCATCTACACCAGGTAAAACCCGAGGGTCAAACTTAGGTTTTTAAAAGTATTTTTAAAAAAGCGTCCTCAAGAGAGGGTTTTAGGAGGTAGGGTTGTTTGACAACCCTAAAAATGTTGGAAAGCCCTTTTAAAAATTGACTCCGGTTTTGGTCTTTGAAACAGAAATTCTTAAGTCCGGGAGTTAGTTACGTGTAGGGAAGATTTCTAAGACTAGCACCCTACCCCGCCCTTGCGGTACCTATATATCCATTCACTATTTACTCACCTAACTGTCGCGCCCCGGTTTTTGGCTGTCCAAGGTCCTTTCGGCTCGGAGACCCTAAAGCATGGAACCCTGTCACTAGAACTCGTCCTCCTAGAAGGACAAGTGCGACTAGGTTTGAAAATTAATTTGGCTAAGGGCTTTTTAGAAAAATAGCAGTCGCCACCTAACTTGATTAAGGTGAGTTAGGGCACCTAAAACTAAGCATTAATTCGTAGATTAAACTTAGGGTTTTTGGAAAAGGTTTTTGAAAACTTCCTTAAGAGAGGGTTTTTAAGAAAATAGGTTGTTTGGCAACCTTTGGAAAGATTTAAGCCCATTTTTTAAAATAACTCCATTTTAGTCTTTCGAAAACAGAAATCTATGGTTTGGGGGTTGGTTACGTGTAGGGAAGATATCCTAAGATCATCACCCTACCCCGCTCTTTCGATACCTACATGTCTAATCATCCTTTTGTTCACTCACTAGAATAACCGGTTACCATTGTCCACTTAATGTCTACTTTAGAATTTTGAAAACGGGGTTTAGTCATCACTTTTCGGATGGATGATGCATGATGCAAGTTTTTGGAAGAAGTTTGAAAATAGTAAGGGTTTTGGAAGAGTTTGGAATAGGAATTTTTGAATTGATTAGAACTTTTGAAAAAGGGATTGGAGTTGAAATAAAAGTTATGACCTCACCATTTTAGGTTGCCTATGTATCTCATTTGGTGAAAATCAGGTCAATCGTAGTTCGGGCAAGAGCCCAATGGAAAATAGGCGCATTAGGGCCTTTGGAAGGTTTGAGGACACTTTGGGGTCTTTGAAAAAGTTTAAGGCACTTTGAGGTCTTCGGAAAAGTTTAAGACACTTTGAGGTCTTTGAAAAAGTTTAAGACACTTTGAGGTCTTTGGAAAAATTTAAGACACTTTGAGGTCTTGAAGGTTTTGACTTGAAATTGAATGGTGGAGTGTTTTGAAAATGATTTTGGATCACCTTAAAGGAGTTTTGGAAAAAGGCTTTGTCATGGCTTCAAGAGAACTTGAAAGTGTTTTTGAAGTCTTGTTTTGAAGACTTTGGAGGAATGTTTTGATGAATTAATTTTTGAAAGTGGTTTTTGGAAATGGCTAAGGGTTTGGAATCCTAATATGGACAACCTTAGAGGTTGATCTTAATTTATCACTTGTCCTTGGAATCTCTAACCATGAGAAGGCTAGGGACACCTTAGGTTTGTGATCTTTTGAAAATATTTTTGGAAGTGCCTTGAAGATGGAGTGTTGGAACATTTGAAGAGTTTATTGAGTTAGTTTCTTTGAAATCAAGAGAGTAGGATGTATTGGAGAAATTGGTTATGAAAATAGTTTGAAAATTGAATGATCTTTTGGAAAAGGGTTCAAGAGTTGGAACCTTGGAGTATACTAACCTAGGTTGGGTTGGCGTAGGATTAGGGGTAACCTAAGGTTAACTAACATGGGTTAGGTTAAGTTAACCTATGGTTAACTAACTAAGGTTGGGTTAACCTAAGGTTAGGATGACTTAGGGTTAGGTTAACCTAAGGTGAATGAACTATGGTCAAGTTAACTTAGGGTTGGTGAACAATGGTCAAGTTAACCTAGAGTTAGTCAACTAGAGTCAAGTTAACCTAGGGTTGTTGAACTAGGGTCAAGTTATCCTAGGGTTAGACAACTAGGGTCAAGTTATCCTAAGGGTTAGACAACTAGGGTGAAGTTAACCTAGTTAGATTGGAGAATGGTTTTGAAAATTGATTTGATGCAAAAAGAGTTTTGAAAAACAAAACATGTTATGCAAAGGACTTTGGTTGGCAATCCTTTTGAAGATCATTTCTATGAAAATTTTGACTCTAGTCAAGAGTATGGTTTATATGGTTGGTATTTAGAAACCATTCCAAGGGAGGTTTCCTCAATGGCCGTTATAACCTTTATCTTGACAAGAGTGGAGGTTTCAAAAATCAACATAATATGACAATTTTTGAAAAATCAATTTTGATGCAAAGATGTAGAGAATGCATTTTTTGAAAATCATCTTTTGAGAAGGATTTTGAAAACCACTTTTCAAGGGGATCATTCCATCAAGAGAGGGTTCATATGACCAAACAAAAGAGAGACCACTCAAGAGAGGGTTCCATAGGGCCATTCGAACCACTACACTTGAAAGAATGGAAATCTTGAAATTTAGAGAAATGGAAAGCAACCTTTATGCAAGTTAAAATACAATGATGCCAAAATGAGAGTTAGTGGGTTAGTAGGGGCTCTTCTAAGTCATAATTTCTAAGGTCCCATCCTAAGCTTCAAGGAACCAACTCTTGGAACAATTTTTTGAAAGAAATGTAGAACTTGGAAATGACATAAAATTAAGAACAATGGAAGTATTGTGAAATATGGCAATAAGCATAAAACGAAGCCAAGCATACAAGACATGATCAAAGTAGTAATATGCAAGGGGTCATGATTCACATACAAGGCTTTTGGGCTACAACACATAAATAAGGGGCTCCTAGGCCATACCATCTTAAAGTAGGCTAGTGAGAGGTCCCCCTACACGGTGGCTCTCACTTGCTTTCCTCTAGGCATGATATAAGAGCTCTCTTGGCTCAAGCATGCAAGAAATGGGGGTTGAAGATGGGGATTAAAATAGAGAATAGCCCAAATAGGTTAGGGGAGAGAAGAGAAAAGTGGGGGAGAGCACAAATGTAAAAGGGATACCACCTTTTGCCTTTAACACACTTGTAGTCTTCAATGGATGTCTTGATTAGAGCTTGAGTGACTTCAAGAAGGCTTGAGAGGCTAGAGTGGAGTGTGTAAGTGTGTATGAGGCCTTGTATGTGGAGTGTATAGGCTTGAGAGGGGTTGAATCTAGGCTAAGTGTTGGAGGGGTCGAATATATGTAAAGATTCGAGTTTCTGGAGTGATTTCAGCAGAACTTCGCATCAATTTCTGGACCTAGAATATACAAAGGGGGAGGCCTCTATTTATCGACAATCTGGAACAGGCTTAGCATATGTGCTACATGTGCATGGCCAAAATTTGGCCTTGCGCATTTAGGACATGCGCAGGTACTATTCCATTGCCAGAATGACATATGGCACCCTATGTACTGGTTAAATCTTGGCCGTTGATCAAAAGTTGGCCAATCTGATTAAAATTTGAGGGCATGTAGCATATGCTCCATCAAAGGGAAGGTTCGTCCAAACTTTGCCTCAATAATTGAGTCAACCGGAAAGGTTTTAGGGAAATCGGTCGCAGTCGGGATGTTTTCCTAGTGCTTCCGATGGACTTTCATGTTTTTGAAAAGTTTGAATTACGTTTGGAGGTGAGTGATATCGTCTTGGGAAGTGTGCCAAAAAGGTCACTTTTGCAGAGCATTTGTGATATGCTCCCGGGGTGTTTGAAAGTGGCTGTTTTCGTTTCGTGTGATCGAGGTCTTCGAGAAGCGATTTATTCGATCGGACCGTACTGATGGAAAGTACTCTGGAAATACTTTTAGGAGTTCCCAATTTTACGCATTTCTCAAGTCGTTTGACAGTGCGTTTTGATTACGGAATCGGAGAAAAAGTTAACCTTGGCGGAGCGTCTGTGAGACGCTCCACGGGTTGCTGAAAGTTATAGTTTTCACACCGTACGATGGAGGGTTTCGGGAAGCGATCTATTCAATCAAACCGTATCATGAAAAGATCTATGGACAAGCTTTCGAGAATTCCCTGATTTACGCATTTCTCAAGTCAGTTGACGGTGCGTTATAACTAGGGAATCAAGGGAAAAGACAATTTGGGCGGAGCGTCTGCGAGATGCTCTGGGGAACTTTTATTGAGTCGTGTGAGTTTAGTGTCGTAGGGTCCTCCTTGGGTTAAACAAGGTCGTGTGGTAAGACCCTCTGCTCGAAATCCCAAGGTCGGTGCTGTTTCGGGGTATATTTGGGTTTCGAGGGGCAAAACGATCATTTTGACCAGTGTTGGCTGGAAATGGTCAGAAATGGTTTGGGTATGTTATGTTAAGTGTGTAGGGTTGTTCAGGGATGGCTTTGGGAGAGTCTTTTACCATTCGGCGTGATTTGCGCAATGCTGAGTGTTCAGGGCAAAATGGTCATTTTGATCGAAGTTAGCCAGGACGGGACCGGAATGGGACCGTGTGGCGTGTAAAATACGTCCAACTGACTAGTAACATTCTGGAATGGTTGACTTACCATTTTGAGGGATTTTGAACTTTTCAAAAACATGCCTGGAGGCCCAAGGGAAAAGTTTGGTCATTTTTCACCGAGTCGGGCTAGTAAGCGTTGATGTTGACCTAGGTGTTGGTTCCCAAGACCGCCCGATCTCAGAAAACTACCTATGTAGTGTTGGTCTCTATGAACGCCCAGTCTTAGAGAACTAACTGTAGGGGTGATGTTGGTTCTTGAGAACGCCTAGTCCCAGAGAGCTACTTGAATTGGTGGTGTTGGTCTCTGAGAACACCCGGTCTCGAAGAACTACCAAATGACGGACATTCTACGTTGGCGGGCTAGCAGGCACCAGAAGTGAACTCTCTAGAATTTTGATGAGGTGTTGGTTCCCGAGATCGCTCAATCCCGGGAAGCTACCTGGATGGCGTTGGTTTCCGGGACCCCCCGGTCTGGAAAGCTGCCTGGAATAATGGTGCTTATGGCTCCCGCGGGTCCTTGTGGGCTCGAGAAGTGACCAGTTGGTTGGATTGGAGATTGAAAGGCTCATCTTGAGCCTGCATGTGTTGTGATGTTGGAAACCAAACCTGGTCGGATAGGAGATTGCCAAACGGGCAAAAATGGGGTGCTTACAACTGCCCCTTTTTTTCTGGCTTTGCTTGCCAAAGGCAGAAAAATAACAAGGTAAGAATCCCTTTTTGGTCGCGAGGCGATCGACGTGACAACGTGCCGGTGAATTTAGAATGCTTTGGGACCTCTTGTGAGTCGCTGGTTTGGAAGGCTTTGGAATTCAACAAGCTTTACATTCCGATTGGGGATCGAGTTGTCGATTTGACACGGTTTGGTTCAGGACATTCAATTCTTATGAGTGAATGTTGAAAGCTCGACTTTCGGCTTTTGGCAAAGCCTTAAGAGCAAATTTGGACTTTTGGAAGCTTGAAATTGATTTTAGCAGGAAGTTTATCCGGCGGGCGCATGGTTACATGCGCGCTTTGGTGTTTTAAGCCTTGCGCATGTAATACTTGCGCCAGTTGGATTCTTGTGCTTGGGCGTTTGCTACATGCGCCAGCCTGTGGCATATAAACAGAGCAGGTTCGCATTTTTAGTGTTGCATTTTCAGGTCTTCGGTTGATTTTGGGATTTTTAGGTCTGCTGAGGATTGTCATCGTCGCCGGATTCTTGCTGGAAAGCCTGTATTTCGCCGGAGAATTTCAAAGGTTAGTTTTCTTGAAACTTGTCGATTTCGATACGTTTGCTTTCTTTTTTTGTGTATGAACAGTGTAATCCCATGTTTTAGAACGTTTAGAACGCAATGATCAGATTGTTTTTGTGATTTAGTGGAGTTTTGAGTGTGTTTTGGATGATATTGTATGTTTGTGAAAAAGGGTTTCCTGCAAGACTCGAGAAATTGCCTCTACAGGCTCGAGCATTGACCGTTTGTGTGTGATTTTTGCACCAAGAATCTTAGAAAAATGTGTAGGACAAATGTATGAAGTTCATAATTTTCTGAAAAATTTTGAATTTTTAGATTTTTTAGAAATTATGAAAAATAGGAGAAATCAAAGAAAATTAGAAAACGGCCCTATTGAAGGTCGAAAAATCACAGAACATTTTTAGAAAATTATGGTGACACGCTCGAACATTCTAGAAATTTTTGTGAAATTTTTGAAAATAAAATTGAGATCGAGAAATTTTGGAAGTTGAAGAAAATGTCCTAAAGATTGTGTTTGAGGACAGGATGCGTGTCGTGGGGGGGGAGATTGTTTTGATTGATGTGGCGGAAGGTCTCAGATTGTTCCGGGCTGTGTTTGTGACTTGTGGGATTTCGGGGTAGTGACTTTTTAAGGCAAAATTCTGCTGAAATTTTTAAAAGTTTTAACACTTAGCTTTAAAACCTTTCGGTAAAGCAAATCCTTTTGAGAAAGGGACTTTTGAGGGAAAAAGTCCGCAGAAACCGTAATTTTAAAGAAATTTTTGGGAGTGGGATTTTTTAAGGAGAAAATCCTGGAAAATCGGTTTTTAGAAAACTGCGGAACAAGGCTTTTGAAGGTGAAAGCCCAAGAAACCCTTAAACCTTTGAAATGGGACTTTTTTTAGAGAAAAGCTCGAAAAACTGTTAAAATGTTGGACCAAGGCTTTTGAAGGAGAAAGCCCAATAAACCAGTTTTGAAATTTTGAAGTCAAACTTTTTGAGGGAAAAGCTTGAAAACAGTTAGAAAACTTTTGAACCAAGGCCTTTGAATGAGAAAGCCTGAGGAACTGTTGAAGTCAAACTTTTTGAGGAAAAAGTTGGAAAAACCGTTTAGAAAATTTAGACCCAGGGCTTTTGAAGGAAAAAACCTGAGAAACCGGTGAGATTTTGAAATGAGACTTTTTAAGGAAAGAGTTTAGAAAACCGTTAGAAGTTTTTGAAATAGGGCTTTTGAAGGGCAAAGCCCGGGAAACCAGCTTGAAATTTTGAAATGAGATTTTTAAGGGGAGAATCCGAGAAACTAGTTTTGAATTTTGAAACCAACTTTTTGAGAAAAAGCTCGAAAATCGTTAGAAAATTTTTGAATCAGAGTTTTTGAAGGAAAAAACCCGAAAAATCGGTTTTGAATTATGGAGCCAAACTTTTTGAGGAAAAAACTTGAAAACCGTTAGAAAATTTTTGAACCAAAGTTTTTGAAGGAGAAAACCCGAAAAACCGGCTTTGATTTTAAAACCAAACTTTTTGAGGAAAAAGCTTGAAAACCATTAGAAAAATTTTGAACCAGGGTTTTTGAAGGAGAAAACCCGAAAAATCGGTTTTGAATTATGGAGCCAAACTTTTTGAGGAGAAAGCTTGAAAACCATTAGAAAATTTTTGAACCAGAGTTTTTGAAGGAGAAAACCCGAAAAATTGGTTTTGAATTATGGAGCCAAACTTTTTGAGGAAAAAGCTTGTAAACCATTAGAAACTTTTTGAACCAGAGTTTTTGAAGGAGAAAACCCGAAATACCGGCTTTGAATTTTGAAACCAAACTTTTTGAGGAAAAAGCTTGAAAACCGTTAGAAAATTTTTGAACCAGAGTTTTTGAAGGAGAAATCTCGAAAAACCGGTTTTGAATTTTGCTTGAAAACCGTTAGAAAGATTTTGAACCAGGGTTTTTGAAGGAGAAAACCCGAAAAACCAGTTTTGAATTATGGAGCCAAACTTTTTGAGGAAAAAGCTTGAAAACCGTTAGAAAATTTTTGAATCAGAGTTTTTGAAGAAGAAAACCCGAAAAACTGGCTTTGAATTTTGAAACCAAACTTTTTGAGGAAAAAGCTTGAAAACCGTTACAAAATTTTTGAACCAGATTTTTTGAAGGAGAAAACTCGAAAAACCAATTTTGAATTATGGAGCCAAACTTTTTGAGGAAAAAGCTTGAAAACTGTTAGAAAATTTTTGAAACGGGGCTTTTGAAGGAGAAAGCTCGAGAAACCGGTTTTGAATTATGGAGCCAAACTTTTTGAGGAAAAAGTTTGAAAACCATTAGAAAATTTTTGAACCAGAGTTTTTGAAGGAGAAAACCCGAAAAACCGGCTTTGGAATTTTGAAACCAATCTTCTTTTGGGGAAAAAGCTTGAAAACCCTTGGAAATCTCTTAACAGTGATAGGTGGGGCCCTTGCCCTTCCACTTTTCCCTTCTTTTTTTATTTTTTCTTCTTTTCTTCTCTTTTTTTTTCTCTTTTTTTTTTATTTTATATACATTGACGCGTTTACCTTTGCACTTTTCACATATGATGACTGATTGATCCTCTTGAATGTTGTCATTTTTCAGGATGTCGGAGGCCGGAGGCGACAGTTCGAACAGGAGGCGCCATGGGAAGGCGCCGCGGATAGAGCTCAAGGAGGGCGGCAGTAGTTGGGGTAGCTCGGCTAGAGGTAGTAGCCGGAGCGGTCCTTTCACTTCAGGAGTAGGGACGAAGGAGGGCGATGTAGTCGTGTCTCGACTCCGGGCTTGGTACGCCAGCTATACTGAGGAGGAGCGGCAGATTTTCTGTAAGGCTTTTGGGTATCTGGGATCGCTTCTTTCCATGAGACTGGTATCGGGCTTAGTTGAGGCCTTAGCCGCCTTCTGGTGCCCGAAGCTGTGTTTATTCCGTTTTAGCGATTTCGAGATGACGCCGACACCTCATGAGTATGGGCGCTTGCTGGGTTTGAGGAGCGGCCAGGAGGGCATAGTAGGCCCAGACTTCCCTCGGGGCTTTATGTCTGCTATTTCTGCTCCAGTTGGGGCTTAGACGCCAGGCTCTAGATTCGTCCTCTCACCTTACTTTTCCGACACTGGAGGTGGGTTTTTTGTTGGATCACTTTGAGTTTTGTACTGGTCAAACTACTCATTCTGGTATTTGGCATACTTCCACGGAGTGGCCCATTGCTCGGATGAACGCACTTGCCCTTATCTTGTTGAGTCTTTTGGTGTTCCCTAGGGGGATGGTCGGGTGGATGGCAGACTCTGTTATTTGTTGTTGTTGATCCGTCGAGGGCATTCTTATGCTCCGTTAGCTGTGGGTGAGACATATGTGAGTTTTTCCCGATTTCAGAGTAGGGAGGACACCTCTTTTAGGGGGTCTCGGCCCCTTTTTCAGCTGTGGGCGCTTGAGCACTTATTCATTCATCGCATTACCTGTCATATATGGTATCCGGAGGTTGATTCCATTTGTGCTTTGGTGAGGTCTCAGCAGGAGGTTATTAACGGTGTTAACTGCCCCGATTCCTAGATGGCCTAGGCGGCATTTCTTCAGACGAGGCAGTCCGATTTGGTTTAGTGGTATGTGGGTTTATATAACGTTGATTCGCTATGGGTACGGACTTCGAGATAGGTTTTTATCCCTTTGATTGGCTTAAGGGGTGTTGTGCCTTTTTTTGGCATTCGGGTCCTCCGTCAGTTGGGTCGGACGCAGGACGTCCCGTATACTGCCGTGGTGACAGGGTATCCAGCTTATTTTGGTGACGAGGTTCCGCGAGGCATCGTGACTGAGTTAATAGGGTTGTGGTAGACTTTTGAGGCGCATGATACTTCGGACGGTCCATTCTCTTCCATTCCGATAGCCACTATTGATTACATCAGCTGGTTTCGAGAGTATGTTTTGGGGGGTGCTGTGGTCAGGGATCCTCTTCCAGAGTCGCCCCTACCTCCGTTAGGGTATACTAATCTTTTGGCTATTGCTACCATTAGGGCGAGGCGCCTACGGAGACTTTATTGCCCTCGCATGTGTGAGTTGGAGACTCAGCTAGAGATAAGTAGAGACTGAGTGAGTGATTTAAAGAGACAGTTGGAGGAGGTATTTGTTGCGCCTAGATTTTTCACACTCGAGGAATACTCACACAAGCAAAAAAAATGATGTACTCTCTCGTTAGAACTCACCCTCCTAGAAGAATGAGCCCGACGAGGTTTGAATTAAAAATAGATTTGAATAAAGGGCTTTTAGAAAAAGATTTGGAGTCGCCACCTAACTTGATTAAGGTGAGTTAGGTCACCTAAAAACTAAGAATAATCCGAAGACTACACTTAGGATTTTTGGAAAAAGGTTTTGAAAATATCACCTCAAGAGAGGGTTTTTAAGAAAATAGGTTGTTTGGCAACCTTTAAAAAACATTTAGCCCTTTTTTGAAATTAACTCCGTTTTGGTCTTTGAAATTAGTGATTCTTGGTACGGAGGTTGGTTACGTGTAGGGAAGACGCACTAAGCTATGAGGCAGTGTGACGGGGTATCTCGAACAAAGATTTGAAGGGGAGGGATTTCGAAACCTTCATCCACTTTGATAGCCGTAGTTAGAGTAGCCAAGGCATCAGCAAAACTGTTTTTAGTCCAGGGAATATGGTGGAAACCTATTTTCTGAAACCTTTGATAGAGGCCCTTGATCTGCTCATGGTAAGGAGAAAGTTTGTCATCTCTGGTCTGGTACACTTCCTTAGTTTGCTGAATCACCAGATCAGAATCCCTGAAGACCGTTAACTCCTCAATCTTCATTTCTAACGCCAATCGCAACCCCAAAATGTAAGCTTCATATTCAGCAATATTATTGGTGCAGAGGTCCAGTTTTATTTTAGGCACAATGGGGTAGTGATTGCCTTTCTCGGATACTATAACTGCCCCAATTCTTGCGCCCTTTTTGTTTGAAGCTCCATCAAAGTACATTTTCCACCCCGGATCTTCTTGTTTTTTTGGCCTCAAACTCAGTGTATAAGATATCTTCATCGGGGAAGCTGGGATCCATGGGTTGATACTCCTTGACAGGATTCTCTGCCACGTAATCTGCTATGACTTGCCCCTTAACTGCCTTGCGAGTTGTGAAGACTATGTCGAATTCAGCCAGAATCATATGCCATCTGGCCGCTCTGGTGGAAAGAATGGGTTTCTCGAATAAGTACTTGATTGGATCTATCTGGGATATAAGGTAAGTGGTGTGATGCAGCATATAGTGTTTGAGCCGATGAGATGCCCATGCGAAGGCGCAACAAGTTTTTTCGAGCATGGTGTATTTAACTTCATAGGGTAAAAAATTTTTGCTAAGGTAATAGATGGCATGTTCCCATCTCCCAGTTTCGTCATGCTGTCCCAGAACACATCCCATTGAGGTCTCGAGGACATTTAAATACATCAGGAGGGGCCTTCCCGAGGTTGATGGTACCAGTACCAGGGGCTTCAAGAGGTACCCTTTGATGGTCTCAAAAACTTGTTGGCATTCTTCATTCCACTCTTTAAGGGCATTCTTTTTTAGTAATTTAAAAATTGGCTTGCAGAGGTGAGTCATTTGTGAAATGAATTGGCTAATGAAATTCAACTTGCCCAGAAAGGATCTAATTTCGGTCTCTCCCCTTGGGGGTGGCATTTCGATGATTGACTTATCTTGGCAGGATCCACTTCTATTCCTCTCTTGTTGACAATAAACCCCAATAACTTCCCAGATGTGACGCCGAAAGTACATTTGGCGGGGTTGAGCTTGAGTTGATACTTGCAGAGCCGATCAAATACTTTTCGCAAATTGATCAAATGGTCCTCTTGGGCTCTCGATTTGACTATCATGTCATCCACATAAATCTCTACTTCTTTGTGCATCATATCATGGAAGAGAGTGACCATGGCCTTTTGATAGGTTACCCCGGCGTTCTTCAACCTGAAGGGCATTACCTTACAGTAATACACTCCCCATGGGGTGATGAAAGCCGTCTTTTCCTGATCTTCCTCAGCTATTTTGATCTGATTGTATCCCAAAAACCCATCCACAAAGGAGAACATTTCATGGCCGACCGTATTGTCTACCAAGATATCTATATGAGGTAATGGGAAATCGTCTTTTGGACTGGCCTTGTTGAGATCTCAAAAATTGATACACATCCAAACTTTCCCATCCTTTTTTGGGAGTGGGATGATGTTGGCCAACCATTGGGGATATTCGACCACTTGCAGGAACCCAACATAGAACTGCTTAACTACTTCTTCCTTGACTTTCAGACTCCATTCGGGCTTGAGCCTTCGGAGCTTTTGCTTTACGGGCTTGACTTGCGGATCTAGGGGCAACCGATGTTCAACAATAGATTCATCCAACCCTGGCATGTCCTGGTAAGACCACGCGAAGACATCAATGTAGGCGGCCAGTAGCTCCAGCATTTCTCGGCGTTGCTAATGATGTAATCCCGTCCCTAGCTTGACTTCCTTCGGGGATTCCTTGCTTCCCAAATTGATTGTCTCTGTCTCCTCAATATTGGGAGTTTTGTGATTGTCATGTTTTTCCAACTGTGCTAAAATCTCTTTTGGGATCTCATCGGTGTTGTTAACATCAAGTTCAATTCCCAAGCGTTGATAGTCGAATTCAGTCTCAAAATTATGATTAGTCAGAATAGGCATTCTTTCGATTAGTTGGCCAAGACGTTGGACGAGCGGGTTCCTGATTAGAACAACAAGGAGGGTCATTCAATAATAGGGAAGTAATTCTCCTCTCTTATATATAGATATTTCCTACTACAGCTTTTGATTTGAAAACAGAAATAACAATAGAAAGATAGACAGATGATAAAGTTTTAGGGATTTAGAGATGCATGGAGTGCCCCGGCAAGCTTGTATCGAAACTTGCACGCCCGAAGGAGATTCTCACTATCCTAGTTATCAAGGCTCTCTCCCGGGAGGGCGGGCCTAATGGTGCTATGCTCCGGTACTTCCATATCTGAAAGTGGAGGTATATCGATCATCAAGGCTTCTTGAAGGTGATTGACTTGGCTGCCTGCCTCCTTCTTTCCTCTCTTAAGGCCATTGTCGTCCTCTGTTAAGCAAAGCTCTGTGAATTGGAGTGTTACTTCTTCCTCTCTTCCCTTTTTGGGTGCAATCCTCTGTCGCTTCCTTTTCTAGGCTTGCTCCTTGATTTCTTTCTTTGTCGGCTTGTATCCTAGGCCAAAAGTATGTCTTTGGGATGGAATATCTGGAATTTCGAGAATCCCTTGCAGCTTCCTCCCTAGCCTTTTGCCTGGCTGATACTCGTTCTTCTAGAAGTAGCGAGCAATCATCTATGCATTACCTGAATACCTTGGCTCGACCATATCTCCCTCATGTATTGCAGTGACGTATTCCAAAGACTAGAAACAAGATGAGGCGGCCAACTCTGTGTACGGAATGGCGTCGGCTTTGTAAATCGCAAACTCCTTTTTAGCGTAGATGGAAATTAGCTTAGCCTTGATGATGAATTTGATTTTTTGATGAAGACTGGATGGCACCACTCCGGCCGAATGAATCCATGGTCGTCCGAGCAACATGTTTTATGTTGAAGGTATTCGTAGAACTTGGAACTTGATAGCAAAGGTAACAGGCCCTATCTCGACAGGTATCTCAATTTCCCCCATTGTCTCTCTCCTGGATCCGTCGAAGGCCCGTATGACAATGCTGCTATGGTTTAAGTGAGATTGGTCCATCCCAAGTCTCTCCAAGGTCGAGTACGGGCAAACATTTAGAGCCGACCCATTATCCTCCAGTACCCTAGATACGATCATCCCTTTGGTTTTGACAGTTATATGTAAGGCCTGCGTATGCCCCGTCCCATCGACGGGAATCTCATCGTCAGTAAAGGTGATAGCATTTGGTGCCATGATGAGCCCCACCATGTTTTGCAGATTGTCAGGGGTAAAGCTATCCGGCACATGGGCCTCTTTAAGGACCTTGAGCAAGGCATTACGATGAGTTTCAGAGGTGAGCAGCAAGCCCAACATGGAGATGTGGGAAGGGGTTTTCTTAAGTTGCTCCATCACATCATAGTCATTTTTCTTTAAAGCCTTGGCAAATTCAGAGATTTCGTGTTCCGTCAGAGGATTAGAACATTCTCCCTCCTTATCTTGTCCTTTTCTTCTTCTCTCTATCTCCTCTGAAGTGTAGCATTGGCCTGAGCTAGTCATTCCCCCGATTTCAGCAATAGATTCTTCCATGGTTTGGATAGGAGTTGGGGGGTAATTCCAAGGTACTTTGTGCAGATCGGTAACTGGCGGCTGCAATAGCAGAGGTAGAGTTGTTCTTTTTGGTATTGGTAAGGAAACGGGTGTTGGTTTTTCCATCTGGGGGAGAATGGGTAAGGTGATGGAGACAGGGGGGCGCCTTGAGGTGTGGGAGTATACATAGGAGGCGGGGCCTCATGGCTCTTCGGAGATCTGTGTGGGGGATGAACCCGACCATTGCGACCATGGGTTCTGGGACTTCTTGCTCTCGGTAAGGGGTGAGAATGATACGGAAGTACGGAGGGTGAGGTAAGGCTTCAGTGGTTAGGATTAGACTGGTTTGCATGGGCTAGATGATTAGGAAAGGTTCCGGGGTGGTGGCTTCAGGGAGTTTAGTTGTTTGAACTCTGACTGGAGAGCAGTACCCTTTGGGATGAGGATCTCCTAAAGACCCCTAGGTGGCTACTCCGAGGTTGGCCAAGCCTTATCGAGGTTCCATTCTTTTCTGTCATCCCAAACAATTTTCAATAATTTATCCGTCACGACCCTAAATATAGTAGAAATGTCACCCAATTTGCCCTCTATCTATCTTGGATCGATGGCCATTTTTTCCACAGGGTCCATGTCCTCTAGCATTGCTTGTTTTCCTTATTGTATGGCAAGGATTCAGGCAGCATGGCTTTATTGATCAGGAGTGTCACCTTCTTTGGACATTTGTGTTGTTCTCTGCCATTCGATGGACGGGGGTCACTCGTGTTCCTCTTCTTCCTTTCCGTGGAGCAATGGTGACCTACAATGCAAGCAATCTCACCAAAGCTATGGCTAGTCTTTTGATGAGATGGGGGAGGAAAAGAAATTAAAGAAAAACAACACAAAAAGATTGCATGTTAAGTTTTTGATTTGGAAAGGCTTTATGTGATGCGTGTCCTAAGGATGCCCCTGCCTTTTGAGGGGAATTAAGCATGATGCTTTGGCTCATGTCCGGAGATAAGGGATTGCCCCTGCATGCAAATACTATACCTGTCCCTGTTCATTCATCCATTCATAGATTCATTCATTCATTTGACAATAAGGACGATTTTATTAAGATGAATTCCTTTTTGGTACATAGAATTTTCTCAAAAATACATAAAAATGGGGAGGGGGAACATTTTCCTTGGGACTTCCACCTATTTCTACATTTACATCATGGGATCCTAAACTACTCTTAAGCCTCCAGATTTGCTTTATTGGTAAGAGCCCTTGATTTGAATTGCTCCCTTGTCTTCTTGGCAACCCTTATCTCCATGAGCGAAGGGGGATTAGGGCCCCTCTTTATGAGATGACTTTGATGTATGCCATGAATCCTTAGGGTCTCGTGGTACTCCTAAGAGTTTTGGATTGGCTTAAATTAGGCGAGAAGGTCTTTGAGCCTTTCTCTAGGGGTTGATTGGATGCATGAAGATGCAATGACTTGAGTTACTTTGAGAACTCTTGTCTTAAAGTGAATTCTAATGCATAAGCAGTTATGATGTATGTACATGGAAGCAGCAAGAATTAGATAGCATAATATCAAGGATTAAGCAAAATTTATAAGGAAAAATAAAGCGGTCGCCCTTTCCTCCTTGATTTTGAAATTGACGCATGTGTCCTAAATCTGGCAGAGGTTCGGTTATGCATGGGGTGCTATATGAGCATGAGGTTGGGGGTCTACTAATGCTCCCTAAAAAGCTCGGTCCCCGAACCTTCAAACCTCCAGCGTCCACCCTTGAAAGGGTGAACTCCATCTTTGGTTGGTGGTTCGAGCGGGGAAACTATCAAGAGACCGTAGACTAAAAAATTGACACAGCATCCACCCACAGTCAATATACTGTTCCGCTTTCTATCTAAAAGGGTAGTAACCAGGTAATACATGTAAGATGCAAATGCAAGTGAGTGCACCAAGTGTGTGTGGAATTTTTAAAAAATGGAGGAAAGGACCCAACAACACACATCACATCCTGTCCATTCATTCACATACATGGCAACAAATATGAAACAAAAATGTGAACAAAGGTCCACCTACAAAAGAAGAATGCAAAGAGTTAGTAACTTTTTGAAAAACTTAATGCAAGGTAAAATGGATGGTCAATGCAAAAGCATGAATGTAGGCAATGAATGCAAGTGATGATACTTATTTAAAAATCATTTTGAAAAATAAGGTTTGCTTTGGAAACTTAAAAAATTCGAAGAGTGGATAAAATTGGACAAGGTAATCAGAGATTTTGGGTAAGTGAAGGGTGAAGAGACATATTAATGGCCTAACCCTCTAAATGTCCCTAGTGGAGTCGCCAGTTGTCGCGCCCCAGTTTTTGGGTGTCCAAGGTCCTTTCGGCTCGGAGACCCTAAAACACGGAACTCTGTCACTAGAACTCGTCCTCCTAGAAGGACAAGTGCGACTAGGTTTGAAAATTGATTTGACTAAGGGCTTTTTAGAAAAATAGGAGTCGCCATCTAACTTGATTAAAGTGAGTCAGGGCACTTAAAACTAAGCTTTAATCCAAAGATTAAACTTAGGGTTTTTGGAAAAGGGGTTCAGTCATCACTTTTCGGATGGATGATGCATGATGCAAGTTTTTAGAAGAAGTTTGAAAATAGTATGGGTTTTGGAAGAGTTTGGAATAGGAATTTTTGAATTGATTAGAACTTTTGAAAAAGGGGTTGGAGTTGAAATAAAAGTTATGACCGCACCATTTTAGGTTGCCTACGTATCTCATTTGGCGAGAATCAGGTCAATCGTAGTTCGGGCAAGAGCCCGATGGAAAATAGGGGCATTAGGGCCTTTGGAAGGTTTGAGGACACTTTGGGGTCTTTGAAAAAGTTTAAGACACTTTGAGGTCTTTGAAAAAGTTTAAGACATTTTGAGGTCTTTGAAAAAGTGTACGATACTTTGAGGTATTTGGAAAAGTTTAAGACACTTTGAGGTCTTGGAGGTTTTCACTTGAAATTGAATGGTGGAGTGTTTTGAAAATGATTTTGGATCACCTTAAAGGAGTTTTGGAAAAAGGCTTTGTCATGGCTTCAAGAGAACTTGAAAGTGTTTTTGAAGTCTTGTTTTGAAGACCTTGGAGGAATGTTTTGATGAATTAATTTTTGAAAGTGGTTTTTGAAAATGGCTAAGGGTTTGAAATCCTAATATGGACAACCTTAGAGGTTAATCTTAATTTATCATTTGTCCTTGAAATCTCTAACCATGAGAAAGCTAGGGACACCTTTGGTTTGCGACCTTTTGAAAACATTTTTGGAAGTGTCTTGAACATGGAGTGTTAGAACATTTGAGGAGTTTATTGAGTTAGTTTCTTTGAAATCAAGAGAGTAGGAGGTATTGGAGAAATTGGTTATGAGAATAGTTTGAAAATTGAATAATCTTTTGGAAAAGGGTTCAAGAGTTGGAACCTTGGAGTATACTAACCTAGGTTGGGTTGGCCTAGGGTTAGGGGTAACCTAAGGTTAACTAACTTGGGTTAGGTTAAGTTAACTTATGGTTAACTAACTAAGGTTGGGTTAACCTAAGGTTAGGATGACTTAGGGTTAGGTTAACCTAAGGTGAATGAACTATGATCAAGTTAACCTAGGGTTGGTGAACTAGGGTCAAGTTATCCTAGGGTTAGACAACTAGGGTCAAGTTATCCTAGGGTTAGATAACTAGGGTCAAGTTATTCTAAGAGTTAGACAACTAGGGTCAAGTTAACCTATTTAGATTGGAGAATGGCTTTGAAAATTGATTTGATGCAAAAAGAGTTTTGAAAAACAAATCATGTTATGTCAAGAACTTTGGTTGGCAATCCTTTTGAAGATCATTTCCATGAAAATTTTGACTCTAGTCAAGAGTATGGTTTATATGGTTGGTGTTTGGAAACCATTCCAAGGGAGGTTTCCTCAATGGCCATTATAACCTTTATCTTGATTAGAGTGGAGGTTTCAAAAATCAATATAATGATGACAATTTTTGGAAAATCATTTTTGATGCAAAGATGGAGAGAACACATTTTTTGAAAATCATCTTTTGAGAAGGATTTTGCAAACCACTTTTCAAAAGGATCATTCCATCAAGAGAGGGTTCATATGACCAAACAAAAGGGAGACCACTCAAGAGAGGGTTCCATAGGATCATTCCAACCACTACACTTGAAAGAATAGAAATCTTGAAATTTAGAGAAATGGAAAGCAACCTTTATGCAAGTTAAAATACAATGATGCCAAAATGAGAGTTAGGGGGTTAGTAGGGGCTCTTCTAAGACATAATTTCTAAGGTCCCATCCTAAGCTTTAAGGAGCCAACTCTTGGAACAATTTTTTGAAAGAAATGTTGAACTTGGAAATGACATAAAATTAAGAACAATGGAAGCATTGTGGAATATGGCAATAAGCATAAAATGAAGCCAAGCATACAAGACATGATCAAAGTAGTAATATGTAAGGGGTCATGATTCACATACAAGGCTTTTAGGCTACACCACATAAACAAGGGGCTCCTAGGCCATACCATCTTAAAGTAGGCTAGTGAGAGGTCCCCCTACACGGTGGCTCTCACTTGCTTTCCTCTAGGCATGATCTAAGAGCCCTCTTGGCTCAAGCATGCAAGAAAGGGGGTTTGAAGATGGGGATTAAAATAGAGAATAACCTAAATAGGTTAGGGGAGAGAAGAGAAAAGTGGGGAAGAGAACAAATGTAAAAGGGATACCACCTTTTGCCTTTAACACACTTGTAGTCTTCAATAGATGTCTTGATTGGAGCTTGAGTGACTTTAAGAAGGCTTGAGAGGCTAGAGTGGAGTGTGTAAGTATGTATGAGGCCTTGTATGTGGAGTGTATAGGCTTGAGAGGGGTAGAATCTAGCCTAAGTATTGGAGGGGTGGAATATATGTAAAGATTCGAGTTTCTGAAATGATTTCAGCAGAACTTCGCATCAATTTTCGGACCTGGAATATACAAAGGGGGAGGCCTCTATTTATAGGCAACCTGGAACAGGCATGTACTGGTTAAATCTTGACCGTTGATCCAAAGGCAGTCGATCTGATCAAAATTTAAGCGCATGTAGCATATGCTCCATCACCGGGAAGGTTCATCCAAACTTTGCCTCGATAATTCAGTCAATCGGGAAGGTTTCAGGGAAATCGGTCTCACTCGGGATGTTCTCCTAGTGCTTCCGATGGACTTTCATGTTTTCAGAAAGTTTGAATTACGTTTGGAGGTAAGTGATATCGTCTTGGGAAGTGTGCCAAAAAGGTCAGTTTTGCGGAGCGTCTATGATATGCTCCCGGGGTGTTTGAAAGTGGCTATTTTCGTTTCGTGTGATCGAGGTCTTCGAGAAGCGATCTATTCGATCGGACTGTACTGATGGAAAGTACTGTGGAAATACTTTCAGGAATTCCCAAGTTTACGCATTTCTCAAGTCGTTTAACGGTGCATTTTGATTAAGGAATTGGAGAAAAAGTCAACCTTGGCGGAGGGGTTGCTGAAAGTTATAGTTTTCATACTGTACGATGGAGGGCTTCAGGAAGTGATCTATTCGATCAAACCGTATCGATGGAAAGATCTATGGAAGAGCTTTCGAGAATTCCCTGATTTATGCATTTCTCAAGTTAGTTGACGGTACGTTATAACCAGGGAATCGGGGGAAAAGACAATTTAGGCGGAGCGTCTGCGAGACGCTCCAAGGAACTTTTATCGAGTCGTGTGAGTTTAGTATCGTAGGGTCCTCCTTGAGTTAAACAAGGGCATGTGGTGAAACCCTCTGCTCGAAATCCCAAGGCCGGTGCTGTTTCGGAGCATATTTGGGTTTTAAGGGGCAATATAGTTATTTTGATCAGGGTTGGTTGGAAATGGTCAAGAATGGTTTGGGTATGTTGTGTTAAGTGTGTAGGGTTGTTCAGAGATGGTTTTGGAAGAGTCTTTTACCGTTCGGCGCGGTTTGCGTAGTGCTGAGGTGTTCAGGGGCAAAATGGTCATTTTGACCGAAGTTAGCTAGGACAGGACCGGAATGGGACCATGTGGCGTGTAAAATACGCCCAACTGACTAGTAACATTCTGGAAGGGTCGACTTACCATTTTGAGAGATTTTGAACTTTCCCAAAACGTGCCTAGAGGCCCAAGGGAAAAGTTTGGTCATTTTTCATCGAGTCGGGCTAGCAGGCGCCGATGTTGACCTAGGTGTTGTTTCCCGAGATTGCCCGGTCTCAGAAAACTACTTGTGCGATGTTGGTCTCTAAGAACGTCCGATCTTAGAGAACTACCTGTAGGGGTGGTGTTGGTTCCTGAGAATGCCTGGTCCTAGAAAGCTACCTGAATTGGTGGTGTTGGTCTCTGAGAACGCCTGGTCTCGGAGAACTACCAAATGACGGACATTCTACGTTGGCAGGCTAGCAGGCGCCAGAAGTGAACCGTTTGGAATTTTGATGAGGTGTTGGTTCCCGAGATCGCCCGATCCCAGGAAGCTACTTGGATGGCATTGGTTTTCAGGACTGCCCGATTCGGAAAGCTGCCTGGAATAATGGTGCTTATGGCTTCTGCGGGTCCTTGTGGGCCCGAGAAGCGACGAATCGGTTGGATTGGAGATTGAAAGGCTCATCTTGAGCCTGCATGTGTTGTGATGTTGGAAACCGAACCCGGTCGGACAGGAGATTGTTGAGCAGGCAAAAATGGAGTGCTTACACTAACTATGACTCACCGGTTACCTATGTTTATTGCTATCCACTTAGAAAACTTTTGAAAACAAATTTTGAAAAAAAAGAGTTTGAAAGATGGAATTGAATTTAAAAGATGGTTATGGAATTAGGAATTTGAAAATGGTTGTGACTGCACCCCATAAAGGGCTGCCTACATATCTCCTTAAAAAGGATTAGGTCAGCCGTAATTCGGACAAAAGTCCGAAAGAGTTGAAATTGTGAAATGGGTTCCTATTTCTAGAAAGTTTCCATTTTTAGCAAGTTTTCTTTTAAGGAAAGTTTGAGTTTGAAAATGTTTCCTTTACAAGAAGATTTGACTTGAAAATGTTTCCTTTTCAAAAAGATTGGATTTGGAAGCACTTCCTTTTCAGGAAGGTTTGATTTGATTTTGAAATGTTTTCTTTTTGGGAAAATTTGATTTGGAAGGATTTGATTTAATTTGTAAATATTTGATTTGATTTTGAAAAAGACAAGTTTGGATTGTTTCCAAAATGGAAGAAGTTGATTTGGGTTTTAAATTTGGAATGTTTTAAAAAGAAGTGATTTGAGGAATTTGAAATAGAAGGTTTTGATTTGAATGATTTAAAAGGAAAAGTTTGGAAAAGGGAAGTTTTGATTGATTTGGAAATTAAGAATTTTGAGGGTTTGAAAAAGGTATGATTTTGGCTTGAAAAAGAAAAGTTTTCGAGGGGGCAAAAATAAAATTTTCCTAGTATTGGACTTCTAGGGTTTAACAAATGAGAGTTTTGCAAATGGTTTGAAAACTGAGTCTTTTGAAAACATGATTTAGGGCTCAAAATGCTAACTTGGATTTTAAATATCCAAATGAATATCGTGCTTTGCCTAAAGCCATTCTAGCCACTGAAAGGCTAGAATTGCTTTAGGCTTGTGGCCTTGAAAAACAATAAAGGCACGAGGCCAAAAATGTAGACCTTTTTGAGTCGTTTTGAATGTCACGTTTTTCTCCAAACAACCCTAATCATGAAAAGACTGGGATCATTCCAAGATCGTAGTTTTGAAAAGAAGCAAATGTTGGCTAACTAGAGCCATTTAAAAATGTCACACTTTTCTAAAAGAACTTTAACCATAAAAGGGTTAGGGTCCACCTAGAATTGTGATTTTAAGAAAACTACTTTGAAAATGGTTTGAAGGGGTAGAACAATGACATGAATGCAAATATATGATGACGATAATAACGGCATGAAACATACAAGGTTAGGTGTCACCACATTGCAAGAGGGCCCTAAGGCCATGCCGTGAAGCAAGTGAGGGCCAAGAAGAGAGTCCCGATCGGTAATGTTCTCTTATTTACTCTTGACATAGACTTAATGTCCTCTTGTTCTAAGCATGCAAGAAAGGGGGGTTTAGAGATAGAGGATTAAAAAAGAGAAAAATCCAAGTGGGTTCGGAGGGAGAAGAGAGAGTAGCGGAATACGAAAAGGTAAATAAAGGATTACCTTATCTCGTTGTTTCTTTCTTTGACGAAAGCTCGGGCCTTGGACTTGGGAAGACTCCAAGGAGCTTCCGGGCAACGAGGCGGTTTTTTAATGGAGCTTGAAAGCTGGGTTTCAGCAGTTTGGACTCAGACTCGGCTGGCAGAACTCTCAGAGAGAGAAAGAGGGCTCTGAAAGCTGTCTGGAACAGAGGGAGAGAGTTTTTGGATAAAATTTTTGACCCAAAATAATGGCGCATGGCTTAATATTGGCCTTGCACCACTAAGAGTGGCGCAGGGAGATTTAATGAGGGCTTAAAAAAAGGCTCGATATAGGATTGGTCGATTCATAACCAATTCTAGGGGGTTATGCACCACTATTATTGGTGCACGGCTAAAGAATGGTCATGCTTCACCCGAAGTAGAGCAAGGGGGTTCTGGTTCAACAAAGGAAGGTGTCGGACAGTAAAGCCTGGCTAGAAATGGAAGGGAATCCTCTAGAAAGTGTCCCGGAGGTTGTCGGTTTGATTCCCAAAGCTGGTATGGATGAAGAGAGTGACCGGATCACGGTTACCTCATCCCAAGAGTTCTACGGTTGACCAAGATTGACTAGGGTTGACTGGGGTGTTGACTAAAGTTGACTGGGGTGTTGCTTGTTGATTTTACTCTAAAAGTGTAATCTACATATCTTAATTAGCTAATTGTTAGTTTTGTAATATGTTTAATTGTGTTATTTTGAATCCTAATTCGTTACTAACTTAGTTTTATGTTCATTTTCAGGAATCCTAGCTAAAAAGGGATTAATTCGTGCTGAACCAGAGTAGGCATTCAAAGGGAGTTTGAACGGTCCTCAAGGGCATTCGAACGGTATACAAAAGCGTTTGAATGGTACGTCGAACGGTCTCGCGTCAAATTTAGGTTTGAAATATATAGAGAGAAGATTTTATGTTCGAAGTGCATTCGACGCAGCGTTCGAATGGTAGTCCGAGGTGTTTGAACGATGGCACAGGCATTCGAACGATTGTGCGAATATGCAGAGTTCTGGAAGCCTATATAAGCTAGGATTGTTATTTATTTTAGGGTTCACGATTTTAACTTTGTTTTAGGAGTAGCAGCAGTAGTAGGTACAAAAAATATATTGGTTTATAGTGAAGTTTTCATAGTTGTTCACAATTCTTATAATCAGATTTTTGGGTTTGCAATCAATATATTCAGTTTATGTTTATGCAATTTGTGTTTATATTATGAAGATGAGTAGCTAAACTTCGTAATCTCGGGATCAAAAGTGAAGATCAATTGAATGTTTTGGATAATTAAAGGAGGTATGTTATTGGTTTTAAAGTTAAATCATCTAGTTTTTCTCTCTTCATCTTCTTCGTTCCAGAACTTTTGAAAACCTAGACGTTTGATTATGTTCGGTAACGTTTATGCGTGAATTTATATTCAGTATATGCGCTGCACGAATAGATGGTACTCGTCCTTGATTCAAACAACCAGATTTATTCTAGGAGTTGAAGTTTTGAAGAATACTTGTTTTTACCGCTAAATCTTTCGAATCCGAGACTCGCGACGTAATCGAGGGATTTGAGTTATCAAATTATCTCCTTCAAATTTCCAAAAGATGCAATTGATTGGAGTGGCTAATCTTGGGACCAGTTAAAACTACATAGCTTTCAAATTAATTACTCTTGAGTTTGAATTAAGTTAGACAAATATACCTTCTCAAAAAATTAGATTTTTCTTTTCCTTTTAGAAGCAAGTCGTAGGATTTTTGTGAGCAACTGAGTGAAGTATTTTAGTGCTTGTGGTTTTGTGTAACTTGCTCCCTGTGGATCGATCTCGTACTTTTGAGTTATACTACTCTGCCGTCCTACACTTGGGATATCTCGAGCATACATTTGGAAGCTGAGTCATACTTTTGGCGCCGTTGTCGAGGAGCATACTTTCACACAAGGGATCGCAAGGGGCATGCTAGAACACGAACCTCAGTCCACGCGAAATCCAATGGATTGTTTCACCATTCATCTATCACAGCAAGGAAATCGACAGCTAAGGCCATATCGGTAACCTTGTCCCACCCTTTTCGTGTTAGTTTTTAGGATTTATTTGTTTTTCTTTTCTTTTTAGGGGTCTTGGCATTCATTTAGATAGGAGGTGGATCTAGAGGCGGTTAGGCTCTGTGCTAATTGTTTATTGGTGGTATTGCTTTGCATGTGAGATTAGATGTTCGATTGGGATAAATTACTTGTTTTATGGGCAACAGAGTTGATATTTCTGAGGAGATTAGAGGATTGGTTGGACTGTATGTGCTTTTTGTGTGCATTGCATATGTATGTCCTCATATTTCAGAGATCACACACGCCATCTAGTTCGAGCTGACTTGTTGCGTAATCTTCCATCAGGTTACTTGACTCCATCACCCATTTGTCGTAGTCTCGTAGACCTTCCCAGTTTTCCCTTTATTGTTGACCTAGGGCCCATTCCAATGGCAAACCTCAACGACGGCAACAATGACAACCTCAAAAAAGGAAGTAACTAATGAGACGATGCTGCCCAGAACCGTACCATGAGGGATTACATGAACCCCCAAAGGCAAACACCCACTTCCGCCATAGTACTTCCTGCACACTAGACCACGCTAAATATTAAACCAGGAATGCTACCTGCCTTACCTCAATTTCACGATTATGATTCGGAGCAACCATACACACATATTAAAGATTTCAAAGATGTATGCTCACTTTTCCAAGATAATTCATGTCCTAGGGAAGTTTTACTATTGAAACTTTTCCCTTTCACTCTAAAGGACAAGGCTAAGATGTGGTTTAATTCATTGAGGCCTATGTCCATACATACGTGGCATGCATTGTAAGGGGAGTTCTTGAAAAAGTTCTTTCTTGAAAATCGCACTAAGGCACTATGACGTGCCATCTCTCAATTTGCACCGAATAGTGGTGAGGCGTTCTTCTAATGTTAGGAGAGGTTCAAGGACCTACTTTTCGCATGTCCAGGTCATGGTTTCCCTGAATGGCACATCATAAACAGATTTTACTCTTCATTGACTCCTCAATTGAAGATGTTCATTGAATCTATATGTGCGGGAACTTATCCAGACAAAAACCCCACAGAAGCATATAATTACTTCGACTATTTGGCCAATTTGACTAGGGATTAGGCTAACTCTAACATGGCTAAAGATTGGTCTAACACTGGAGTACAAAATCTCACACAAAAGACCACCACCACATCACATGTCGGAGTTAAACACCAATTAGGGGAGGTAGAAGATCTACAAACTAAGGTTACGACACTCACTCAGAAATTAGAGGTTTTGGAAACTTTTAAAGCCACCACGGCAGTACTGGTTGAAAAACCTTCATCGTGTTTAGTTTGTGATACACAAGACCATGATACTACGTCATGTCCAGTAATATCGAGGGTACGGGAAGCACTTCATAGCCAAGTAAACGCAGTTAGCCAATTTCAAGGGGGATATCAAAATCAAAGGAGCGGGAATAATCCTTACTCCAACACATATAATCTCGGTTGGAGGAATCACCCTGACTTTGGGTGGAAACAAGAGGGCCCTTCAAACCCTCAACCCTTCCAACAACCTCCGCCACCATTCCAAACACCACCATAACCATTTCAAGGTCAATAATCACGTATCCCACATCACTGGTACCACAACCATATGCACCTCAACCGACACAATATCACCCGCCCCATAGGAGGAATAATGAAGATAATTAAGTGACCAATGACCTAAGATCCCTCACGAATCGTGTCACGAATCTGGAACAATCACAAGGGGAGACCAATACAATAGTCAAAGACATCACAAGATGTTGATGACTCATCAAACACAAGGGTGATTTCAGGCCCAACCTCAACCAAACCCTAAACCTATAAACTACGTTGACACCACACATGAACAGGTTCAGGCCATCACCTTTAGAAGCGGAAAGCAATTGGACCAAACCAACACTCCTTACAACAATGATCAAGGAAAGAAGGAAGCATCTATCGGGTTAGGGCATGAGGAAAAGAGAGACGAGAGTGAGAATGAAAAGGACATGAGTCAATCGAAAGAACAAGGGAGTCATTCTGAGCCGTCTCCTCAAATGTCTAAGGATGTGAGCATGGAAGACTTAAAACATGCTCCATTCCCACATAGGTTGACCAAAGCTAATAAACCGAGTTTGAATGTTGAAATTTATGATGTCTTCAAATAAGTTCGAATTAATATTCCCATGTTAGATGCCATTAAGCAAATACCATCTTATGCCAAGTTCTTAAAGGACTTGTGCACTGTCAAAAAGAAGTTGCATGTCAAAGAAACAACAATGATGAATGAGAGTCAGAGCGCAATTTTCCAATGTAAGTCCGTGACAAAATACAAGGACTCCGGTTGTCCTACGATTTCGTGCATAATAGGGGGTTCTAGGATTGATCGTGCACTTCTTGACCTAGGTTCTAGTGTGAACCTTCTTCCATATTTTGTGTATAAAGAACTAGGTCTAAGGGAGTTTAAGCCAACACTAGTTACATTAGAGTAAGCTGATCGGTCCGTGAAAGTCCCCAGAGGTATCATTCAGGATGTGCTCATAATGGTTGATACAGTCTACTATCCGGTGGATTTCATTGTTTTAGATACCCAACCCGTGGAGGCCGAGTCTTCTAAGCGTCATATTCCAGTTATTTTAGGATAACCTTTCCTAGCAACTACAAATGCCATTATCCATTGTAGGAATGGGTTGCTCAAGCTTTCATTTGAGAATATAACCTTAGAGACCAATATTTTTACAGTGGGTAAGCAATTACATGAAGTAGACCAAATTGCAGAGGTAGACTTCATCAAGTCTATCATCGAAGTGCATGTAGATCAAGAGTTCATAGAGGACCCAATTGAAAGGGCTCTAAATCAGGATGAGCTTAATGACTAACTGGACTTCGAGTGTATGTGTTTTAGGAACCAACATAGGGTAGGGGAAGGGAGTCAACCTTACATGTAAATGGATCATTGGGCCGCCGTGTTTGAATCCCTTACCCCGAGTACCATTAAACCAACCCCGTCTGAACATAATCCACCCATTCCAGAGAGGAAACCCTTACCATCTACTTTAAAATATGCATTCTTAGGTGAGGGTGAATCCTATCCAGTTGTTGTATCCTCTAGTCTATCTGAAGGCCAAGAGAAATCATTGTTAAGAGTGCTTAAATGTCATAGAAAGACTTTAGGTTGGACTATAGCAGATCTTCACGGAATTAGCCCCATTATGTGTACTCATCGTATATATTTCGAGGAGAAAACTAAGTCAATGCGTCAAATGCAAAGACGCTTAAACCCGATTATGAAAGAGGTAGTTAGAGGAGAAGTACTGAAACTTCTCAATGCAGATATTGTAAGCACCCCATTTTTTACAGCTCGGCAGTCTACGCTCTGTCCAGACTTGTGCTCAAGTCAATATGGACGTATTCCAATCGAAACCAACTCTCTAAGTCTAAATCTCATCTGTCCATCGCTTTGCAAGCCTGCCAGGCCCAAATAGAGGCAAAATGACCAAAATGCCTTTAGGGGCATTGTCCTTTCCAATTCCAATTCCAACCCCCCTCTCGAGACAGTTGATTCCTCGAGACGGTAAATCTACTCCAATCAGGCACGTCTTTTCGAAGATGGTAAGTCCCATTTCCAATCCCTCTCTCTCGATAGTTTATTCCTCAAGACGGTTCCAATTCAGGCACGTCTTTTTGAAGATGATAAGACCCCTTTCCAATCCCTCTCTCGAGACAGTTTATTCCTCGAGACAGTTCCAAATCAGGCACGTCTTTTCGGAGACGATAAGTCCCCTTTCCAATCCCTCTCTCGAGACAGTTTATTCCTCGAGACAATCTTAAATCAGGCACGTCTTTTCAGAGACGATAAATCCCCTTTCCAATCCCTCTCTCGAGACAGTTTATTCCTCGAGACGGTCCCAAATCAGGCACATTTTTTCGAAGACAATAAGTCCCCTTTCTAATCCCTCTCTCGAGATAGTTTATTCCTCGAGATGGTCTAAATAGCGAAAATACTCGCAAACATCACAACCGTCCGAGTAGCGAAAATACTCGTAAATAGGTCGACGTAGGGAATTGCCAACAAACCCCTGTGTCACGACGACCGCTGTTAGAGTGGTGGAAATACTCAAAACCCAGGTCAATACCATGCCTCTAGCCCACTTCGGTGAAAAATGACCAAACTGCCCCTTGAGCCTTTTCCGAGACTTTCCGATCAAGATAACCATTCTGCCCCTAGGCATCCAAACGCCTCGGGAACCACACCGGCTCTAGGTATCAAACCGGTAACCTTCTGAGAATATTTCTTATAGTATTCTCGACCTTCCTCTACCTTCTCGGATCATTTCGAGTCAGTTCCGGCAAACCCGGTACAAAATGACCGTTTTGCCCCAAGTGGGCTGGTCTCCTTTTCCGACCACACCAGCTCTAGGTATCAAACCGGTAACTTCCTAAGAATACTTTTTATAGTGTTCTCAACCTCCCTTTATCTATCCGGATCATTCCGAGTCAGTTCCGGCCAACCCGATGCAAAATGACCATTTTGCCCCTAGTGGGCCTGTCACCTTTTTCGACCACATCGGCTCTGGGTATCAAACGGGCAACCTTTGGGAATATTCTGAATAATGTTTCAAAATTTTGAGTCTTCTTCCGAGGCAGTCTGAGTTCGTCCCGGTAGCTTCCCGATCCGATTGACCGTTTTGCCCCTAAAGGCCCGGTCAATCCTTCCGACACGTTCTATCCTCACTTTTCAAGTCAAATACCTCCGGGACACTATTTTAAGTGTTCCTGCTCTTTTCCGGCCTTCCGGGTCATTCCCGGTCTTCCAAACTCCTTCCCGGACTTTCCGGAGTCATTCTTAGTGAAGCCAGGCTAAAAATTGCATGGTAGTCACTAGTATAGGCACCCAAATCTAGTCAAAGATACGTTGCTTGCCAAACTTAAACATTTCCTAAATGGCTGGAGCCACTAGTAGTGGCGCCAAGCCAAAAAATGGCCTTAGTGGCGCCAGTGTAAAGTTTGGCCTGGTGCCACTGCAACAGGCGCCAGTGTTGTCCAACCTCTATAAATACAGAGCCTCTTCCAGCGTGAAAGGGATCCGCAAACTCAGTCTAAAAATCATATAATTCGATATACAAAGCTCGTGCACTCTCTAAAACCCTAGCTTTCTTAGGTTTCTCAAACCTTAGCCACCATACACTAAACCCTAGCCTCCCATACACTCATACACTAGCCTTCAACCCTCCTTTGAAGAGTTGAAGAGCTGCAATCTGAAGTTTGAAGACAACTCTTGAAGATTGAAGATGAAGATCAAGATCAAGAACGAAGACAAGCAAGGCGCGCAAAATAAACAAGATACAAGGTAGGCTTTCATTTTACGTTTTTGCACTTCCCCCCTCTCTCTTCTCTCTCCTAACCCACTTGGGTTTTCTCTATTTTAATCCCCC
The DNA here is from genome assembly GCA_033060915.1 of Euryodendron excelsum. Classification (NCBI taxonomy): domain Eukaryota; kingdom Viridiplantae; phylum Streptophyta; class Magnoliopsida; order Ericales; family Pentaphylacaceae; genus Euryodendron; species Euryodendron excelsum. The sequence goes on from CM065391.1 coordinate 13,286,096, forward strand.
ATCTCTTTCCCCCCCTTTCTTTGCATGCTTGAAACAAGGGCACTCCCGGTCTATGTATAGGATTAGACTATCGGAGGGTCACCGTGTCAGGGGCTTTCCTTTAGGCTAACCGGAGACCACGTGGGTTCGGCCCCCTTAATTATGTGGTGAAGCCTTAACCTTGTATGTTCATGACCCCAAAATTGCATTGTGCATATCATGATCTTGCATCTTCCAAAAATTTGTTTTCAAACTCGTTTTCAAAATTTGCATTAAACTTGTTTTCAAAATTGCATCAAAATCTCTTTTTCAAAACATGTTTTCAAAATCACAATCCTAGGGTGATTCTAGCTTTTCCATGGCCAGAGTTGCTTTAGGAAAGTGTTACATTCAAAGTGACCAATATGGTCCATATTTTCAAATCTTGTTGTTTTCAAAACCTCTTTCCTAAAGCGGTTCTAGCTCTCTTATGGTTAGAATTGCTTTAGAAAATTGAGATGTCTTTACACCTTCTAAAAACTCTCTTTTCAAAAATCTCTTTTCTTAAAACCTCCTTTTTCAACGTGCTTTCTAAAAACTCTCCTTTCCAAAGTTGTTTTCAAAAACTTCCTCCAAGAATCTATTTTCCAAAACTTCTCTTTTTAAACTCCTTTCCAAAACGCTCTCTTCAAAGTCCACTTTCCAAAAACATTCCCTAGGTTTCCTTGTTAGAAAAACCTCTTCCTAAATCTCTTTCTTAAAAATCTCTTTCTAAAAAAAACTCCTCACTAGGATCTCTTTCCAAAAACTCTTTCTCCTCAAAATTCACTTTCCTGAAAACTCTCTCCAACAATCTCTTTCCAAAAATCTTTTCAAAAAACTCTCTTTCCAAAATCTTTCCTCTAGAAACTCTTCTCTAGGATTTTCTTCAAAAAACTCGTTTCCAAAAAATGCACTTTCTAAAAAACTCTTTCCTCAGAGCCTAAGTCAAGCCTTAGAGCCACAATTAGGAAACCCTAATTTTCTTTCCAAAAACATGGTTTTCAAACTCGCCTTAAAACCTAGGTTTCCAAAACCTCTTGTTTTCTACATCAAAACTATACATATTTCCAATCCCTATTTTCTACGTCAAAACTATAGTTTTCCAAATCTAGGGTTTCTAAAACTTTCCCTTTCTAAATCCTTGCCAAATCCAATCTCCCCGTTTAGGAAACTAGATCCTATCCTCCGTTTTTGGAAACAAAATCAAACCTTCCCTTTAGAAAAAAAATCCAATCCCTTCCTAATCCAAATCTTTTCTAATTCAATTCCTTCCTCAATTTCTCCTTTCCTAAACCTTAAGTTTCCAAAACTTGAACATAAAAATCTTTCCTAAAATTCTAAAATTCAAATCTTTCTTAATTCTACCCCTTTTTAAATCTTAACTTTTCAAATCTAAGTTTTCAAATCCTTCCTAAACTCAACCTTTCCTGATCTCAAGGTTTTCTAAAATTCAAACTTTAAAACTTTCTAAATCTTAAACTTTCCAAATTTCAAATCTTTCCAAATTCAAAACTTTCTTAAGTCAAAACTTTCTAAATCCTAAACTTTCTAAATTTTGAATCTTTCCAAATTCAAAGCTTCCTAAATTCAAAACTTTCTTAAGTTAAATCTTCCTAAACCTCTAACCTTTCTAAATTCTAAACTTTCCCAAACTTCAAATCTATCCAAATCTAAAACTTTCTAAACTTGAAACTTTCTTATTTTCAAAACTTCCTTATTTTCAACACTTTTCTATTTCAAAACTTTTCTTAAAATAAAACTTTCTTAAATTGAAACTTTCCTAATTCCAAAACTTTCCTAAGTTGAAATTTTCTTAATTCAAAAACTTTCATAAAACGAAACTTTCCTAAGTTTGAACTTTCCTAATTCGAGAACTTTTCTAAAGCAAAACTTTCCCAAGTTGAAACTTTCCTAATTCCAAAACTTTCCTAAAATGACACTTTCCAAATTTGAACTTTTCCTAATTTGAATCTTTCCTAATTCCAAGCTTTTCTAATCTTCGAAGTCCAATCTTCAAGTCAATTATTTTCCAAAATCTTTCCAAGTCAAGTCCAATCCTTCTTTTCTAAGTTCTTAAGTCTAGGTTTCTTAAAACCAAGTCTTTCAAAATCAAATCTTTTCAAATCTTCCAATCGAAGTTCAATCTCTTAATCTTCCAATCCAATTTCCAATTCAATCACTTTCTTCCAATCAACTTTTCTACCTTCTATCGGACTCTTGTTCGAACTACGACTGACCTGATTCCTCCAAAAGGATACGTAGGCAACCTTCATGGGTGCGGTCACAACATTTTTCAAATCTCAAATTCCACAACATGTTTCAAATTTCTACTTCTACAACTTCTTTTCAATCTCCAATCTTAAGATTTTCTTCAAGTTTCTAATTCCATGATCTATTTCTATTTACAACCTTCAATTTCAATTTCCAAAATCTTTTTTCCAAATTCAAACTTCTATCTTTCTTTTCAAATCAAATCAAATAAGTTTCTTTTCAAATCTTTTTCCAAATCAACTCTCTTTTATTGCACTTGCATATCATACATCATGTTTTTCTAAACATTATTTTTCTAAAGTGGATAGGATTGAACATTAGTTAGTTAAAGACTCTCATAGGTGAATCTAGGGTAGATTGACATGTAGGTACCGAAAGGGAGGGGTAGGGTGATGGCTTAGTGCGTCTTCCCTACACGTAACCAACCTCCGAACCTAGATCACTGATTTCAAAGACCAAAAAGGAGTTATTTTTCTATAAGGGGCTAAATGTTTTCCAAAGGTTGCCAAACAACCCGTTTTTCTTAAAAACCCTCTCTCGATATGATATTTTCAAAATCGTTTTTTTTAAAACCCTAAGTGTAGTCTTCGGATTATTCTTAGTTTTTAGGTGACCTAACTCACCTTAATCAAGTTAGGTGGCGACTCCAAATCTTTTTCAAAAACCCTTTATTCAAACCAATTTTCAATTCAAACCTAGTCGCACTCATTCTTCTAAGAGGGTGAGTTCTAATGAGAGAGTACAGCATTTTTCTCGCTTTTGTGAGTATTCCTTGAGTGCGAAAAATCTGGGCACGACAGATATCATATACCCCATTTATGATTCTAAATGGGTTAGTCCAACCCAAGTTATTCCTAAAAAGTCGGGAGTTACGGTAGTGAAGAATAAGCTGAATGAACTAGCTCCTACTAGGATTCAAATAGTTTGGAGAATGTGCATAGACTACCGTAAACTCAATGCAGCCATTAGGAAAGACCACTTCCCACTTTCGTTCTTGGACCAAGTCCTAGAACAAGTAGGAAGCCAATCTTTTTACTATTTCCTAGATGGTTATTCCGGCTATAACCAAATAGAGGTCGCACTAGAGGACCAGGATAAGACTACCTTCACGTGCCCTTTTGGCACTTATGCATATAAAAGAATGCCCTTTGGCCTATGCATTGCACCGACCACTTTCTTTTATTTTAATTTCCCTTTCTTTTTATTGAGTCTTGTTTTTCTTTGTTTTGGGTTGTTTAGTTTTTCTTAGGTTTTTCTTGACTAGTTTCCTTATCATTCCTTGCGCGCGTATAATGGCACTTCTTGGAACCATGTTATCCAAAAGGGGTCATAAATGGAGTCGAACAAAAGTAGAGCGGTTTGCTAATTCATGAGAGCGAGACATGTTCATGGCCAATTTCCATGGTCGTGAAGTCCTTATCGAGCGTCGTGTTCACTTGTCAGAATTTGCAGATGATCTTTTGTGACCTGATTTCATACATAGGGGATGGTTTCATATGCTTGGCAAAGAAGGGGCTGTAAATGTTGAAATGGTTCGGGAGTTTTATGCGTATCTGTCTCATACCTCTCATCCTGAGCTTATCTTGACCTCTACTGTGAGAGGCCGCCCCATTACCATTGCCAAAGAAGATATTTGTCGTCTTCTACGCCCACCATCAACTTGCCATCCTGATTATCTGTCATTCCCTCATTCTCCACCTTCCAGTGAGGAACTCCTTGCAGAACTTCAGCTTACCTCTGTCCCTTGACAGCAGTCTACAATTCCGGTGGCATCTTTAAAGCATAAGTACCAAATGTTGAACTTGATAGTTGCCACCAACATCATTCCCAAGAAGTGCTCTGTCACTTCTGGACACCGCTCCCGTTGTGTATGGTTGTATACTATTAGTAAGGGGTATGCTGTTGATCTTCCGAATCTGATTTTGAAGGCCATTGTGGAATCCCGTTTCTCTTATGATCCTATGCCCTTTGGTCTTTTGATCGATGATTTCTTGAGAGCTGCTCGAGTTCCTATTTTGTCTGCCGACACTATTTAATCGTCTGGCTATCCGATTTTTGGGGTAGACATTTCCTTTGAGCGGCCAACCGAAGCTGACGAATCATCTTATTGTCTTAAGGATTTGCACTCTTAGATTTAGGATTTAAAGGCGGAGTTTAAGGCGTTTAAGACTCGTGATGCTATTTAGCTTTGACTCTTTGGTTTTTCTTGAGCTTTCTAGTGTATAAGGAACTGATTTCGTTTTCTTTAGTTAGTTGACTTTTGTTTTGTTTTCCATCATATTATGGATGTATAACTTTCGATCATAGCACTTTACATTGGTAATATTATCTTGGATCATCAATTTGTTTTTCCCCTTTATCTCTACATGTTCTAAGGCCACAAGGACTTGACCTACCTTTAGTTGTGGGGGGGGGGGGGGGGGGGGGGGGGGGGAGGAGAGCTTTGTGTTTTTTCTTGTTTAGTGTGTTTTTTTTGTTTCATTTTTGCTTGTTTAGAGTGTTTTTTCATTTCATTTTTGTTTTGTTTCGTGTGTTGTAAGCACCCCATTTTTGCCCGCTCAGCAGTCTCCAGTCCGTCCCGACTTGAGTTCTAATCAATGTGGACATATTCTACAATTCTAGTCTTAATCCAGTCAATTCATCACTTCGCGAGCCCACCAAGCCCAAATAGAGGCAAAATGACCAAAATGCCCTTGTGGGCGTTGTTCGGTCCAATCCCGTAGGCACGTCTTCCTAAAGTCGATAAGTCCCCTTTTCCAGTCCAATTTAAATCCATCTCTCGAGAAAATTGATTCCTCGAGACAATAAGTCTATCCTATCCTGCACGCTTTTCGAAGAAAGTTTCTTCGGAATAGTAAGTCCCTTCAAACCTATCGACCGGGACAAGACCCTAAGTTAAATGGTAGAACGGTCCACCTTTGGCGCCTGCTAGTCCGCCAATGCGGAAATGTTCGTTTTGGCACGCCTTCCAAGAAATTTGGTTCTTCAAGCACTAAGTCCCTTTAGCAACTTCTCGAGATCTGGCAGTCTTAGGAATGATCGTGAACCATCAGAGTAGCAGAAGTACTCACAAACATCGCAACCGTCAGAGTAGCGAAAATACTCACAAACAGGTTGATATAGGGAATTGCAAACAAACCCTTGTATCACGGGACCGCCGTCAGAGTGGCGACAACACTCAAAATCCAAGTCAACACCGGTGCCTGCTAGCCCACGTCGGTAAAAAATGACCAAACTGCCCCTAAGGCCATTTTTGGCACGCTTCTCCAAAAAATACCTAAGTCCTCATAACAGTAAGTCTACCCTTCCAAAATTGTCTTAAAAGCAATCCGGCATAATTAGGTGCCTTCTAGTCAGTTTCGGGCCAATTCTGAGACTTTTCGGTCAAGATGACCATTTTACCCCAAGGTATCCGAATGCCTCGGGAACCACACCGGCTCTGGGTATCAAACCGATAACCTCTTGAGAATGCTTCTTATAGTATTCTCAACCTTTAATTATCTCTCTGCATCATTCTGAGTCGGTTCCAGCAAACTCGGTGCGAAATGACCGTTTTGCCCCTAGTGGGCCGGTCGCCTTTTCCAACTACACCGGCTCTGGGTATGAAACCGGTAACCTTTGGGAACATTCTAAATAATGTTTCCAAACTTCAAGTCTTCTTCTGGGACATTTCGAGTCCATCCCGGAAGTTTTCCGATCTAGTTGACCGTTTTGCCCCAAATGGCCCGATCGACCTTTTTAACACATCTTGTCATCATTTTTTAAGTCTATTACTTTAGGTACACTGTTCTAAGGGTTCCTGTCCTTTTCAGCCTTCCGGGTCATTCCCGGCTGTAAGCACCCCATTTTTGACAACTCGGCAGTCTACACTTCGTCCAGACTTGTGTTTAAGTCATTGTGAGCATATTCCAATCGAAATCCACTTTCTAAGTCCAAATCCCGTTTTTCCATCACTTCGCGGGCCCATTGGGCCCAAATAGAGGCACAATGACCAAAATTCGCTTAGGGGCATTGTTCTTTCCAATTCCAACTCCAATCCCTCTCTCGAGACCGCTTATTCCTCGAGACGGTTCCAAATCAGGCACGTCTTTTCGAAGACAGTAAGTCCCCTTCCCAATCCCTCTCTCGAGACGGTTCCAATTCAGGCACGTCTTTCCGAAGACGGTAAGTCCCCTTTCCAATCCCTCTCTCAAGACAGTTTATTCCTTGAGACAATCCCAAATCAGGCACGTCTTTCTGAAGATGGTAAGTCCCCTTTCCAATCCCTCTCTCGAGACAGTTTATTCCTCGAGACGGTTCTAAATCAGGCACGTCTTTCTGAAAATGGTAAGTCCCCTATCCAATCCCTCTCTCGAGAACATTTATTCCTCAAGACGGTCCCAAATCAGGAACGTCTTTTCGGAGACGATAAGTCCCCTTTCCAACCCCTCTCTCGAGACAGTTTATTCCTCGAGACGGTTCCAAATCAAGCACGTCTTTCCAAAGACAGTAAATCCCCTTTCCAACCCCTCTCTTGAGACAATTTATTCCTCGAGACGATTCCAATTCAGGCACGTCTTTCCGAAGATGGTAAGTCCCCTTTCCAATCCCTCTCTCAAGACAGTTTATTCCTCGAGACGGTCCCAAATCAGGCACGTCTTTTCAGAGACGATAAGTCCGCTTTCCAACCCCTCTCTCGAGACAGTTTATTCCTCGAGACGGTTCCAAATCAGGCACGTCTTTCCGAACACGGTAAGTCCCCTTTCCAACCCCTCTCTCGAGACAATTTATTCCTCGAGATGGTTCCAAATCTGGCACGTCCTTCCGAAGATGGTAAGTCCCTTATCCAATCCCTCTCCCGAGACAGTTTATTCCTCGAGACGGTCCCAAATTAGGCACGTCTTTCCGAAGACGGTAAGTGCCCCTTCCAATCCCTCTCTCGAGACAGTTTAATCCTAGAGACGGTTCCAAATCAGGTAGGTCTTTCCGAAGACGGTAAGTCCCCTATCCAATCCCACTCTAGAGACAGTTTATTCCTCGGCAGGGTCCCAAATCAGGCACGTCTTTTCGAAGACGATAAGTCCCCTTTCTAACCCCTGTCTCGAGACAGTTTATTCCTAGAGACGGTTCCAATTCAGGCACGTCTTTTCGAAGACGGTAAGTCTCCTTTCCAATCCCTCTCTCGAGACAGTTTATTCCTCGAGACGGTTCCAATCAGGCACGTCTTTCCAGAGATGATAAGTCCTCTTTCCAATCCCTCTCTCGAGACCGTTTATTCCTCGAGACGGTTCCAATTCAGGCACGTCTTTCTGAAGATGGTAAGTCCCCTTTCCAATCCCTCTCTCGAGACGGTTTATTCCTCGAGACGGTTCTAAAATCAGGCACGTCTTTCCGAAGACTGTAAGTCCCCTATCCAATCCCTTTCTCAAGAACATTTATTCCCCGAGACGGTCTCGAATCAGGCACGTCTTTCGGAGACGATAATTCCCCTTTCCCGCCCCTCTCTCAAGACAGTTTATTCGTCGAGACGGTTCCAAATCAGGCACGTCTTTCCGAAGACGGTAAGTCCCCTTTCCGACCCCTCTATCGAGACTGTTTATTCCTCGTGACGGTTCCAATTCAGGCACGTCTTTCTGAAGATGGTAAGTTCCCTTTCCAATCCCTCTCTCGAGACAGTTTATTCCTCGAGACGATTCAAAATCGGGTACGTATTTTCGAAGACGATAAGTCCCCTTTCCAATCCCTCTCTCAAGACAGTTTATTCCTTGAGACGGTCCCAAATTAGGCACGTCTTCTCGGAGACGATAAGACCCTTTTCCAATCCCTCTCTCGAGACAGTTTATTCCTCGAGACGGTCTGTGTAGCGAAAATACTCATAAACAGGTCGACATAGGAAATTGCCAACAAACCCCTGTGTCACGACGACCGCCGTCAGAGTGGCGGAAACACTTAAAACCCAGGTCAACACCAGTGCCTGCTAGCCCACTTTGATGAAAAATGACCAAACTGCCCCTTGGGCCTTTTCTGAGACTTTCCGGTCAAGATGACCATTTTGCCCCTAGGCATCCGAACGCCCCAATAACCACACCGGCTCTGGGTATCAAACTGGTAACCTCTTGAGATTGCTTCTTATAGTATTCTCAACCTTCCTCTACCTTTCCGAATCATTCCGAGTCAGTTCCGGCAGACCCGGTGCGAAATGACCGTTTTGCCCCTTGTGGGCCGGTCTCCTTTTCCGATTACACCAACTCTGGGTATCAAACCGCTAACCTTTGGGAACATTCTAAATAATGTTTCCAAATCTCGAGTCTTCTTCCGAGACAGTCCGAGTTCGTCCTGGCAACTTTCCAACCCGATTTACCGTTTTGCCTCTAAAAGCCCGGTTAACCCTTTTGACACATTTTGTCCTCATTTTCAAGTCAAATACCTCCCAGACACTATTCTAAGTGTTCCTGCTCTTTTCCGGCCTTTCGGGTCATTCTTAGCCTCTTCAAATCATTCCCGGACTTTCTAGAGTCACTCCTAGTGAAGCCATGCTGAAAATTGCATGGTAGTCACTAGTTCAGGCGCCCAAATCTAGTCAAAGATACATTTCTTGCTGACCTTAAACATTTCCTAAATGGCTGGCACCACTAGTGGCGCCAGTGTAAAGTTTGGCCTGGCGCCACTGCAACAGGCGCCAATGTTGTCCAACCTCTATCAATACAGAGCCTCTTCCAACGTGAAAGGGGTCCGCAAACTCAGTCTAAAAATCATATATTTCGATATACAGAGCTCGTGCACTTCCTAAACCCTAGTTTTTTTAGGTTTTCCAAACCCTAGCCACCATACACTAAACCCTAGCCTTTTATACACTCATACACACCCCCATACACTCATACACTAGCCTTCAACCCTCATTTGAAGACTTGAAGACCTGCAATCTAAAGTTTGAAGACAACTCTTGAAGATTGAAGATGAAGATCAAGACGAAGACTGAAGACCGAAGACAAGCAAGGCGCGCAAAATAAAGAAGACATACGGTAGTTTTTCTTTTTAAATTTCCGCACTTCTCGCCTCTCTCTTCTCTCTCCTAACTCACTTGGGTTTTCTCTATTTTAATCCCCTATCTCTTTTCCCCCCTTTCTTTGCATGTTTGAAATAAGGGGACTCCCGGTCCATGTGTAGGATTAGACTATCGGAGGGTCATTGTGTCGCGAGCTTTCCTTTAGGCTAACTGGAGACCACGTGGGTCCGGCCCCCTTAATTTTGTGGTGAAGCCTTAACCTTGTATGTTCACGACCCCAAAATTGCGTTGTGCATATCATGATCATGCATCTTTCTAAAATCGTTTTCAAACTTGTTTTCAAAATTGCATCAAAATTTCTTTTTCAAAACATATTTTCAAAATCACAATCCTAGGGTGATTCTAGCTTTTCCATGGCTAGGGTTGTTTTAGGAAAGTGTTACATTCAAAGTGACCAATATGGTCCATAGTTTCAAATCTTGTTGTTTTCAAAACCACTTTCCTAAAGTGGTTCTGGCCCTCTTATGGTTAGAATTGCTTTAGGAAAGTGAGACATTTTATACCTTCTAAAAACTCTCTTTTCAAAAGTCTCTCTTTCTAAAAATCTCTTTTTCAACATACTTTCCTAAAACTCTGCTTTCCAAAGTTGTTTTCAAAAACTCCCTCCAAAAATCTATTTTTCAAAACTCCCTTTTTCAACTCCTTTCCAAAAACACTTTCTCCTCAAAATTCATTTTCTAAAAACACTCCCTAAATTCACTTTCCTAAAAACTCTCTCCAGCAATCTCTTTCTAAAAATCTTTCTAAAAAACTCTCTTTCTAAAATCTTCCCTCTAGAAACTCCTCTCTAGGATTTCCTTCCAAAAGCTTGTTTCCAAAAAATGCACTTTCCAAAAATCTCTTTTCTTGATGCCCAAGTCATGCCTTAGAGCTAACAATTAGGAAACCCTAATTTTCTTTCCAAAAACATGGTTTTCAAACTTGCCTTAAAACCTAGGTTCCCAAAACCTCCTCTTTTTTATGTTAAAACTATACACTTCCAAATCTAGGGTTTCTAAAACTCCCTTTTCCAAATCCTTGTCAACTCCTACCTTCCCTTTAGGAAACCAAATCCAATCTTTCCATTTAGGAAACTAAATCCTATCCTCCGTTTTTGGAAACAAAATCAAACCTTCGTTTTTAGAAACAAAATCCATTCCTTTCCTAATCCAACTCTTTCTTAACTTAACTCCTTCCTAATCTTCTACTTTCCTAAATTTTAACTTGAACATAAAAATCTTTCCTAAATTTTAAAACTCAAAATCTAAATATTTCCTAATTCAACCCTTTTCTAATTCCATCTCTTTCCAAATCTTAACTTTCCAAATCCAAGTTTTTAAATCTTTCCTAAACTCAAAACTTTCCTAATCTCAAGATTTTTTAAAATTCAAACTCTAAAACTTTCTAAACCCCAAATCTTTCCAAAATCCTAACTTTCTAAATTTCAAAATCTTTCCAAATCCAAAGCTTTCCAAGTTCAAAACTTTCTTAAGTTAAGACTTTCTAAATCTAAAACTTTCTAAATTCTAAACTTTCCTAAAACTTCAAAACTTTCTTAATTCAAAACTTTCTTAAGTTGAAACTTTCTTAATTCAAATCGTTTCTAAATCTTTTCCTAATTTCAAATCTTTCCAAATTCTAAGCTTTTCAAATTCAAAACTTTCTTAACTTGAAACTTTCCAAATTCTAAACCTTTCTTAAACTAAACTTTCCTAATTCAAAACATTTCTAAATTCAACACTTTCCTAGTTCAAAACCTTTCTTAAAACAAAACTTTCCAATTTTCAAAACTTCCCTATTTAAAAACATTCAAAACTTTCCTAAGTTGAAACTTTCCTAATTCCAAAACTTTCCTAAAATGACACTTTCCTAATTCGAAACTTTCCTAATCCGAATCTTTCTTAAATTCCAACTTCCCTAATCTTCCGAGTCCAACCTTCGATGTCAAATCTTTCTTCATCTCAAGCTCAAATCCTATCTTCCAAAGTCTAGGTTTTCTAAAACCAAGCTTTCCAAAATCAAATCCTTTCAAATCTTCCAATTCAATCTCTTTCTTCCAAATCAATTGGACTCTTGTCCGAACTCCGACTGACCTGATTCCTCCAAAAGGATACGTAGGCAACCCTCATGGGTGCGGTCACAACTTCTTTCAAATTCCAAATTCCTCCATATTTTTCAAATTTCAAATTCCAAAATCTTTCCAAACCTCCAATCTATTTTCAAATTTCTATTTTCAAATCTCCACTTTCAATTTCCAAAACTTTTCAATTTCAAATCTATCCAATTTCAAATCTCTTTCAAATCAATTTCTTTTCAAATTTATTTCCAAATCTATTCTCCAACTCTCTCTTATTTTGCACTTGCATCTCATGCATCATTTCTTTTCAAACATTGTTTTTCTAAAGTGAATAGGGTTGAACATATGTTAATTAAAGACTCTTATGAATCTAGGGTAGATTGACATGTATGTACCAAAAGGGTGGGGTGGGTGATGGCTTAGTGCGTCTTCCCTACACATAACCAACCTCCGAACCTAAATCACTGATTTCAAAGACCAAAACGGAGTCATTTTTCAAAAAAGGCCTAAATGTTTTCCAAAGGTTGCCAAACAACCTGTTTTCCTAAAATCTTGAGGAGATATTTTCAAAACCTTTTTCCAAAAACCCTAAGTGTAGTTTTCGAATTATGCTTAGTTTTTAGGTGACTTAACTCACCTTAATCAAGTTAGGTGGTGACTCCAAATCTTTTCAAAAAGCCCTTTATTCAAATCTATTTTCAATTCAAACCTACTCACACTCATTCTTCTAGGAGGGTGAGTTCTAACGAGAGAGTACAACGTTTTTCCCGCTTGTGTGAGTATTCCCCGAGTGCGAAAAATCTGGGCGCCACACCAGCCCCTTCAAATCATTCCCGGACTTTCCAGAGTCACTCCGAGTGAAGCCAGGCTAAAAATTGCATGGTAGTCACTAGTACAGGCACTCAAATCTTTTGAAGATATGTTGCTTGTCGGCCTTAAAACTTTCTAAAGTGGTTGGCACCACTCCAAGTTGTAAGCACCCCATTTTTTACCGCTCGGCAGTCCACTGTTCATCCAGACTTGTAGTCAAGTCAATATGGACGTATTCCAATCGAAATCAATTCTCTAAGTCTAATCTTGTCTATTCATCGCTTTGTGGGCCCTGCCAGGCCCAAACAAAGGCAAAATTACCAAAATGCCCCTAGGGGCATTGTTCGGTCCAGTTCAAATAGGCACGTCTTTCCGAAAACTGTAAGTCTCCTTTCCAATTCCAAATCAGGCACGGCTTTCCGAAGATGGTAAGTCCCCATTCCAATTTCAAATTAGGCACGTCTTTCCGAAGACGGTAAGTCCCCTTTCCAATCCTATCAGGGATGTCTTTCCAGAGACGGTAAGTCCCCTTTCCAATTCCATTTCCAATCCCTCTCTCGAGACAGTTGATTCCTCGAGACGGTAATTCTATCCAATCTGGCATGTTTTCTGAAGAAAATCTCTTCGGAACGATAAGTCCCTTTAAACCTGTCAATTGAGATGAGACCCCAAGTCCCCTAAATGGTAGAACGGTCCACCTTTGGCGCCTACTAGCCCGCCAATGCAGAAATGTCCGTTTAGGCACGCCTTTTGAGAAAGTTGATTCTCAGGTGCTAAGTCCCTTTAGCAGTTTTCCGAGATCAGGCAGTCTCGGGAATGATCGCGAACCGTCAGGGAAGCGAAAATACTGGCAAACATTGCAACCGTTAGAGTAGCAAAAATACACGTAAACATATCGATATAGGGAATTGCCAACAAACCTCTGTATCACGCGACCGCCGTCAAAGTGGTGAAAACACTCAAAACCCAGGTTAACACCAGTGCCTATTAGCCCACTCTAGTGAAAAATGACCAAACTGCCCCTACAATCATTTTTTGGCACGTTTCTCGAGAGCATACCTAAGTACTCAGAACGAGAAGTCCACCCTTCGTAGATCATCCCAGAGATGATATGGTATGATTAGGTGCCCTCCAACTAGTTTTGGGTCAATTCCGAGACTTTTCGGTTAAGATGACCATTTAGCTCTGAGGCATCCGAATGCCCAAGGAACCACACCGACCCTGGGTATCAAACCGGTAGCCTCCCGGGAATGCTCCTTGTAGTATTCCTGGCCTTTCGTTGACTTTCTGGATCATTCCGAGTCAGTTCCGGTAAACCCGGTGCAAAATGACTATTTTGCCCCTAGTGGGCCGGTCGCTTTTTTCGACCACACCGACTATAAGTATCAAATCGGCAACCTTTGGGAACATTCAGAATAATATTTCCAAACCTCAAATCTTCTTTCGGGATGTTCCAAGTCCATCTCAGTAGCTTTTCAGCCCGGTTGACTGTTTTGCCCCTAATGGCCCAGTCAACCCTTCTAACACATCCTATCCTCATTTTTCAAGTCAAATACCTATGGGACATTGTTTTGAGTGTTTATGCCCTTTCCCGACCTTCTGGGCCATTCCCGATCCCTTAAATCATTCCCGGACCTTCTAAAGTCACTCCTAGTGAAGCCAGGCTAAAAATTAGATGGTAGTCACTAGTACAGGCGCCCAAATCTTCCCAAGATACATTGCTTGCCGACCTTAAACATTTCCAAAAAATGGTCTGGCGACACTCCTTGTGGTGCCAGTGTAATTTTTAGCCTAGCGCCACTGCAACAGGCGCTAGTGCATTCCTCTCTTTATAAATACAAAGCCTCCTCTAGCGTGAAAGAGGTCCGCAAACTCAGTCTAAAAACCCTAACATTCGATATGCAGAGCTTGTAGCCTCCCTAAACCCTAGCTTCTCTAGGTTTTCCAAACCCTAGCTACCATACACAAACCTTAGCCTCCCATACACTCATACACACCCTTATACACTAGCCTCCAACCCTCCATTGAAGACTTGGATTGCTGCAACTCGAAGCTCTCAAAGACCAAGACAAAGCCCTCGAAGACTGAAGTGAAGCGAAGACCAAAGAAAAGCAAGGTGCACAAAACCAAGCGAAATAAACAAGACATACGGTAGGTTTTCTCTTTAAGTTTCTACACTTCCCCCTCTCTCTTCTCCCTCTTAACCCATTTGGTTTTCTGTATTTTAATCCCCCATCTTCTTTCTCCCTTTCTTTGCAAGCTTGAAACAAGGGGATTCCCGGTCCATGTGTAGGATTAGACTATAGGAGGATCATCGTGTCGAGGGCTATCTTTTAGTCTAACCAGAGACCAGGTGGGTTCGGCCCCATTGATTATGTGGTGAAGCCTTAACCTTGTATGTTCACGACCCCAATTTGCATTATGCATATCATTATCTTACATTCTTCCAAAAATCGTTTTCAAACTTGTTTTCAAAGCTTTCATTAAACTTGTTTTCAAAATTGCATCAAAATCTCCTTTTTCCAAACTTGTTTTTAAAATCACAATCCTAGGGTGATTCTAGCCTTTCCATGGCTAGGATTGTTTTAGGAAAGTGTTACATTTAAAGTGACCAATATGGTTCATATTTTCAACTCCTTGTTGTTTTCAAAACTACTTTCTTAAAGTGGTTCTAGCCTTCTTATGGTTCTAGTCTTTTTATACTTTTTCAAAAACTCTTTTTTCAAAAGTCTCTTTCTAAACCCTCTTTTTCAACATGCTATCTAAAAGCTCTTCTTTCCAAAATTGTTTTATAAAGGCTTCCTCCAAAATTCTAATTTTCAAAACTCCTTTTTAAACTCCTTTCCAAAACACTCCTCAAAATTCGCTTTCCTAAAAACTCTTTCCTAAAAGCTTCTTCCAAAATTTTGTTTCCAAAACTCTCTTAAAGTTTTTCTTTCCAAAAACTCTCTCTCTTCAAAGTTCACTTTCTAGAAACTCCTCTATAAGATTTCCTTCCAAAAAGCTCTCTTTTCAAAAAAAACCCAATTTCCAAAACTCATTCCTTAGAGTCCAAGTCAAGCCCTAGAACCCACAATTAGGAAACCCTAATTTTCTTTCCAAAAACGTGATTTTCAACCTTGCCCCAAACCTAGGTTTCCAAAACCTCCCTTTCTACATCAAAATCATAAGTTTCCAAAAAACCTATTTTCAATGTCAAAACTAGAGTCTTCTAAATCTAGGGTTTCTAAAACTTCCTCTTCCAAATCCTTGCCAAATCCAATCTTCCTGTTTAGGAAACTAGGTGCTATTCTCTATTTTTGGAAACAAAATCAAACCTTCTCTTTTAGAAACAAAATCCAATCCCTTGTTTTAGGAAATAGGAATCTCAATCCTTCCAAACCCAAATCTTTCCTAATTCAACTCCTTCCTAATCTTCTACTTTCTTAAATCTTAAGTTTCCAAAACTTAAACATAAAAATCTTTCCTAAATTTTAAAACTCAAAATTCAAATCTTTCCTAATTCAACCCTTTCCTAATTCTACCAATTTTCAAATCTTAACTTTCCAAATCTAAGTTGTCAAATCTTTCTTAAACCCAAACCTTTCCTAATCTCAAGATTTTCTAAAACTCAAACTCTAAAACTTTTTAATTCTTAAACTTTCTAAATTTCAAATCTTTCTAAATCCAAAGCATTCTAAATTCGAAACTTTCTTAAGTTAAATCTTTCTAAACTTCCAACCTTTCTAAATTCTAAACTTTCCTAAAACTTCAAATCTTTCCAAATCTAAAACTTTTCTAAACTCAAAATTTTCTTAATTCAAAACTTTCTTAAATTGAAGTTTTCTTAATTCAAATCTTTCCTAAACCAAAACTTTCCTAAGTTAAAACTTTCTTAAATTGAAACTTTCCTAAACTTTGCTAATTCCAAACCTTTCTTAATTCAAAACTTTCCTAAGTTGAAACTTTTCTAATTCTAAACATTCCTAATTCAAAACTTTTCTAAACCAAAACTTTCCTAAAACGGAACCTTCCTAAAATTACACTTTCCTAATTTAAAACTTTCCAAATTCGAACCCTTCCTAAATCCAAGCTTTCCTAATCTTCTGAGTCCAATATTCGAGTCAATTCTTTTCAAAAATCTTTTCAAGTCAAATTCAGTCTTTCTTTTCTAAGTTCCTAAATCTAAGTTTCCTAAAACCAAGTCTTTTAGAACCAATCTTTCCAACTCCAACTCTTTTCCAAATCAACTCATCTATTCTCAATCGGACTCTTGTTCGAAATACGACTGACCTGATTCATCTAAAAGGATACGTAGGCAACCCTTATGGGTGTGGTCACAATTTTTTTTTTTCAAGTTTCTATTTTCACAACCTTTTTCAAATCTCAAATTTCACAATCTCTTTCAAGCTTCTATTTCCACAAATATCCAACTCTACAATCTTCTTCAAGTTTTCAATTCCATAATCTATTTTTCTAATTCCAAATTTCTATTTCCAAATCTCTATTTCCAATTTCTAAAACTTTCTAATCTATCTTTTCAAATCCCCTTTTTCTAAAATAAAATCAAATTCTATTCAAATCTATTTTCCAACTCTCTTTTTCTATTGCATTTATATATCATGCATCATTCTTTTTAAAAATTATTTTTCTAAAGTGGATAGGATTGGTCATTTGTTAGTTAAAGACTCTCATTGGTGAATCTAGGGTAAATAGACATATAGGTACCGCAAGGGCGGGGTAGGGTGATGGCTTAGTGCATCTTCCTTACATGTAACCAACTTCCGAACCTAGATCACTGTTTTTGAAAGACTAAAAGGTGTTGTTTTTCTAAAAAGGGCTTAATATTTTCTAAAAGTTGCTAAATATCCTGTTTTCTTAAAAACCCTCTCTTGAGGAGATATTTTCAAAATCGTTTTCCAAAACCCTAAGTGTAGTTTTCGAATGATGCTTAGTTTTTAGGTGACCTAACTCACCTTAATCAAGTTAAGTGGCAACTCTAAATTTTTTCTAAAAGCCCTTTATTCAAATCTATTTTCAATTCAAACCTAGTAGCACTCATTCTTCTAGGAGGGTGAGTTTTAACAAGAGAGTACAGTGTTTTTCTCGCTTGTGTGTGTATTCCTCGAGTGCGAAAAATCTAAGCGTGACATTAGTGGCGCCAAAAGGTTTTTTGGCCTAGCGCCACTGCAACAAGCGCTAGGTCATTCTTCTCTCTATAAATATAGAGCCCCTTCCAGCGTGAAAGAGGTCTGCAAACTCAGTCTAAAAACCCTACTTTTTGATACACAGAGCTCGTAGCCTCCTAAAACCCTTGCCTCCTTTAGGTTCTCTAAACCCTACCCTCCATACACAAACCCTAGCCTCCTATACACTCATATACACTCATATACACTCATTCACTAGCCTCCAAAGCCTCCATTAAAGACTTGAAGTGTTGCAACTCAACACTCCTGAAGGCCGAAGACAAGTTCTCAAAGATCAAGACAAAGATTGAAGCGAAAACCGAAGCAAAGCAAGAAAATCAAAGCGCAGAAAGCAGAGCAAAATAAACAAGACATAAGGTAGGCTTTTTCTTTAAGTTTACGCATCTTTGCCCTCTCTTCTCTCTCTTAACCCACTTGAGTTTTCTTCTATTTTAATCCCCCATCTTCTTCCCCCCCCCCCCCCCCCTTTCTTGCATGCTTGAAATAAGGGACTTCCTGATCCATGTATAGGATTAGGGTATTGGAGGGTCACCTTGTCGGGGGTTTTCTTTTAGTCTAACTGGAGACCATGTGGGTTCAGCCCCCTTGTTTATGTGGTGAAGCCTTTAACTTTGTATGTTCACGACCCCAACTTGCATTGTGCATGTCATAATCTTGCATTCTTCCAAAATTCATTTTCAAACTCGTTTTCAAAAACTTGCATCGACATCGTTTTCAAACTTGCATCAAAAACTTGCATTGACATCATTTTCAAACTTGCATCAAAATTTTCTTTTTCAAAACTTGTTTTCAAAATCACAATCCTAAAGTGATTCTAGCCTTTTCCATGGCTATGGTTGCTTTAGAAAAGTATTACATTTAAAGTGACCGATATGGTCCATATTTTCAAAATCCTTGTTGTTTTCAAAACCACTATCTTAGAGTGGTTCTAACCTTCTTATGGTTAGAATCGTTTTAGGAAAGTGAGATATTTTATATACTTTCTAAAAAACTTTCTTTTCAGCAATCTCTTTTTCTAAAAATCCCTTTTTCTAATACACTTTCTAAAAATTCTCTTCAATCCCCTTTTCAAAATTCCTTTCCAAAGTTGTTTTCTAAAACTTCCCTTCACAAAACTCACTTTCCTAAGAACTCCTTTCCAAAACGCTATCTTCGAAATTCACTTTCTAAAAATGCTCCTTAGGTCTCCTTCCTAGAAAAACTCTTTCCAAAATCCCTTTCGAAAAACTTTCTTTTCAAAATCCACTTTCTAAAAACTCTTCTCTAGGATTTCTTTCCAAAAATCTCCCATTCTAAAAACTCACTTTCCCAAAATCTCTTTTCTTAGAGCCCAAGTCTAGCCTTAGAATCCGCGATTAGGAAATCCTAATTTTCCTTCCCAAAAACATGATTTTCAATCTTGCCTTAAAATCTAGATTTTCAAAATCTCCTTTTTTACATCTAAATCATAAGTTTCCGAAACCTCTTTTCCACGTCAAAACTATAGTCTTTCAATCTAAGGTTTCTAAAACTTCACCTTTCAAATCCATGCCAAATCAAATCTTCCCTTTAGGAAACCAAATCCAATCTCCCATTTAGATCCTCCATTTTTGGAAACAAAATCAAAACACCTTTTTTAAGAAAAAAAATCCAATCCCTTGTTTTAGGAAATAGGAATCTCAATCCTTCCTAATCTACATCTTTCCTAATTCAACTCCTTCTTAATCTCTTACCTTCCTAAACCATAAGTTTCCTAAACCTAAACTTTGAAATCTTTCCTTCACTTTAAGCTTCCAAATCTTTTCTAATTCAACCCTTTCCTAACTCCATACCTTTCCAAATTCAAACTTTCCAAATTCAAATCTTCAAATCTTTCCTAAACTTAAACCTTTCCTAATCTCAAGAATTTCTAAAGCTCAAACTTTGAATCCTTCTAAAATTCGAAAACTTTCTTAAATCAAATCTTTCCTAAATTGAAACTTTCCTAAATCAAAACTTTTCTAAACCAAAACTTTTCTAAAACGGAACTTTCCTAAAATGACACTTTCCTAATTTGAAACTTTCCAAATTCGAACCCTTCCTAAATCCAATTTTTCCTTAATCTTCCAAGTCCAACATTCGAGTCAAGTCTTTCTTAATCTTAAGTCTTTCATAAGTTCCATCTTTCCTAAGTCTAGGTTTCCCAAAACCCTATCTTTCCAAATCTAGTTCAAGTTCTTTTCTAAGGGTCAAATCTTCTTTCAAGTTCAATTCTAGGTCTAAGTTCAATCTCTTAATCTTTCAATCCAAATTCCAATTTAATTTCTTTTTCCAATCAAAATCTTCTATTTTCTATCAGACTCTTATTCGAACTACGATTGACCTGATTCTTCTAAAGGGATACGTAGGCAACCTTCATGGGTATGGTCATAACCTTTTTCAAATCTCCAATCCTACAATCTTCTTCAAGTTTCTAATTCCATGATCTATTTCAAACTTTAAATTCCAAATTTCTGTTTTCAAACCTCTATTTCTAGTTTCTAAAACTTTCTAATTTCAAGTCTATCTTTTCAAATTTCTTTTTAAATCAAATCAATTTCTTCTCAAATCTATTTCCAAATCTATTTTCCAACTCTCTTTTTCTATTGCACTTGTATATCATGCATCATGTCTTTTTAAACATTCTTTTTCTAAAGTGGATAGGATTGGACATTTGTTAGTTGAAGACTCTCATAGGTGAATTTTGGGTAAATAGACATGTAGGTACTGCAAGGGCGGGGTAGGGTGATGGCTTAGTGCATCTTCCCTACACGTAACCAACCTCCGAACCTAGGATTACTGTTTTCAAAGACCAAAATGGAGTTTATTTTCAAAAAAGGGCTTAAATATTTTTCAAAGGTTGCCAAACAACCCGTTTTCCTAAAAACCCTCTCTTGAGGAAGCATTTTCAAAATCGTTTTCAAAAACCCTTAGTGTAGTCTTTGGATTGTGCTTAGGTTTTAGGTGACCTTACTCACCTTAATCAAGTTAGGGGGCGACTCCAAATTGTTTTCCAAGAGCCCTTTATTCAAATTAATTTTCAATTCAAACCTAATCGCACTCATTCTTTTAGGAGGATGAGTTCTAACAAGAAAGTACAATATTTTTCTCACTTGTGTGTGAATTTCTTGAGTGCGAAAAGTATGGGCGCGATAGTTGGCGACTCCACTGGAGACACTTAGAAGATTAGGCCATAGTCATGTCTCTTTACCCTTCACCCATGTAGAGTCTTCAATTAACTTGTTCAATCCTATTCACTTTAAATTTTCAAAACCAAATTTTCAAAATTGTTTTCAAAAAACAAGCATTTATCCATATTGTCTTGTATTAAGTTTGCCATCCACATACTAACTCTTGCATATTTGTTTTATAGGTATGCTTTTTGTTTAAATTTTATTAACTAACCTGCATGAATGTGATGAACAGGATGAATGGGAGTTGTTGGGCTCTTTCCTCTGCTTTCAAAAATCACACACACACACTGCATGTGCACTTGCATTCTGCATACTTGTATTTTTACCCTGATACGAACCTTCTAGTTAGAAAGGGGGAACGGTATATTGGTTGTGGGCAAGATGTTGTGTCAGTTTCTTCGCCTACGGCCTCTTGATGGTTCCCCTGCTCGGATCACCAACCGATCATGGCACCACCTCGGGGAGTGGGCCTAGGTTTGAAGATCCGAGGACCGCGCCTTTTTAGGATGCATTAGTCAACCCTCAACCTCATGCTCATATAGACACCTTGCATAGCCGAACCTCTGCTAGATTTAAGACACGCGCACCATTTTTAAAACCATGAAGGAAAGGGCGACTGCTATTATTTTTATTCATATCTGTTCATTCCTGTTGTTATATTGATTGTATTTTTACTGTTATAATGCCTGTCTAACTCGCATACATGCATATCTACTTCAACTGTATTCTCTCTCCTTCTACTCTATGCTTCCATTTTCATGCAATTCATATCCCATGTCAAGACGAGAGTTCTAAGTAACTCAAGTCACTGCATTCTCATACATATGATCAACCCCAAGAGAGTGACACCTAGTTCACTCTCCCATGCATTAGACCTACCCAAACCCTAAGGGTTCCCATTTTAACCCTAAGGAATCATTGCATTCATTTTAAGTCATCTCATAAGAGGGGCCCCAATCCCTTTATGCTCACGGAGATAGGGTTGCCAAGAAGGCAAGGGGTAATCAATCAACAAGGTTTCTCAGCGACTTCATCGACACCAAATCTAAAGAAGGCGAATCCGAATACTCAAGAGTAGTTTAGGACTTCTTATGTAAAACTAGATAGGTGTAACCCTAAGGGAAAATGTTCCCCCTCCCCCTGTTAAAATGTATTCCAATTCTTTTGTATCATAAACCTAAAGTTAAATGTATTTCTTTATTTTCCTTGAGCAAATGGATGGATGAATATGTGAATGGATGAAGTTCCCCGTCTGACGGTAAGGTATCTGCATACAGGGGCAAAATCCCTATCTCCAAAAGTGGGCCAATACATCATGATTAGTTTCCCTCTTAAATAGGGACACCCTAGGACATGCATTGCATAAAGCTCTCTAAAAACTAGAAACTGACTTACGATTTGTATTTTTGTGTTTTTGTCTTTTCCTTTTTATTTACAAAGATCACCCTGCACTGAGTAAACATTGCTCCTAAGAAGGGGCAACATCCACCTAGGGATCCCATTATCACTCGGCAAAGACCATCACTGATGCCTGCTAACCCTGAAGAATCGTCTCAAGTTTCTCGAGAAGAGGTCAACGAAATAAAGACCAAGATGGATGAGTTGCTCAAACTCATTCAAACTATAGCTGTGAAGGATGTTGCTGCAGTCCCATCATCATCTATGACTTCATCCAAGGAACCTGAACCAGCTAATCCAAGGATCATACTTCAGTCTGACAATGCTGGGAGGAATAAGGAAGATGCCAAAGGGGTCAGCGCTGAAGAGGAGACCATATTACTTTCACTTGTCGTAAAGAAGGCCCCCCTAGACCCTCTCAGTCTGAAAATCCAAGGGCTAGAGGATACGCTGTGAAGTCTTGATGGCCACGACACTTACAGGTTCACTTCCTACGATGAGCTCTGTTTCTTTCCTGACTACCCAAGACCTGCTAGGTTCAAAATGCCTGACTTCCAGAAGTATGACGGCACTGGTAACCCCGTCGCTCATCTTCGTCTCTATGCTGGGGTGCTAAGTGGTCACGGTAATGATTCGAAACTCCTCATGCAGCTATTCAACATAGCCTCACGGGGTCTGCTCTACAATGGTTTGCTTGTCTAGACTTAAGGAAGATCACAACCTAGATCGAGCTGGTCAATGCATTCAAAGCCCAATATCGTCACAATATTGATCTCACCTCTGACCGATGGTCCCTGATGACTATGAGCAAGGGTGAAAAGGAAAGCTTCAAGAAGTATGCCTTGAGATGGAGAGAAGCTGTCGCACAAGTCAATCCCCCATTGGAAGAAAAGGAGTACATACAACTGTTCATACATACTTTTTAAGGTATATACTATGAGAAGCTTTGCACAAGTGTGGGGAAAAGCTTCTTCGAGCTCATCATGCAAGGGGAGATGATAGAAAATGGCCTTAAGATAGGGAGGATTACAGACCGCTACGCTAAGATTGGAGAACGTACCGCCAACATAGCCAAGAAAGTGGCTACTACAAGGGGAACAATCAAGAAGAAAAGCGAAGTGTCTACTATCCTGCCTGGCCAACCACCCCAATACCGACCGCCATTACAATCACACCCTGTCCTGCCCTTACCCACTTTAACCATGCCTGCTCCGACCCCTAACTACGGCCCGACTAGGGCACTACCTAACTTCAATAGAGCTGGCCGATGCACCCATACCTTTGATACCTTAGCCTGGACCCAAACCGAGGCTTACCATAGCCTATTGAAGAATAACATCTTGAAGCCCATACCTGCTCACCTTTTTCCAAGCCCTCTACCTCCAACCTTGAATGCCGCTCGCACATGTGAATAACATTCGGGTAGCCAAGGGCACGACACCGAAAGCTACTTCGCTCTCAAGCACAAAATCTAAGACTTGATCGACAATGAGACCATTGATCTGCAGCCAGTAAAACTTGCTCCGACACCCAATGTGACCACTAACCCTCTACCAGATCACACCGTCAATATGATACTAGTAGAAATGGAAGGCGAAGGAGAGTTCGAGGAGCCTATGGTTGATGATTATGGGGAGGATTGGGAAACCAACGAAGAAGATGACTGGGAGAAAGACCTCCCATTGTGCCCGATTTATCTCTACAACCCTAATGAGGTCCCTGATGCTTCTGACTGGCCCGTTGGGAAGTCAATGTTCTCGGAGGAAGAGCATATTGAAAACATAGCTACTAATGGATGGGGTGAAAAGTTTCTACATCCAAAGTCTACAGCAGCTGAACGTCTCTTATTGGAGAACCAGTGGCCTGTGACTGAGTACAACCATGAAGACATAGGCTGGAAGGTAGGAGAGTCCAGAGCACAAACAGAACCGTTTGAGTTGGAAGGGGGTGAACTAGTCAACTTGTTTACAGAAGAACCTACTGCAAAGAACAAGAAGGAGGCTGACAACCGTGCCAGCAACGTCAACAGGTTCGAAGCTCTGGAAGAAGCCTTTGCCTGTCTTGCCTTGGCCTAGGACCCAGATCGCAAATGGAGCATCGAAGATATGGGCATTGTCCCAAAGCCTTACTGAAATGGGTTCCCTTCAAAAGCGTACAAGAGAGGGGTGTTCTCACCTACTTTCTTTCTATCCCTTTTATTTCCTATCTTTGAATTGCTACTTCCATTTCATTTTTTTTTTTTTTTGGCTTAAGAACTTTATGCTTTCCATAAAAAATGATAATAATAATCAAATGATAGTCTTTTATTCCATCGCTGTTGTCTTATCTTCTCTTGGGAATGGTAGCTACTTTCTACGCAAGAGGCATGGTTCATCTTAGGGGTCAGTTTGACCTGAAGGGATGATAGCATTAGTTAACCACTCCCTCAACAATCCGCTTTTCGAAACAAAGAGAGTTCTTGGACGAGTGAGGATACTACCCAAAGGCAACACTTACAAGACACCGAAGCTAAGCGATGCCAGATTATCAAAGTGAAGGGGAGCCATATTTCATTTTCCAATATATAAAAAAAGTAGTAATAATAAAAAATGCTTATATTCCCTTTGCTTAACCCCTAGTGCCTCGCGGAAAGCAAAAATTTTCTTTGTCAACCCCGATCCAAGACCGTCCCCCAACATGGGGGCAGATAATTGTTGAGAACTCTAAGAATAGTATCCATCTTCTATCATGTTGGGGCCGCGCAGGAGGCTTTATGGATCAAGCAATCCAATTCGAAGTGAAGAGAGGCCCTCATTTCCTCTCCCATACAGTCAAAAGCAATCCCTTGCCAAATCCGTTGAGCCATCTATCTTTTTTCAAGAAAACCCCAACCTAGGGATCATCGCTCACATTGGGTTAGATTGAACTGCCAAGGAAAAGGTCTAAGGAAAAAGGGTTGAAGAATTATTCGTTTCATAAAAAGAAAGAAAAGAGATAAAAAGAAAAAAGTTAAGGAAAGGAGTTGCCAAGGGGCAAGAGGCCAAAAAAAAAAACTCTAAGGAAAAGCCTGAAGAAAACTATGATTGGGTCATCTTCAAAAGCATAATAAGAAGATCGAAAGAGAAGAGAGTCATGTTTCTCTCAAAAATCATATGGAAATGGTGAAAGAAAAGAGTCATTTTCACCCTGAGAAATATATAGTAAAAGCAAGAAGGAAAATTAAAGGTGATCCTAGGTTATAAAGAAGCCCAGTAAAAACAATAGGTTCAAGCCTTTACCCTTTCTTGCAAAACCCCAAAACCATGGCTTACATTACAACCTTACTAAAGTCCACTCTGATTGAAAATGGATTGTTTGATCTAAATGAGCTAAATACACTACCGAAGCTAAAGAAGGATGCTAGCCCTACTGAGAAAGATAGTTGAGGATGGTATGGATCTAAACCCTGCTGAAAACAACATGGAATTTGAGCCTATATATCCCGTTGTTTCGAGAACCTCATAACCTAGCTTGCATTACGGTCCTAGAACAAAGTCTCCTCCGATTGAAGGACTGGCCACTTATCGCTCTGCTAAAAGTCAAGCAAGCTGTTGCTAAAACCCCGAGAGTTGAGAGTTTCAGCCCAATAATCATATACACTAACCCTGAGGCAGAGAGTCGGAGGCGATCAAAAGGTTGAGAAAGGTGCGAAGTGCTATCATCCAATCAAGGTAAGGTTGAGCCAGCGGAGAGGTTAGACCCCCGAAAAGGGAGGAGTTACCATTCCAAAGATATCTAGTTCGACAGTAGCCCTTGTCATTCTATTAGTTAATGTATTTCTAATATGTGCATACAAAAAAAAATCGCATGAGCTTTGCATAGGACATAACTCCATGTGAAAATAGGAGTCACCAACATCAACCCCTGTAGTAGAAACACAACATCATCATTTCTACACATGCATCGGATCATATACTTAGCTAACAAAAATCAATCATAAATGTCTCTGCCTATCCATGCATCTAAATACCATAAATATCCATCTCTGTACAAAACTTAAAAATGTCTAACATAAATACATCTCAGGGATAAGGGGCAAAGGAAGATCAGAGTCTTCACAAGGGGCATCCATCAAAGGTCAAAATCAATGTCATCTGAATCGAAATCCCCAAAACCCAGCATCAAAGGAGGTGGATAACTACTCGAAGCACCAGCATCCTGTGAAGAAGACACAGCCTGAATCAGCAAGTTAAAGAAATAACTAGACAATAGCAGAGTGAACAGAAGAAGCAGAGAAAGAACAACATACCCCGCCACCTCCCATTTGAGCTATCCGAGCAATCAAGGAAGCCACCTCTACCTGATACTGATTCTGCTTCATTTGGTACTGATCTCTCTAGTCTCTCACAGTAGTAAACTCAGCATGGGGCACATATCCTCCAGCTCAGTGCCACAAGTCAACCACCTCCTGGCTAACAACATGCCCACCGACTACTACCTCAAACCAGGTGAAAGCATCGACAGAATGAGTGCCAAAGTGCGCAACATAGTCTGTATTTGGAGGAAGCAAGAACTCGGCACCCGGCGGATTCTCCTGATAGGGGATAGGCACTCCCGCCACCAAGGTTCCAAACATATACTCTGGCAGAGCTCTTGCTGATCAGAACTCCTCATGAAACTGCCACCAAATGCTGCTCTCCTAGATAGGACTCCTAAGTATCGTCACTGAGAAAAGCGGCCCTCGACAGAGACAACAGGACCAAGTAGCAGACCGTCTCATAATGAACTGACCCGATAAAGGGCCACCAAGTCACATCTCTTACCTCAATCAACACCAGGTTCGCCTATAACATCACAAAGTCAGTAATCTCCAATCGCTGGGCCACCCGGTCACGAGCCCACCTTAAAGCATGAGGATAAAGGTCGTCCTCGACAACTGCAGGGCGAGGAACAGGCAGATACTCATAGCTCCACCAGACAAGAAAGGGCCAGAAACTAGTCATGCTGCCCCAACGGGAAGAAGTCCGAACCAACATCGATCGAAGGAAGCAGCCAAAGGGGAAGGACCCCTAATCCAACTCAGACAAAGCCCCAAGATCAGCTACTATACTCACCAACCAAAAAGGCACGAGCGACTTGTTGTTATTGCAGAAACAACTAAAGATGATTTACAAAACAAGTCGCTGTCTCATAATGTCCTGTCTGGCAGGTGATGGCTCAGTAGTAAAGGTACGCTCATCCCAACTGAGCTAAGCGACTGGGAAGGCAGAACGCTCAGGAGGGGGCAAGTCTAGCAGCACGCACGCATCGTCCTTGCTGACCAATAGTAAGGCAATTAGCCGACCGACAAAGGAAAGCCCTGTGATGATGGCCCAATCCAAGGGAGTGGGTCCTAACTCGAAGCCGACAAAATGAAAGGTCCCCGTCTCTCCAAACCACTGCTCAATCAGTGCTAGCACCAGATGTCAGTTCAGGCGGTTAGCCTGTAATACCATGAAGGCTCCGAATCCGATCTCAGCCAGGAAGGCACAATATGATGGAGCAGCCCACTGCATGGTCACGAAGACCTAATGAACAGCCCCTCCAAAAGCTGTGTATACCCACGGAGGGGGCAAATGTTGTATAGAATATACAAGTAAGATCCTCAAGCGGTGGGATGTCCGGTACCTCCAGGTCACCCAAATCAGCATCCGTCTGCCTATGTCTAGAGGAGACTCTCCCATAATCGGTCACCTGATCCCCAAGACCTGGTACTTCCTCCTTAGCACCAATCTCCTTTGGAAAGGCCTGCTTAACCAGAGGAAAGGGGTTGACAGGTGGCCTACTCCCCCGACCACTCTGGCAAGACAACGCCTGCCCCGTAAATCATCGGCTACCTCTGGATCGACTGGAACCACCGGTGAAATCTGTTCGAGCCGCCTTCCCCGAGCGACGTCTCTGCTCAAAACCATTATCTCCCGCATCTGCCATCCTGGAAAGGTAAGCAAGGTAAAAGGTGTTAATATACAGTATATGAAGATAAGAAATAAAAGTAAAGGAAAAATAATAACAACCAAAGATAAAACATAAAAAAGAAGAAGAGAAAAATAAATAACATAACTTCCTTATACATTCTACTCAAACTAACCTAAAAGGTTTCATAAACTTTTCATTCAAAATTTCTTCTCTAAAAACAACTCTCAGAGGTTTCCTAAAACATTCCTTAACTTCTTCCTCCCAAAAGGCTTTCTTCAAACTCAATCCTCCAAAATTTTCATCAGAATCCCGAGTCCTCCAAAGTCAAAAATCTGTTCGTTTCCAAATCTTGGTTTCCAAAAAGGTCTTCCTAAATATTATTTCTTCCAATAGTTTTCAAGGCCCCCGAGTTTCTCGGGCCTTCTCCACCAAAAAGGCCCTGTCTTCAACAATTTTATATCTTTTTCCTTCAAAAAGATTTTACTCTAAAAATTTCCCAACCCTTTATCTGAATATTTAAAACACTTCGGCATAGTTTCGCTTAAAAGTGATCCCCACAACACCCACAACATCAACATAAAACATAAACCGTGCACTTCACAACGTTACAATCACATGACATCAGCACCCGCACACACTTTTTAAATTTTTGAAATTTTCAAAACACATGTTTTATTTTTCCAATAAATCAATGGTTTTCCAAAATGTCCTAAAATTTCTCAAAATCATTTCAAATGTTTTCTAAAATTTCCTAATTTTTCCAAATTTTAAACTCCATTAATTTCATCAAATTCCCAATTTTCTTTATTTTTCCTAATTTTTCAAAGTATTTTTTTATTTTTCAAAAAATCAAAAAATTCACCAAGTTTTTAAAAAATCACG
The DNA here is from genome assembly GCA_033060915.1 of Euryodendron excelsum. Taxonomy (NCBI): domain Eukaryota; kingdom Viridiplantae; phylum Streptophyta; class Magnoliopsida; order Ericales; family Pentaphylacaceae; genus Euryodendron; species Euryodendron excelsum. Next base: position 13,314,848 of record CM065391.1, read on the forward strand.
AAACTTCACACGGTTGTTAAACACATTTTTCTAAGGCACATGGCATAAAAATCTAGCCAAAAAACCCAATGCCCAAGCCTGTAGGAACAAACCCCCAATTCCTTCTAAAAATCCCCTTCACATAATCACGTAAAATCACTCAAATTCAATCAAATAAGCACCAAAATGCAAAAATAACATCACCATAGTGTTCAAAACATATCAAGACATCAATTTTCACTGTTCACACAATTCAAATGGGATTCTACACATCGAAATCAACAAAAAATTGAAAATTCACCTTTCAAAGTTCTCTGGCGAAAACTTCTCTTCCGGCGACTTTCCCGGCAATGTGGTCTCCTTCCGGCAATCACCCATGGTCCCCAAAGAGTGCCCCTTCAAGGTTCAAGTCGATTTCCTCACAAACACTCTTGATTTTTCAAAAATCCTTCAAATCCCGCAAGTGTTCGAACCAGAAAATTTTCTGGTTTTGTTCCCAAGCCTAGCACCACTTGTAGTGGCGCCAAGCCAAATTTGCTAAAGGCACCACTCCTAGTGGTGCCAGTTCCAAATTCTGGGTAGCTTTGCCCTTTTTCCCACCAAAACTCAATTTTAAAGGCCTTTCGGGCATAATATTCGTTTCTACAATCCCGTCTTCCAAAGTTTTCAAAGTCCGTCCCTCCGACCACCTCACGGTTAACATGGGACTCTTACTCTATCGTTTTCTATCTTCGACAAGCAAAGACAGAAAAAGAGGGGCAGCTGTAAGCAACCCATTTTTGCCCGCTCGGCAGTCTCCAGTCCGTCCCAACTTGAGTTCAAGTCAATGTGGACATATTCTAGAATTTTAGTCATAATCCAGTCAATTCACCGCTTCACAGGCCCGCAAGGCCCAAATATAGGCAAAATGACCAAAATGCCCTTGTGGGCGTTGTTCGGTCCAATCCCATAGGCACGTCTTCCCGAAGTCGGTAAGTCCCCTTTCCAATCCAATTTCAATCCCTCTCTCGAGAAAGTTGATTCCTCGAGATGGTAAGTCTATCCTGTTTGGCACATTTTCTGAAAAAAGTTCCTTTGGAACGGTAAGTCCTTTAAAACTCATCAACCGGGGCGAGACCCCAAGTCCCCTAGATGGTAGAACGGTCTACCTTTGGCGCCTGCTAGCCCGCCAATGCAGAAATGTCCGTTTTGGCACGCCTTCCGAGAAAGTTGATTCCTCAGGCGCTAAGTACCTTTAGTAGCTTCCCGAGATCAAGCAGTCTCAGGAATGATCGCGAACCGTCAGAGTAGCAGAAGTACTCGCAAACATCACAATCGTCAAAGTAGCAAAAATACTCGCAAATAGGTCGATATAGGGAATTACCAACAAACCCCTGTATCACGGGACCTCCATCAGAGTGGCAGAAACACTCAAAACCCAGGTCAACACCGGTGCCTGCTAGCCCATGTTCGTGAAAAATCACCTAACTGAACCTAAGGCCATTTTTGGCACACTTCTTGAGAAAATACCTAAGTCCTCAGAACAGTAAGTCCACCCTTCCAAGATTGTCTTAAAAGCAATCCGGCATGATTAGGTGCCTTCTCGTCAGTTTCAGGCCAATTCCGAGACTTTCTGGTCAAGATGACCATTTTTCCCCTAGGCATCTGAATGCCTCGGGAAACACACCGGCTCTGGGTATCAAACCGGTAACCTCCCGAGAATGCTTCTTATAGTATTCTCAACTTTTCATTATCTTTCCGGATTATTCCGAGTCAGTTCCGGCAAACCAGGTGCGAAATGACCGTTTTGCCCTTGTTGGGCCAATCGCCTTTTCCAACCACATCGACTCTGGGTATCAAACCGGTAACCATTGGGAACATTCTAAATAATGTTTCCAAACCTCGAGTCTTCTTCCGAGACATTTCGAGTCCATCCCGAAAGTTTTCCGATCCAGTTGACCGTTTTGCCCCTAATTGCCCGATCAACCCCTCTAACACATCCTGTCATCATTTTTCAAGTTTATTATCTCCAAGACACTGTTCTAAGGGTTCATGTCCCTTTTTGGCCTTCCAGGTTATTCACGGCCCCTTCAAATCATTCTCGGACTGTTCTGAGTCACTCATAGTGAAGCCAGGCTAAAAATTGCATGGTAGTCACTAGTACAAGCGCCCAAATCTTCTGGTGCGGCGACAGAAGGTTTTTTGGCCTGGCACCACTACAACAGGCGCCAAGTCATTCTTCTCTCTATAAATACAGAGCCCCTTCTAGCGTGAAAGTGGTCCGCAAACTCAGTTTAAAAACCCTACTTTTCGATACACAGAGGTCGTAGCCTTCTAAAACCCTAGTCACCTTTAGGTTCTCAAAACCCTAGCCTCCTATACACTCATATACACTCACATACACTCACATACACTCATACAATAGCCTCCAAAGCCTCCATTAAAGACTTAAAGTGTTGTAACTCGACACTTCTAAAGGCCAAAGGCAAACTCACGAAGATCAAGATGAAGATTGAAGCGAAAATCGAAGCAAAGCAAGAAAAGCAAATCACACAAAGCAAAGCAAAATAAACAAGACACAAGGTAGGCTTTCTCTTTAAGTTTACGCATCTTCCCGCTCTCTTCTCTCTCCTAACCCACTTGGGTTTTCTTCTATTTTAATCCCCCATCTTCTTCCCCCCCTTTTTCTTGCATGTGTAAGCACCCTATTTTTGACCGCTCGGCAGTCTACGCTCCGTCCAGACTTGTACTCAAGTCAATATGGACGTATTCTAATCGAAACCGATTTTCTAAGTCCAAATCCCGTTTGTTCATCGCCTCGCGGGCCCACCAGGCCCAAATAGAGGCAAAATGACCAAAATGCCCTTAGGGGCATTGTTCCTTCCAATTCCAACTCCAACCCCTCTCTCGAGACAGTTAATTCCTCGAGACGGTAAATTTACTCCAAATCAGGCACGTCTTTTCGGAGACGGTAAGTCTCCTTTCCAATCCCTCTCTCGAGACAGTTTATTCCTCGAGACGGTTCCAATTAGGCACGTCTTTCCGGAGTCGATAAGTCCCCTTTCCAATCCTTCTCTCGAGACAGTTTATTCCTCGATACGGTTCCAATTCAGGCATGTCTTTTCAGAGACGGTAAGTCCCCTTTCCAATCCCTCTCTCAAGACAATTTATTCCTCGAGATAGTTCCAATCAGGTACGTCTTTCCGGAGACAATAAGTCCCCTTTCCAATCCCTCTCTCGAGACAGTTTATTCCTCGAGACGGTTCAAATTCAGGCACGTCTTTTCGAAGACGATAAGTCCCCTTTCCAATCCCTCTCTCGAGACAGTTTATTCCTCGAGACGGTTCCAATCAGGCACGTCTTTTCAGAGACGGTAAGTCCCCTTACCAATCTCTCTCTCGAGACAGTTTATTCCTCGAGGCGGTTCTAATCAGGCACGTCTTTCCGGAGACGATAAGTCCCCTTTCCAATTCCTTTGTCGAGACAGTTTATTCCTCGAGACGGTTCCAATTCAGGCACGTCTTTTCGAAGACAATAAGTCCCCTTTCCAATCCCTCTCTTGAGATAGTTTATTCCTCGAGACGGTTCCAATTCAGGCACATCTTTTCGAAGACGGTAAGTCCCCTTTCCAATCCCTCTCTCCAGACAGTTTATTCCTCGAGACAGTTCCAAATCAGGCACGTCTTTTCGGAGATGGTAAATCCCCTTTCAAATCCCTCTCTCGAGACAGTTTATTCCTCGAGACGTTTCCAAATCAAGCACGTCTTTTTGGAGATGGTAAGTCCCCTTTCAAATCTCTCTCTTGAGACAGTTTATTCCTCAAGACGGTTCCAATCAGGGCCCCTTTAGTAACTTCCCGAGAATGCTTCTTATAGTATTCTCAACCTTTTCGTCTCTTTCCGGATCATTTAGAGTCAGTTCCGGCCAACCCGGTACAAAATGACCGTTTTGCCCCTGGTGGGCAGGTCTTCTTTTTCGACCATATCGGCTATGGGTATCAAACCGGTAACCTCTCGAGAATGCTTCTTATCGTGCTCTCAACCTTTCCTTATCTTTTTGGATCATTCTGAGTCAGTTCCGGCTAACTCAGTACAAAATGACCGTTTTTCCCCTGATGGGCCGGTCTCCTTTTTCGACCACACCAGCTCTCGGTATCAAACTGATAATCCTCTGAGATTACTTCTTATGGTATTCTCAACCTTCCTCTATCCTTCCGGATCATTCCGAGTCCGTTCCGGCAAACCCGGTACGAAATGACCGTTTTGCCCCTGGTGGGCCGATCACCTCTTCTGACCACACCGACTCTGCGTATCAAACCGGCAACCTTTGGGAACATTCTAAATAATGTTTCCAAATCTCAAGTCTTCTTCTGGGATAGTTCGAGCCTGTCCTGACAGTTTTCTAGTTCGATTAACCGTTTTGCCTTTAAAGGCCCGGTCAACCTTTTCGACCCATCTTATCCTCATTTTTCAAGTCAAATACCTCCAGGACACTATTTTAAGTGTCCTTGCTCTTTTCCAGCCTTCCGGACCATTTTCGGTCTCTAAAAATCATTCCCGAACTTTTCGAAGTCATTCATAGTGAAGTCATTCATAGTGAAGCCAGGCTAAAAATTGCATGATAGTCACTAGTACAGGCGCCCAAATCTAGTCAAAGATATGTTGCTTGCCGACTTACAAAGTTTCCTAACTGGCTGGTGGCGCCAAGCCAAGAATTGGCCTGGTGCCACTCCTAGTGGCGCCAAGAGCAATTTTGCCCTGGAGCCACTGCAACAGGCGCAAGGTTTGTCCAACCTCTATAAATACAGAGCCTCCTCCAACGTGAAAAGGTTCCGTAAACTCAATCTAAAAATCCTATATTTCGATATACAGAGCTCGAGCACCTCCTAAACCCTAGCTTCCCTAGGTTTTCCAAACCCTAGCCACCATACACTAAACCCTAGCCTCCTATACACTCATACACACCCCCATACACTCATACACTAACCTTCAACTCTCCTTTGAAGACTTGAAGAGCTACAAACTGAAGCCTTGAAGATTAAAGACGAGCCCTCGAAGATCAAGACCGGAGTGAAGCGAAGACCGAAGAGAGCAAGGCGCGCAAAATAAACAAGATACAAGGTAGGTTTTCTATTTAAATTTCTGCACTCCCCCCTCTCTCTTCTCTCTCCTAACCCACTTGGGTTTTCTCTATTTTAATCCCCCATCTCTTCCCCCCCCTCCCTTCTTTGCATGCTTGAAACAAGGAAATTCCCGGTCCATGTGTAGGATTAGACTATTGGAGAGTCACCGTGTCGGGAGCTTTCTTCTAGTCTAACCAGAGACCACGTGGGTTCGGCCCCCTTGATTATGTGGTGAAGCCTTAACCTTGTATGTTCACGACCCTAAAATTGCATTGTGCTTATCATGATCTTGCATCTTCCAAAAGTTGTTTTCAAAATTGTTTTCAAACTCGTTTTCAAAATTGTATCAAAATCCTCTTTTTCAAAAACATGTTTTCAAAATCACAATCCTAGGGTGATTCTACCCTTTCCATGGCTATGATTGCTTTAGGAAAGTGTTACATTCAAAGTGACCAATATGGTCCATATTTTCAAATCTGGTTGTTTTCAAAACCGCTTTCCTAAAGTGGTTCTTGCCTTCTTATGGTTAGAATCGCTTTAGGAAAGTGAGATCTTTTACATTTTCCAAAAAGCTCTCTTTTCAAAAATCTCTTCCTAAAAATCTCTTTTTCAACATACTTTCCTAAAACTCTCCTCTCCAAAGTTGTTTTCAAAAACTCCCTCCAAAATCTATTTTTCCAAACTCCATTTTTCAACTCCTTTCCAAAACGCTCTCTTCAAAGTCCACTTTTCAAAAACGTTCCCTAGGTCTCTTTCCTAGAAAAACTCTCTCCAAAAATCTTTCCAAAAACTCTCTTTCCAAAATCTCCCTTCTAGAAACTCCTCTCTAGGACTTTCTCTTCTAGAAAACCTTCGTTTTCAAAAACGCACTTTCCAAAAATCCTCATACCTTAGAGCCCAAGTCAAGCCTTAGAACCCACAATTAGGAAACCCTAATTTTCTTTCCAAAAATGTGGTTTTCAAACTTGCCTTAAAACCTAGGTTTCCAAAACCTCTTGTTTTCTAGACCAAGGCTATACACATTTCCAAAACCTCTTTTCTACATTAAAATTCTACACTTCTAAACCTAGGGTGTCTAGAAATTTTCTTTTCTAAATCCTTGTCAAATCAAATTTTCCCTTTAGGACACCAAATTCAATCTTCCCGTTTAAGAAACTTGATCCCGTCTTCCGTTTTTGGAGACAAAATCAAACCTTTGCTTTTAGAAACCAAATCCAATCCCTTCCTAATCCAAACCATTCTTAATTCAACTCCGTCCTAATTTTCTACCTTCTTAAACCATAAGTTTCTTAAACCTAAACTTTAAATCTTTCCTAAATCGAATCCTTCTTAATCTTCTCATTTCTTAAATCTTAAGTTTCCAAAACTTGAACATAAAAATCTTTCCTAAATTTTAAAACTCAACTTTCAAATCTTTCATAATTCAACCCTTTCCTAATTCTACCCTCTTTTCAAATCTTAACTTTTCAAACCTAAGTTTTCAAACTTTGCCTAAACTCAAACCTTTCTTAATCTCGAGATTTTCTAAAACTCTAAAACTTTCTAAATCCTAAACTTTCTAAATTTCAAACCTTTCCAAATCCAAAGTTTTCTAAACTCAAAACTTTCTTATTTTCAAAACTTCCTTGTTTTCTAAACTTTCCCACTTTCAAAACTTCCCTTTTTCAAAACATTCCAAAATTCAAAACTTTCTTAACTTGAAACTTTTTAAATTCTAAACCTTTCTTAAATTAAACTTTTCCTAATTCAAAACATTTCCAAATTCAACACTTTCCTATTTCAAAACCTTTCTTAAAACGAAACTTTCCAATTTTCAAAACTTCCCTGTTTCAAAACATTCCAAATTCAAAACTTTCCTAAGTCGAAAACTTTCCTAATTCCAAAACTTTCCTAAAATGACACTTTCCTAACTTGAACCTTTCCTAATTCAAACATTTCCTAAATCCAATCTTTCCTAATCTCCTAAACCTTCCAAGTGGAGTCTTTCCTAAGTCTCTTTCCTAAAGTCTAGGTTTCTTAAACTTTCATCTTAAGTCTAAATCTCTATTCCAAATTTTATCTTTTCAAATCAAGATTCAATCTTTTCAATTCCAAAATTCTAAATTCCAATTTTCAATCCTCTATTCCAAGTTCAAATCAAATCTTTTTTCCAATCAAAATCTCTTTCTTCCAATCCAACCTTCTACTTTCAATCGGACTCTTGTCCGAACTACGACTGACCTGATTTCTCCAAAAAGATACGTAGGCAACCCTCATGGGTGCGGTTTGCACATTTTTCAAATTTCCAATTTCATAACATTTTTTAAAATTCTATTTCTACAATTTCTTTCCAATTTCCAATCCTACCATTTTCTTCAAGTTTCCAATTTTATGATCAATTTCTATTTTCAATCTTCAATTTCAATCTTCAAATTCAAGCTTCTATCTCTTTCTTTCCAAATCAAATTCTTCTTTTCAAATCTATTTCCAAATCTCTTTTGTTGCACTTGCATATCATGCATCATGTTAGTTTCTTTTCAAACATTCTTTTTTAGAGTGGATAGGATTGAACATTAGTTAGTTAAAGACTCTCATAGGTAAATTTAGGGTAGATTGACATGTAGGTACCGAAAGGGCGGGGTAGGGTGATGGCTTAGTGCGTCTTCCCTACACGTAACCAACCTCTGAACCTAGGATCACTGATTTCAAAGACCAAACAGAGTTATTTTTCAAAAAGGGCTAAATGTTTTCCAAAGGTTGCCAAACAACCTGTTTTTCTTAAAAACCCTCTCTTGAGGAGATATTTTCAAAATCCTTTTTCCAAAAACCCTAAGTGTAGTCTTTGGATTATTCTTAGTTTTTAAGTGACCTAACTCACCTGAATCAAGTTAGGTGGCGACTCCAAATCTTTTTCAAAAGCCCTTTATTCAAACCAATTTTTAATTCAAACCTAGTCGCACTCATTCTTTTAGGAGGGTGAGTTCTAACGAGAGAGTACAACATTTTTCCCGCTTGTGTGAGTATTCCTCGAGTGCAAAAAATCTGGGCATGACAACTGGCGATTCCACTGGAGACACTTAGAGGGTTAAGCCGTTAGTCATGTCTCTTTACCCTTTACCCATGTAGAGTCTTCAATTAACTTGGTTCAATCCTATTCACTTTAAATTTTCGAAACTAAATTTTCAGGATTGTTTTTTTTTTAAAAAAAACATGCATTTATTCATATTATCTTGAATTATGTTTGTCACCCACATACTAACACTTGCATCTTTGTTTTGTAGGTGCGCTTTTTGCTTAAGTTTTGTTAACTACTATGCATGAATGTGATGAACAGGATGAATGGGAGTTATTGGGCTCTTTCCTCCACTTTTAAAAATCACACACACACTGCATGTGCACTTGCATTCTGCATACTTGCATTATTACCCTGATATGTCATTTCTAGTTAGAAAAGGGGAACGGTATATTGGTTGTGGGCAAGATGCTGTGTCAGTTTCTTTGCCTACGGCCTCTTGATGGTTCTCCCGCTCGGATCACCAACCGATCATGACACCACCTCAGGGAGTGGGCCTAGGTTTGAAGATCCGGGGACCGAGGATGCATTAGTCAACCCTCAACCTCATACTCATATAGACACCATGCATAGCTGAACCTCTGCCGGATTTAAGACACGAGCACCATTTTCAAAACCACGGAGGAAAGGGCGACTGCTCTTATTTTCATTTATACCTGTCTATTCCTGCTGTTATATTGACTGTATTCATACTGTTATAATGCCTGCTTAACTGCTCATGCATGCATGTTTACCTTGCTAGTGCATTCTCTTTCCTTATACTCTTTGCATACCCATGTTCATGCATTCCATATCCCATACCAAGACAAGAGTTCCAAGTAACTCAAGTTACTACATTTTCATGCATATGATCAACCTATTGAGAGTGACACCAACGTCACTCTCCCTTGCATTGAACCTACCTAAACCCTAAGGGTTCCCGCGTAACCCTAAGGACTCATTGCATGCATCTCGATTCATTCCATAAGAGGGGCCCTAATCCCTCTATGCTCACGGAGATAGGGTTGCCAAGAAGGCAAGGGGCAATCAATCAACAAAGTCTCTCAGCGACCTCCTCGACATCAAATCCAACGAAGGCGGATCCGAAGACTCAAGAGTAGTTTAGGTTTTCCTTTTGTAAAAGTAGATAGGTGGAAGTCCAAAGGAAAATGTTCCCCCTCCCCTTATTAAAATGTATTTCAATTCTTTTGTATCTTAAACCCAAAATTTAATGTACTTCTTTATTTTTATGAATGAATACATGAATGGCTGAAGGTTCCTCCTTGACAGTAAGGTGTCTGCATACAGGGGCAAATCCCCCATCTCCAAAAGTGAGCCAATACATTATGACTAGTTCCCCTCCGAAAAAGGGGCACGCTAAAACATGCATTGCATAAAGCTTTCTAAAAACCAGAAACTAACTTGGGACTTGTGTTTTTTTGTCTCTTTCTTTCTTCCTCTTCTATTTCTATTTACAGAAGCCACCTTGCACTAAGTCAACATTGCTCTCAAGAAAGTGCAACATCCACCTAGGGATCCCATTATTACCCGGCAAAGAGTATCACTGATGGCTACTAACCCTGAAGAATCTTCTGAGGTCTCTCGAGAGGAAGTCAACGAAATGAGGACTAAGATGGATGAGATGCTTAAACTCATTCAAACTTTGGCCATGAAGGATGCTACTGCAGTCCCGTCATCATCTATGACTTCATCCAAAGACATTGAACCCGCTAATCCAAGAATCCTGCTTCAATCCGACAATGCTGGGAGGACTAAAGAAGACGCCAAAGGGGTCAACACTGAAAAAGAAGAAACCATATTGCTTTCACCTGCTATAAAGAAGGCCTCTCTAGATCCTCTTAGTCTGAAAATCCAAGGATTGGAAGATTCGTTGCCAAGTCTCCATGGCCACGATGCTTACGGGTTCACTTCTTATGATGAGCTATATTTCTTCCCTAACCACCCGAGACCTGCTAAGTTTAAAATGCCTGACTTCCAGAAATACGACGGTACCGGTAACCCCGTTGCTCATCTTCGTCTATATGCTGGAGCGCTTAGTGGACATGGTAACAACCCGAAGCTCCTTATGTAGTTATTCCAACACAGCCTCACAGGGTCGGCTCTGCAATGGTTCGCTCGTCTGGACTTAAGGAAGATCACAACCTGGCTGGATCTAGTCAATGCATTCAAAGCCCAATATCGTCACAACATCGACCTCACTTCTGATCGATGGTCCTTGCTGACGATGAGCAAGGGTGAGAAGGAGAGCTTTAAAGCATACGCTCTAAGATGGAGGGAGGCCGCTGCACAAGTTAATCCCCCATTAGAGGAGAAGGAGTACGTACAACTGTTCGTACATACTTTCCAAGATATATTCTATGAGAAGCTCTGCACAAGCGTGGGGAAAAGCTTCTCTGAGCTCATCATGCAGGGAGAGATGATAGAAAATGGCCTCAAGACAAGAAGAATTACAAATCCCTATGCCAAGCTAGAAGAAAATACCGCTAACATAGCCAAGAAGGTGGCTACTACAAGGGGCACGATCAGGAAGGAAAGTGAAGTGTCCGCTATTTTTCCTAGCCAACCACCCTAATACCGACCCCCGCTACAATCACCCCTCGTCTTGCCCTTGCCCACCTTGACCATGCCTGCTCCAACCCCTAACTATGGCCCTGCTAGGGCACGACCCAACTTTAATAGACCTGTTAGACGCATCCGTACCTTCGACGCCTTAGCCTGCACCCAAACTGAGGCTTGCCATAGCCTTCTGAAGAATAACATCTTGAAGCCCGTACCTGCTCGCCCGTTGTCAAGCCCTTTGCCCCCGACCTTTAATGCCACTCTTACATGTGAATATCATTCAGGTGGCCAAAGGCACGACATCGAAAGCTGCTTTGCTCTCAAGCACAAGATCCAAGACCTGATCAACAATAAGGCCGTTGATCTGCGGCCGGTAAAACCTGCTCCCACTCCCAATGTGACCGCTAACCCTCTACCGGATCATACCATCAATATGATACTAGTAGAGATGGAAGGCGAGGGAGAAATCGATGAGCTCGAGGCCGAAGGTTATGAGAGCGATTGGGAGGCCGATGAAGAAAATGACTGGAAGGAAGATCTCCCATTGTGCCCGATTTATCTTTATAACCCTAAGGGGGTGCCTGATACTTCTGACTAGCCCATTGAGGAGCCAATATTTTTGGAAAACGGGATGACCAAGAACACAATGGTTGATGGATGGGGTGCTGAGTTTCTGCATCCAAGGTATGCCCCGGTGGAACGTAACTTACTAGAAAACCCTTGGCCCGCAGCTGAGTGCAACTATGAAGACATGGGCTGGGAGCTAGAGGAGTCAAGAGAACAGACAGAGCCATTCGAATTGGAAGGGGGTGAGCTGGTCACCCTGTTTACAGAAGAACCCACTGCAAAGAACAAGAAGGAGGCTGACAACCGCATCAATAGTGCCAACGTTTGTGGAGCTATAGGAGAAGCCTTTGCCTGTCTCGCCTTAGCCGAGGATCCCAAGTCGCGAATGGAGCATCGAAGATGTGGGAATTATCCCAAAGCCGTACTAAAAATGGATTCCTTGCACAAGCGTACAAGAGAGGGGTGTTTTCACCCACTTTCTTTCTATCCCTTTCACTTTCTGTTTTTAAATTAATGCTTACATTTTGCTTAAGGACTTTATGCTTTCCGTAAAAATAATAATAATAATCAAATGACAATCTTTTATTCTATTGTTGTTGTCATGTCTACCCTGGGAGTAGTGACTACTTTCTACACAAGGGGCATGGTGTATCTTATGGAATGATCCAACTTGAAGGGATGATATCATGAGTTAACCACTCGCTAAATGATCAGCCTTCCACAGAGAGAGAGAATAAGAATGAGTGAGGATACTACCTAAAGGCAGCGCTTATAGGACTCCGAAGCTAAGTGATGTGTGGCCAGTTTATCAAAATGAAGAGAAGCCATCTTTCACTTCCACACATATAAATAAAAAGAATGAATCACTAATAAATAAACCAATGTACTCATATTCCATTTGCTTAACCCCCAGTGCCTCGCGAAAAGCGAAAATCTTCCTTATCAACCCCGATCGAAGACTATCCTCCCCACACAGGGGCAGACAATAGTTGAGAACTTTAGGTGTGGTGTCCACCTCTATCATGTTAAGATAGTGTCGAAAGCCCTATGGATCAAACAATCTAATTTAAAGTGAAAGAGGCCCTCATTTCATTTCTCATACAGTCAAAAGCAACCCCTCGCCAAACCTATTGAGCCGTTTATCTTTTTCTCAAGAAAATCCCAACCTAGGGATCACCGCCCACATTGGGTAGATTGAACTGCCAAGGAAAAGGCCTAAGGAAAAAGGGTTGAAGAATTATTCATTTCATAAAGGAATAGAAAGAACAAGCAAAGGAAAGGAATTGCGAACGAGCAAGATGCCACAAAAAAAAAAAAAAATCCTTTAATGAAAGGCCTGAAGAAAATCATGATTGAGTCATCTACAAAAGCGTGATAAGAAAGTCAAATGAGAAGAAAGTCATGTCCATCTCAAAAAAGTATATAGAAAGAGTGAAAGAACAGGGTCATTTTCACCCTGAAAAGTATATGGTCAAAAGCAAGAAGGAAATTTAAAGGTGATCCTAGGTTACAAAGAAACCCAGTAGAAACAATAGGTTTGAGCCTTTACCCTTTCCTTATAAAACCCTGAAACCATGAACTACATTATAACCCTATCAAAGTCCCCTCTGATTGAAAGCAGATTGCTTGATCTAAATGAGCTAGATACGCTGCCAAAACTAAAGAAGGATGCTAATCCTACTGAAAAGTAATCAAGGATGGTATGGATCTAAACCCTACCAAAAACAACATCAAATTTGAGCTTGCATATCCTGTTGTTTCTAAAACCCCATAACCTAGCCTGCATTACGGTCCCAAACAAAGTCTCATTGGATTGAAAATGATTGGCCATTTATCGCTCTGCCAAAGGCCAGGTAAGCTGCTGCTAAAACCCCGAGAGTCGAGAGTCTCAGCCTAATAACCATATACACTAACCCTAAGACAGAGAGTGGGAGGTGATCAAAAGGTTGAGAAAGATGCGAAATGCTATCATCCAATCAAGGCAGGGTTGAGCCGGAAGAGAGGCTAAAATCCCCGAAGAGGAGGGAGTTACCATTCCCAGGACTACAAGTCTAACAGCACCCAGTGTCATTCTATTAACATATTTCTAACCTGTGCATATGTTAAAAAAATAATAATAATAATCAACATGGGCTTTGCACACATAGGATATAACTCCCTGTAGAAATAGAAGTCATCAACATCAACTTATGGAATAGATATCTAACATCATCATACATCACATGCAACTGATCATATACTTAGCATAACGGATCGTAAATGTCTTTGTCTATCCATGCATCTGAATACCATCAATATCCATTTTTGTACAAAATATCAAAATAAAACTGTCTAACACCAATACATCTCAGGAACAAGAGGCAAAAGAAGATCAGGGTCTCTACAAGGGGCATCTATCACAGGTTGAAGTCGATGTCATCTGGATCAAAATTCCCGAAGCCCGGCATCGGAGGAGGTGGATAACTACTCGAAACACCACCATCCTGCAGGGAAGATAGAACCAAAATCAGCTGCATACAAAAGGAACTAAGCAACAGCAGAGCAAGAAGGAGCAAAGAAAGAATAACATACCCCCCCACCACCCATCTGAGATAACCGAGCCGTTAGGGAAGCTACCTCGGCCTGGTACTGATCCCGCTCCATCTGGTACTGAACTCTCTGGTCTCTCACAGCAATACACTTAACTTGGGGCATATATCCTCCGGCTCAGCGCCACAAGTCAACCACCTCCTGGCCAACAGCGTACCTGCCGACCACCACCTCAAACAGGGTGAAGGCACCGACCGAATGAGCCCCAAAGTGCGCAGCATAATCTGTATCCGGAGGAAGCAAGAACTCGGCACCTGGTTGACACTCCTGATAAGGGATAGGCACTCCCTCCACCAAGGCCCCAAACATATACTCTGGCGGAGCTCCTGCTGATCGGAACTCCTCATGAAACTACAACCAGTGTCGCTCTCCAAGATAAGACTCCCAAGTGTCATCACTGAGAAAGGCAGCTCTCGACAGGGACAATGGGACCAAGTACCGGACTGTCTCATAATGGACTGATCCAATGAAGGGCCGCCAAGTCACATCCCTCGCCTCAATTAGCTCCAGGTTAGCTCAGAGCGTCACAAAATCGGTAATCTCCGATCACTAGGCTACCCGGTCACGAGCCCACCTCAAAGCGCGAGGATAGAGGTCATCCTCAACAACTGCAGGGCGACGCACCGACAGGTACTCGTAACTCCACCAAACAAGGAAAGGCCAGAAGCTAGTCATGCTGCCCCAACGAGAGGAAGTCCGAACCCGCATCGACTGAAGAAAGCAGCCAAAGGAAAAGGACCCCCAGTTCAGCTTAGATAAGGCTCCAAGATCAGCTTCTATACTCACCAAACGACACGGCCTGAGTGACTTGTTGTTGTTGCAGAAGCAGCTAAAGATGATGTATAACACAAGTCGCCGTCTCATGATGTCCCACCTGGCAGGCGATGGCTCAGTAGCAAAAGTACGATCATCTTGACTGATCCAAGAGACTGGGAAGGCAGAACGCTCAGGAGGAGGCAAGTCCAACAGCAAACAGGCCTCGTCCCTACTGATTGGATGCAAGGTGATCCGCCGGCCGACAAAGGAGAGCCCTGTAATAATCGCCCAATCCAAAGGAGTAGGACCCAACTCGAAACCAACAAAATGAAAGGTCCCGGTCTCCCCGAACCACCTCTCAACAAGTGCCAGTACCAAATTCCGGTTCAGGCAGTTAGCCTGTAATCCCATAAAGGCGACAAATCCGATCTCTACCAAGAAGGCACGATATGATGGGGTAGCCCGCTGCATGGTCACAAAAACCTGATGAACAGCCCCTCTGAAAGTTGTATGTACCCGCGGAGGCGACAAATGCTATCTAGAGTACACGCTGGGGTGATAGGCAAGATCCCCGAGTGGTGGGACGTCTGGTATCTGCAGATCTCCCAAATCGGTATCCGGCTACCTATGCCTAGAAGAAGCTCTCCCATAACCGGTCACCTGATCCCCAGGGCCCGATACCTCCTCCTCAGCACCAATCTCCTCGGCAAAAGCCTGCTCAACCGGAGGAAAAGGGTTAACAGGTAGCCTACTCCCCTGCCCACTCTGGCTGGTAGAAGATCATCCGGTAGATCGTTGACTACCTCTAGATCGACTAGAGCCGCCAGTGGAATCTGTCCAGGCCGCCTTCCCCAAGTGGCGCCTCCTCTCAAAACTGTCATCACCCTCGTCTGCCATCCTGAAAAGGTAAGCCAAGGTAAAGTGATGTTAATATACCATCCATGCAGTTTAAATAACAGTAAAATAAAATAAACAACTAACACAAACAAAACAAATAAAGGATTTCAAATGATAAAACCAATTTCCTACATGCACATCTTGATTTTCCAACTTCAAATCAAATCTCAAGGGTTTTTCCATCTTTTTCCTTCAAAAAGATTTTATTTCTAAAACTTTAACCAACTCTTTCCATAATTTCTAAAACTTTCGACAGAGTCCCGTTTAAAAATGGCCCCTACAACACCCATGACATCAACACAAAATACAAAATGTGAACTTTCCAACATAACAATCACATAACAACGGCACTCATGCACATTTTTCAATTTTTCAAAATTTCCAAGACATGTTTTATTTTTCAAATAAATCAATGGTTTTCAAACATCTCCCGAAATTTTTCAAAATCACCTCAAATGTTTTCTATAATATTCCAATATTTTTCCAAATTTCAAACTTTAAAAATTTCATCAATTTCTTGAGTTTTCTCATTTTTCTAAATTTTCTAAATATTCTCCTATTTTTCAAAAAATCAAAAATTCACCAAGTTTTCAAAAAATCACAACACTTCATACGGTTGTTAAACACATTTTTCTAAGGCACATTGCACAAAAACATAGCCAAAAAACCCAATGCCCAGGCCTATAGGAACAGATCCCCTATTCTTGCAGAAAACTCTCTTCGCATAATCATGAAAAATCATTCAAATTCGATCAAACAACCATCAAAATGCAAAAACAACATCACCAAAGTGTTCAAAGCATATCAAAACATCAATTTCCACTATTCACATGATTCAAACGAAGTTCTACACATTAAAATCAACAAAATTTGAAAACTCACCTTTTTGAAAGTTCTTCGGTGAAATCCTTTCTGCCGGCGACTTTTCCGGTGACGTGGTCTCCTTCCGGCAATCACCCGTGGTCTCCCAGAAGCACTCCTTCAATGTCTAAGACGGATTCCTCGCAATACCTCACAAATTTGCGAAAACTCTTCAAATCCTGTAGGTGTTCGAACCAGAAAATTTCTGGTTTTAATCCTAAACCTAGTGCCACTAGCAAAGGCGCTAAGGTTTTTCGGCCAAAGACGCCACTCCTAGTGGCGCCAGGTTCAAATTCTGGGCAGTTTTGCCCTCTTTCCCACCAAAACTCATTTTCGAAGGCCTTTTTGGCCCGTTATCCGTTTTCGATCTCCGTTGTCGAAAGATGTTCAATGTCCGTCCCTCCGACTGCCTCGCAGTCAACATGAGACTCTTACTTCTATCGTTTTCTGTCTTTGACAAGTAAACACAGAAAAAGAGGGGCAGCTGTAAGCACCCTATCTTTGACCACTCGGCAGTCTACGCTCCGTCCAGACTAGTACTCAAGTCAATATGGACATATTCTAATTGAAATCGATTTTCTAAGTCCAAATCTCGTTTGTCCATCGCCTTGCGGGCCCACCAGGCCCAAATAGAGGCAAAATAACCAAAATGCCCTTAGGGGCATTGTTCCTTCCAATTCCAACTCCAACCTCTCTCTCGAGACAGTTGATTCCTCGAGACGGTAAATTTACTCCAAATCAAGCACGTCTTTTTTGGAGACGGCAAGTCCCCTTTCCAATCTCTCCCTCGAGATAGTTCATTCCTCGAGACTGTTCCGATCAAGCATGTCTTTCCGGAGATGATAAGTCCCCTTTCCAATCCCTCTCTCGAGACAATTTATTCCTCGAGACGGTTCCAATTCAGGCACCTCTTTTCAGAGACGGTAAGTCCCCTTTCCAATCCCTCTCTCGAGACAGTTTATTCCTCGAGACGGTTCCAATCAAGCACGTCTTTCCAAAGACGATAAGTCCCCTTTCCAATCCCTCTCTCGAGACATGTTATTCCTCGAGACGGTTCCAATTCAGGCACATCTTTTCGAAGACGGTAAGTCCCCTTTCCAATCCCTCTCTCGAGACAGTTTATTCCTCGAGACGGTTCCAATCAGGCACGTCTTTCCGGAGATGATAAGTCCCCTTTCCAATTCCTCTCTCGAGACAGTTTATTCCTCGAGACGGTTCCAATTCAGGCACGTCTTTTTGAAGACAGTAAGTTCCCTTTCCAATCCCTCTCTCGAGACAATTTATTCCTCCAGACGGTTCCAATTCAGGCACATCTTTTCGAAGACGGTAAGTCCCCTTTCCAATCCTTCTCTCGAGACAGTTTATTTCTCAAGATGGTTCCAAATCAAACACATCTTTTTGGAGATGGTAAGTCCCCTTTAAAATTCCTCTCTGGAGACAGTTTATTCCTTGAGACGGTTCCAAATCAGTCACGTCTTTTCAGAGACAGTAAGTCCCCTTTTAAATCCCTCTCTTGAGACAATTTATTCCTCGAGACGGTTCCGATCAAGGCCCCTTTAGTAACTTCCCAAGAATGCTTCTTATAGTATTCTCAACCTTTCCGTCTCTTTCCGGATCATTCCGAGTCAGTTTCGGCCAACCCGGTACAAAACAGCCGTTTTGCCCCTGGTGGGCAGGTCTTCTTTTTCGACCATACCGGCTCTAGGTATCAAACCGGTAACCTCCCAAGAATGCTTCTTATAGTACTCTCAACCTTTTCTTATCTTTTCGAATCATTCCGAGTTAGTTCCGGCCAACCCGATACAAAATGACCATTTTGCCCCTAATGGGCCGGTCTCTTTTTTCGACCACACCGACTCAGGGTATCAAACCGGTAATCCTCTGAGATTACTTCTTATGGTATTCTCAACCTTCTTCTATCCTTCCGGATCATTCTGAGTCCGTTCCAGCAAACCAAGTGTGAAATGACCGTTTTGCCCCTAGTGGGCCGGTCACCTCTTTTGACCACACCGGTTCTGGGTATCGAACCGGAAACCTTTGGGAACATTCTAAATAATGTTTCCAAATCCCAAGTCTTCTTTTGGGATAGTCCGAGCCTGTCCCTACAGTTTCCCAGTTCGATTGACCGTTTTGCCCTTAAAGGCCCGGTCAACCTTTCCGACCCATCTTATCCTCATTTTTCAAGTCAAATACCACCAGGACACTATTTTAAGTATCCAAGCTCTTTTCCAGCCTTCCGGGCCATTCTTGGTCTCTTAAAATCATTCCCGGACTTTTCAAAGTCACTCCAAGTGAAGCCAAGCTAAAAATTGCATGGTAATCACTAGTACAAGCGCCCAAATCTAGTCAAAGATACGTTGCTTGCCAACTTACAAAGTTTCCTAACTAGATGGCGCCACTCCTAGTAGCGCTAAGAGCAATTTTGCCCTAGCACCACTGCAACAGGCGCCAGGTTTGTCCAACTTCTATAAATATAGAGCCTCCTCCAACGTGAAAAGGTTCCGTAAACTCAATCTAAAAATCCTATATTTCGATATACAGAGCTCGAGCACCTCCTAAACCCTAGCTTCCCTAGGTTTTCCAAACCCTAGCCACCATATACTAAACCCTAGCCTCCTATACACTCATACACACCCCCATACACTCATACACTAACCTTCAACCCTTCTTTGAAGACTTCAAGAGTTGCAAACCAAAGCCTTGAAGATTAAAGTCAAGCCCTCAAAGATCAAGACTGGAGTGAAGCGAAGACCAAAGAGC
Organism: Euryodendron excelsum; assembly: GCA_033060915.1. Taxonomy (NCBI): domain Eukaryota; kingdom Viridiplantae; phylum Streptophyta; class Magnoliopsida; order Ericales; family Pentaphylacaceae; genus Euryodendron; species Euryodendron excelsum. The sequence goes on from CM065391.1 coordinate 13,333,969, forward strand.
ACAAGGCGCGCAAAATAAACAAGATACAAGTTAGGTTTTCTATTTAAATTTCTGCACTCCCCCCTCTCTCTTCTCTCTCCTAACCCACTTGGGTTTTCTCTATTTTAATCCCCCATCTCTTTCTCCCCCTTTCTTTGCATGCTTGAAACAAGGGGATTCCCGGTCCATGTGTAGGATTAGACTATTGGAGAGTCACCGTGCCGGGGGCTTTTTGCTAGTCTAACCAGAGACCATGTGGGTTCGGCCCCCTTGATTATGTGGTGAAGCCTTAAACTTGTATGTTCAGGACCCTAAAATTGCATTGTGCATATCATGATCTTGCATCTTCCAAAAGTTGTTTTCAAAGTCGTTTTCAAAATCTTTTCAAAATCGTTTTCAAAATTGCATCAAAATCCTCTTTTTCAAAAACATGTTTTCAAAATCACAATCCTAGGCTGATTCTAGCCTTTCCATGGCTAGGATTGCTTTAGGAAAGTGTTACATTCAAAGTGACCAATATGGTCCATATTTTCAAATCTTGTTGTTTTCAAAACCGTTTTCCTAAAGTGGTTCTAGCCTTCTTATGGTTAGAATCGCTTTAGGAAAGTGAGATCTTTTACATTTTCCAAAAAGCTCTCTTTTCAAAAATCTCTTCCTAGAAATCTCTTTTTCAACATACTTTCCTAAAACTCTCCTCTCCAAAGTTGTTTTCAAAAACTCCCTCCAAAATCTATTTTTCCAAACTCCCTTTTGTAACTCCTTTCCAAAACGCTCTCTTCAAAGTCCACTTTCCAAAAACGTTCCCTAGGTCTCTTTCCTAGAAAAACTCTCTCCAAAAATCTTTCCAAAAACTCTCTTTCCAAAATCTCCCTTCTAGAAACTCCCCTCTAGGATTTTCTCTTCTAGAAAACCTTCATTTTCAAAAATGCACTTTCCAAAAATCCTCTTTCCTTAGAGCCCAAGTCAAGCCTAAGAACCCACAATTAGGAAACCCTAATTTTCTTTCCAAAAACGTGATTTTCAAACTTGCCTTAAAACCTAGGTTTCTAAAACTTCTTGTTTTTTATACCAAGACTATACACATTTCCAAAACCTCTTTTCTACGTCAAAATTCTACACTTCTAAACCTAGGGTTTCTAGAAATTTTCCTTTCCAAATCCTTGTCAAATCAAATTTTTGCTTTAGGACACCAAATCCAATCTTCCCGTTTAGGAAACTAGATCCCGTCCTCCATTTTTGGAAACAAAATCAAACCTTTGCTTTTAGAAACCAAATCCAATCCCTTCCTAATCCAAACCTTTCTTAATTCAACTCCTTCCTAATTTCCTATCTTCTTAAATCACAAGTTTCTTAAACCTAAACTTTAAATCTTTCTTTAAATTTCAAAATCTAAATCTTACCTAAATCGAATCCTTCTTAATCTTCTCATTTCTTAAATCTTAAGTTTCCAAAACTTGAACATAAAAACCTTCTCTAAATTTTAAAACTCAACTTTCAAATCTTTCCTAATTCAACCCTTTCCTAATTCTACCCTCTTTTCAAATCTTAACTTTTGAAACCTAAGTTTTCAAACTTTTCCTAAACTCAAACCTTTCTTAATCTCGAGATTTTCTAAAACTCTAAAACTTTATAAATTTCAAATCTTTCCAAATCCAAAACTTTCTAAACTCAAAACTTTCTTATTTTCAAAACTTCCTTGTTTTCTAAACTTTCCCACTTTCAAAACTTCCCTTTTTCAAAACATTCCAAAATTCAAAACTTTCTTAACTTGAAACTTTCTAAATTCTAAGCCTTTCTTAAATTAAACTTTTCCTAATTCAAAACATTTCTAAATTCAACATTTTCCTATTTCAAAACCTTTCTTAAAATGAAACTTTTCAATTTTCAAAACTTCCCTATTTCTAAACATTCCAAATTCAAAACTTTCCTAAGTCGAAAACTTTCCTAATTCCAAAACTTTCCTAAAATGACACTTTCCTAACTTGAACCTTTCCTAATTCAAACATTTTCTAAATCCAATCTTTCCTAATCTCCTAGACCTTCCAAGTTGAGTCTCTCCTAAGTCTCTTTCCTAAAGTCTAGGTTTTTTAAACTTCCATCTTAAGTCTAAATCTCTCTTCCAAATTCTATCTTTTCAAATCAAGATTCAATCTTTTCAATTCCAAAATTCTAAATTTCAATTTTCAATCCTTTATTCCAAGTTCAAATCAAATCCTTTTTCCAATCAAAATCTCTTTCTTCCAATCCAACCTTCTACTTTCAATCGGACTCTTGTCCGAACTACAACTGACCTGATTCCTCCAAAAGGATACGTAGGCAACCCTCATGGGTGCGGTCTCCACATTTTTCAAATTTTCAATTTCATAACATTTTTCAAAATTCTATTTCTACAATTTCTTTCCAATTTCCAATCCTACCATTTTCTTCAAGTTTCCAATTTTATGATCAATTTCTATTTTCAATCTTCAATTTCATTCTTCAAATTCAAGCTTCTATCTCTTTCTTTGCAAATCAAATTCTTCTTTTCAAATCTATTTCCAAATCTCTTTTGTTGCACTTGCATATCATGCATTGTGTTATTTTCTTTTCAAACATTCTTTTTTAGAGTGGATAGGAATGAACATTAGTTAGTTAAAGACTCTCATAGGTGAATCTAGGGTAGATTGACATGTAGGTACTGAAAGGGCAGGGTAGGGTGATGGCTTAGTGTGTCTTCCCTACATGTAACCAACCTCCGAACCTAGGATCACTGATTTCAAAGACCAAACGGAGTTATTTTTCAAAAACGGCTAAATGTTTTCCAAAGGTTCCCAAACAACCTGTTTTTCTTAAAAACCCTCTCTTGAGGAGATATTTTTAAAATCCTTTTTCTAAAAACCCTAAGTGTAGTCTTTGGATTATTCTTAGTTTTTAGGTGATCTAACTCACCTTAATCAAGTTAGGTGGTGACTCCAAATCTTTTTCAAAAGCCCTTTATTCAAACCAATTTTCAATTCAAACATAGTCACACTCATTCTTTTAGGAGGGTTAGTTCTAACGAGAGAGTACAGCATTTTTTTCGCTTGTGTGAGTATTCCTCGACTGCGAAAAATCTAGGCGCGACAGCATACTTGAAACAATGGACTTCCCAGCCCATGTGTATGATTAGGCTATTGGAGGGTCACCGTGTCAGGAGCTTTCTTTTAGTCTAACCGGAGACCAATGGGTTTAGCTCCCTTGATTATGTGGCAAAGCCTTTAACCTTGTATGGTCACGACCCCAACTTCCATTGTGCTTCTCATAATCTTGCATTCTTCCAAAATTTGTTTTCAAACTCGTTTTCAAAAACTTGCATTGACATCGTTTTCAAACTTACATCAAAATTTTATTTTTCAAAACTTAATTTCAAAACCATAATCCTAAGGTGATTCTAGCCTTTCCATGGCCATGGTTGCTTTAGGAAAGTGTTACATTTAAAGTGACCGATGTGGTCCATATTTTCAAAATCCTTGTTGTTTTCAAAACCACTATTTTAGAGTGGTTCTAACCTTCTTATGGTTAGAATCGCTTTAGGAAAGTGAGATATTTTATATACTTTCTAAAAAACTTTCTTTTCAAAAATCTCTTTTTCTAAAAATCCCTTTTTCTAATACACTTTCTAAAAATTCTCTTCAATCTCCTTTTCAAAATTCCTTTCCAAAGTTGTTTTCTAAAACTTCTCTTCACAAAACTCACTTTCCTAAGAACTCCTTTCTAAAACGCTATCTTCAAAATTCACATTCTAAAAATGCTCCCTAGGTCTCCTTCCTAGAAAAACTCTTTCCAAAATCCCTTTCGAAAAACTTTCTTTTCAAAATCCACTTTCTAAAAACTCCTCTCTAGGATTTTCTTCCAAAAATCTCCATTTCTAAAACTCACTTTCCCAAAATCTCTTTTCTTAAAGCCTAAGTCAAGCCTTTGAATCCGCGATTAGGAAACCCTAATTTTCCTTCCCAAAAACATGATTTTTAATCTTGTCTTAAAACCTAGGTTTCCAAATTCTCCTTTTTTACATCTAAATCATAAGTTTCCAAAACCTCTTTTCCACATCAAAACTATAGTCTTCCAATCTAAGGTTTCTAAAACTTCACCTTCTAAATCCATGCCAAAACAAATCTTCCCTTTAGGAAACCAAATCCAATCTTCCATTTAGGAAACTAGATCCTATCCTCTGTTTTTGGAAACAAAATCCAATCCTTTGTTTTAGGAAATAGGAATCTCAATCATTCTTAATCTACATATTTCCTAATTCAATTCCTTCTTAATCTCCTACCTTCCTAAACCATAAGTTTCCTAAACCTAAACTTTTAAATCTCTTCTTAAACTTTAAGCTTCCAAATCTTTCCTAATTCAACCCTTTCCTAACTCCATACATTTCCAAATTTAAACTTTCCAAATTCAAATCTTCAAATCTTTCCTAAATTTAAACCTTTCCTAATTTCAAGAATTTCTAAAGCTCAAATTTTGAGTCTTTCTAAAATTTGAAAACTTTCCTAAATTGAAACTTTCCTAAATCAAAACTTTCCTAAACCAAAACTTTTCTAAAACAGAACTTTCCTAAAATGACACTTTCCTAATTTGAAACTTTCCAAATTCAAGCCCTTCCTAAATCCAATCTTTCCTTAATCTTCCAAGTCCAACATTCGAGTCAAGTCTTTCTTAATCTCAAGTCTTTCCTAAGTTCCATCTTTCCTAAGTCTAGGTTTCCCAAAACCCTATCTTTTCAAATCTAGTTCAAGTCTTTTCCAAGGGTCAAATCTTCTTTCAAGTTCAATTCTAGGTCTAAGTTCAATCTCTCAATCTTCCAATCCAAATTCCAATTCAATTTCTTTTTCCAATCAAAATCTTTTATTTTCTATCAGACTCTTGTACGAACTACGACTGACCTGATTCCTCCAAAGGACTACGTAGGCAACCTTCATGGATGCAGTCACAACCTTTTTTAAATCTCCAATTCTACAATCTTCTTCAAGCTTCTAATTCCATGATCTATTTCAAATTTTCAATTCCAAATTTCTATTTTCAAATCTCTATTTTCAGTTTCTAAAACTTTCCAATTTCAAGTCTATCTTTTCAAATTTCTCTTTAAATCAAATCAATTTCTTCTCAAATCTATTTTCAAATCTATTTTTCAACTCTCTTTTTCTATTGCACTTGCATATCATGCATCATGTCTTTTTAAACATTCTTTTTCTAAAGTGGATAGGATTGGACATTTGTTAGTTGAAGACTCTCATAGGTGAATCTAGGGTAAATAGACATATAGGTACCGCAAGGGCGGGGTAGGGTGAACACTTAGTGCATCTTTCCTACACGTAACCAACCTCCGAACCTAGGATCACTGTTTTCAAAGACCAAAATGGAGTTTATTTTCAAAGAAGTGCTTAAATATTTTTCAAAGGTTACCAAACAACCTGTTTTCCTAAAAACCCCCTATTAAGGAAGTATTTTCAAAATCGTTTTCAAAAACCCTAAATGTCGTCTTCAGATTGTACTTAGTTTTTAGGTGACCTAACTCACCTTAATCAAGTTAGGTGGTGACTCCAAATTGTTTTCCAAAAGCCTTTTATTCAAATTAATTTTCAATTCAAACCTAGTCGCACTCATTCTTCTAGGAGGATGAGTTCTAACGAGAGAGTATAGTATTTTTCCCACTTGTGTGTGTATTCCTCGAGTGCGAAAAATCTGGGGGCAACATGTGTTTTGTTGGAGTTGAATTATGGGCTGACCGTTCGAACGGTAGTGAGGGCGTTCGAACAGGAACATTTGAAGCCCGTTAGATGGTAGATCGAATGGTAGCGTTTTAAGTAATGTTGGAACGACCGTCGAATGTGTTTCCAGTTTCTATAAATAGGGTGTCTGAAATTGAGTTCGAACTCATTTCGAACGTGAAATTAGTGAGAAATTGAGTGTTTTCAGAGTTTCTGAGATAGCAAGGCCCTACCAGAGCTCGAGCACGAGTTTGCATGTGCACTCCATCATCCATTCCTACTTTAGGTATTACTCTTAAGCCTTCTTTGTGCGTTATTCTACAGTCTTAAAGTAGTTTTATACATTAGCTACTTGCATTGTCATGGCTGGTCGAGCTGGCCAGGGCAGTAGAACTGGTAGTGGTAGAGGCCGAGGAGTGGCATTATCGCCTCCCCCAGCATATGATGTTGAGAGATTCATTAGTGAGGCCGCCTCAGATACTTTTATTAAGACGTGGAGCGTGAGAGGGTTCCCTAGAGAATGGCAATTTGCGCTCCATGTGTTTAGGGGTGGTATTTACCGCTGGGAAGAGGAGTTTGTTACTAGATAGTGGCTCCTATTAGCTCACTTCCAGGGGTCGTGCGTGTTCTTGCTGATCGTTGAGTTCATGGCGAACATCCGTAAGAGTGTTACCACTCCAAGGCAGGAGGTGAATGAGTCGTGGGTCCGAGGGCATCAGATTAGGATTACTCCGAGCACTTTCGCCCAGGTATATCAGCTGCCTAGAGTTGCTGAGGTGCAGTTTAGTTATTCGGCTGAGGGGGCGCCAAATTTTGATGCTATATCTGATGAGGTATGCGTTGAGGGCTTATTAGGTAGGTAAACGGAAGTTGCCTGTGAGAGTGCTTACAGCGCGTTACTGGCCGTTGTTTTTATTCTCATGTCACTCGCTTCTTCCGATTACGAGTCACACTGAGGTGAGCCAGGCGAGAGCAACTCTTCTCTGGGCTATAGGTACTCATAGGTCTATTGATCTGTCGAGATTCATGTTTATGGCGTTATACACTGAGTATGCATAACCTATAGCACAAGGGGCCATTCCTTTTGGTTGTCTGCTCACTTTTGTGATAAAGGAGGCCGAGGTCGGTATTATCCCGGGATTACTTCGGGCGCAGAAGTTGTCGAGTGTGAGACGTTCGGAGGGACATTTACCTCCTCCACCTGAGCAGTAGGCACAGGGAGCTCAACCTGCACAGCAGCCAAAGCAACAGCCAGGACAGGTACCGAGTATTCAGATCCTGTTAGAGAGACTCGAGCAACAGTCTCAGACTTTGGCAGCCCATGGGGTTATATTAGAGCATCATAGTCAGGCCCTTGTATAACAGGGACTTGTGCTTGAGAAGATTGAGGTTGCCACAGTCAAGAGAGCAGTCGTACAGGAGTAGCATACTGTCGCGCCCAGATTTTTCGCACTCGAGGAATACTCACACAAGCAGGAAAAATGATGTACTCTCTCGTTAAAACTCACCCTCCTAGAAGAATGAGTGCGACTAGGTTTGAATTGAAAATAGATTTAAATAAAGGGCTTTTAGAAAAAGATTTAGAGTTGCCACCTAACTTGATTAAGGTGAGTTAGGTCACCTAAAAACTAAGCATAATCCGAAGACTACACTTAGGGTTTTTGGAAAACGATTTTGAAAATATCTCCTCAAGGGAGGGTTTTTAAGAAAACAGGTTGTTTGGCAACCTTTGGAAAACATTTAAGCCCTTTTTGAAAAATAACTCATTTTGGTCTTTCGAAAACAGTGATCTAGGTTCAGAGGTTGGTTACGTGTAGGGAAGATGCACTAAGCCATCACCCTACCCCGCCCTTTCGGTACCTACATGTCAATCTACCCTAGATTCACCTATGAGAGTCTTTAACTAACTAATGTTCAATCCTATCTACTTTGAAAAACAATGTTTGAAAAGAAACTAAAATGATGCATGATATGCATGTGCAAGAAACGAAATTTGGAAATAGATTTGAAAAGAGTTTGATTTGATTTGAAAAGAGATTTAAAAGGATAGATTTGAAATTGGAAAGTTTTAGAAATTGGAAATAAAGATTTGAAAATAGATTTTTGAAATTGGAAACTTGAGATAGATATGGAATTGGAGATTTGAAGAAGATTGTGAAATTAGAGATTTGAAAGAAGTTGTAGAATTAGAAATTTGAAAAATATTGTGGAATTTGAGATTGGAAAAATGTTGTGGAATTTGAAAGAAGTTGTGACCGCACCTATGAAGGTTGCCTACGTATCCTTTTGGAGGAATCAGGTCAGTCGTAGTTCGGACAAAAGTTCAATTGAAAATAGAAGAATTGATCTAGAAGAAAGAGATTGAATTGGAAATTGGATTGGAAGATTGAGGGATTGAACCTAGAATAGAAGATGGAAAATTGGAATTTAGAATTTTGGAATTGAAGAGATTGGATTTTGATTTGAAAAGATAGATTTGGACTTGTTTGGGAAAGACGAAGGTTTAGGAAACCTAAACTTAGGAAAGAAAGGACTTGAGATTAAGAAAGATTGGACTCAAATGTTGGACATGGAAGATTTGGAAAGAGATTGGATTGAATTTAGGAAAGATTCGAATTAGGAAAAGTCTGATTTAGGAAAGTTTCGAAATAAGAAAGTTTCATTTTCAGAAGGGTTTTGAAAGAGGAAAGGTTTTGAAAATAAGAAAGTTTTGAGTTTAGAAAGTTTTAGATTTAGAAAGATTTGAAATTTAGAAAGTTTAAGATTTGAAAAGATTTAGGTTTAGAAATATTTAACTTAAGAAAGTTTTGAATTAAGAAAGATTTGAAATTTAGAGAGTTTAAGATTTAGAAAGTTTTAGAGTTTTTGAAAATCCTGAGATTAAGAAAGGTTTGAGTTTAGGAAAGGTTTGAAAACTTAGGTTTGGAAAGTTAAGATTTGGAAAGAGATAGAGTTAGGAAAGGGTTGAATTAGGAAAGATTTGAAAGCTTAATGTTTAAAGAAAGATTTGAAAGTTTTGGAAAGCTTATGGTTTAGGTGGGTGGGAAATTAGGAGAGAGTTGAATTAGGAAAGATGTAGATTTTGAGTCTAAAAGAGAAGGTTTGATTTTGTTTCCAAAAACAGAGGATAGGATCTAGTTTCCTAAAAGGGAAAATTTGATTTGGTTTCCTAAAGGAAAGATGGGATTTGATAAGGATTTGAGAAGGGAAGTTTTGGAAACCCTAGATTTGGAAAACCATAGTTTTGTCGTAGAAAATAGGTTTTGGAAATGTGTATCGTTTGAATGTGAAAACAAGAGGTTTTGGAAACCTAGGTTTTAAGGCAAGTTTGAAAATCATGTTTTTGGGAAGGGAATTAGGGTTTCCTAATTGTTAGCTCTAAGGCTTGACTTGGGCATCAAAAAAAGGGATTTTTGGAAAGTGTATTTTTGGAAACACGTTTTTGGAAGGAAATCCTATAGAGGAGTTTCTAGAGGGAAAATTTTGGAAAGAGAGTTTTTTAGAAGGATTTTTGGAAGGAGATTGTGGGAGAGAGTTTTTAGGAAAGTGAATTTTGAGGAGAGTGTTTTGGAAAGGAGTTTGAAAAGAAAAGTTTTGGAAGATGGATTTTTGGAGGGAGCTTTTGAAAAACAATTTGGAAAAGAGAGTTTTAGGAAAGTATGTTGAAAAAGACATTTTTAGAAAGAGAGACTTTTGAAAAGAGAGTTTTTAGAAGGTGTAAAAACATCTCACTTTCCTAAAGCAATTCTAACCATAAGAGGGCTAGATCCATTTTAGGAAAGCAGTTTTGAAAACAACAAGATTTGAAAATATGGACCATATTGGTCACTTTAAATGTAACACTATCTTAAAGCAATCCTAGCCATGGAAAGGCTAAAATCACCCTAGGATTGTGATTTTGAAAACATGTTTTGAAAAAGGCAATTTTGAAAACAAGTTCGAAAACGATTTTGAAAATGAGTTTGAAAACAAATTTTTGGAAGATGCAAGCTCATGATATGCACAATGCAATTTTGGGGTCGTGAACATACAAGGTTAAGGCTTCACTACATAATCAAGGGGGCCGAACCCACGTGGTCTCCGGTTAGCCTAAAGGAAAGCCCCCGACACGGTGAGTCTCCGATAGTCTAATCCTACACATGGACCGGGAGTCCCCTTGTTTCAAGCATGCAAAGAAAGAGGGGGAAAGAGATGGGGATTAAAATAAAGAAAACCCAAGTGGGTTGGGAGAGAGAAGAGAGAGGGGGGAAGTGCGGAAATTTAAAGAGAAAGCCTACCATATGTCTTGTTTATTTTGCGCGCCTTGCTTGTCTTCGGTCTTCGGTCTTCGGTCTTCGTCTTGAACTTCGTCTTTAATCTTCAAGAGTTGTCTTCAAACTTTAGATTGCAGCTCCTCAAGTCTTCAAAGGAGGATTGAAGGCTAGTGTATGAGTGTATAGAAGGCTAGGGTTTAGTGTATGGTGGCTAAGGTTTGGAAAATCGAAAAAGCTAGGGTTTAGGGAGTGCACGAGCTCTGTATATCGAATTATATGATTTTTAGATTGAGTTTGCCGACCCCTTTCACGCTGGAAAAGCCTCTGTATATATAGAGGTTGGACAAACCTGGCGCCTGTTGTAGTGGCGCCAAGACAAAATTACTCTTGGTGCCACTAGGAGTGGCGCCAGGCAAATTCTTGGCTTGGCGCCAGTACTAGTGGTGCCAGCCAATTAGGAAAGTTTGTAAGTCGGCAAGCAACGTATCTTTGACTAGATTTGGGCGCCTGTACTAGTGACTACCATGCAATTTTTAGCCTAGCTTCACTAGAAGTGACTCCAGAAAGTCCGGGAATGATTTGAAGAGGCCGAGAATTGCCCGGAAGGCTGGAAAAGGGCAGGAACACTTAGAACAGTGCCCTGGAGGTATTTGACTTGAAAAATGAGGATAGGATGTGTCGGAAGGGTTGACCGAGCCTTTAGGGGCAAAACGGTCAATCGGATCAGGAAGCTGCCAGGACAGACTCGGACTGTCTCGGAAAAAAACTTGGGATTTGGAAACATTATTTATAATGTTTCCAAAAGTTGCCAATTTGATTCCCAGAGCCGATGTGGTCAGAAAAGGTGACCGGCCCACTAGGAGCAAAACGGTCATTTTGTACCGGGTTTGCCGGAACTGACTCGGAATGATCCGGAAAGGTAAAGGTAGGTTAAGAACACTACAAAAAGCAGTCTCAAAAGGTTACCGGTTTGATACCTAGAGCCGGTATGGTCGGAAAAGGAGACCAGCCCACCAGGGGCAAAACGGTCACTTCGCACCGGGTTTGCCGAAGCTGACTCGGAATGATCCGGAAAGGTAAAGGAAAGTTGAGAATACTATAAGAAGTAATCTCAGAAAGTTACCGGTTTGATACCCAGAGCCGGTGTGGTTCACGAGGCGTTTGGATGCAGAGGGGCAAAATGGTCATCTTGACCGGAAAGTCTTAGAAAAGGCCCAAGGGGCAGTTTGTTCATTTTTCACCGAAGTGGGCTAGCAGGCATTGGTGTTGACCTGGGTTTTGAGTGTTTCCGCCACTCTGACGGCGGTCGTTGTGACACAGGGGTTTGTTGGCAATTCCATATGTCGACCTGTTTGCGAGTATTTCCGTTACCCGGACGGTTGTGATGTTTGCGAGTATTTTCGCTACTCAAACCGTCTCGAGGAATAAACTTGTAAGCACCCCATTTTTGACCGCTCGGCAGTCTACACTCCGTCCAGACTTGTTTTCAAGTCATTGTGGGCGTATTCCAACCAAAACCAACTTTCAAAGTCCAAATCCCGTTTGTCCATCTCCTCGCGGGCCCACCAGGCCCAAATAGAGGCAAAATGACCAAAATGCCCTTAGGGGCATTGTCCTTTCCTTTTCGATTCCAATCCCACTCTCGAGACAGTTTATTCCTCGAGACGGTTCCAATCTAGGCATGTCTCCTCGGAAACGGTAAGACCCCTTTCCAATCCCTCTCTCGAGACAGTTTATTCGTCGAGACGGTTCCAACCCAGGCACGTCTTTTCGAAGACGGTAAGACCCCTTTCCAATCCCTCTCTCGAGATAGTTTATTCCTCGAGACGGTTCCAATCCAGGCACGTCTTTTCAAAGACGGTAAGTCCCCTTTCCAACCCCTCTCTCGAGATAGTTTATTCCTCAAGACGGTTCCACTCTAGGCACGTCTCCTCGGAGACGATAAGTCCCCTTTCCAATCCCACTCTCGAAACAGTTTATTCCTCGAGACGATTCCAACCCAGGCACGTCTTTTCGGAGACAGTAAAACCCCTTTGCAACCCCTCTCTCGAGACAGTTTATTCCTCGAAACGGTTCTAATCCAGGCACGTCTTTTCGGAGATGGTAAGTGCCCTTTCCAATCCCTCTCTCGAGACAATTTATTCCTCGAGACGGTCCGAGTAGCGAAAATACTCACAAAACCGTTAGAGTAGTGGAAATACTCACAAATAGGTCGATATAGGGAATTGCCAACAAACCCCTGTGTCACGACGACCACCGTCAGAGTGGCGGAAACACTCAAAACCCAGCCAACACCAGTGTCTGTTAGCCCGCTTCGGTGAAAAATGACCAAATTGCCCTTTGGACCTTTTCCGAGACTTTCCGGTCAAGATGACCATTTTGCCCCTAGGCATCCAAACGCCTCGGGAACCACACCGGCACTGGGTATCAAACCAATAATCTCCTGAGATTACTTTTTATAGTATTCTCAATCCTCCTCTACTTTTTCGGATCATTCCGAGTCAGCTCCGGCAAACCCAGTGCAAAATGACCGTTTTGCCCCTGGTGGGCCGGTCTTCTTTTTCGACCATACCGGCTCTGGGTATCAAACCGGTAACCTTCTGAGATTACTTCTTATAGTATTCTCAACCTTCCTTTACCTTTCCGGATCATTCCGAGTCAGTTCCGGGAAACCCGGTGCGAAATGACCATTTTGCCCCTAGTGGGCCGGTCACCTTTTCCGACCACACCGGCTCTGGGTATCAAACTGGTAATGTCCTAAGACTACTTTTTATAGTGTTCTCAACCTCCTTTTACCTTTCTGGATCATTCTGAGTCAGTTCCGGCAAACCCAGTGTGAAATGACCGTTTTGCCCCTGGTGGGCCGGTCACCTTTTCCGACCAGCAACCTTTGGGAACATTCTAAATAATGTTTCCAAATCCCAAGTCTTCTTCCGGGACAGTCCGAGTCTATCCCGGCAGCTTCTCGATCCGATTGACCGTTTTGCCCCTAAAGGCCCGGTCAACCTCTCCGACCCATCTTATCCTCATTCCTCAAGTCAAATACCCCCAGGACACTATTTTGAGTGTTCCTGCTCGTTTCCGATCTTCTGGGTCATTCCTGACTCTTTCAAATCATTCCCAGACTTCCCGGAATCACTCTTAGTGAAGCCATGCTAAAAATTGCATGGTAGTCACTAGTACAAGCACCCAAATCTAGTCAAAGATATGTTGCTTGCTGACCTTAAATATTTCCTAAATGGCTGGCGCCACTGCAATAGGCGCCAGTGTTGTCTAACCTCTATAAATACAGAGCCTCTTCCAGCGTTTAAGGGGTCCGCAAATTCAACCTAAAAATCATATATTTCGATATACAGAGCCCGAGCACCTCCAAAACCCTAGCTTCCCTAGGTTTTCCAAACCCTAGCCACCACACACTAAACCCTAGCCTCCTATACACTTATACACTCCCCCATACACTCATACACTAACCTTCAACCCTCCTTCAAAGACTTGAAGAGCTGCCATCTAAAGCTTGAAGACAACTCTTGAAGATTAAAGACGAAGATCAAGACGAAGACCGAAGATCGAAGACAAGCAAGGCGCGCAAAATAAACAAGACATGCGGTAGGCTCCCTATTTAAATTTCCGCACTTCCCCCCTCTCTCTTCTCTCTCCTAACCCACTTGGGTTTTCTCTATTTTAATCCCCCATCTCTTTCCCCCCTTTCTTTGCATGCTTGAAACAAGGGGATTCCCAGTCCATGTGTAGGATTGGGCTATTGGAGAGTCACCGTGTCGGGGGCTTTCTTCTAGTCTAACCAAAGACCATGTGGGTCCGGCCCCCTTGATTATGTGTTGAAGCCTTAGCCTTGTATGTTCACGACCCAAAAATTGCATTGTGCATATCATGATCTTGCATCTTCCAAAAACCGTTTTCAAAGTTGTCTTCAAAATCGTTTTCAAACTTGTTTTCAAAATTGCATCAAAATCTCTTTTTCAAAACGTGTTATCAAAATCACAATCCTAGGGTGATTCTAGCTTTTCCATGGCTAGGATTGCTTTAGGAAAGTGTTACATTTAAAGTGACCAACATGGTCTATATTTTCAACCTTTGTTGTTTTCAAAACCACTTTCTTAAAGTGGTTCTAACCCTCTTATGGTTAGAATCGCTTTAGGAAAGTGAGACGTTTTTACACCTTCTAAAAACTCTCTTTCAAAAGTCTTTCTTCCTAAAAATCTCTTTTTCAACATACTTTCCTAAAACTCTCCTCTTCAAAGTTATTTTCAAAAACTCCCTCGAAAATCTATTTTTCAAAGCTTCCTTTTTCAACTCCTTTCCAAAAACCCTTTCTCCTCAAAATTCACTTTCTAAAAACACTCCCTAAATTCACTTTCCTAAAAACTCTCTCTCCAACAATCTCCTTCCAAAAATCTTTCTAAAAAACTCTCTTTCCAAAATCTTCCTTCTAGAAACTCTCCTCTAGGATTTTCCTTCTAAAAACCTACGTTTCCAAAAACACACTTTCCAAAAACTCCTCCCTAGGATTCCCTTCCAGAAAACCTTCGTTTCCAAAAATGCACTTTCCAAAAATCCGCTTTCCTTAGAGCCCAAGTCAAGCCCTAGAACCCACAATTAAGAAACCCTAATTTTCTTTCCAAAAACATGATTTTCAAACTTTGCCCCAAACCTAGGTTTTCAAAACCTCTTGTTTTCACATCCAAACTATACACGTTTCCAAAACCTATTTTCTACGTCGAAACTATAATTTTCCAAATCTAGGGTTTCTAGAATCTCCCTTTCCAAATTCTTACCAAATCCTATCTCCCCTTTAGGAAACCAAATCAAATCTCCCCATTTAGGAAACTAAATCCCGTCCTCCGTTTTTGGAAACCAAATCTAATCCCTTCCTAATCTAAATCTTTCCTAATTCAACTCCTTCCTAAACTTCTCCTTTCCTAAACCTTAAGTTTCCAAAACTTGAACATAAAAATCTTTCCTAAAATTCTAAAATTCAACCCTTTCCTAATTCTACCCCTTTCCAAATCTTAACTTTCGAAATCTAAGTTTTCAAACCTTTCCTAAATTCAAACTTTTCCTAATTTCAAGATTTTCTAAAACTCCAACTCTAAAACTTTCTAAATCTTAAACTTTCTAAATTTCAAATCTTTCCAACTTTCAAAACTTTCTAAATTTAAAACTTTCTTAAGTTAAATCTTTCTAAACCCAAATCTTTCTAAATTCTAAAACTTTCCTAAAATTTCAGCTCTTTCCAATTTCAAAACTTCCTTGTTCTCAAAACTTTCTTATTTTCAAAACTTCCTTGTTTTCTAAACTTTCCCACTTTCAAAACTTCTCTTTTTCGAAACATTCCAAAATTCAAAACTTTCTTAACTTGAAACTTTCTAAATTCTAAGCCTTTCTTAAACTAAACATTTCCTAAATTCAATACTTTCCTATTTCAAAACTTTCCTAAAGTGAAAACTTTCCAAATTCAAAACTTTCCTAATTTCAAAACTTTCCTAATTTGAAAACTTTCCAAAAATAAAACTTTTCTAATTCGAAAACTTTCCTAAATCAGACCTTTCCTAATTCAAACATTTCCTAAATCCAATCTTTCCTAATCTCCTAAATCTTCCAAGTTAAGTCGAATCTTTCCTAATTCTCTTCTCTTTCCTAAACCTCCATTTTTCCAAAGCAAGTCCAATCTTCTCAATTTCAATTTCCAATCTCCTCTTCTAATTTTGAATCAAATTCAATTTTCAATTCAATCTCTTTCTTCCAATCCAACAATCTCTTTTCAATCGAACTCTTGTCCGAACTACGACAAACCTGATTCTCCCAAAGGGATACGTAGGCAACCTTCATAGGTGCGGTCACAACACTTTTCCAACTTTCAATTCCACCCTCATGGGTGCAGTCTCCACATTTTTCAAATCTTAAATTCCAATCTACTTTCAAAATTCCAATTTCAAAATTTTTATTTTTCAAATTTCTGTTTCCAAATTTTCAAACTTTCCAATTTCAATTCCATCTCTTCAAATCAATCTCTTTCCAAATATATTTTTTAATTCTCTTTTCTTGCACTTGCATATCATGCATCATGTCAATTTCTGTTCAAAACAATGTTTTTCAAAGTGGGTAGGATTGGACATTGGATTAGTTAAAGACTCTCATAGGTGAATCTAGGGTAGATTGACATGTAGGTATCGAAAGAGCGGGGTAGGGTGATGGCTTAGTGCATCTTCCCTACACGTAACCAACCTCCGAACCTAGAATCACTGATTTCAAAGACCAAAAATGAGTTATTTTTCTAAAAAGGGCTAAATGTTTTCCAAAGGTTGCCAAACAACCCGTTTTCTTAAAACCCCTCTCTTGAGGAGATATTTTCAAAATCGTTTTCCAAAAACTCTAAGTGTAGTTTTCGGATTATGCTTAGTTTTTAGGTGACCTAACTCACCTTAATCAAGTTAGGTGGCGACTCCAAATCTTTTTCAAAAGCCCTTTATTCAAATCAATTTTCAATTCAAACCTAGTCGCACTCATTCTTCGAGGAGAGTGAGTTCTAAACAGAGAGTACAGCATTTTTCCCGCTTGTGTGAGTATTCCTCGAGTGCGAAAATCTGGGCGCGACAAAACTGTCTCGAGAGAGGGATATGAAAGGGGTCTTATCGTCTCCGAAAAGACGTGCTTGATTTGGGACCGTCTCGAGGAATAAACTGTCTCGAGAGAGGGATTGGAAAGGGGTCTTATCATCTTCAAAAAAACGTGCCTAATTTGGAACCGTCTCGAGAGAGGGATTGGAAAGGGGACTTACCATCTTCGAAAAGACGTGCTTGATTTGGAACCGTCTCGAGAAATAAACTATCTTGAGAGAGGGATTAGAAGGGGACTTACCGTCTTCAAAAAGACGTACCTGATTTGGAACCGTCTTGAGGAATAAACTATCTCGAGAGAGGGATTGGAAAAGAGACTTACCGTCTTCGAAAAGACGTGCTTGAATTGGAACCGTCTCGAGGAATAAACTGTCTCGAGAGAGGGGTTAGAGAGAGTGTTGGAAAGAACAATGCCCTTAAGGGCATTTTGGTCATTTTGCCTCTATTTGGGCTTGGCGGGCCCGCGCGATGGATAGACGGGATTTGGACTTAGAAAGTTGGTTTCGATTGGAATACACCCACAATGACTTGAACACAAGTCTGGACAGAGTGTAGATTGCCGAGCGGTCAAAAATGGGGTACTTACACATACGGATCATGTTACTATGTTAAATGGTCGGATCTGTGCCTAGCAGAGCACTCTTGATCAGATGATGGTGTTAGTTCTTCACTTGGATCATTGGATGCATCCACCGCCAACTGGGGATGACGAGGATGACTGTCGCACCCAGTTTTTTTGCAATCGAGGAATACACACACAAGCGGGAAAAACATAGTACTCTCTCATTAGAACTCATCCTCCTAGAAGAATGAGTGCGACTAGGTTTGAACTGAAAATTGATTTGAATAAAGGGCTTTTGAAAAACAATTTGGAGCCACCACCTAACTTAATTAAGGTGAGTTAGGTCACCTAAAAACTAAGAACAATTGGAATATTACACTTAGGGTTTTCGGAAAACGATTTTAAAAATACTTCCTCAAGAGAGGGTTTTTAAGAAAACAGGTTGTTTAACAACCTTTGGAAAATATTTAAGCTCATTTTTGAAAATAAACTCCATTTTGGTCTTTGAAAACAGTGATCCTAAGTTCGAAGGGTTGTTACGTGTAGGGAAGACGCACTAAGCTATCACCCTACCCCGCCCTTGCGGTACCTACATGTCTATTCACCCTAAATTTACCTATGAGAGTCTTCAACAAACAAATGTCCAATCCTATCCACTTGAGAAAAGAATTTTTAAAAGAAATTGATATGATGTATGATATGCAAGTGCAAGAGAAAGAGAGTTGAAAAATATATTTGGAAATAGATTTGAAAAGAAGTTGATTTGATTTAAAAAGAAATTTGAAAAGATAGATTTGAAATCGGAAAGTTTTAGAAGTTGAAAATAGATTTTTGGAAATGGAAACTTGAAAATAAATTATGAAATTAGAAGTTGAAAAAAAGTTGTGACCGCACCCATAAGGGTTGCCTACGTATCCTTTTTGAGGAATCAAGTCAGTCATAATTCGGACAAGATTCCGATAGAAAATAGAAGGTTTGAATGGAAAAAGGGACTTTGATTTGAAGAAGGGTTTGATTTGAACTTAGAATAGAAGATTGGAATTTGAAATTTGGAATTGAAAAGATTAGACTTTGATTTGGAAAGATAGAAGTTTAGAAAACCTAGACTTAGGATGATAGGATTTGGACTTGCGATTAAGAAAGATTTGACTCGAATGTTGGACTTAAAAGATTAGGAAAGATTGAATTTAGGAAGGGTTCAAATTAGGAAAGGTTCGAGTTTGGAAAGTTTCGTTTTAGGAAAGTTTTATTTTAGGAATGTTTTATTTTAGGAATGTTTTATTTTAGGAAAGTTTTCGAATTAGGAAAGTTTCAACTTAGGAAAGTTTTGAAATAAGAAAGGTTTTAAAATAGAAAAGGTTTCGTTTTAAGAAAGTTTCAACTTGAGAAAATTTTGAATTTGAAAATATTTGGAATTTAGAAAGTTTAGAATTTTGGAAAGAAATAGAATTAGGAAAGGTTGGGATTAGGGAAGATTTGGAAGCTTAAAGTTTAAGGAAAGATTTAAACGTTCAAGTTTTGGAAACTTAAGATTTAGGAAAGTATAAGATTAGGATGGAGTGGATTAGGAAAAGTTTAGACTAGGAAGGATTGAGATTCCTATTTCCTAAAACAAAGGATTGGATTTTGTTTCTAAAACGAGAAGGTTTGATTTTGTTTCTAAAAATGGAGGATTGGATCTAGTTTCCTAAATGGGAGATTGGATTTGGTATGAACTTGGAAATATGGAGTTTTGGAAATCCTAGATTTGGAAGACTATAGTTTTGATGTAGAAAATAGATTTTGAAAACTTGTGATTTTTGATGTAAAAGGGGAGATTTTGAAAACCTAGGTTTTAAGACAACATTGAAAATCAAGTTTTTGGGAAGGAAAATTAGGGTTTCCTAATCGTCGGTTCTAGGGCATGACTTGGGCTCTAAGGAAGAAGATATTGGAAAGGGAGATTTTTGGAAAGGGAGATTTTTGGAAGGAAATCCCAAAGAGAAGTTTTTGGAAGGTAAACTTGAAAAGAGAGTTTTTTAGAGAGAGAGAGAGGTTTTGAAAAGAAAGTTTTTAGGAAAGAGATTTAAGGAACATTTTTAGAAAGTGAATTTTGAAGGGAGTTTTTTGGAAAGGAGTTCGAAAAGGAGGCTAGGGTTTGTGTATGGAGGCTAGGGTTTGGAAAACCTAAAGAAAACTATGGTTTAGGGAGGCTACGAGCTCTGTATATCGAAGAGTAGGTTTTTTAGACTAAGTTTCCGGACCTCTTTCACGCTAGAAGAGACTCTGTATTTATAGAGAGAGGAATGACCTGGAGCCTATTCCAGTGGCGCCAGCCACTTAGGAAAGTTTTAAGGTCGGCAAGCAACGTATCCTCAGAAGATTTGGGCGCCTGTACTAGTGACTACCATGCAATTTTTAGCCTGACTTCACTAGGAGTGGCTCTGAAAGGTCCGAGAAGGATTTAAGGGATCAGGAATGGCCCAGAAGGCCGAAAAAGGGCAGGAACCCTTAGAATAGGGTCCCGGGGGTAATGGACTTGAAAAAGGATGTCAGGATTTGTTAGAGGGGTCGACCGAGCCATTAGGCGCAAAATGGCCAACTGGGCCGGAAAGCTGCCAAGACGGACTCAGAATGTCCCAGAAGAAGAGATTTGGAAACATTATTTAGAATGTTCCTAAAGACTACCGCTTTGATACCCAGAGCTGGTGTGGTCGGAAAAGGCAACCGGCCCACCAGGGCCAAAACGGTCATTTCACACCAGGTTTGCTAAAATTGACTCGGAATGATCCGGAAAGATAATGGAAGGTCAAGAATACTATAAAAAGCATTCTCGAGAGATTACCGGTTTGATACCCAAAGCCGGTATGGTCCCCGGGGCGTTCAGATGCCTAGGAACAAAATGGTCACCTTGACTGGAAAGTCTCGAAATTGGCCCGAAACTAACTAGAAGGCACCTAATCATGCTGGATTGCCTTTAAAACGATCTTGAAAAGGTGGACTTATCATTCTAAGGACTTAGGTACTTTCTTGAAAAACGTGCTGAAAATGGCCCTAGGGGCAGTTTGGTCATTTTTCACCGAAGTGGGCTAGCAGGCACCGATGTTGACCTAGGTTTTGAGTGTTTTCGCCACTCTGATGGCGGTCCCATGATACAGGGGTTTGTTGGCAATTTCCTATATCGACCTGTTTGTGAGTACTTCTGTTACTCTAACGGTTCGCGATCATTTCCGAGACTGCCTGATCTCGGGAAGCTGCTAAATGGACTTAGCACCTAAGGAATCAACTTTCTCAAAAGGCATGCCAAAACGGACATTTCTGCATTGGCAGGCTGGTAGGCACCAAAGGTGGACCGTTCTACCATCTAGGGGACCTAGGGTCTCGTCTCGGTCGACGGGTTTGAAGAGACTTACCATTCTGAAGAGTTCGCTCGAAAACGTGTCAGATTGGAGAGTCTTACCAACTTGAGGAATCAACTTTCTCGAAAGGTGTGCCAAATTTAATTGGAATTAGAATTGGAATTGGAAATGAAAATGAAATTGGAAAGGGGACTTATCGTCTTCGGAAAGACGTGCCTGTTAGAATTAGATCGAACATTACCCCCAAGGGTATTTTAGTCATTTTGCCTTCTATTTAGGCCCAGCTGGCCCACAAAGCGGTTTGATTGACGGAATTATTCTTGAAAAGTTGATTTAGATTGGAATACGTTCATATTGACTTGAGCACAAGTCTGGATGGACTAGAGACTGCCGAACGGGCAAAAATGGGGTGCTTACAATGACGAGGCGTAGAGTTTAGATATTATAATTATTCATGTTCATATCATCTTATGCATTTAAAACTCAGTTGCACATTAGTGGATACATACTTTGTGTTATTTTGTTCATGTGCCCGATATTTTGTTATCCTTGGTTATTATACTTCAAACTTTGTTATGTTTTATGGATTAGTCTCAAATGTGGTAATATGTTGTTTACGCTTCAGACACTTGAGTTTTTCAATACAGCTTAAGTATCTTATCGTTAGGTTATCATGGTTTGCATCTTTAGCACATTTATCAGCATTTACATTGATTAGTTCTTATTTATGATGGATGTGTTGGAGAGGATTTTTAGTGAGAACCATAGCTATATTCATGCTAATGCGATTATAATGTTGAGGATATTTGAAGTCGTGTATTGGATTGAATTTGAGTTATTATCGATTCATCTTTGTATTTGTGATGCACTGCAAGTTTTTAGCATAAACCTATTACAAGAGAGAGTTTACATTGCTATGCACTATTAGTTGTATAATGTTTTGATGTTTCTCTCTGCTGCATGCATGTCCTTATCAGGTGGAGATTTCACACCTTGTAAGCTTTAGAGCCTATTTATCGTTCTTTTTAGAGTAATTTATCTTTACTCAAGGTTAAGTTATTAATTTTCATTCATTGAGTAGCTTCATTATGCTTGATTTTGGTTTATATGTTGAGTATTAGTTAGAGTTATTGACATCTTATACACTCTTGAAGTTTTGATTTGATGTGGTTTTCGAATTATAAAAGTAAAGGTCATTTCATTATGTTGAGCCATTCATGTTTGTATTTCTTTCTCGATATTCGCATACACGTGAGTTTAAAAGTTTGTCAATGCTAAATTTCGGAGTTGGTGCATTGCTTATGTATTGGTGAAATTAAAAGTGTATGGAGTTGAAAAGCAAAGAAAAGAACAAAAAGAGATGGAAAAGAGAAAAAAAAAACATTCCAAATGGGAAAAGGAAGTGAAGGAAGATGAGAAAATGTGAAAGTTATTCAAGAGTTGGAAGTGGGGAGTGTATATTCATTAATCATCATGTGTAGTGTGCATGCATATGTTGAAATCTATTACCGCTTTCTACCTTCTTACATGACTCTTCTTTCATTTATCATCTATATGGCTGCAATATTCGAAATTACATGAATCTTTAATTCAATTGTGTATAAGTCATTAATGTCAATTCTCTAATGATGCTTAAACAGTAAATATTCTTTCATGAAGCTATGCCAAGTCGATACACCTATAACTTATCGGTCTTTGCTGATTGGAATTGCTCTACTTACATGTCTTATATGTTTACTCTTATAATGAGCTTTCTATTAAGGGACCCTGAGTGTTCATGTTCATAATTGAGGGTATTCCTGGTGAGATTTGGATCAAAGCATAAAGGACATAAGTGTGTGAGTTTGAAACATTAAAGTTACATACTATTAGTAGTACATTTCGATGTAATTTCCTTTCTTTAATGCTTTTATTCCTTTACCTTACAATGGTTCATGATTTAGGTGGATTGAGATCTGACTTGAAGGAGGTTAATATATGCTTCATGTTTCTGTACTATCATATTGACATTGCATGAATAGACTTTTGTGAGTATTCATCACTGTAAACCCTCACGAGGCACCACTCATCCACTAGGGGTAACCTAGGGGTTTAAAGGCATGGTGCATATGCTAAATGCACTTATGACTCCCACGAAAGTGGAGATAGGTTCTTAATTTTAGTGTTTTGCTAGTGACTAGCAAAAGCTTAGTTGGGGGGTGTGATTGTACTCTAAAAGTGCAATCTATATATCTTAATTAGCTAATTGTTAGTTTTGTAATATGTTTAATTGTGTTATTTTTAATCCTAATTCGTTACTAACTTAGTTTTGTATTCATTTTCAGGAATCCTAGCTAAAAAGGGATTCATTCGCGCATAACCAGAGTAGGCATTCAAAGGCAGTTTGAATGGTCCTCAAAGGCATTCGAACGGTATACAGAAGCATTCGAACGGTACGTTGAATGGTCTTGCATCAAATTCAGGTTCAAAATGCGTTCGAAATATACAGAGAGAAGTTTTTCCGTTCGAAGTGCATTTGACGCAGAGTTCGAATGATAGTCCGAGGCATTCAAACGGTTGTGCGAATCTACAAAGTTCTGGAAGCATATATAAGCTAGAATTGTTGTTTATTTTAGGGTTCGCGATTTTAACTTTGTTTTAGGAGTAGCAGCAGTAGTAGGTACAGAAAATATATTGGTTTATAGCGAAGTTTTCATAGTTGTTCACAATTCCTGTAATTAGATTTTTAGGTTTGCAATCAATATATTCAGTTTATGTTTATGCAATTTGCATTTATATTATGAAGATGAGTAGCTAAATGATGCGGATAGCATAGTGTCGCACCCAATTTTTTCTCACTCGAGGAATACACATACAAGCAGAAAAAACACTGTACTCTCTCATTAGAACTCACCCTCCTAGAAGAATGAGTGCGACTATGTTTGAATTGAAAATAGATTTGAATAAAGGGCTTTTGGAAAAGTTTGGAGTCGCCACCTAACTTGATTAAGGTGAGTTAGGTCACCTAAAAACTAAGCATAATCCGAAAACTACACTTAGGGTTTTGGAAAACGATTTTGAAAATACTACCTCAAGAGAGGGTTTTCAAGAAAACAGGTTGTTTGACAACCTTTAGAAAACATTTATGCCCTTTTTGAAAATAAACTCCATTTTGGTCTTTGAAAACAGTGATTCTAGGTTCGGAGGTTGGTTACGTGTAGGGAAGACGTACTAAGCCATCACCCTACTCCGCCCTTATGGTACCTACAAATGTTCATTTCTATCCACTTTAGAAAAAGAATGTTTAAAAAGACATGATGCATGATATGCAAATGCAATAGAAAGAGGGAGTTTAGAAAAATAGATTTGGAAAGAGATTTGAAAAGAAATTGATTTGATTTAAAAGAGATTTGAAAAGATAGACTTGAAATTGGAAGTTTTAGAAATTGGAAATAGAGATTTGGAAATAAAAATTTGGAATTAGAAAAAATATATTATGGAATTGAAAACTTAAAGAAGATTGTAGAATTGGGGATTTGAAAAAAGTTGTCAAAATAAAAGCTTGAAAGAGATTGTGGAATTTGAGATCTGAAAAAGGTTGTAACCGCACCCATAAGGGTTGCCTACATATCCTTTTGGAGGAATCAGGTCAGTCGTAGTTCGGACAAGAGTCCGAGTGGAAATAGAAGAGTTGATTTGGAAATAGCTGAAGTTGGAATTCGAATTGGAATTAGAAGAATAGGAAATTTGGACTTTGATTGGAAGATTTGAAAAGATTGGTTTTGAAAGACCTAGACTTAGGAACTTAGAAAAGAAAGATTGAACTTGTCTTGGAAAGATAGAACTTGGAAGAAAGATTTGGACTTGTTTTGGAAAGATTGAGGTTTAGGAAACCTAGACTTAGGAAAGATGAGAGTTAGGAAAGACTTGAGATTTAGAAAGATTTGACTCGAATGTTGGACTTGAAAGATTAGGAAAGATTGGATTTTGGAAGAGTTCGAATTAGGAAATGTTCGATTTATGAAAGTTTCGTTTTAGGAAAGTTTCGTTTTAGGAAAGGTTCAGATTAAGAAAGTTTCATTTTAAGAAAGGTTTTGAAATAGGAAAGGTTTCGTTCTAAGAAAGTATTGGAATTGGAAAGTTTTGAATTTAGAATGTTCTGAAATAGGGAAGTTTTGAAAGTAAGAAATTTTTGAGTTTAGAAAGTTTTAGATTTAGAAAGATTTGAAGTTTAGGAAGTTTAGAATTTTAGAAGGATTCAAAGTTTGAGTTTAAGAAGGATTTAAAAACTTAGATTTGAAAAGTTAAAATTTGGAAATTAGGAAAGGTTTGAATTAGGAAAGATGTGGAAGTTGAGTTTTTAAATTTAAGAAAGATTTTTATGTTTAAGTTTTGGAAACTTAAGATTTGGGAAAGTAGAAGATTAGGAAGGATTTGAATTAGGAAAGATTTGGACTAGGAAGGGTTAAGATTCCTATTTCCTAAAACAAATGATTGGATTTTGTTTCTAAAAAGTGATGTTTTAATTTTGTTTCCAAAAACGGAAGATATGATCTAGTTTCCTAAATGGGAAATTGGGTTTGGTTTCCTAAAGGGAAGATTAGATTTGACATGGATTTTGAAAAGGGAAGTTTTAGAAACCCTAGATTTTGAAGGCTATAGTTTTGACGTAAAGAAGAGGTTTTGGAAATATATATATAGTTTTGATGTAGAAAATAAGAGGTTTTGGAAACCTAGGTTTTAAAGCAATGTTGAAAATCATGTTTTTGGGAAGAAAAACTAGGGTTTCCTAATTGTTGGCTCTAGGGCTTAACTTGAACTCTAAGAAAAGAGATTTTGGAAAGTGGGTTTTTTGGAAAGAGGGATTTTTGGAAGGAAATCCTAGCGAGGAGTTTCTAGAAGGAAGATTTTGGAAGGAGCTTTTAGAGAAGGGTTTTTAGAAAGTGAATTTGAGAAGAGAGAGTTTTTGAAAAGAAATCCTAGTGAAGAGTTTGTAGAAAGAGATTTTTGGGAAGAGTTGTTTAGGAAGGAAACGTAAGGAGCGTCTTTGTTGAGTGAACTTTGAGGAAAGCGTTTTTGGAAATGAGCTTTTAGGAAAGATATTTTTGAAAAACAAATTTTGGAAAGGAGATTGGAGATAGTTTTCTAAGAAAGAAACCTAGGGAATGTTTTTAGGAAAGGAATTTTATAGAGAGTGTTTTGGAAAGGAGTTGAAGTGAGAGATTTTGAAAAATAGATTTTTGGAGGGGGTTTTTAAAAACAACTTTGGAAAGAAGAGTTTTAGGGAAGCATGTTGAAAATGAGGGTTTTAGAAAGAGAGACTTTTGAAAAGAGAGTTTTTAGAAAATATAAAAACGTCTCGCTTTCCTAAAGAGATTCTAACCATAAGAAGGTTATAACCACTTTAAGAAAGTGGTTTTGAAAATAACAGGGATTTGAAAATATGGACCATATTAGTCACTTTAAATGTAACACTTTCCTAAAGCAACCCTAGCCATGGAAAGGCTAGAATCACCCTAGGGTTGTGATTTTGAAAACAAGTTTTAGAAAGAAGGTTTTGATGAAATTTTGAAAACAAGTTTAATGCAAGTTTTGAAAACGAGTTCAAAAACGATTTTTGGAAGAATGCAAGATAATGATATGCACAATGCAAATTGGGGTCGTGAACATACAAGGTTAAGGCTTCACCACATAATCAAGGGAGCCGAACCCACGTGGTCTCCAGTTAGACTAAAAGAAAGCCCCGAACACGGTGACCCTCCAATAGTCTAATCCTACACATGGACCAAGAATCTCCTTGTTTCAAGCATGCAAAGAAAGGGGGGAAGAAGATGGGGGATTAAAATAAAAAAAACCCAAGTGGGTTAGGAGGAAGAAGAGAGAGGGGGAAGTGCAGAAACTTAAAGAGAAAACCTACTGTATGTCTTGTTTATTTTGCTTGGCTGTGCGCGCCTTGCTTTTCTTCGGTCTTCACTTCACTTCAGTCTTCGAGGGCTTTGTCTTGGTCTTTGAGAGCTTTGAGTTGCAGCAATCCAAGTTTTCAATGGAGGGTTGGAGGCTAGTGTATTAGTATATAGGGGTGTGCATGAGTGTATGGGAGGCTAGGGTTTGTGTATGGTAGCTAGAGTTTGGAAAACCTAGAGAAGCTAGGGTTTAGGGAAGCCACAAGCTCTGTATATCAAATATTAGGGTTTTCAGACTGAGTTTGCAGACCCCTTTCACGCTGGAGGAGGCTCTGTATTTATAAAGATCGGATAGACCTGGCGCTTGTTGCAGTAGCGCCATGCCAAATTTCCTCTTGGCGCCACTAGTAGTGGCGTCAAGCCATTTCTTGGCTTGGCACCACTACTAGTGGCGCCAGCCAGTTAGGAAACTTTTAAGGTTGGCAAGTAACGTATCTTGAGAAGATTTGGGTGTCTATACTAGTGACTACCATGCAATTTTTAGCCTGGCTTCACTAGGAGTGACTCTAAAAAATTCGAGAAGGATTTAAGGGACCGGGATTGGCCCGAAAGGCAGAAAAAGGACAGGGACACTTAAAACAGTATCCCAAAGGTATTTGACTTGAAAAATGAGGATAGGATGTGTCGTAGGGGTTGACCGGACCATTAGGGGCAAAACGGTCAACCGAGCCGGAAAGCTACCGAGATGGGCTCGAAACGTCTTGGAAGAAGATTCGAGGTTTGAAAACATTATTTAGAATGTTCCCAATGGTTACCGGTTTGATACCCAGAGCCGGTGTGGTCGGAAAAGGCGACCGGCCCACTAGGGGCAAAATGGTCATTTCGCACTAGGTTTGCCGGAACTGACTCGGAATGATTCGAAAAGATAAAGAAAGGTTGAGAATACTATAGGAAGCATTCTCGGGAGGTTACTGGTTTGATACGCAGAGTCGGCGTGGTTCCCGGGGCGTTTGGATGCCTAGGGGCAAAATGGTTATTTAGCTTCAAATTGGCCATACGGGTCTAGGAAGCAACCAGTAAACTAAATTGAAGTTTAGAAGTCGTGTTAAAGTTCAAATATGCGTGTGATGAGTGAAAATGAGCCCAGTTGAATCAAAGATTACCGAGCAGGCAAAAATGGGGTGCTTACACATAGCAGAAGATTACTTTGAGACCTGGGGGCGTCATTATGCTCGTGCGGTGCATGTACCGATACTCGATAAAATTTAATCGGTCAT
The DNA here is from genome assembly GCA_033060915.1 of Euryodendron excelsum. NCBI lineage: Eukaryota > Viridiplantae > Streptophyta > Magnoliopsida > Ericales > Pentaphylacaceae > Euryodendron > Euryodendron excelsum. Next base: position 13,361,624 of record CM065391.1, read on the forward strand.
AACTTTTGCTCCGTAACTCCGTTTTCTTCTTATAATATATTTCGAAAAGCTAACGATGAGCCGGAGAAAGGGGAAATCGTAAAATGATTTTTTGGCCTAGGAAAATGTGAAAAAAACCCCCCTCCAAGTATGATTTTTGGCCCATTTTGTGTTTTGGGCTTATTTTTTAGGTTTTAGTCAGTCTTTTCTATTAACCCGGTTTGTCCCAGGCCCTAGGGTTTCATGCCGCATATTTATACTCTTGTTTAAGACTTTTTTTTAGCAGTTTTGGATATTAATACATTTTGCGTGCGATTTTGCACCTTTTCCCAATCGTTCGGTATTGTCTGCGAATCAACGAACGTTGATGCCTTTGGGCCTGGTATTCATGGTGAATCAACAGGTTAGAGGAAGAATCTTAATTTGGTATTCGTGGTGAATCAACAAATTAGGGTTGATTATCTTGTTCTTGTAAATCCCACTGCATCACTAAACTTCTTAGTCTCAGGATCAAAAGTGAAGATCAATTGAATGTTTTGGATGAATAAAGAAGCTATGCTATTGGTTTTAAAGTTAAATCTTCTAGTTTTTCTCTCTTCATCTTCTTAGTTCTAGAACTTTTGAAAACCTAGACGTTTGATTATGTTCGATAACGTTTATGCGTGAATTTATATTCAGTATATGCGCTGCACGAATAGATGGTACTCGTCCTTGATTCAAACAACTTGATTTATTCTAGGAGTTGAAGTTTTGAAGAATAATTGTTTTTACCGCTAAATCTTCCGAATCCAAGACTCGCGACATAGCCAAGGGATTTGAGTTATCGAATTATCTCCTTCGGAATTCCAAAAGATGCAATTGATTAGAGTGGCTGATCCCGGGACCAGTTAAAACTACATAGCTTTCCAATTAATTACTCTTGAGTTTGAATTAGTTTAAATAAATATACCTTCTCAAAACAATCAGATTTTTCTTTTTCTTTTAGAAGCAAGTTGTAGGATTTTTATGAGCAACTGAGCGAAGTATTTTAGTGCTTGTGGTTCTGTGTAACTTGCTCCCTGTGGATCGATCTCGTACTTTCGAGTTATATTACTCTGTCATCCTACACTTGGGGTATCTCGAGCATACATTTGGGGGCTGAGTCACTTATTTGATACCTAGAGCCGGTGTGGTTTTTTAGGGCGTTTGGATACCATGGGGCAAAATGGTCATTTTGACGGGGGAACCTCCGAGAAAGGACCGGGGTTCACTGGATGGCACTGGACATGCTAGACCGTCTAGGGATAGTTTTGGAAGGTGGTCTTACTGTTCCAAGGACTTGGTACATTCTCGAGGAACGTGCTAGGCCCACTAGGGGCAAAATGGTTATTTTTCGTTGGGACAGGCTAGTAGGCGTCGGTGTTAACCAGTCTGGATTTCGTTTGGACTTCTGTTCGAGGAATTGGTACTTTCTCAGTGGACAAGCTTGAAAGGGTCTTACCGCCTTGAGGGATAAATTTTCTCGAAAGTCATGCTGGATTAGGACAGTCTTCCGTTCTTGAGAGGTTTGTGTTTTCTCAAAGAACGTGCCGGGCTTGGACGATCTTCCGTTCTTGAGGGGTTTGTGATTTCTCAAAGAACATTCCAGATTAGCAAACATTCTACATTTGCAGGCTAACAGGTGTCAGAAGTGAACCGATCTTCCATCTCGGGGACTTAGTTATTTTCTGGAGATGTGTATGAAACGGGCTTTACCGATCCAAGGGATAAACTTTTTCAGTGATCGTGCCATGCTGGATTGGATGGTCTTACCGTCAATAAGGGATCAACTTTCTCGAATGATGGCACAAATGGATTTGACTTTGGACTTGAATAGACTTATCGTCTTATGGAAAATATGCCGGTCTGGATTGGATTGACTAATGCACAAGGGGCAATTTGGTTATTTTGCTTATATTGGGCCTAGTGGGACCACGAAGAGGTTGATAGATTGGATTGGACCTGGAGAGCTGGTTTGGGCTTGAGTGTGCTTGTGCTATTTGAGTGTGTCCAGTCTGGCCGAAGATAGCCGAGTGGCCAAAATGGGGTGCTAACATCCGTCGATAGGGACGAAACCCAAGTCCCCGAGATGGAAGAGCCGTTCAATTCTGGCACCTACTAGCCCGCTAATGTAGATTGTCCATTATTCAGCACATCAATCGCGAAAGTGTCGCGCCCCAGTTTTTGGGGTGTCCAAGGTCCTTCCGACTCGGAGACCCTAAAGCACAGAACTCTGTCACTAGAACTCGTTCCCCCTAGAAGGACAAGTGTGACTAGGTTTGAAAATTGATTTGACTAAGGGCTTTTTAGAAAAATAGGAGTCGCCACCTAACTTGATAAAGGTGAGTTAGGGCACCTAAAATTAAGCGTTAATCCGAAGATTAAACTTAAAGGTTTTGAAAAAGGTTTTTGAAAATTCCCTCAAAAGAGGATTTTTAAGAAAATAGGTTGTTTGGCAATCTTTTGAAATGTTTAAGCCCTTTTTGAAAATAACTCCATTTTTGGTCTTTTGAAAACAAAAATCTAAAGTTCGGGGGTTGGTTACGTGTAAGGAAGATATCCTAAGATCATCTCCCTACCCCGCCCTTTCGGTACCTACATGTCTAATCACCCTTTGTTCACTCACTAGAATAACCGGTTACCATTGTCCACTTAATATCCACTTTTAGAAAAACGGAGTTTAGTCATCACTTTTCGGATGGATGATGCAAATTTTTGAAAAAGTTTGAAAATAATAGAGGTTTTGAAAGAGTTTGGAATAGAAACTTTGAATTGATTTGGAATTTTTTGAAAAAGGGATTGGGGTTGAAATAAAAGTTATGACCGCACCATTTTAGGTTGCCTATGTATCTCATTTGGCGAGAATCAAGTCATTCGTAGTTCGGGCAAGAGCCCGATGGAGAATAGGCGCATTAGGGCCTTTGGAAAGCTTAAAGACACATTGAGGTCTTTGGAAGAGTTTAAGACGCTTTGAGGTCTTTGGAAGAGTTTAAGACACTTTGAGGTCTTTTGGAAAAGTTTAAGACACTTTGAGGTCTTTGGAAGTTTTGACTTCAAATTGGATGGTGGAGTGCTTTAAAAATGTTTTTAGATCAACTTGAGAGAGTTTTGAAAAATGTTTTTGAATAACTCAAGAGAGTTTGAGAATGTTTTTGAAGTCTTGTTTTGAAAACCTTAGAGGTATGATTTTGGAATGTTTTGATGAATTTGTTTTCGAAAGTGGATTTTGGGAATGGCTAAGAGTTTGGAATCCTAATATGGACAACCTTAGAGGTTGTTCTTGTTTTATCACTTGTCCTTGGAATCCCTAACCATGAAAGGGCTAGGGACACCTTAGGTTTGTGACATTTGGAAAACATTTTTAGGAATGCCTTGAAGATGGAGTATAAGAACATTAGAAGAGTTCATGGAGTTGGTTTTTTCAAATCAAGATAGTAAGAAGTTTTGGAAAAATAGGTTGGGAGAATGGTTTTTAATTGGAAGATCATTTGGAAAAGGATTCAAGAGTTGGAACCTTGAAGTGTACTAACCTAGGTTGGGCAACTAGGGTCAAGTTAACCTAGGTTGGGCAACTAGGGTCAAGTTAACCTAGGGTTGGATAACTAGGGTCAAGTTAACCTAGGGTTGGTTAACTAGGGTCAAGTTAACCAAGGGTTGGATAACTAGGGTCAAGTTAACCTAGGGTTAGTCAACTAGGGTCAAGTTAACCTAGGGTTAGACAACTAGGGTCAAGTTAACCTAGAGTTGGTCAACTAGGGTCAAGTTAACCTAAGGTTAGTCAACTAGGGTCAAGTTAACCTAAGGTTGGATTGGAGAATGGTTTTGAAAGTTGTTTTGATGCATTCTTGGAAAGAGTTTTGAAAACAAAACATGATATGCAATGGACTTTGGTTGGCAATCTTTTTGAAGATCATCTCCACGAAAATTTTGACTCTAGCCAAGAGTATGGTTTATATGGTTGGTGATTAGAAACCATTCCAAGGAAAGTTTCCTCATGGCCATTATAACCTTTATCTTGACAAGAGTGGGGGTTTCAAAGATCAACATAGTGATAGCAATTTTTGAAAAATCATTTTTTATGCAAAGATGGAGAGAATGCAATTTTGAAAATCATCTTTTGAGAAGGATTTTGAAAACCACTTTTCAAGGGAACCATTCCATCAAGAGAGGGTTCATATGGCTAAACAAAAGAGAGACCACTCAAGAGAGGGTTCCATGGGGGCCATTCCAACCACTACACTTAAAAGAATGGAAATCTTGAAAATTAGAGAATTAGAAAGCAACCCTTATGCAAATTAAAATGTCATGACACCAAAATGAAAGTTAGGGGATTAGTAGGGGGTCTTCTAAGGCATAATTCCTAAAATCCCATCCTACACTTCAAGGGGCCAACTCTTGAAACAATTTTTGAAAGAAATATAGAGCTTCGAAATGGCATGAAAATAAGAACAATGTAAGCATTGTAGAGCATGATAATAAGCATAAAATGAAGCCAAGCATGCAAAACATGATCAAAATAGTGATATGCAAGGGGTCATGATTACATAAAAGGCTTTTAGGCTACACCACATAAACAAGGGGCTCTTAGGCCATACCATCTTAAAGTAGGCTAGTGAGAGGTCCCCCTACACGGTGGCTCTCACTTGCTTTCCTCTAGGCATGATCTAAGAGCCCTCTTGGCTCAAGCATGGAAGAATGGGGGGTTGTAGATGGGGATTAAAATAGAGAATAGCCTAAGTAGGCTAGGAGGGAGAAGAGAAGAGTGGGGCAAGGCACAAATGTAAAAGGGATACCACCTTTTGCCTTCAACACACTTCTAGTCTTCAATGGATGTCTTGATTGGAGCTTGAATGACTTCAAGAGGGCTTAAGGGGCTGGAATGGAGTGTTTAATGGTGTATAAGGCTATGTAGGTGAAGTGTATAGGCATGAGGGAGGTGTAATCTTGCCTAAGTGTTAGAGGAGTGGAATATGTGTAGAGATTCAAGGTTCTGGAGCGATTTCAGCAGGGCTTCGCATTAATTTTCAGTGCTTGAATATGCAGAGGGGGAGACCTCTATTTATAGGCAAAACTTTCAGACACTGGCGCATGTCCTACATGCGCGGGTACTATTCATCTGGCAGAACGCCACGTGTCACTCATTGTACTGACTCAATCTCGACTATTGATCAAAATTTGGTCGATCTGATCAAAATTTGAGCGCATGTAGCATACGCTACATCATTGGAAAGGTTCATCCAAACTTTGCCTCGATAATTGAGTCAATCAGGAAGGTTCCGGGGGAATCGGTTGCACTCGGGATGTTCTCCTAGTGCTTCCGATGAACTTTCATGTTTTTGAAAAGTTTGAATTATGTTTGGAGGTGAGTGATATCGTCTTGGGAAGTGTGCTAAAAAGGACACATTCGCGGAGCGTCTGTGATACACTCCGTGGGTGTTCGAAAGTGGCTGTCTTCGTTTTGTGTGATCGAGGCCTCCGAGAAGCGATCTATTCGATCGGACCGTACCGATGGAAAGTACTCTAGAAATACTTTCTGGAATCCCCAAATTTACGCATTTCTTAAGTCGTTTGACGGCGCGTTTTGATTAGGGAATCGGGGAAAAAGTCAACCTTAGCAGAGCATCTGCGAGACGCTCCAGGGGTTGCTGAAAGTTATGGTTTTCGCACCGTTCGATGGAGGGCTTCGGGAAGCGGTCTATTCGATCGAGCCATATCGATGGAAAGATCTATGGACGAGCTTTCGAGAATTCCCTGATTTACGCATGTCTCAAGTCGTTTGATGGTGCGTCATAACCAAGGAATCGGGGGAAAAGACAATTCAGGCAGAGCGTCTACGAGACGCTCTAGGGAACTTTTATCGAGTCGTGTGAGTTTAGTGTCGTAGGGTGTTCCTTGGGTTAAATAGGGATGTGTGGTGGAACCCTCTGCTCGAAATCCCAAGGCCGATGCTGTTTCGGGGTATTTTTGGGCTTATAGGGGCAAAACGGTTATTTTGACCAGGGTTGGCTGGAAATGGTCAGGAATGGTCTGGTATATTGTGTTAGGCGCGTAGGGCTGTTCAGGGATGGTTTTGGGAGAGTCTTTTACCGTTCAGCGAGGTTTGCGCAATGTTGAGGTGTTCAGGGGCAAGATGGTCATTTTGACCGGAGTGGGCCGGAATAGGGCCGAATTTGGACCAAATGGCGTGAGGGGGACGCCTAATGGTTTAGCAACATTTTGGAAGGATGGACTTATCATTTTAAGGGATTTTAAACTTTCCCAAAACGTGCCTGGAGGCCCAAGGGGCAGGTTTGGTCATTTATCACCGAGTCGGGCTAGTAAGCGCCAGTGTTGACCTAGGTGTTGGTTCCCTAAGACCGCCGAGTCTCGGAAAACTACCTGTGCGGTGTTGGTCCCTAAGAACACCTGGTCTTAGAGAGCTACATGTAGGGTGGTGTCGATTCCTGAGAACGCCTGGTCTCAAAAAGCTACCTGGAAGGGTGGTGTTGGTCTCTGAGAACGCCCGGTCTCGGAGAACTACCAAATGACAAACATTCTACGTTGGCGGGCTAGCAAGGGCCAGAAGTGAACTGTCTGAAATTTGATGAGGTGTTGGTCCCCAAGATTGCCCGATCCCGGGAAGCTACCTTGATGGCGTTGGTTTCCGGGACCACCCGGTCTGAAAAGCTGCCTAGAATAATAGTGCTTATGGCTCCATCGGGTCCTTGTGGACCCGAGAAGCGACCAGTTGGTTGGATTCGAGATTGAAAGGCTAGTTTTTAGCCTGCATGTGTTGTGATGTTTGGAAAACTTAGCTCAGTCGGGTCGGAGATTGCTGAGCGGGCAAAGATAGGGTGCTTACAGCTGCCCCTCTTTTTCTGTCTTTGCTTGTCGAAGACAGAAAAATAATAAGGAATGATCCCATGTTGACTGCGAGACAATCGAAGGGATTGGAGTGGTTGGAATTTTGGAATTTTAAGTTTTGAAAACTGGATTGTTTGAATTTTGGAATTTTGAAATTTTTCCTGAACCGACATTCTGACCGATGGAATGACACTCCTTTAGGGAGATTCAGGATTTTTGAATTTTGAAAAGAAATTTTTTTTTTTCAAATGATTTTGAAATGGCCTTCTGTAATGGAGGGATTTAGATTTGAATTGGAAGGGTTTGAAAAACTTTTAAAACTTGGAATGAAACTTTTAAGGAAAAAGTTTGAAAACCTTGAATTTGATTTTGGAATTGAACTTTTTGTAGAGAAAGTTTTGAAACCCGAAAACTTTTTGATAGTACGCATTTTGAGGCAAAAGCTTGAAAACCCGAGATTTTGAAAGTTGAGCTTTTTGAGGCGAAAGTTAGAAAACCCGAGATTTTTGGAAAGCAGAGCTTTTGAAGGAGAAAGCTCGAGAAACGTAAAAAGATGTTTTGAAAATGGAGCTTTTGAAGGAGAAAGCTTGGAAAACCCGAAAATTTTGGAAAGCTAGGCTTTTAAGGTGAAAACCTGAAAACCCGAAATTTTTGGAAAGCAGAGCTTTTGAAGGAGAAAGCCCGAGAAACCTAAAAATATGTTTTGAAAATGGAGCTTTTAAAGGAGAAAGCTCGGGAAACCCGAAAATTTTGGAAAGCTAGGCTTTTGAGGTGAAAGCCTGAAAACCCAAAATTTTTTGGAAAATAGAGCTTTTGAAGAAAAAGCTTAAGAAACTAGAAATTTTGAAAAGCTAGGCTTTTTGAGGCGAAAGCTTGAAAACCCGAGATTTTGGAAGTTAGGCTTTTTTCGGTGAAAGCTTGAAAACCTAAGATTTTTGAAAAGCGGAGCTTTTGAAGGAGAAAGCTCGAGAAACCTAAAAAGATGTTTTGAAAAGGGAGCTTTTGAAGGAGAAAGCTTGGGAAATCCGAAAATTTTGGAAAGCTAGGCTTTTTAAGGTGAAAGCCTAAAAACCTGAAATCCTTTTAAAAGAACGGAGCTTTTGAAGGAAAAAGCTCGAGAAACCCGAGAAATATTTTGAAAACGAAGCTTTTGAAGGAGAAAGCTTGAGAAACCCGATAAATGCTGTTGAGATTAAATTTTTTTTTGAATTTTTTTTTTCGGGAAAACCCAAGTAATGATTCGAAGTCAAACTTTTTAAAGGAAAAAGTTAGAAAACCTAGAGGGTACTTTTGAAATCAAACTTTTTGAAAGAAAAAGTTAGCAAACCTAGGAAGGTGAAAACCATTTGAAGGGGATTCATTTGAACTCGAAGTTCAGAAACTACCTTTTTTGTTTTTTTTTGTTTTTTTATTTTTTTTTATGACAACTAGAAAACTTGTTTTGACTCGAAACTTGGAAACTCTTGAAGAAAAAATGTATAGAAAATTCATTTTGACTCGAAACTTGAACTTTTGAAAACAATATGTCTAGAGAATTCATTTTGACTAGATATTTGATCTTTTGAAGACAAAATGTATAGAAAATTCATTTTGACTAGACATTTTTGATTCTTTTAAAGCAAAACGTATAGGAAAGTCGTTTTGATTTGAAAGCTGAATTTTTTGAAGACCAAATGTTTAAGAAATTCATCTTGACTTGAAGCTTGAACCTTCGAAGGTTTTTTATCAGGAATTTTTCTTTGAGATTGGATTGAATTTCGAAGTTGAAAATTTTGGAGGAAATTTTTTTATTTTTTTTTTGAATGTGAAAATTGATTTTCACTTTTGAAAGAAAGCAAGAGTTTTGATCTTTTGAATTTGAAACCTTTTGTAAAAATAGTTTTGCAAGCCCTTGAAACTAACTTTGAAATTTGAAAGGTTTTGTAGAGGAAACCTTGTAAGTTTTTGGAATTTTGAAAATCGAATTTTTGGATTTGAAAGAAAGCAAGGGCTTTTGTTTTTTAAAATCGATTTTGAAACAATTTGGTTAGAATTATACCTGAGCTTTACCTCGAAAATTTGGAAATGGTTGAGCCTGTGGAATCATTAGAGACTGTTTTGTGCTTGTAATTCTTATGTCTCAGAGCTTGAAAGGGGGACATTTGTGCCCTTCTGGATTGGGATTTCTTGTGATTGGAATACTTGTTGTTTGACTGTTGAGTTTTGCAGCTCGCAACCCAATTGACTTTTTCAGAGGAAGCTTGGAAACCCAATCTGCTTTTTATTTTGGAGCAAGCCCTAAAACCTAATCTGATTTTTCAGGAGAAGCTCGAAAACCCAATCTGCTTTTTCAGGGGAAGCTCGAAACCTGATCTGCTTTTTCGGGGGAAGCTCAGAAACCCAATCTGCTTTTTCGGAGGAAGCTCTGAAACCCAATTTGCTTTTTTGGGGGAAGCTCTGAAACCCAATCTGCTTTTTCGGAGGAAGCTTAAAACCCTATCTGCTTTTTCAGAGGAAGCTCGGAACCCAATCTGCTTTTTCAGAGGAAGCTCAAAACCCTATTTGCTTTTTCAGGGGAAGCTCGGAAACCCCAAATCTTTGCTGATATAAGGGATTTGCTTGTACTTTTTTTATGTCTTGACTGTTGGAGAAGATGACATTTACTACTTCTTGGATTGAGATTTTTGGAGAGTAATGTTCCTTTGACGTGATGATTGTTGACTTTTGCCTCTGACTGGCTTGGCAGAATTCTGGCTAAGGTGCTTCATTGGATTCTTGAATTTGGTTTTGGAGGGGGTGAGCCTTCTTTTTGAAAGATTTGAGGTATTTAGAAAGTCGAACATTTATAGATCAGTTTTCTTTAAATGGATCAACTTGTTTGAAATTGAATGGGAGGTATAGGGTGGGTCGTTGCCCCAGTTTTTACGATTTGAAGAGGTTGAGTCTGGCTGAAATTAATTGGGATGGTCGAGGGTGGGTCGTTGCCCTATTCTCTATGGTTTTGAAAAAGGTTCATTGTTGATTGGGGAGGTCAAGGGTGATTTAGTGCCCCATTCTCTATTTCTTATTGTCTATGGATGACAATTTGGGTTTTCTGGGGTGTATGCCATTTCTTTTACAGAATGTTTGGATTCTGGACGATAGGCTTTTCGAAATTTTGTGCTTCGGCTTCGGAATACCTTTTCTTTTGTAATCACCAAAACATTTATCAGTGTATTTTGTTAGACATGTCGTTTGGCATATACTGTATAAGTCTATCATAGGTTAAAATGAATGCACAGCATACTTTTAGATGAATGCACAGGTTGATACATGAGGAAATGAATGCATATCATACTTTTTGATGAATGCGTAAGGATAGAATTAAACGTATGTCATTTTTTTTTTATTGGATGTTTATGCAGGGATGGGATTGAATGCATGTCATGCTTTTGGATGAACGCATAGAGATGGATTTTGAACGCATGTCATACTTTTTTATGAATGCGCAGAGATAGATTTTTTAATGCATGTCATACTTCTTGATGAATGCACAAACATGAATGAAATTGAATGCACATAATACTTTTTGATGAATGCACAGAGATGCATGTCATGCTTTTTGATGAATGCACGTAAATGAAATTGAATGCACATCACACTTTTTGATGAATGCACAGATGTGGATTTTGAATGCATGTCGTACTTTTTGATGAATGCATGAACATGAATGACATTGAATGTGCATCATTTTGATGAATGCACAGATATGGATTTTGAATACATGTCATACTTTTTGATAAATGCATGAACAAATATGGTTTGTACAGGAATTAGAATAAATGCTTGTCATGCAAGTTAATACAAGTATGGAAATGAATGCATATGTTTAATATATGGAATGGAATTTAATGTATATGATACTTTTTGATGAATGCATGAACATGTATGGTTTATATAGGAATTGAAATGAATGCATGTCATACTTTTTGATGAATGCACTAATCTGTACAGAAGTGGAATTGAATGCATGTCATGCCCTTTTTTTTTTTTTAATGAATGCATATATAGATGGAAATGGACATATGTCGTGTGGGTTGCCCCAGGGTTCATGTTCAATTATAAGCATCATATCTTAAGATCAGGCAGTCTTTTGAACTTCTGTTCTCCTTCTCGGAATTCCCCTTTCTAATTCTGCCCTTTTCTTGCCAGGATGTGATAGCACTTGCACCTTCTCAGAGATTCGATCCATTGACTCGTTCTCCCTCTCTCTCTTTTATTGCAAAGGAAAACTTCTCTGAGTGATGGCCGATATTGCCATTTTGGCAAAGCAACAAGTAGCTTCTGTCCTTAGTTCGGGAAAACTTTAAAAGCTATTAAAAGTGTAGGAAAGCCCAATTTTTTTGTTTTTTTTTTTTGTTTTTGTAGAACCATTAAACTTTTCAAATTATGAGAGCCCTATAAAGACATGATCAATCAATGTAGGGCAAATATAGATGAATATCAAGATGCAGCTTAGCTTGAAAAGATCAACATCAAATATGCATGAAATCACACGAAACAAGCATAATTGGTCGCGAGATGATTAAGACCATATTAGTGACAATGTATCGATGTAGGTGTGAACTTCACAGAGACTAATGAGAATATAGACCCTGGGTGTGATCTAGGATGGCACAATAGCTTACGGATTATCACACCTAGAAGTCAAACCTGTTTCATCCCATGCTCTTTTTTTTTATTTTTATTTTTTTGTTTTCTTGTTTTTTTTGTTTTTATGGAAGTCCAACCCTATCTCTCCAATGATGGAAATACAGAAATGTAAAGTATGGCGGCTTTCATACACATGAGCAGGTAGCCTTCTCCTCTTGTCACATAACAATGGTAGTTGCACTCAGATTCACTGGTAGCCCTTTCCATAAGTGATGAGAGAAGGAATCGACAAAAGGTCAATCTAGGTGTGAGACAATCTGCAAGTATTTAACCTATTTAAAATAGATCATAAAGGCGGATTCCATATTCTAAGAAGTCTCGAGAAGTGTGTGTTAAGTTGAACATGAATCACCAATATGGTAAAGATCATCAAAACCATTGACTCATATTTATGCAAGTGATCATGCACACAAGATTCAACCTCAAACAAGCATGCACATCAATCTATTCATAATTGAATATTTGCCCCAGTGATTGTGCACTTGTAGGACAAACTCTATAAGAAAAAAAATCTTTGTTTTGATTTTTCTAATTTTTTTCAAAGATTCAATCAACCCGGACTTTCCATTATGTGTTAATCTTCCTTTTGAAGGTGTAGCTACGTTTTGCTTTGTCAGGACATCATATGGGGGTCACTCCTTGGATTTCAATGAGCTACGTGATTGACTCTCATCTCTCACCTTCTGTATTTCCCCTCTCTCTGTATTTTCTATTTCTCTCTCCCCTATTTGGAGTCAAAGATTGTTTCTGCTAAAGGTGGTACTTATGATATCCCATCCTTCAAGTCGGGGTAAAACATTTTGGGAAAAACTCTTGGAGAAGAACATCATTCATGAAAAGCCATGAGAAAATGATATGACCATGAAAACTTTGGATCCTTTTCATTTAGATGATGTTATTTTCATGCTCAAATTCGAAAAAAATGGGTTCGAAAGAAATCTCCCTTTTTCAGAATAAACCCCTCAGACTGGTTTGGAATCACGTTGGCATCCTTCACACTTCATTTTCCACGAGTGTCATCTGATTGCACAGGGATGGCTTTGTGAGGATTGGTAGAGTGACAACATGGTGTCGAGATCACGGCTTTGCATGAATTATAAATTGGATGGGATGCTGGAGGGATTCTATTGGTTTGACTGTGCTCTTGAACCCCCTTTTCATTCTTGGTTCACCCTCTGACTCTCTTGGCCTTTGTAGGCTAGGGAGAAGACAATAAGAATGTAAAAAGAAAAACAAAAAGGAGAAGTTAGTGTCTTTGGATTGAAGATTTTTATGCAATGCATGCCCTAAGGGTGCCCCTACTTTGAGAAGGGTACTAAGTATGATGTGTTGGCTCACTTTTGAAAGTAGGGGGTTGCCCCTGCATGCAATATTGTACCTGTGCGAGCCTGTTCATTCATTCATTCATACGTTCATATATTCATTCAATGAAAGTAGAAATGACAGTTTTATTACATTTGATTTTTCTTTTTCTTTTTTTTGTACATGGAATTGAAAGTACATTTGAAGGGGAGGGGGAACATTTTCTTTGGGACATTCCACCTATTCTATATTTACATCATAGGATCCTAAACTACTCTTAAGTCTTCGGATTCGCCTTTTTGAACGGGAATTGGTAAGAGACCTTGATTTGAATTGCCCCTTCGTCTTCTTGGCAGCCCTATCTCCATAAGCGAAAAGGGATTGGGGCCCCTCTTTTTATGAGATGACTTTCATGCATGCCATGAATCCTTAGGGTCTCGTGGTACCCGTAAGAGTTTTGGGTTGGCTTGAATGGAGCGAGAAGGTCATTGAGCCTTTCTCTAAGGGTTGATTGAATGCATAAAGATGCAGTGACTTGAGTTACTTTGAGAACTCTTGTCTTTTGAAGTGAATTTCAATGCATGAGCAGTTATGATGCATGTACATGGAAGCAGCAAGAATTAGATAACATAATAGCAAGTATTAAGCAAAATTTATAAAGAAAAATAAAGTCGTCGCCCTTTCCTCCTTGATTTTGAAATTGACGCGTGTGTCCTAAATCCGGTAGAGGTTCGGCTATGCATGGGGTGCTACATGAGCATGAGGTTGGGGGTTTGCTAATGCTTCCTAAAAAGCTCGGTCCCCGAACCTTCAAACCTGCGGCGTCTACCCTCGAAAGGGTGAACTCCATCTTTGGTTGGTGGTTCGAGTAGGGGAACTATCAAGAGACCGTAGGCTAAGAAAATAACACAGCATCCGCCCACAGTCAATATACTGTTCCCCCTTCTATCTAGAAGAATAGTAATCGGGTAATACATGTAAGATGCAAATGCAAGTGAGCGCACCAAGTGTGTGTGGAATTTTTGAAAAAAGGAGAAAAGGACCCAACAACACACATCACATCATGTCCATTCATTCATATACATAGCAATAAATAAGACATGAAATGAAATGTGAACAAAGGTCCACCTTTAAAAGAAAAATGCAAAGAGTTAGTAACTTTTCGACAAACTCAATGCAAGATAAAATAGATGGTAAATGCAAAAGCATGATTGTAGGCGATGAATGCAAGTGATGACACTTATTTCAAAATCATTTTGAAAAATAAGGATTTGTTTTGGAAACTTGAAAAATTTGAAGGGGGGATAAAACTAGACAAAGTAACCGGAGATTCTGGGTCAGTGAAGAGTCAATAGACATGTTGATGGCCTAACCCTCTAAGTATCCCCAGTGGAGTCGCCAGCTGTTGCGCTCCGGTTTTTGGGGTGTCCAAGGTCCTTTCGGCTCGGAGACCCTAAAGCACGGAACTCTGTCACTAGAACTCGTTCCCTCTAGAAGGACAAGTGCGACTAGGTTAGAAAATTGATTTGACTAAGGGCTTTTTAGGAAAATAAGAGTCACCACCTAACTTGATAAAGGTGAGTTAGGGCACCTAAAACTAAACGTTAATCCGAAGATTAAACTTAGAGTTTTTTAAAAAGGTTTTTGAAAATTCCCTCAAGAGAGGGTTTTTAAGAAAATAGGTTGTTTGGCAACCTTTTGAAATGTTTAAGCCCTTTTTGAAAATAACTCCATTTTTGGTCTTTTGAAAATAGAAATCTAAAGTTCGGGGGTTGGTTACGTGTAACGAAGACATCCTAAGATCATCACCCAACCCCGCCCTTTCGGTACCTACATGTCTAATCACCCTTTGTTCACTCACTAGAATAACCAGTTACCATTTTTCACATAATATCCACTTTCAGAAAAATGGAGTTTAGTCATCACTTTTCAGATGGATGATGCAAGTTTTTGGAAAAGTTTGAAAATAATGGAGGTTTTCAAAGAGTTTGGAATAGAAATTTGAATTGATTTGGAATTTTTTGAAAAAGGGATTGGGGTTGAAATAAAAGTTATGACCGCAACATTTTAGGTTGCCTACGTATCTCATTTGGCGAGAATTAGGTCATTCGTAGTTCGGGCAAGAGCCCGATGGAGAATAGGCGCATTAGGGCCTTTGGAAAGCTTGAAGACACATTGAGGTCTTTGGAAGAGTTTAAGACACTTTGAGGTCTTTGGAAGAGTTTAAGACCCTTTGAGGTCTTTGGAAGAGTTTAAGACGCTTTGAGGTCTTTGGAAGAGTTTAAGATGCTTTGAGGTCTTTGGAAGAGTTTAAGACACTTTGAGGTCTTTTGAAAAAGTTTAAGACACTTTGAGGTCTTTGGAAGTTTTGACTTGAAATTGGATGGTGGAGTGCTTTAAAAATGTTTTCGGATCAACTTGAGAGATTTTTGGAAAATGTTTTTGAATAACTCAAGTGAGTTTGAGAGTGTTTTTGAAGTCTTGTTTTGAAAACCTTAGAGGTATGATTTTGGAATGTTTTGATGAATCTGTTTTCGAAAGTGGATTTTGGGAATGGCTAAGAGTTTGGAATCCTAATATGGACAACCTTAGAGGTTGTTCTTGTTTTATCACTTGTCCTTGGAATCCCTAACCATGAGAGGGCTAGGGACACCTTAGGTTTGTGACATTTGGAAAACATTATTAAGAATGCCTTGAAGATGGAGTGTAAGAACATTAGAAGAGTTCATGGAGTTGGTTTTTTGAAATCAAGAAAGTAAGAAGTTTTGGAAAAATAGGTTAGGAGAATGGTTTTTAATTGGAAGATCATTTGGAAAAGGATTCAAGAGTTGGAACCTTGAAGTGTACTAACCTAGGTTGGGCAACTAGGGTCAAGTTAACCTAGGGTTGGAAAACTAGGGTCAAGTTAACCTAGGGTTGGTTAACTAGGGTCAAGTTAACCAAGGGTTGGATAACTAGGGTCAAGTTAACCTAGGGTTGGTCAACTAGGGTCAAGTTAACCTAGGGTTAGTAACCTAGGGTTAAGTTAACCTAGGGTTAGATAACTAGGGTCAAGTTAACCTAGGGTTGGTCAACTAGGGTCAAGTTAACCTAGGGTTAGTTAACTAGGTTCAAGTTAACCTAAGGTTGGTCAACTAAGGTCAAGTTGACCTAGGGTTGGATAACTAGGGTCAAGTTAACCTAGGGTTGGATTAGAGAATGGTTTTGAAAGTTGTTTTGATGCATTCTTGGAAAGAGTTTTGAAAACAAAACATGATATGCAATAGACTTTGGTTGGCAATCTTTTTGAAGATCATCTCCATGAAAATTTTGACTCTAGCCAAGAGTATGGTTTATATGGTTGGTGATTGGAGACCATTCCAAGGAAAATTTCCTTATGGCCATTATAACCTTTATCTTGACAAGAGTAGGGGTTTCAAAGATCAACATAGTGATGGCAATTTTTGAAAAATCATTTTTGATGCAAAGATGGAGAGAATGCATTTTTGAAAATCATCTTCTGAGAAGGATTTTGAAAACCACTTTTCAAGGGAACCATTCCATCAAGAGAGGGTTCATATGACCAAACAAAAGAGAGACCACTCAAGAGAGGGTTCCATGGGGGCCATTCCAACCACTACACTTAAAAGAATAGAAATCTTGAAATTAGAGAATTAGAAAGCAACCCTTATGCAAATTAAAATGTCACGACACCAAAATGAAAGTTAGGGGATTAGTAGGGGGTCTTCTAAGGCATAATTCCTAAAATCCCATCCTACACTTCAAGGGGCCAACTCTTGAAACAATTTTTGAAAGAAATATAGAGCTTCGAAATGGCATGAAAATAAGAGCAATGTAAGCATTGTAGAGCATGACAATAAGCATAAAATGAAGCCAAGCATACAAAACATGATCAAAATAATGATATGCAAGGGGTCATGATTACATACAAGGCTTTTAGGCTACACCACATAAACAAGGGGCTCTTAGGCCATACCATCTTAAAGTAGGCTAGTGAGAGGTCCCCCTACACGGTGGCTCTCACTTGCTTTCCTCTAGGCATGATCTAAGAGCCCTCTTGGCTCAAGCATGGAAGAATGGGGGGTTGTAGACGGGGATTAAAATAGAGAATAGCCTAAGTAGGCTAGGAGGGAGAAGAGAAGAGTGGGGGAAGACACAAATGTAAAAGGGATACCACCTTTTGCCTTCAACACACTTCTAGTCTTCAATGGATGTCTTGATTGGAGCTTGAATGACTTCAAGAGGGCTTAAGGGGCTGGAATGGAGTGTTTAATGGTGTATAAGGCTATGTAGGTGAAGTGTATAGGCATGAGGGAGGTGTAATTTAGCCTAAGTGTTGGAGGAGTGGAATATGTGTAGAGATTCAAGATTCTGGAGCGATTTTAGCAGGGCTTCGCATCAATTTTCCATGCTTGAATATGCAAAGGGGGAGACCTCTATTTATAGGCAAAACTTTCAGACACTGGCGCATGTCCTACATGCGCGGGTACTATTCATCTGGCAGAACGCCACGTGTCACCCATTGTACTGACTCAATCTCGACTGTTGATCGAAATTTGGTCAATCTGATCAAAATTTGAACGCATGTAGCATACGCTCCATCACCGAAAAGGTTCGTCCAAACTTTGCCTCGATAATTGAGTCAATCAGGAAGGTTCCGGGGGAATCGGTTGCACTCGGGATGTTCTCCTAGTGCTTCTGATGAACTTTCATGTTTTTGAAAAGTTTGAATTATGTTTGAAGGTGAGTGATATCGTCTTGGGAAGTGTGCCAAAAATGACACATTCGTGGAGCGTCTGTGATATGCTCCGTGGGTGTTCAAAAGTGGTTGTCTTCATTTCGTGTGATCGAGGCCTCTGAGAAGCGATCTATTCGATCGGACCGTACTGATGGAAAGTACTCTGGAAATACTTTCTGGAATCCCCAAATTTACGCATTTCTCAAGTTGTTTGACGTTGCATTTTGATTAGGGAATCAGGAAAAAAGTCAACCTTGGCAGAGCGTCTGCGAGACGCTCCAGGGGTTGCTGAAAGTTATGGTTTTTGCATCGTTCAATGGAGTGCTTCGGGAAGCGGTCTATTCGATCGAACCGTATCGATGGAAAGATCTATGGATGAGCTTTCGAGAATTTCCTGATTTACGCATTTCTCAAGTCGTTTGACGGTGCGTTATAACCAAGGAATCGGGGGAAAAGACCATTCAGGCGGAGCGTCTACGAGACGCTCTAGGGAACTTTTATCAAGTCGTGTGAGTTTAGTGTCGTAGGGTGTTCCTTGGGTTAAACAGGGATGTGTGGTGGAACCCTCCGCTCGAAATCCCAAGGCCGATGCTGTTTCAGGGCATTTTTTGGCTTCTAGGGGCAAAACGGTCATTTTAACCGGGGTTAGCTGGAAATGGTCAGGAATGGTCTGGTATATTGTGTTAGGCGCGTAGGGTTGTTCAGGGATGGTTTTGGGAGAGTCTTTTACCATTCGGTGGGGTTTGCACAGTGTTGAGGTGTTCAGGGCCAACATGGTCATTTTGACCGGAGTGGGTCGGAATAGGGCCGAATTTGAACCAAATAGCGTGCGGGGGACTCCTAATGGTTTAACAACATTTTGGAAGGATGGACTTATCGTTTTAAGGGATTTTAAACTTTCCCAAAACGTGCCTGGAGGCCCAAGGGGCAGGTTTGGTCATTTATCACCGAGTCGGGCTAGCAGGTGCCGGTGTTGACCTAGGTGTTGGTTCCCTGAGACTACCCGGTCTTGGAAAACTACCTGTGCGGTGTTGGTCCCTAAGAACGCCTGGTCTTAGAGTGCTACCTGTAGGGTGGTGTCGGTTCCTGAGAACGCTAGGTCTCAGAAAGCTACCTGGAAGGGTGGTGTTGGTCTCTGAGAATGCCCGGTCTCGGAGAACTACCAAGTGAAGGACATTCTACATTGGTAGGCTAGCAGGCGCCAGAAGTGAACTGTCTAGAATTTGATGAGATGTTGGTCCCCGAGATCGCCCGATCCCGGGAAGCTACCTGGATGGCATTGGTTTCCGGGACCGCCCGGTCTGGAAAGCTGCCTAGAATAATGGTGCTTATGGCTCCAGCGGGTCCTTGTGGACCCAAGAAGTGACTAATTGGTTGGATTCAAGATTGAAAGGCTCGTCTTGAGTCTGCATGTGTTGTGATGTTTGGAAAACTTAGCTCGGTCGGGCCGGAGATTGCCGAGCAGGCGAAAATGGGGTGCTTATAGAAAGTACCCAAAGCCCCGAGATGATAAGAACATCCAGCAACTTCCTAAGATCAAGCAGTCTCTGGAATGAATGCACATCGTTAGAGTCATGGAAATACTCACAAACATCGTAACCGTTAAAGTGATGAAAACACTCGCAAACAGGTCGACATCGAGAATGCCAACAAACCCCTTATGTTACGGGACCAAACACGCCTCTTTGCTATGGTGTGTTTACTGAAGGACGGGATACCTTCAGAAACCAACTCATCACACACCATTAGAGTGACGAAAGTATTTAAAATCTGGGCCAACACCAGTGCCTGCTAGCCTATTCTAGTAAAAAATGACCAAACTGTCATTTGGGCCCCACCGGAGTGCTTCTCGAGAAAGTACATAAGATCTTAGAGCGGTAAGTCCACCCTTTTAAGATTTTCCCAAAGATAATCTAGCACGTTCTAGTGCCTTCCAGTCACTTTCGAATCGATTCTGCGAGCAACCAATCAAAATAACCATTTTGTCCCTAGGCATCCAATCGCCTTCGGGAATCACATCAGCTCTGGGTATCAAATTAGTTACCTTTTGAATATGCTTCTAATAGTATTCTAAACCTTTCAATACCTTTTTAGACCATTCCTAGTCCATTCCAATAAACCTAATGCAAAATGACCGTTTTGCCCCTGACGAACCGGTCGCCTTTTCCAACGACATTGGCTCTGGGTATCAAATCGAAAATCCTTGAAACACTCTTAATAGTGTTTTCAACCTTCAAGGCTTCTCAATGATCACTCTCGATCAATTTGGTGTTCCTTGGCTCAAATGACCATTTTATCCCTAGTGGACCTGTCGCCTTTTTCAACTACTCCGGCACTGATCATTAAGCCAATTACCTCTGGGACACTCTTTTAAGGGTTCTCTTGAGGTTCTGGTTACTCAAAACCTTCTGAATCATTCCCAAACTTTTCAGAGTCACTCCCAATGAAGCCAAGTCAAAAATTGCATGGTAGTCACTAGGACAAGCGCCCAAATCTTCTGCCTTGTGTCCCAAGGGTCAAAAATCTATTTCTTACCGCCCTAAAAACTTTCTTAAGTGGTTGGAGCCACTCCTAGTGGTGCTCAACCAACATTTGGCCTAGCACCACTGCAACAGGTGCTAGGCCAAATTTTGACTGCCGATAAATGTAAGCCACCCCCTGTGTATTCCAGATCAGCAAAATCACTCCAGAAACTCTGCCTCTCTAAAATAAAGTTTGAGTTGCCCCAAAAATCCCAATTCTCTCAAGCCTCGTTCAAACCCTAGCCTCCATACAATCGATACACTCAATCCCTAGCCTTCAAGCATCCTTTGAAAATTAAATGATGTCTTATTGAAGCTCTCAAAGGATTCATCAAATGAAAATTCAAAGGATCTATTGAAGAAGCAAAGCAAAGAAGAAGTCAAGTCCGAGTGAAGTCCACCATCAAAACATCAAATAAAAAAGAAGACAAGGTAGGGTTTTCGGTTAAATTTTGCAATCCTCACTTTCTCTTTACCATCCTAACCCACTTAGGTTTTCTTCTATTTTAACCCCTATCTTCTATCCCCTCTTGCATGATTAAAACAAGGAACCTTTCGGTTCATGCCTAGTGAGGCCTTAGAGGAAATCACTGTGCCGAGGATTTTCTATGAGTTCAACCTAAAACGGTGTGGGTCCAACCCCCTTGGTTATGTGGTGAAACCTAGCCTTATATGTTCATGTCCCTATTGTATTGTTGCTACCATAATCATGCGTTCAAAGATCTTTTCAAACTTGCATTAAAGGTTGCTTCCAAAACTTTCATTCAAAACCTTTTCTTTCAAAGTTGTTTACAAAACCACAACCCTAAGATGATTCTAACCATTCCATGGTTAGGGTTGTTTTGGGAAAGTGTTATATTCAATATGACCATCAAGGTCCAAATTTGGGTTCAAACCTTAAATTGTTTTTCAAGAAATCACAACTCTTAGGTGATTCTAGCCATTCCATGGTTAGGATTGTTTTAGGAAAGTATTACATTTAAAGAGACCATCAAAGTCCATATTAGGGTTTCAAACCCTAGTTGTCATCAAAATCACAACCCTAGAATGGTTCTAGTCTTCTCATGATTAAAATCGTTTTAGGAAAGTGAGATATTTAAGAGATTTTCAAATGTCTATACTCAAACCTTTCTAAAATAGTTTTGCAATTCTACTTCCTAAAAGTTCTTCCCAAATATTTACTTTCCAAAAACTTTAAGTCTTGAAGTCCAAGTCAAAACCCTAAAGTCCATATTTGGGAAATCCTAGTTTGCTCACTTAAAACCATGGCTTTTTATTTGCATCAAATCATAGATTTTCAAAACCATTTTCTACATAAAATTATATATTTCCTAATTCAAAAGTCACATAAAATGATAGATTTCTAAAACTAAAAGCTCTCCAATTTCATGTCAAATCAAATCTTATCCAAATAGAAAACCAAATCAAAATATCCTATTTCTGGAAATAAAATCTAACCTCCTGTTTTAGGAAATAAAAATCAAATCTTTCTTGATTCTAATCTTTCGTAATGTCAATCTTTACTAATTTCAAAACTTTTCAAAAATAAAACTTTTCTTTTTCAATTGAAATCCAATCTTTCCAATTCAAATGCATTGCATTAACCCTAGGTCCTAGGATTATTTAAATCCCAAGTTACCTCAAACCTAAGTCAAATCTTTTCAAATTTTGACTTTCTAAATTCTAAATCAAATGTTTCTTAATTCAAACCTTTCATAAATCAAATCTTTCCAAAATCAAGTCTTTCCTAAAATGAAAACTTTCCTAAAATAGAACTTTTCAAATTTGAAACTTTTCTAAAATCAAACTTTTCAAGTGTGTGTCTAAACCTTAGGGTGTATTTGCCCTAGTTCAACCCCTAACCCTAAGTTAAGAAACTTCAACTCTTTTCTAAATCAACATGGTTTTCAAAACCAAATTCAAGTTAAGATGATTTCAAAGTTCAATTCAAACTTTCCAAAATAAGTCTAAGTTCTACTTTTAAAGTTTGATTTCAAATCAAAATTCAATTTTCGATCTTTCAATCAAAGCTTAAATTAAACCCTTTTCAAATCAAATAAGACCCCAAAATGTCAATTTTCAATCAGACCTCGAGTCCGAACTACAACTGACTTAATTTCCAATAAAGGAATATGCAGGCAACCCTCATCGGTGCGGTCACAATCTTTTTTAAAATTTCAATTTTCTTTTTCAAACTCTCTCTCCACGTTTAAATTCTTTTCATGCACTTGTATATCATGCATCATATCATCCCTAAAGTAATGGCTCAAACCTTTTTTCAAAATTCTTTTCAAAGTGGATATAATTGGATATTGGATAACCGGAGATTCTAAATGAGTGAACCTAAAATGAAAAGACATGTAGGTACCACAAAGGCGGGACAAGGTGACCTAGCTCAAAAAACCTATTTTCTCCACCAAAAAAAAAAAACCCTCCCTTGAGGAAGTTTTTCAAAACCTTTTTAAAAACCCTAAGTTTAATCTTTGGACTGCACTTAATTTTAAGTGACCTAACTCACCTTAACAAAGTAAGGTGGCGACTCCGAACATTTTGCCAAAAGCCCTTATTCAAATCAATTTTCAATTCAAACCTAGTCCCACTTGTCCTTCTAGGAGAATAAGTTCTAGCAAGAGAGTACAGTGTATTTCTCACATATTATCTCAAGCACGAAATATCGATGAGCGACAACGGGCTCTTTAGTGATAATCTACACCGACCATGTCGCCCTTAAGTACTTACTTTCAAAGCAAGAGGCCAAACCTAGGTTAATCCAGTGGATCATACTTCTCCAAGCGTTTAACCTTGAGATTAAGGATAAGAAGGGTGTAGAGAATATGGTTGCGGACCACTTATCTAAGCTCCCATTTGAAGCCCCTACCTATGATGACTCTCCCATCAAAAAGACCTTCCTCGATGAATAATTGATGTAATACCAAGCCATCTCTCATATCTTACTCCATAGTATGCCAATGTGGCTAACTTTTTAGCCACCAGGGTCACTCCTACCCATTGGTCCTCTTTGGATAAGAGAAAGTTTTCTAGGCTTGTGCATAACTTATGTTAGGATGACCCATACCTTTTCAAATATTTCTCGGATCAAGTCATTAGGAGGTGTGTCCCCAATGATGAGTTCATAAGTGTAATGCAATTTTTCCATACACAAGCTTGTGGTGGACATTTCTCATCTAGGAAAACCATTGCCAAGATTTTGCAAAGTGGTTTGTATTAGCCCACCATGTTTAGAAGGATGTATATGCCTTTTGCTTGTCTTGTGATCAATGCCAAAGGCTAAGGAGCGTTGCTAGAACTTATATTATGCCCCTTAACCCGATTATCATTTTAGAGATTTTTTTATTGTTGGGGCATTAACTTTATGGGCCCATTCCCTAGTTCATTTAGTTACCTCTACATATTAGTGGTCATAGACTATGTTTCGAAATGGGTAGAGGCAATTGCAACTCACACTAATGACCACCAAGTGGTGGTCAACTTCTTAAAAGATAATATCTTTTCCCATTTTGGGATGCCTCAAGCTATTATTAGTGATGGTGGCTCTCACATTTGTAAGCGGCCTATAAGGATAGTTATGAGAAAGTATGGCATAGTACATAAAGTTGGCCTCCCATACCACCCCCAAACCCAAGGACAAGTAGAATTGGCTAACTGAGAGATAAATACCATCCTTGAAAAGATGGTCAACCCATCTCGCAAGGATTGGTCATTGAGACTGATTGATGCCTTGTGGGTGTATAGAACCGCTAACAAGAGCATCCACGGTGCCTCCCCATATCTGCTAATGTATGGGAAGGCATGCCACCTTTTGATAGAGGTTGAGCACAAGGCCTATTAGGCCATTGGGTAATTCAATGAGAATTTGGAGGAGGTGGGGACCCTAAGAAAGTTGCAACTCAATGAACTTGAAGAGCTCCGGATTAATGCCTATAAAAATGCCAAAGTCTCTAAGGCTAAGATGAAGGCCCATCAATAAATACCATCCTTAAAAAGATGGTAAACCCATCTCGCAAGGATTGGTCATTGAGATCGATTGATGCCTTGTGGGTGTATAGAACCACCAACAAGACCATCCACAGTGCCTCCCTATATTGCTTTACAGATGGGAAGGCATGCCAACTCTCGATAGAGGTTGAGCACAAGGCCTATTAGGCCATTGGGTAGTTCAATGAGAATTTAGAGGAGGCGGGGACCCTAAGAAAGTTATAACTAAATGAACTCGAAGAGCTCCGGAATGACGCCTATAAGAATGTCAGTCTCTAAGGCTAAGATAAAGGCCCATCACGACCAACACATTAGAAGAAAGTTCTTTCATATATGGCAAAAAGTGTTGCTCTACAACTCCCGATTACATTTGTTTCTAGGAAAGTTAAAGAGCAAATGGCAGGGCCATATTTAGTTAAGGAGGTCACTCCTTATAGGGCAATAGAGGTCGAAAGAATGGACAATGGCCTATCTTTCAAAACCAATAAGCAAACGTTGAAGCCCTATTTTGAGCCATTTCCCAAAGTTATGGATTGCGTGGATTTTATCGATCCCCCAACACTTAAGCAATGAGAATGGTATAATCTAAGGTTTAGGAGTAGTTTAGGTAGAGTAGTGTAGGTTTAGATAGATTAGTGTTAGTTTAGGAGTAGTTCTTCTTTATTTTTCCCTCCTTTTCCTCCTTTGTTCACTTCTATCCATGCTTGTCTTCTTGCATTGAGGATAATGCATCATTCTTTTGTTTTTTTTTTTTTTTTTTTGGGGGGGGGGGGGGGGGGGGGGGGGGGGGGGGGGGGAGCAACTTCAAAGGCTTAACCTCTGAAGTTGCTTTGTTTTTAGTTTTTGGGTTGCAGGCCCCAAAAAAAATTGCAATTTTGGGGTGAAAGTCTACAAAACCATGCACACAGTCTATTAACCGTTCTCACTGTTCATTGATTAAGAGATTGTGCGCACGGTAAGTAGTACTATTCACATAAACACGTGGCAAAGTCTCAAAGGCTGGCATCTAGTGATCTCAGGATGGTCAAGCTGACCATTAGTATGCTACTATTCACCTTGCATATGGTGAATAGTGTCGTGCACACAGTTGCGACTCCCTTTGGATGCACGCTGATATCATGCGCACACTTTAAGTGATCGTGAGAACAGTTGTTGGATTTCTATATATATGCATCTGAATCCTATTCAGATGCTATTCTTATAGTAAGTCGACTTAAAGAATGAGTCAGGGAGTGTTCGAGCAGTGCAGTGAAGCATTGTCAACATCCGGCCTCCAGTCTAGCTAGTCTAAGCCCGGTCCCCTCCGTCTTTTAGGTATTCCCTTTTTGCCCTCTTAGTCATTTCTCTTTACTTTTCATATTAGTTTAGGATGGTGGGGGGTGGTAAAGTCAAGTAGGCCTAGAATCGGGCTACCAATTACGATGTAGACCAGTTCATTAACTGGGCATCTGACATGATTGATGGCATTTTTAGCCAGAAGGGGACCGCACAGGAGCGTGGCATGACACTTAGGCACTTTCAAGGGCAGCTATACTTTTGGGAGGATGTATTCACTCAAAGGGGCTGGGTGAAGTTGGCCAGGGCTAGTGGTCGATGTAGGGTTACACTGATTGTTGAGCTGATGGCCAACGTTTCTTTATGCTCCACTGAGCCAAGCTAGGAGTGGATTATGTCTTGGGTTCAGGGCCACACTATAGAGATCACCCCCGATGTGATCTTTACGCACTTTCGGCTACCTAGGGAGGCTAAGAGGGAAGTTTTCATGTTTATTGTTTAGTTTCTAGGTAGCTGCAGTTTAGATATCCTTCGATAGGGAAGGTGGATCATGATGTTATGGTAGCCAAGCTGTGTCTTCCGGGTGTGCAGTGGGTCTCTTTACAGATTACTATTTTCCTATGCTTCTATGATGCCTTTGTTTCGGACACTTAAGGTTAGTCGGACTAGGGGCCAGTTGATATATGCCAGTGGTACGGGTAGGTCCATCAACCGATCCCATTATATGTTTAGGGCTTTGTATACCTCTGCCATTTCGGATCGACCTTAGTGTTGTATACCTTTTACCAGCTTCCTGACCGTGCTTATTAGTCAAGTCAGAGTAGTCGCGCCTCTAGAGCTCCTACGAGCATTATAATCGATAGAGTTGACTTCAGAGAGTCGAGCTGCGGGGCAGTTCATCGAGATCTAGAGATGTGTCCAAGAGGCTCAAGTCTAGGCTCAGGCTCAGGCTCAGCAACAAGCTCAAGCCTAATAATAGGCAGAATAACAAGATATTTCAGGAGCTGATCAGTAGCCACAACAGGGCCCCACATTTCATTCGTTGGCCCAATTGGTGGACAAGCAGAGCAGATGCATTCAAGGGCAGACCACTGCTATCATAGAGCTACAAGGAGTGATGGCATCATTGCAAACTACCCAAAGAGAGTATGCTGAGTAGTTGACAGCCTTTCAGACTGCCCATATAGAGTTTAGGGAAAAGATTAGGACCAAGCAGTACTGTCAAGGTAAGACCTTAGCTGATATCCTAGCATGGATCCAAAGCTAGCAGGCTGGACCCTCTGCACCTCCTAAATCTTCCATATTCTCTTAAGATGATGATTTTGGCATATGGTAGTTAGAGATAGGGTTTAGATATTGTAGGTGGGATTTTCCGAGAAAGCCGAGCCAAACACTCAAGCCCACGTTCATGAGTCCAAACTCACTACAAGAAAGAGAAGTTAGAATGGGTCGACCCTTGTTGGGCCGCTCACACTCCGATGATTAAGTTAGCAAGCTTAATCAAGAGTAGAACGAATAAGAGTTGTGTATACTTGGGGTTAACTGTCCATACCTGGCTCTTGATGGCTTGGGTATTTATAGTGTGATCGATGGAGTGTTTTGCTCTTGGCCTACCAGCAAGTCATCATGGCCTGCTGGGTAGGCATCATCATATACTGTCGACTGACCGCGTGTAGGGCCTGTCTTACCGTCACTGAAGAATCCGGCTAATCGGATGTGCAGATCAATGTCGCGTGGGGAGCCGCCGGTGCATTTAATGCGGCTTAACTCCGCATTTAATGCTCTGAGACAGCTAGCGGTTTGGGCCAAGGTCGGCACAAGGTCGGCATCTTAGTCCAGACCGCTCTTTAGTGCTTCGATTTGGGCCGCCCAACAACCCAGCTTCAATGTCATGTGGATTGAGCTTAACGAGATGGATTGGGCCTATAGTTTTACCCCACAGATATCATTTGTATACACATGTATATATTATTTTGATGTATCTAAAACCATGTTGTTCATATTAGATGCCAGTTTTAAGCTTTATTGTTTATATTTGTTATTATATTTCGATCTCTTTGTGGTGTATTTTTCATTCTCAGGTGTTGCATTATTGACCTATCAGTCGACTACCTAGGAGCTTTGGTAGAGGTTGAGAGTATCTTATTGTTCTGGTGCTCTATTTGATTATCTTTAGCACATCTTTTCTTATTTTTCATATGTATCCCTTATTATTCATGGTGGATGTGTTGATGCTTGAGATATCGGACCATAGCATAATCATGAGATTTAATCTTGAATTTTTGGATAGTTAGTGTTTTGCATCGTTTATATTTGAGTATGACTGGCACTTCATCCTTGATTTTGATGCTCTATGAGATTTTATCATAAGTACACACAAGTGAGTGGATTACACTTATTTGAACACAAATCATGTTATATAGTTTTATTGTACTAGCTTATGCATTTGTAGCCTTACATAAGTGGATATCTTTATCTTGTCAGCTTTAGAGCTATGTTCTTCTTTGGGGAGGGATTCCATTTACTCAAGGAGACTTTCTTGGTTCGTATCCTTTCCAATAGCTTAAAAATATATGTACTTGGTTTATATGCTTTATATTGATTAGCATTGTTGACACTTCCATTCTTTCAATATCTAATTCATGTACACTTTGGATATAATTTTAGGCTATCTTTTATCTTTTTGAGCCACAAAATTCTTGTTGTTTTCATTGCTTTGTAACCAGTTCTTTTTAAACCTTTTTGATGTGTGATCTTACTTAAGATGTGGCCACTGTTGAGATATTCTTTCTAGTTGAGAAACACAATTATTCACTCTTTGGAAGTTCATAAAAGAAGAGCAATGGTTATCACATATGTAAATAAGAAGTGAAAGAATGCAAAAGGGTTGCAAAGAAAGTGAAGAAAAAGAAAGAGAGACAGAAACAACATAAAAGGAAAAAAAAAAAAAAAAAAGAGAGAGAGACAAGAAAAAGGAGAGAAAAGGAACAAAAGGGGATTGTTACCTCAAAGTGGCACGAAAATGTGCTAAAATGGTATAGTTTGAAAATTTTGGAAGAGTTTGTTTCATGAATCATTACATGCCTTGATCACACATGTATTGACCTTTTTGACCTTTCTATTTCCCTCATTTCTTACCTTGGGATCAATTAGGCCTTCCTTTGAAAAGTCCTTCTTGATCCAAAGCATACTTCTCATGAGATCTTGTTTGCATGTAAGTCATTACTTGTCAACTTTGTTTAAGTGATAGTTAAGTTATGAACATTCTTTCATAAAGTCATGCCAAGTTAATACACTTTCATTATTGCGTTCTTTTGCATTATAGTTTGCTCTCTTTCATGTTATCACGTTTACTCCTTCTAGAGCATTCCATTGAGAGGAACTTTGTGCTTATTTGCTTAAGAGTGTATGTCTGGTGAGGATTTAGGTTGAGGGTCCAATGTTTTGAATACATGAGTAGGTACATTTGAGCTATATTGCATGATTCCATCACACTCTCACTTGAACCTCATTTTTTTTTTGTCCTTATTGACATGTTCTTGCTTGTATTAAGGGAAAGGATGTTTTGTTAAGATTGTTTGGCTATAGCTATGCATTATTCTTATATTGTCCCAAATCTTAGATTGATAATCATGGATTGATGTTTATGGGTGTCATCATTATAAGCCCTCACGAGACACCACTCATCTACTACGGGTAACCTAGGGGTTTAAAGGCTTGATGCATAGGCTAAATGCATTCGTGACTCTTACAAAAGTGGAGATTATCTCTTATTTAGTGTTTTGCTAGGTACTAACAAAAGCTAGGTGTGAGGGGGGGGGGGGGGGGGGGGGGGGAAGGTGATTTCACTCCAAAAGTGTAATCATTGGCCTATAAATAGCTATAGTTAGTCCAAGTAGTTTACTAATTCTTCTATTTTAGCTAAATAATGATCTTTATGCTACTTTGTGGTTGATTTGTAGGTATAGAGCTTAAAAGGATCAAAATGGAGCTTCGGGGGCAAAATGGTCATTTGACCATGCGCACGGTTCATAGCGTCGTGTACACGCTTGGTCAACCATGCGCATGGTGAATAGTGTCATGCACACAGATTTGTAGGTTCAGAGGCTAGAATCAAACTCTGCAAAATCATAAACAAGAAACAGATAGCTAATTTCACAATAGGCAAGTCGTGGGCAAGTCCTTCGAAGACTGTGCACATGGTTGTAGAGTCTCTGTTATTTTCCAACAGCTATAGATCCGTTTTGGAGCAAAAAATGGGGATCTAGTTTTTAGAAGGTCTTAGTACGAAATTACTAAATATATAGTCTAGCTTAGTTCATTGTATTAGGTCATCTTTACTTGTAATTCACCTTTGATTCCTTGTAATTCACTTTCTTGTTCAATTGTAATTCAATTTCTAGCTTCAAATTATCATGATTTCCATTCAAAGCTTCATGTTGACTTTGAGTATGAGTAACTAATCTCTAATTGGGTTCAATTATGAAGACTATCCAAGGAATTCAAGGTTTCTATGTAGGTATCTCATGAATTCAATGATTAATCTTTCTGTATCTTAAATTCTATGCAATTGATTGTTAGAACTTATAAAACACGTAGACTATTGACTATGTTTAGTGTTTTCTTTTTATGATTTAGCGTTTTGTGAATGAAAACATCCAAATCGATGGTATTAGCTTAAGAATCTTAAATTAGATTTCAATTCTAAAGTCAATTGCTAGAGAATAGTTATTTCTTTGAAGCTAAATCTTCCAAATTTAATCCTCTTGATTGTTTGGGTTCAATTTGAGTAAGCCTCCTAAAATACCTTGGAAAAATTGGATAGTTGGATCAATTGGATCCAATCTCTTTTAAATAGTTTTAATCTCAATTTCCATTGCAATTATTCAATTAGCTTAGACAATTTTCCAAACTCAAATCATTTTTTGGTTTAACATTTTATAGAAGTTTTTACTTGGCTTGTAATCGAGTTAAGTCAGGTCCAAAGTTGTAAATTTCGTGGCCTATACTTGACCCTGGTTCTCAAGGAAGAAAATGATATCCAACTCTTAGTTGGATTAAACTACTTCGAAACTGTACACTTGCGAGAGCGAATCACCTGCCAATATCAAGGAGATTTTTTAAACTACGTATTTCTTGACCCGAGACAAAAAAAAAATCTTATATTGTATTAGATCATAAATGCTAGAAGTGTTGAATTTGTTTCTTTTGTTAATAGTCTCAGTACGAACTCAAATTCTAATAGTTTA
This sequence comes from Euryodendron excelsum, assembly GCA_033060915.1. Lineage (NCBI taxonomy): Eukaryota > Viridiplantae > Streptophyta > Magnoliopsida > Ericales > Pentaphylacaceae > Euryodendron > Euryodendron excelsum. The sequence goes on from CM065391.1 coordinate 13,392,217, forward strand.
GAGATAAAAATGTAATGACTTTTAATTTTGCGGGTGAAGTGAAGCTAAATAATAGTTGAGAGGATCAAAGTGTAATTATTCTTTAATTATTTAATTTATTTTAAAATATTAGATCACATTAACTTTATTTTAAAAATTGGAAAGCTTAATAGAATAAATCAAAGTAGAGGGATGACATTGAAATCTGAGCTTAAGTTTGCGGGACAAATTGATTATTTACCCTTTTTTTATATGTAATATTGTTTTTGATTATTTTATGAAAAATCAAAACACTCACAATTTTGTTTTCTAACTTCATTATAATATAATCACATAATTTTGGCGGAGTTTCCTGTATAAAAATTATGTAAGAATAGAACTTCTTATTCGAAATTAGGGTAGAGTTTCCTTTTTTTTCATGGCTTTCCTAAAATACCCTCACAAAAAAACCCACAACATAGTATTTTCCAAAGTAAAATTTGATATTTCAAATTGTAGACAAAGAGAATGTAAATAAATACTAAAATCTCAAAAATTTATGTCTACAATTAAACATAGGTCCTCTTCCTACAAATTCGAAAGCGATTCAATCCTAAAAATGAACTAAGTTTCTCTATAAAACCTGAAAAATATAAAGGCCATCGGTTATGAGTTTTAAGTAAATGTTGGATGATTACTGCTAGATATTGACTAGCAAAATTCATAATACCATATATGTATATATACATATATAACAGCAACAAAAATTTATACCTCTTGAGCCCCTAAATAATGGTTTATCTATCCTTTTTGGCAAGATGAAAGTAGTTTTATAGTCCAACATTCAAGGAAAAGTTTCACTGAACTACCACCCTTTGTTTAAACTTTATGTCAAGTTTAAACAAGCTTTTGGTAAGTTTGTGATATTATTGAATAGTCCACTTTAAAGGGGAAAATGAAATATATGCATTAAAGAGCCAATTCTTCTACTTCTTTTTTTTTTTTTTTTTGTATGAAAATTGGGCCACCGAAACCATGAGAAAGGAGAAGGGAAAGGATAAGCCGAATCCATGATCACAATCATTAGCAGAGGAGAAGCTACAACTAGACTAGCCCTCTCCTCCTTTAAAATACACTTCTAAACTCTATAAAATGAATATTACTAGGGATAGTTGGAATAGAAATTCCTTACCATATTTCTGGAGGGGTAGGTTTATTATTACATTATTCTTTATAATCTGTAATATTTGTTTACGTTCTTATATGGTTGATTTCAGAATTAAGTGGGATAATTGAAAACATAAAAGCAATTAAATACATCCAATTCCTCTGATTGTGCTTATATAATTGCTCTCATTCCTCTCATCAAATTATTTTTCAAGCAACAAAAGGCAAATAAGTAAATGGGCTCCTTAGAAAAACTAGTACTCACACTCTCATCAGTTGTGGAAGAGGATGAAGCATGTGCTTATGCCTTGCAATTGTCTCTCTCTCACAACTTGCCCACTGTCCTGAATGCCGCCACTGAGCTTGAGTTGTTTGACATTCTTGCTCGAGCAGGCCCCGGCTCTGAAATCTCCCCCTCGGAGATTGCTGCTCAGCTTCCTGTACAGAACCCTGATGCCTGTTCTGTGCTAGACCAAATCCTTCGCCTCCTTGCTAGCCACTCTCTTCTGACTTGCTCTTTGCAGAGCTTTGAAGATGGCATAGTGAAGAGATGGTATGGACTCGCAGCGGCTGGTAAGTTTTTTGTTAAGAGCAATGATGGGGGTTCCTTGGCTCCATTGTTGGCCCTGGCCTACCACCCAGCCACCAAGGAAGTCTGGTAAGTAGCACCAAGATTGTTGTTTGCTGTTCTCTTGTCATGCTTTGGTTAAAAAATGGGACTAGCCAACAATAGAATAAATCTATAACTAGTTTGAGTACGAGGGGCCCTGGACCCCGTAAATTTCTAGAATCCTGTTTATACCCTATAGTTTTTTTTTTTTTTTTTATATAGTATTTAAGATAAACTATCGCCCACTCAAATTAATGAAAATTAACTTGCCCCTTCAAATTTTAAAATTTTTTACATTGGCCCTCATCAACAGAAATCTTGAGTCTGCCACCGTAGGTGAGAATGGCACAAACGCACAAGTAAATAATTTCAAAACTATCTTAATTCCAAAGCATTCCAGTATAATTTCTCTATTGGCTGGAAGGAACTAATATGTTTGTTGGTTGAGATATGTCATCGTTAGAGCCATCTTTTTCTTTTCCCTTTTCTTCTTCTTCGAAACATTATATATTTCTATAAATTTGTTGTGTTATAGGTTTCGCTTGAAGGATGCGATTCTTGAAGGTGGTAACCAATTTGAGAAACTGCATGGGATTACTATCTTCAAGTACATGGACATGCATCCAGCATTCAATAAGGTTTACAACAGGGCACTCGCTGATCGATCTACCATAGCCATGAAAGAAATTCTGAAGGCATACAAAGGGTTTGAAGGACAAACTTCGTTGGTTGATGTCGGTGGTGGGATCGGCAAAAGCCTTAAGATGATCGTGTTCGAGTACCCTTCCATCAGGGGCATTAACTTTGATTTGCCTCGTGTAATAGAAAGCGCACCATCCTGGTATGTACCAATTGTACCCTCTCACTATTTCCATGAGTAATTGATTTTCATGACATCACTCAGAATACTGCACAATTCAAAAGGCAATAATTGAATATTATTGTTGTTACAATGATAATCATAATCATAATAACATTAATAATAATGAGGATGATGATAATAATCATAATAATGATCATAATAATAATAGTGACGACGGTAATAATTATAATAATAACCATGGTAATGGCAAAAGATACATCTTTACAAAAAGGAACTGAAATAGTTGCCCTAAATTTGTGAGGGTCTTTTTAGTAGTATCATATTTGTTCATTTTAAACACTAGATGATTCCATAATGACATGCATTTTGTGATAGTATATAACTACAACAAAATCAAGCTTTCGCTACACAAAGGTCAAATTCGACACGAAAGGCTTATTTTGACAAAACAATTTCGTCATCAGCTCTTAACAATAATATTCTTGTGACAAATTATTGTGACAGAAGTGTTTTTTTGTCCCAAGTTTACCTCTCAATATGAGTTATTGTGACAAAATTGATTTTTGTCACAATAGGTGCAGATTTTGTGATAAATTTCATTTCGTCACAATAAATTTCATAGCAATATATCTAGTAGTGCGCGTTAATAACATTTAACATAATATTAGAAGCTTTTCTAACTTCATATCTTCGTTTTAATTACAATTTATTCAATGTCCATGCTATGGGCAAATTGTTAGTAATGCGTGGGAAAATTCTTTGCAGGTATAGAGCATGTTGGAGGAGATATGTTTGCAAGTATTCCACAGGGGGATGCTGTTATGATAAAGGTGAGATACAGGTACAACTTAAAATATAGATTACCGTTCAGTTCAGGGTCTAAATTACTTAAAAGAATGAGAACTAATGTGCATTGTCAAGATGTTTTTTATCTGCAGAACATATGCCATGATTGGAGTGATGAGCAGTGCATGAAAATTCTGAAAAATTGCTATGGGGAATTGCCAAAGGATGGGAAGGTGATCATCGTAGATATTGTTATGCCAGATGCTCCACAATTAAGTGTTTCTGCTAAGTATGCTTCCCAACTCGACACTACCATGGTACTTAATCACAGAGGGAAGGAGACAACAAAGAAAGAATTTGAGGCCGTGTAAGGGCTCTGGATTTTTATGTTTAAATGTCATTTGTTGTGTTTACTCCTTTTATGTCATAGAATTTTACAAATGATTGTACCACTTCAGGGTTTGTATTTTAAGTGGTATGGTTTTGTAGATGAGTGGTTTATGCATGTCAGATCAATGCATCTCAGAAGAATGCGTTTGGCAATCTACATGAATAAAATTGTATGAGCAAAGACAAGAGGTTTATCAGTTTGGAATGGGACATAATGCCGTCATTATTTAATTTTTCTTGCCACTAGTTGTCTATTTTCCATCGTACATATTTTATATGTAATAAAGTCCTAAAGTCCCAAAACTTTAGTAAAATTCTACAGCGGACAGTTTCCCCCTGAAGCACACCCCCACCCCCACACCCCACACCACAACACCCCACCCCCCCCCCCCCCCCCCCCCCCCCCCCCCCCCCCCCCCCCCCCCCCCCCCCCCCCCCCCCCCCCCCCCCCCAACCCACAATTAATTAGTGAGGTTCAAGAGGCAAGGACGAAGTGATCGAGGTGGTGGCGTAATCGATTAAGTTGTGGCTCTAATAGTGTGTAGTTCTATCAGTGGTTTAGGTATTGCCGGTGACAATGAAAATGTAGGGCTTTTAGAAGGAACCATGATGATTTTTAGATAGCATAGAGGTAATGTTGATTTCCTTATACAGAGGATTGGCACAAAAACATAAGTGAAGAGGACGACCATCACCAAATGGGGACCATCACCAAACGGGAGAAAATGGAAAGATAAAAAATTCCCTATTATCTTGAAGAGTAATATGTTTCCTAGACGCGTGGGGGTAAATTTTTTAAATAAAATTGGAGAATTCCAGTTCCCCAACATATATTTATCTGTGTACCAATAACTACGCATATGTTCGTATGCGACTTCTATATTTGTTCCTTTGCTTTTTCATAGGAAAGTTTAGATGAATATTAAGTGGGGACTTGGAGTCAGTACACTAATAAGCTTGTCTCCTAAACAAGATTACTTTGGATTTGTCCTGCACGTGTAGTACATGAAGCTGATATAACTTTTTATAGAGTCTCTCAATCTAGTGTGAGGCTTCTTTTCTTTTTCATTGTCTATGGTGAGTATCAAAAGGAAAACTTTCGTAGGAAATTGAAGCAAAGGCCAAAAACAAAAACAAAAAATGGCGGGAAAGTACAAGAAGTTTCACTGTGCTGCCTTAATAATAAAAATTTGTGGATTATCATATAATCAGTGATTGTACTATAACCACAAGAAGGCTAGAAGAGGTGGAGTAAACTTTTCTTTTCCTTCATTAGTTCCCATTCAATCTCCTATGAAATGGAAGTTTACACAAATGACGAATCAAGATAAACGGTTAGGCACTCCATTAGGGCATCCGTATGGGCAGGCTTTCCAACAGATATACGAACAAAATTCTTCAATTCTGCATAGTATCGGATTACTACACCCATTTTTGCCAGGTCATCCTGCATGAAAGTTTGAGTTCTCTTTAAAGAAGTTCAAATATAGAAAAAAAAACAAAAAATTGCAATAACTACCATACCATACAAAGTGTTAATGTTGTAAGCC